>CM060902.1:611186600-611811600 GCA_030737815.1 Allium fistulosum
CAAAGGAAGCGGGCTGAAAATTAAATGAGCTTGTATAAAGTAAAATTAAAGAGAAGCACAATAAAATGAAGAATGTACAAGAAACTCACAAGCTTTGCAAAGAAATCTTAATTAATATTGCATATATACAACCCAAAAAAAAGAGTATCCAACAAAATAAAATTACAAAGTCATTCCTAGTAATAAGTTCCAAAAATACCATACTAAAACACTTAAGATATGCTGGCCAGAGGCAGAGCTGTACTAACAGGGATAGACTTTTGAGGATCATAGCAAGCACCGACCCAAGGATCCATTGGCCCATCTGTGGCCACCTTGAAGCCTGCAACATTGCATAGGAAGCTCAGATCAAGCGTAGGGAAGAAATAATCAAAAATGCCCATGGCACGATGCAAGAAGGCCTGCATCATCTTGCTGTTAACTTTTTCTTATTTAAGTTTTTCTAGGATAGAGGTAATCCTATCTCGAGCTTCATTCAAAAAATCCTCAAGCTCATAAATCTTGAGTACAGCCTCCTTCCTCATGTTTTCTAAAGTGTCAATAAGCTGAGTCTTAATTTTCTTAGTATTCTGGCAAAGCCAAGGGCATCAGTCCTCCATTCATCCCTCCACAGATGGAAAAGCATCTTTCACTCCCCACTCTTCTTCCGTTCACTTGCCAAAGAAGAATTCACACCTATAGGAGGAGCATGAAACAAATCCGAACTGGGCCCTTCTACAAGTCTTCTTTCTTTGGGGTCTCCCTTTTTCTTAATTCGATGGGCAAGCTATGCATATAGACCTTCTATGGTCTTATTTAATTTCGTTATCTTGACCAGGTAAACGACGTGGTAAAGTTCCTCACCATCTTTCAAAGACTGCTGCATACCTTCAACTTCGATTCAGCAGTCGATACCCCTTCGCGTAACTTAACATTAAGTTAGTCTTGATGGCTCAATGCATCTTTAGCCTTCCTATGACAATCTATACCTCCCGACATATTGATCCAAAGCTTAGTGTGGTTTTCATCCTCACGTTGTGCCGAGAAATACATATCGTTGGGGTTTTGACCTTTAATAATTCAGAGACTAATACAAGCAGATATAATCCAAGGCATACAACACTTTCAGAACTCACAATTGAAGGAATAATAACATGTATAAATCATTGAAAATATCCACGTCACGGTCTCAGAAAAATATTAGTACGTGATTCAATACAGTGTACATAACAAAATATCCCTCAAAGTCTGATACATGAAGCAAAATAATCTGATAGCTAGTAAACTAGGATAAAAGCAGACTCCAAATATTGTAACATCCCTCATTCCGAGGCCCAAAAATAAGCACGACTAATGCTGCAGTCATCAATAGTATTATTCTCCGGTGATAAAATAAGATCATTTAATAGTATTATTAACATTTGAAGCACATGGATATGAAACTTTTTTTAAAACACAGATTTCATTAATTAATTTCCACATTCATTGCATAATCTCAAACGTCGCCCAAGTTCAAATAAAATATAATTATTACAAAATACACCGAGAGTGACATATGAAGATGTCGCCTTAATTGATTAGAGTTTACTGCTAGACAGATACAACTTCTTCCATTACATACATTCAAACAAAATGATAACACAACGTACCTAAATTAACTCCTATATAGCTAGCTCTACCTTCTGCACATCTTCGGAAGCTTTATTCGTCAAATCTAAAACTGGAAACCTTACTCTCGATTCACTCAAATGAGCATCCGAGAGTTAAAGGGGAAAAACAAAAACTTTGGGTCAGACAAAAAGTCTTGTGTGAATAATAACATGCCATCTCGATAATAGATATCTAGTGAGACCACACCGCTAAGCGGAACAGGTTTTCAACTTACTATTATCTTTTGAAAATATATCAATCACAATCATGCTCCTGCATTCACAATGGTTAAATAAACAATCATATGCATGCATGCTAAGTGGGTGAACCTGACCAATTTGTCTCAATTAATTGACCAATCTGACCTTACTACCAGAGAGAGTTGTGGGTTGGTAACTTGGATCTTCTTCTCAGGATCCCATGTACTCTCTACTGAGTCGTCTCCCTATTGGACTTTAACAAGTCTGATCTCCTTATTGCGAAGTTGCTTTGTATCTTGCTCTGGAATATGAGTGGGTACATGGCGAACAAGTGACTCTTGCTCTATCTCAACCTTCTCCAACTGACTTGGCTCGACCAAAGTAGTTGTATCGTATAAGCACTTTCGCAAGTGCAACACGTGGAAAACATCATGTACCCCCGCCAATTTCTCCGGAAGCTCTACTCTATATGCCAACTTCCCTACTCTAGCCACTATCGGGAAGGGTCCTACAAATCTCGGTGCTAGCTTCCCAGAACTACCAAATCTCATCACATGCCTAAGAGGTGAAACCTTCACAAATATCATGTCTCCCACAATGAACTCCAACTCCGTACGTCTCTTGTCTACATAAGATTTCTGCCTATCCTGAGCGGTTTTCATTCTGCTACAGATCAGATCTACCTTCTTCCACTAAAAAAAGGTAGATTTGGTATCGTCCAAAAAACACTACTGTAACTTATAGTATCGATTTATAGAACGCCGTTATACGACGTGCAACTAAAAATGCAGAATTTTCCATTGTGTTTTTCATAAACTCTACCAAAAACAACATATTGCTGCGTTCTGAAAATGCAACCAATTTTTTTATCATAGCATTGTATAAATGCCACTAAAAAGTATTACTAACGTTACTACAAAATATTATAGTACCGTTTTTTATCTGCCACCATATAATATTTGATAGCGTTTATTTAATGCTGCCAAAAATTATTGATTTTTTTCAAATTTTCCTTACTATGTTAGCTCGTTTAGTTTGCAGTTCATTTTATTCACAACGTATATTATGTAGGAATAATTAACATATTTTAGTATCAAACCAACAATCACTCATATAATTATCACATTCAAATAACCGAAAAACATATTAATCACATAATGAAATATGATATACAAACAATTCGATACAAAATATTTTAAACAAAATAACCACGTTCACATAAATTCCATAACCATATAGATACAGTTGTTTCAAGAGAACCAAGTTAACATAAAATCCATAACCGCATGTAGAGAAATTTACACAACTAGTGCTAACAAAATGTTATAAAATAGATGACGGTTAAAGGCAAGTATCAATTCATTATTGTCGCTTATCATTTCTTTGGAAAAGCTTATGTGCCTATAGACAAGTATAATAATCAACAATGAGAACCTTGTTCGTAAAATTCTACATGAACTATATAAACCTTTTAATAAAAAGAAAATATAAGCAGTTAACAGCATTTAATAAGCTCCATGTGAAGAAGTGGATAAATTGATAATATTAATGAAACAGGGAACCAAATATTCAAGTTTCTACTTCCATAGCGTGTCCATATTTATCTATGTAATAATAGGAATACTCGGGAACTTTCATACATTGGTTTGGTAACTTTTCCATTGTATGCGCAAACATATAGAGTCAAATGTAGGATAATATACTGGCATCGTGCTATGATATTTTATTTAATGTTAAATTCCTATCTATTACTTTATATTAAAGCAGGAACTTCCCCAAACTGACGTGGACTCCTCCGCTTTTCTCATTTCAAAATACCACTTTGTTATCCGCTTCTGCGTTTTTTTCCCTACCTCATCTTGAACTGCTACACCACGTGGTACTGCCAAATTCCTTTTCTTTCCACTTCAATGCCGTCTTCCTTCCCTAACACAGTACTGCCGAATTCCGTCCCTCTTCGCCTCCTCCCTCTTCAGATCCATCGTCTCCTCCCCTCCCTCCCCGTCACTCCACTCCACCAAATACTCACCACCGTACGAATCCTTTCCCACTCAACGTCAGCTATAACCAACTGCCTTTCCGAACCTACAGGTTTCGTTTTGCCAATCTTCATGATGACTGCCAAACCGAATATGGCTTGCTTTGCCCCCGTCCTCCCCCTTACCGCTCGGTCGAATGTACAGGTAACCACTTCCTTCCTCATCGTATTTGAAGTTTTATTTTCTTCTAGGCCGACTGATTTACTATCTCTGATGTTGTCTTCCTCCAATTAACAGTGCGAATCTGACAATTTTATTTCCACCCTACGAACTGTCGAATTTGTCTGAATCTATTTTTCATTTACGATGACTTTTTAGATATCCAACCACTCGACCCTGAGCATACGTTTTCTAACTTTCAAGTTGTATATACTTTTAATGTGTTGTCTATGTAAACTAATTTTTTGAAACCGACGATTTTCCAGTCTTATGCTTACAGTATACGTAAAAACAATGTAATTTCCATTGTAAATGAGTTTTTTCCCCTTTTCTTTGTTTTACTATGACGTATTTGATTGACGGTTTGCTGACTGTATGGCTCAGATATGTTTAGTCCTTCTTTTTTTTCCTTCATCCTGATAATTCCTTAAATCGACATATGGTGCACAATTCGTTGTATATTAGTAAGCAATCATTTATTTCAGGTTCAACATAGTCTTAGTTCCATAGTGTAACCTAAGAAAGTGAGCTTAAATGACTACCTGTGTATCTTTGGTCAAATACCATCAAATCGTTGGTGATGAAAGAAAATTCCTCTACTCTTTTCCATTTCTGCATGCCCTCACTAAACTACCACATTATATCATAATCAACAGCTTATGTAGCACTATCAGCTTCTTCTGTCGCTTAGGCACGGGTAGTTTAAATTCGATAGTTAAATAATAAGGTAGCATATCCTGTAGTTAATACATGCATGAATGGTGACTGTGAAAAGTATTATTTATCTGACTGTAACCTTACCTGTACTACATATATCATATATTTTTGCCTGTTATCATCCGTACATTATGTTATTGTTGAAGTTCCCAAATTTGGTTTGATTTATTTGGTAATACTACAGCTCGAAACATATTTATGATCTAACTCAACTCCTTGATGTAACAGTAAGATAATTATGATAGGAAAAGCAGGTTGAACATGATCGAGATCACTTACTGATTCGATGCAAGTTTCAGTTTAAGACATATTCAATCTTAGTTGTTACATGGTGTATTACTTTGAATACGACATAGTATGTCCGCTCGATCAGTTGTCACAACAAACGATTTACTAACCAGTGTATTTATATGACATGAACTAAAATTTTATTCACTATCATTTATAGTTACATTGTACAAAATTTAATACGTTAATATTTACCATGGAATGGTATCTTGTGGTTTTCTGTATAGATTAAAATAACAAAAAAAACATTGTGCTCCATGTCCGTATTTATGCATTACCAGTTAACCTTACTAGACTGTATTCTCTATCGAAAACTGTTGTTGTCCATTGCTTGATTAATGTACCCACTTTTGCCGTTTCGGTTGACTAAAAAAGTTATACTACATGATACTGCTCAACCTGGATAACTATTTTGCTGCTTGTAAACAAGGATTTTCAACGTAAATTATATTACCATCCGATTGGACTAGTTACTAATTTGGTTTTTGACGTAAACCCGCTTTTACTGTTTGCATTTCAGATAATTCTTACTTTAATTTTAGTTTCCACTTATTTACAGTAGTTTATATTATATTTTTCTTCTTCCATTACAATTGAAGACTACCATATTTTTTTACATTTTCCTCCCTTTTTTGGTTTTACGTATAACTGACTTATATATTTTATAGGTACAAACTAGTTTTTAACGATGTTCGACTTTGAAAAAAAATGAAGGAAATTACGGGCTCCTACAACTGTATAATAATCACAGTTTACTAACACTGCAACATTATGATTGTTTCAATTTTTTAGCATAAAAAAATGATGTTTTCAGAGACGGTTTGTACTTTCCTAATCAGTATATACAAAATTAGCCATGACTTTCAAATTTCGTATTGCTCAGCATCGTCTTTCGCTTTTCAACATTGAATTCTTAGTTTACTGTCCATTACAGAATCAAACATTACGGTTTATCCATACTGCTTCAGCTAATTTACTAATATAATTTTCAATTCAGTTCAACTTTTCATTCCTTGATTTTTTTCCTAAATCACACTGGGCTGGTCGCTATTTTCTGTAGTTGTTGAATATAAACTTTTACTCTGTTTATTATTACCAACTCCTATTTTACATTAAATGCTTGATTTGCACTACTACTGTCTCATAGTTTTTCGATAGATTTTGGATACAGTTCAGTGTTGTTCCTTAGTTTATCTACAAATGCTTCACCATGTTTACTTCATTTTTCCTACTCTTTGACATATTATTACTGCAATGTTATCGGTATCTATTTAGCAACCTGTAGACAAGGATTATCAACATAAATCACATAACACTCTGGTTGGACCAGTTACTAATTTGTCTTAACTCCGTTGTTTATTTTTGTAGGCAACCAACATTTGTGCTGTATAAACAGAAGTTATACCGTTCGTTGTACAGTTGAATTCACAGCATGCTGCTTTAAGGGTTGGAACTACATTCAACCTGCCTGGCTCTGTCTTCCCTCAATTTTTTAGTGCGTGCTGATTTGGTAACAGTTTTCCATAGTCCTTTCCACTTTTTATTTTTTGAAACATATGCATTTTTGTACTTCACTGTAAAAGCAGTTAACCATCTTTTCAGCTTAAGTGAAGCACGAACAAACACACTTCAGCGCCCATATTGCTTCTCCTACAACTTAACCTTTTTTATTTTTTGAAACATATTCATTTCTGTACTTCAGTGTAAAATCAGTTAATCATCTTTTCGGCTTAGGTGAAGCACGAACAAACACATTTTACTGCTCATATTGCTTTTCTTACACCTTAAGTGTTATGCGTTTATTTAGCATTCAAGCGTTTCTTAACAAACTTCAGTTTATAAGATTTTCTACATATTTGAACTCTAGACTACAAACGACAACTATGATTTCTCTTATGCTCATTCCACGTTTTTGATCTCTCTACTTCATATTCAAGGGTTGGGGTTTGGGATTTGATTGTTTCAACGATAGAACATTGCCACTTATAATGTAGCATATGCCTCCTTTTAATTTCACTACAAACATAATTTGTATGCGATTATCGTAATTTTAGATGTATCATGATATCACATATACAGGATGCTATTTTAGAAGCATCGTCAATTGAATTATTGAACAAATCTAATAACAACGACCTGATAAATGCCACAAAGCAATTAGAGGAAATGACAAAAGAAAATTTTAAGGTATGGTTAAAGTGGAAACTGTGAAAACCGGAGATCGGAAAGCATTTCGTACAAATTATATGGGGCTGAAAACAGATCCACTAGCCCCCAGCCAAACTCAGACTAAAATTGCATTTATTAGAGATAAATATATAGTTTGAGTTAGGCAACACTACAGTAGGAGTGCATATGTTTCAATTTTATTTTCTGCTTATTAACGGTTAATCTATGCATGGATAATGAACTAAAGATACAACTTCGGATATCAGTTTTGCACACGTCCCTTTGAATAACTATGTGTTTAAATGTTACTTCTGCTTAATATTTGTTGTCCATCTCTGAAAACAATGGAGCTATTTCTCAGCAGACAAGAATAAAAAATTGATGTTCTCATAAACGGTTAGTACTTTGTTAATCTTTATTTCAAAAATTATCCATCAGTCTCAAATTCCGTATTTCTAAGCTTTATACCTCACTTTTCAACAGTGAATACTTAGTTTACTGTCAATTTGCAGATTCAAACGTCTACGATTTATCCACAATGCTTTAGCTAATTTATTACAATAATTTTCTATTTACTTCAACTTTCCATTCATTGATTATTTTTTATCATCACACCGGAGTGCTAGCTAATTTTTGTAGTCGGTAAATTTAAATTTTTACTCCATCTATTATCGGCAACCCCTCATTTACATTACATGCTTGATTTGCACTATTGTTGTCTCATATATTTTCGATAGATTTTGGATACAGTTAATTTTTGTTCATGAGTTTATCGATGAATGCTTTAACCCTATTTACTTCATTTTTATGTTTTTGGTATATTTTTACTGCAATGTTGTTGGTAACTATTTTGCTACATGTTAGTAAGGATCATCAACATGAATTACATTACACTCTGATTGCACCAGTAACCTCTTTTTTTAAAGTTAGTCTTTACTTATACTGGCAACCAACGTTTGTGCTGTGTAAATAGAAGCTATATCAATTGTTGCACGGTTGAACTCAAAGCATGATGCTTTAAGAATTGAAACTACAATCAACCTGCTTGGCTCTATTTTTGTTCAATTAATTAGAGCGTGCTGAATTGGTAATAGTTTTTCATAGTCCTCTCCCTTTTTGACTTTTTGAATCAAATGAATTTCTACACTTTAGCTTAAAAGTAGTTAATCATCTTTTCAGTTTAAGTGAAGCACGAATAACCACGCTTTAGCGTCCATAATGCTTTTTCATACAAATTCAGTGATATGTGTGTATTTAGCGTGTAAGCGTTCCTTAACAAACTTTAGTTTATAAGAATTTCTCAATATTTCAATTTTAGATTGCAAACGTCAACTATGAGTTCTCCTATACTCATTCCAAGGATTTGATCTATCTGTATCAGATTCAATGGTTGGAGTTTTAGCATTCATTATTTCAAGGACAAAACATTGACATCTATACTTACGCATGGGCCTCATTTCAATTTCATTACGTAAATGATTTGTATGTGATTATCCTAATGTTAGTTGTGCTATGGTATCGCATATACAGGATTATATTTTTGAACCATCATCATTTTAATTATTGAAGAAAACTAATAACGACGAACCGATTGATGACGCAAACAAATTAGAGAAATGATAACAGAAAAATTTCAACTGTAGTTAAGGTGGAAATTGTGATAACAATGTGAAAACTAGAGAGGGGAAAGCATTTCGTGTAGATTATATGGCGCCGAAAACGCATCCACCATTCCCCAACCAAACTCAAACTAATATTGCATGTAGTTTAGATAAATATATAGTTTGAGTTAAGCAAAATTATGGTAGGAGTGTATATGTTCCAGTTTTATTTTCTGTTAGTTACCAATTAATCTATGCACGGATGATGAACTAAAGATACAACTGTGGATATCAATTATGCACAAGTCCCTTTGTATAATTGTGTCTTTGAATGCTAATTCCGCTTAATATTTGTTGTCCAGCTCTCAGTACAATGAAGCTGTTTCTCGGCAGACAAGGTTTATGAGTACTCGGTCTGTAGGTGCAAGAAAATAAGGTTTATGAGTACCCAATCTATAGGTCCAACTATAGATGTCTTCCCTATTTTTCATGGTTTTGTTCATTCCGAACATGCCTATTTTTATTGACTAAAAACATGACTATTTTCTTCTCTATTTGTGATACTGTTTTCAACCTATTCTTACTTTAGGGTCTAAATATTAATTGCATGAACATTGCACATGTTGTTCTTTTTTATCACTGTGTTATGATTTTCGTTTGCCCTTCCTCGGCCTTATGGTCTAACCACATATAACCATTACTATTACTTTTTTTAAACCCTTTTTCTTTCCCACCAGCTATCCTCGACTCAGCGCACTCATCATATCCAAAGTCGGTAGGCTGAGTGGTTGCTTTTGATGTAAGACATTAGCATATCACACACGCGTGCATGTCAACAGTCGGTATGCATACTTTGTCTACCATCTTTCTACACACTGTTCTACCATTTACAACTATCTTAATGTTTCTTTATGTTCTTTATGCTGGCATAGTGAAATTGGCTCGCTTCTGCCGATGACGGGTAAACCAAAATTTGCTCGGTTATATTTTTAAGACACCAGTAATGAAGTCAGTAATCGGTTTTCGTCGTGTCGTCAAAGTATGATGCAAAATTTAGATGTGGGTATTGTTAACAATCTAATACACATGTTCAACCACTGCAGCGAGTTGGCCAAAGTGTTTAGGATGGCTAGAATAGATTTCATGCGTTAGAATACTAGCCTATCACAGTCAGACTATTGGAGAGACGTTATAGGGATGGACGACAGTACAATTTACCAACTACGTCAGAGATTGCACCATTGATTGATAACTCAAATGTGGATTCGTGTGGCTGTCGTGATATTGTGATTGAAGATAGAAATGGGGTACTGAAAAGGAGTAGTAAAAAGCACCCTTCTTTTATGTCCATGCAATATCCACTTTTATTTCCTTATGCTGAGGATGGTTTTAGGTGTGATATAGAATTTAGAGTATTTGACGTATGTTTACAAACTAAAAGAACAACCGAGATAATGCGGGAATATTACGCCTATCTTATTCAGCGCAGAGTAGAAGATGGCTCGGTTCTGTTGTGGGTTGGTAGGCTTTTCCACCTGTTTATTGTAGGGAGTTACATGTATCGAAGAAGAAAGAATGTCGTGGGTAAAGAGTAACCAAAGTATGTTATGATGTGAACTATACAAGGGTCTGCAAGATGTTATTCTGGTTGGTGACACGAGTGCACGGGTGATAGGAAGAAAGGTTTTTCTACCCTCCTCTTTCATAGAAGGTCCTAAGTACATGGTGCAAAAATACCAAGATGCTATGGCCATCTGTCAGTGGGCGGGATCCCCAGATTTTTTTGTAACGTTTACGTGCAACCCAACGTGGCCTGAGATTGAAATGGCTTTACTGAACATTCCCGGTCAGAAAGCTGAGGATAGACCGGGCATTGTTTCCTGGGTTTTCCATATGAAGCTTTTGGAGCTACGGCGTGACATAAAGACAGAATGTCATTTGGGAAAAGTCAAAGCACGTAAGTTTGACAAATTGTTACTAATTTTTCACATTTTTTTAATATACTTTCGCCAGCTTAACTTATTTTTTATTTCTCTTCTTTTTTATCCAGTTGTTTACACAATTGAATTTCAGAAAAGGGGACTTCTGCATGCTCATATACTTATATTTGTGTTTGGCGATCAAAGACCAAAGGCTGTTAACCAAGTTGACGAAGTTATTAGTGATGAGATACCAGTTAAACATGCAGATCCATTTGCTTATCAGTCAGCATGTCAGTACATGATTCATGGTCCATGCAGTTACGCAAATCCTTGATGTGCTTGCATGGTGAAAGGTTCTTGCTCCAAGCATTATCCTAAACAATACCGGAATGAAACTAGTTTTGACAAAATTAGATTTCATATATATAGACGACGCAACAATGGGTTGTCAACCGAGACGGCAAATGGGTTTGTGCAGAACAACGGTTGGGTTATACCTCATAATGTTGATTTAGTTGTCAAATATCAAGCACATATCAATGTAGAGATATGTAACAGAGCTAGGTCTGTTAAATACCTATTTAAGTACATCAACAAGGGCATGATAGAGCGACTGTTGTTATTGAAGATAGTGCGAACAAAGAATGCACGTTAGTTCGGGAGGTTGATGAAGTAAAAACTTATTTGGACTGCAGATATATTTCAGCTTCAAAAGCATCATGGCGAATATTTGAGTTTGATGTTCAGTACCACACTCCAGTGGTGGAGAGGTTAATGTTTCATTTGCCGGGAGAGAAAACTGTGTATTTTGATGAAACAGAACAGTTAAATGATGTCCAAGGCAGGCATAATCTATGCAAAACTATGTTCAACCAGTGGTTGGAGACTAATAGAACGTGTCACAAAGCTTGCCAACTTACCTATGTCGATTTTCCTACTAAGTGGGTATGGGATAAGTCTAAGAAGGAGTGGAGGATGAGGCAGAAAGGAGAATGTATCTGTAGGATATACTATGCACATCCTACGTCAGGGGAGAGGTTTAATATGCGTATGCTTTTAAATATTATTCACGGACCTACATGCTATGAAGACATTTGAACAGTAAATGGTGTTGTTTTCAATACCTTCAAAGAGGCATGCCTTGCACGGGGTTTGTTAGACGATGACAATGAGTGGGATGAGGCATTGACTGAATCTACTTCATAGGCATCCCTAAACTGTCTACGAGAAATGTTTGCAACGTTGCTGTGTTTTTGTGAGGTTTCTGATGCAAAACAACTGTGGGATAAACATTGGGAGAAGTGTAGCAAGGATATGGAATGGAGGTACATACGCAGGAATGGATGTGGGTCACATGAGATGTCTTCGAATATGGTGAGATCAGAAGCATTACTTGCTTTAGAAAAGATTATGCTCAGAAACAACAGATCGCTAACCGAGTACTGGTCGGTAGGGGAAGCCGACCTTGGAAGTTTTCATTCGGTGGATAACACATTTCTATATGATGAAGTGGACTATGACTGTGATTTGTTACGCATGGAAGCAGAACACTCAGTGCCATTACTAAATTCGGAGCAGAAAATGGTTTTCGATGCCATAGTCTACTCTGTTCGTAACCGCAGTGGAGGTTCTTTTTGTCTATAGAAGTGGAGGGATAGGGAAGACGTTTTTATGGAATACTTTAGCATGCACTATACGAGCGGAAGATATAATTGTATTGGAGGTAGCATCTTCTGGCATTGCATCACTTCTACTTCCCGATGGAAGAACTGCACATTCGGAGTTCAAAATTCCTATGAATCCCGATGACATGTCCACCTGCAATATTTCCAAGCAGTCGTGTTTGGCTGATTTACTTAGACGTATGGATTTGATTATTTGGGATGAGGCTCCTATGGTTCACTGAAATGCACTTGAAGCATTTGAAAAGTCATTGTCAGATATAGCCTCCTCTTATTCGAATAACGATGATGGTCAAATATTTGGTGGGAAGACAATTGTACTGGGTGGGGATTTCAGGTAGACACTGCCTGTTGTTCGTAAAGGCACAAGAGAGATGATTGTTCGCTCTGCTATAAATTATTCACCTTTGTGGAAAAAGTGTAAAGTTTTCACTCTAACAATAAACATGAACTACTACACCAGGTGGTACTGCCAAATTCTTTCTCTTTCCACTTCGTTGCCCTCTTCCTTCCCTAACACGGTACTACCGAATTCCATCCCTCTTCGCCTCCTCCCTCTTCCGATCCATCGCCTCCTCCCCTCCCTCCCCGTCACTCCTCTCCACCAAATACTCACCATCGTATGAATCCTTTCCCACTCAACATCAGTTGTAACCAACTGCCTTTCCGAACCTACAGGTTTCGTTTTGCCAATCTTCATGACGACTGCCCAACCGAATATGGCCTGCTTTACCCCCGTCCTCCCCCTTACCTCCCGGTCGAATGTATAGGTAACTGCTTCCTTCCTCACCGTATTTGAATTTTTATTTTCTTCTGGGCCGACTGATTTACTATCTCTGCTGTCGTCTACCACTAATTAACAGTGCGAATCTGACAATTTTATTTCCACCCTACGAACTATTGAATTTGTCTGAATCTATTTTTCATTTACGATGACTTTTTAGATATCCAACCACTCGACCCTGAGCATACGTCTTCTAATTTTCAAGTCGTATATACTTTTAATGTGTTGTCTGTGTAAACTAATTTTTTGAAACCGACGATTTTCCAGTCTTATGCTTATAGTATACGTAAAAAAAATGTAATTTCAATTGTAAATGGGTTTTTTCCCCTTTTGTTTGTTTTACTATGATGTATTTGATTGACGGTTTGCTGACTATATGGCTCAGATATGTTTAGTCCTTCTTCTTCTTTTTTTTCCTTCATCCTGATAATTCCTTAAATCGACATATGTTGCACAATTCGTTGTATATTAGTAAGCAATCATTTATTTAAGGTTCAACATAGTCTTAGTTCCACAGTGTAACCTGAGAAAGTGAGCTTAAATGACTACCTGTGTATCTTTGGTCAAATACCATCAAATCGTTGGTGACGAAAGAAAATTCCTCTACTCTGTTCCATTTATGCATGCCCTCACTAAACTACCACATTATATCATAATCAATAGCTTATGTAGCACTATCAGCTTCTTCTGTCGCTTAGGCACGGGTAGTTTAAATTCGACTGTTAAATAATAAGGTAGCATATCCTGTAGTTACTACATGTGTAACGACCCATAATTTTTAATTGGTTTTAATAACGTATTTAACTGATTTTTTGTGAAATTTTAAATAATTGAATTTTGAAATAAAAAAATTTATATTTGGAATACGTATTTAAAAACATAGCAACTGGTAAATTTTCATCTGATAATATTGAAGTTTATTTTCTTGTGAAATTTTATTTCAATCAGTTAATAACTGTTGAATTTAAAAGTTTTCCGAAACCTAAAAATGTCAACATGAGAAAACTTGTTTAGAACATTTTGAATAAGACTGCGTAATTCGTTTCGTAAATTTTGGACATTTCTAGCTCCGTTTGGATTTTTCCGTACGGAATAACAACTTATATCAATGTCTGTATCGACTTTTAATCGGATAATCCTGTCACTGATATCTGTATACCGGATTGATCGTCTCGTCGCACTGATCTCTACGGTATATTTATTTCTTTATTTTGATGACAAGTGCATGACGGAATCTGTAAAACAGATAACCGTATTGAAACCATTTGTGCCTTTGGTTTGGGTGTCCATTCAAATTGACCAACAGTCATTTGTTTTATTAATGCCTTAATTCCTGGCTGACTTTTAGCGTTCCATTCATTTATTATCAAATGCTATTCCAACGTATCTTCTCCTCCACGGTTCAATTCTCTATATTTTGCTTTTTGAAACTGTACATGCTTCCTCCTTATTTGAGCTATTCATCACACGCAAATCTCAGATCCACTTCTTCTATATATCACGTCACTCTCCAACAAAGCCTTCCACCACTTGATCTCCGTCCCTCTCTCCTCCACATCGCCCCATCGGCCTACCACCTAACAATACCCCGAGCGCATCTCCACCATAGCACACCGGCTTCTCCTCCCTTTGCCTTGAACCTATCCGTGACCACACAAAAGCTTCAACCATTCCCATCACCTTCGCCTTAGATCCAAGCTCCGCCTACCACTCCTCGGCCTTGCCATGTCAGGCCATCCGTACCACAACTCCAACCCGTCCTTCCCTCCTCTCCATGCGTGCAACTCACGCAAGCACCGGACCTCCACATTGTTCCACCGTGACCTGCCATTGTTCGGCTCCTCAATTCACCGACCCCTATGTGATCCACCTTCCATCTACAAGGCAGCCTTCCCCTCTATATTCAATTGTGAGGTGTATATATAATATATGTGTTCTCTTATATACAAAAGTTTATATACATCACTGTTGGTTATATATGTGATGTTTTGTGTTCGTTATATAAGGAATAGATATATATATAAGTTTCATATAAGTGTTATATATATATATATATTAATACGGTGGTGTCTTAGTTAGGTAGATTTTGTTTATATGAACTGAAAAATCAGCGTATGTATATATAAGTATATTATATAGGTCACTGTTTTTGGTATGTATTAGTTTATATAAATTATAAATATATATATATATATATATACTTTGTTTCTAGAATTCCTGGGCTTGCTCTGTTTCGATATGTTGTTTAATAAATATAAAAATGTATATATATATATATCGTGGGTTATATATTTTATATAAGTTATAAATATATATGTTAATTTGTTAAATTCCAATGTGCGGATAAAATTTTTTTGTTATATGGTTGACTTTAATATTTGTGTTTAGAGTAAACAATGATTTTTAAACACATGTATATATATTATTAGTATGTGTTTGAAATTAGAATATGATTTTTGTATATATATACAATTGTATATGTTATATCTATATCAATTCACTTATACCAATTATTTTCATCGACCTAGTTCAGACTTATTTCATCTATTCGTATTATCAGCTTATCCGTCAAATTCGTGCCAATTTAGCTTTGTTTTGGAATTCGTAGTTGGATTCGTAACTCATTCCTTCGTTTATATCTCTAGCCTCGAAAGGTGAGCAATCACTCACGATTTACGTTCTTATATTTATTAAATTTAATTTCAATTGGAACGACAATTGAAATATGCTACTGTAGTTATTTAAATTGTTATATACGCTATTACCTGTAACTGTTCACTTGTGGGATATGACACCATATCATGTTGTTTATACTATATTGTTGTTTATGATATATGCCTGTTATTATTATTATCGTATCTGTCATCACTCTGCAAGTTCCCTGTTAGTATAGAATTCACTATGGGTTGAAATGATACATAACCGAACGGACTTTAGAATAGGAGAAAATCGTTATGGGTTGAAATGATAGACCCAAGCGATTTTCATTGAGTTGAATTTGGGATTGCGGGTCGAAATGATATCTACCCGTATATATTTAAATTATGGATTGAAATGATAAATATCCGTGTCACTTGACCATAGGGTAGAAAACTTCATGCAGACACCGTTGGTCTATATAAAATATTTAAAAATGATTTCTATGATCTTGAAAGGGAATACATATATGGTTTTATTTAATATAGAAAATTTTTTTTTATAGAAATAAGTTTTAATATAAAGTAGATTTAATAATAAACTTTAATTTAATAAAGTTTGATTTAATTAATATAATATGTCTAAGTATTATATTTCAAATAGATTTTTAAGGATTTGTACAAGTTAAGGAAGATAAAGTTGAATTAATTGAAATTGTATGTAATTAAGAATTCTACTTAATTAAGTTGATTTGAACTATTAAGTTTGAAATTTAAGATTAAATTGTATAACTTGACTTTTGATTTAAAGTGATTAAATGGATATTTCAAGTTTAAATAAATCGGAGGGAATATTTAGTTTAAATGTAATTTAAGGTTATTTAAATAATACCGAATTTATTAAGAGAATATTTCAAGGCTAAATAATAATGAGGTTAAATCAAGATCTATATGAACTGTTAAACTGAACTTTGAAATGTTGAATATTAAAGCTTTGAAATATATTGGAATTTAAATGGTATATTTTGTGATTCAGATCTGTATTTGAATTCAATATAATTTGAATTTAATTAGAAACTGAATTGAATTAAAATGGATAAATCTAAATTGAATTAAATTTTAAGTTGAAACTCGAGTTAATTTGAATCAATTTGTGAAGTTGAGGATATATATATATATATATATATATATATTTAATGAAATGATATTTTGGTTTTGAAGTATAAATTATTTTGAAATGGCCACGGTGTTATAATGACGTTTCGTTCCCTAGATCCTTAGGGGATGGTTATCCCAAACATCTTCTGAGTTACTTGTATTTCAGTTGATATTTCACTTGAGTTGGATTTATTGATATAAGAATGTAAATCCCGACTCGAGTGTTTTGTGTTTTGCTTTATGCTCGGGTCAGACTGAGTGATACAGCATTTGAGACTCATCCTTGGAGTTTGGAGCTTCGTTTGGAGATCCAACTATCGATTCAGCTTCAGATTTTCCTGTTGATTGGTTCAGAGAAGTCATATGTTCGTACTGGAGACTTCACTGTATTTGAGATATTCTGTTGTAATTTAGTTCTAACTCTGTTGTTTATATAGTAGCTTCATGAACTACTATTTATCTATTCTGATGCATTCTGTTATATACTCTGTATCTGTGATTCTGTGATTATTTTATTTATTGTATATGCTGAGTTTTGCCAAATTTAAATTAACAAGCTGATATTTTAAGCAATTCAAGTCCGACATGTGCGGATGCGAATGGTTGAAAATACCGGGTCGTTATAGTTGGTATCAGAGCTCTGGTTTAGGCAAACTCAGCATATGTGGTAGATTTAATCACAGAATTACTTTCGTTCGGGCTTGAATCACTTCCTCTTTGATTCGGTTTCGTTTGAATTTAGGAACGCTCCCACTTGTTCTAAAATCCATTCTTGTCTTCCCCTATTTGTATTCTTTTGATTCTGGAGTATCCCATAACTCCACTTCGAATGATCTCTATAAGAATATGTGATCCCGCCAATCTCTGTATGATTTGTATAGGGGTGATACTCCTTTATAATTGGCATTGGTTCACAGGAAATTTCTATACCCTCGGTTTAGATGCTGCTATCTTTTGCTATGCCGAATTCTTTCTCTAGTGATCAAATGTCGATTTGCCTTAGAATTCTACATCGATCATATTCCTGAAGTCACGGTTGACCCGGTTAAGGTCGCCCACGATTTATATAGGTAAATCCATCTTCTATTGTGTAATTTAACTACCTCATCTTCAGTTGAGCCTATCTTCGAGTCAGAATTCTATTCGATTGGAGTCCCTCTAATTGGAATCGCTATCTTTGTTTTGAAATCCATTGAAAATCGGGTTTGTTTGTATTTTTAGAAAGTGTTTTATATATCGAAATTATTATTTGATAAGTATGATTATATTCTATATATAAAAGTGAAATGTTTTCGATAAAGATTATATACCCTTTTTAAAATGAGAATTTGAGGTTTCGAAAGGATTTGTAATTTTGAAAAATTATATAAGAAATTTGATTTATCTAAAAATGATTTATAACTGAAGGATTTTAAATTTGAAATTCGAGAATTGAACTCCGGTATTTTGAAATTGGTTTTAAGATTTTGAAATATATAATAATAATATATTTAAAAGTATTTTCCGAATAAGAAATGTTTCAAATGATTTTAATGAGTTTCGAATGATTTCAAAGAAATTTCAAAAGAAGTTTGTGAAAATAGAAGTCTAGAACTCACTTATGTCGCTGGAAAATAATTTCGGTGATGAGTGCACGCATCATCGACATTGATTTTCTATTTTCAGAGTGAGGGATAGGCCACTTCAGTAGCTTTTCTATGCGAGTGATTTTGTGAAACCATTTTTGATTTCAAATTCCGAAGTATGATTTGATATTCGAAAGGTATATGTATATATATATATATGTATATATATTTGAAACGATTTGAAATGAGTCAGTGTTCAGTCCTTGAGTTTTGGATCTGATTTGATATAACCCTATCTTTTGGAATTGATTTACTGATTTGTTGGTGATTTTCAACTCTTGGATTGAAATATGATTTCTTCGACTATTTTGAAGGTTCGAGCACTTCCAAATCAAGGTTAACTTTTCAAAAGCTAAGGAATTTTGAAGTATAAAGTATATAAGTTTGGTATGTATGTTTAAAGTATGTAGTAATATGATTTAAATAAGTTGAAACTGTCTTGTTAAGTAAATGAATAAGGCTATTTTGAATTTTTCTAATATGAAATTTAGATTTGAAATGTTTTGAAAAGAATTTGGTCTTCAAAATATTTTGAATAAAATTTAGTTTAAATGTTTTAACTGGGTAACATCTTTATAAAACTATATATGGAACAAGTTGGAATAGATACATAAGTTGTACGTATGTTGTTTTACTCGCATAATTAAATTGATCCAAGTTTGAGTACACAAGTTCAAGGTGAATTACACCATTTCGTGTTAGGATTTTTCATTTGATTCTTGATGGCGAATATTTGATGTGGATTTTGGGCTTGATTCTAGAATTCTCTATCATAGTATATGGCTATACAAGGAGACTGATGGTTTCTAGTCGAGAAACCATATCGAAATCCGCATTAGGGAAGTCGAATGGACAATACTAGTTCGAAAGCGAACTTGTGTGATCGAGCGAGCGATCGAATGTAATGTTGCGAAATGATGACATATGTACATCTTATATTTTAATATCATCGATATACTTGACGCTGAAATTGGAAGTTGTTGGGTTGGATATCTTTGCAATTTAATTGGAATTTTTCTTTTATGAAAAACTACTATCAATTTAAAAACCATTTTTCAAAACTATTTTTCTTTTATTCTTCTTAAACAAACTGTTTAATTCTATTTACATACAAACTATTTTATATACAAAACTATTCTAAATTAAAAACCTTTTAGTAAGCAAAGATGTTCAATCCCATATGGCTCTTCATGCAGCGAAATTTACTTTTAAAATTTTGATTTTGATATAAGATGCACCTTATGTAAATATAAGATGATTTTGAAAACCATTGATTTTGGAAATGAATTGGATGACTTAAATAATATGGATTTAGAAACTTGGATTATTCTCCAAACCTATTATTTTGGAAACTTTGAAATTGAAGATATTTGATTTGGAAGAATAATTCTGTAAAGCCTATATGATTTTGAAAATTGTATTGATATTTAAACAAATTGAAATTTGAGAACCTTGTGTTACTAAATACTTGATTTGGGAATTATCGAACTTATATAAAAATTGGTTTGTATAAGTATGATCTTGATTCGAAAACTATGGATTTGAAAAGGTACTCAATTTGAAAAGTGAAATCTTATATAATTGAAGTCTATATAAGTGTGATTTGATATACCTATTGATTTTGGAAAGGTATTTGATTTGAAAATAAAATCTTATATATAATGGACTTTATATAAGTACGATATTTGAAAGTGATTTGAAAAGGTATTGTGTGATACATATTTTCGAAGTAAAGATATGGAAAGTGCCTTCTGCTTGATATCCGCTTTGTGGCCACATTGTGGATTCATTCTATCGATATTTCTCTGATTTTTGGTTTTCCGGATATGATACTCGAGTTTCCATCGAATTCCATGGCGTTACCCATGGTCTTACGAGCGCGACTGCATAGCGTAATTCACCTGGCTGGATGGCCCAGGAGTACGGATGTTTCCTGGGGGATCCAGGCGTAACCATTGTGTATCCTGTGATCTATGTAGGTCGTTTTAGTAGCGAAATCCGCAGGGTTGAGAAAGCTTACGGATACGGATGTTTCCTGGGGGATCTAGGCGTAACCTTTGTGTATCTGCGGTCTACTAGTCATCATGGCAAAATTCGCAGGGCTGAGAAAGCTTACGGATACGGATGATTCCTTGGGGATCCAGGCGTAACCTTTGTGTATCTGCGATCCATGGTTAGACAAAGGTTTTTGTTTGTTTTTTGTTCGGATTGTACTTTCCATATCTGTTTTTAAAAGTTTTCCAGTATTTTCACTGGGTGTTGAAACAAGTCTACTAAGTACTTGGAGAATTCTAGCTTTGCGCCTGATCAACGCACTGCCAGAGTCTACAGGAACGAGGATAAACTTGTTAAGACATCGAGTTATAAAGGTATTTTCTAAAGGAAAATTTGTTTCGATATAAAAGTATTCTAATATAAAGGTATTTTATTATAAAAGTATTTCCAATAAAGAAATTCTGTATTAATATTTGAAATTGTAATTCTTATGGTTTGAATTAATTATTCATGCCCGATACTATCCTTTTGAATCTACCTTATCTGCTCAGCTTTATTTATTCACCTATATTCTGCTTTTCCAAATCCTCCTTCTTTTCCTTGTTGACTATATCCTTTTTAAATATTGTTATTTATATACTACATGGTTTAATAGAAAATTTTAGTATTATAAATATTTTAGAAGTTATTAATTAAATAAAACACATTTAAAGTAAATGATTATTGATTTATTAATAATATTTGAAAAGTATCTTGAGATAAATTAATAAATTTATGAATTATGGATTTAATGTTTTCAATAGCTTCTTTGTAAATATAAGTAATGATATAAATAATTGTTTTCAAATAGTTTTCATATATTTATAAAGGTGTTATTTAAACATATAAATGGTATTTATAAAGGAAGCAAGAAATTTTTACAAATGGATTTTGAAAAGTTTTAAAGTATTAAAGATAATTGAACTACAAATGAAGCTTTCAAATGAATATTTCAAGTAAATTTATGTAGTTTTAAATAAATTGGTTATCCTTGCCTTTCAATCTATCTTCTTTTCTGGTTGTTTCTATTCCCCTACCTCCTTCCTTTTAAGGGACAAAAAGTTTTGAGTGGGGGAGATGTAACGACCCATAATTTTTAATTGGTTTTAATAACGTATTTAACTGAATTTTTGTGAAATTTTAAATAATTGAATTTTGAAATAAAAAAATTTATATTTGGAATACATATTTAAAAACATAGCAACTGGTAAATTTTCATCTGAAAATATTGAAGTTTATTTTCTTGTGAAATTTTATTTCAATCAGTTAATAACAGATGAATTTAAAAGTTTTCCGAAACCTAAAAATGTCAACATGAGAAAACTTATTTAGAACATTCTGAATAAGACTGCGTAATTCGTTTCGTAAATTTTGGACGTTTCTAGCTCCGTTTGGATTTTTCCGTACGGAATAGCAACGTATATCAGTGTCCGTATCGACTTTTGATCGGATAATCCTGTCACTGATATCTGTATACCGGATTGATCGTCTCGTCGCACTGATCTCTACGGTATATTTATTTCTTTATTTTCATGATAGGTGCATGACAGAATCTGTAAAACAGATAACCGTATTGAAACCATTGTGCCTTTTGGTTTGGGTGTCCATTCAAATTGATCAACAATCATTTGTTTTATTAATGCCTTAATTCCTGGCTGACTTTTAGCGTTCCATTCATTTATTATCAATTGCTATTCCAACGTATCTTCTCCTCCACGGTTCAATTCTCTATATTTTTCTTTTTGAAACTGTACCTGCTTCCTCCTTATCTGAGCTGTTCATCACACGCAAATCTCAGATCCACTTCTTCTATATATCACGTCACTCTCCAGCAAAGCCTTCCACCACTTGATCTCCGTCCCTC
This sequence comes from Allium fistulosum, assembly GCA_030737815.1. Classification (NCBI taxonomy): domain Eukaryota; kingdom Viridiplantae; phylum Streptophyta; class Magnoliopsida; order Asparagales; family Amaryllidaceae; genus Allium; species Allium fistulosum. Next base: position 611,209,108 of record CM060902.1, read on the forward strand.
ACTCCTCCACATCGCCCCATCGGCCTACCACCTAACAACACCCCGAGCGCATCTCCACCATAACACACCGGCTTCTCCTCCCTTCGCCTTGAACCTATCCACAGCCACACAAAAGCTTCAACCATTCCCATTACCTTCGCCTTAGATCCAAGCTCCGCCTACCACTCCTCGGCCTTGCCATGTCAGGCCATCCGTATCACAACTCCAACCCGTCCTTCCCTCCTCTCCATGCGTGCAACCCACGCAAGCACCGGACCTCCACCTTGTTCTGCCGTGACCTGCCATTGTTCGGCTCCTCAGTCCACCAACCCTTGTGTGACCGCCTTCCATCTACAAGGCAGCCTTCCCCTCTATATTCAATTGTGAGGTGTATATATAATATATATGTTCTCTTATATACAAAAGTTTATATACATCACTGTTGGTTATATATGTGATGTTTTGTGTTCGTTATATAAGGAATAGATATATATAAGTTTCATATAAGTGTTATATATATATTAATACGGTGGTGTCTTAGTTAGGTAGATTTTGTTTATATGAACTGAAAAATCAGCGTATGTATATATAAGTATATTATATAGGTCACTGTTTTCGGTATGTATTAGTTTATATAAATTATAAATATATATATATATACTTTGTTTCTAGAATTCCTGGGCTTGCTCTGTTTCGATTTTGTACTAGCTTGTTTTCCTGTATTTGGTTATTAGTATATATTATTATATGTAGTTTTATATAAGATTTATATGCTATGTAGTTTTAAATTATATATATTTTTTCTAGTTTTATATGATTATATATATATATATACAGTTACATGCATATTTTCTTTTGCCCTGCTTCAAAGTCTGCATATAGATTAATATTAGTATATATATGTTTCTATGGTTTATAAGATCTGTTGCTTTATGACCACATTGATATTAGTTATGTATGATTTGTTTGTTGCATATACAAGTTCCGATCAGTTTTAGGTAATCTACTTTGAGTTCATAAGTATCTGTATATATATTAATAGTATAGGAGTTGCATGATTTTTATGACGAAAAGGTTTCAATTTTTTTTATATATATACTTTAGATTTTGGATATACATATATATAGTATATAGATTTATAGTGTATACAGTTTATATATTAAGTATATAAAGTTATATAAAAAAAAATTTGTTTGTTGTATATATTAAGTATTTAGTATAAGTTGATATGTTGATTAATAAATATAAAAATGTATATATATATATATATATCGTGGGTTATATATTTTATATAAGTTATAAATATATATATGTTAATTTGTTAAATTCCAATGTGCGGATAAAAAAATTTTGTTATATGGTTGACTTTAATATTTGTGTTTAGAGTAAACAATGATTTTTAAACACATGTATATATATTATTAGTATGTGTTTGAAATTAGAATATGATTTTTGTATATATATACAATTGTATATGTTATATCTATATCAATTCACTTATACCAATTATTTTCATCGACCCAGTTCTGACTTATTTCATCTATTCGTATTATCAGCTTATCCGTCAAATTCGTGCCAATTTAGCTTTGTTTTGGAATTCGTAGTTGGATTCGTAACTCATTCCTTCGTCTATATCTCTAGCCTCGAAAGGTGAGCAATCACTCACGATTTACGTTCTTATATTTATTAAATTTAATTTTAATTGGAACGACAATTGAAATATGCTGCTGTAGTTATTTAAATTGTTATATACGCTATTATCTGTAACTGTTCACTTGTGGGATATGACACTATATCATGTTGTTTATACTATATTGTTGTTTATGATATATGCCTGTTATTATTATTATCGTATCTGTCATCACTCTGAAAGTTCCCTGTTAGTATAGAATTCACTATGGGTTGAAATGATACATACCCGAACGGACTTTAGAATAGGAGAAAATCGTTATGGGTTGAAATGATAGACCCAAGCGATTTTCAGTGAGTTGAATTTGGGATTGCGGGTCGAAATGATATCTACCTGTATATATTTAAATTACGGATTGAAATGATAAATATCGGTATCACTTGACCATAGGATAGAAAACTTCATGCCGACACCGTTGGTCTATATAAAATATTTAAAAATGATTTCTACGATCTTGAAAGGGAATACATATATGGTTTTATTTAATATAGGAATTTTTTTTATAGAAATAAGTTTTAATATAAAGTAGATTTAATAATAAACTTTAATTTAATAAAGTTTGATTTAATTAATATAATATGTCTAAGTATTATATTTTAAATAGATTTTTAAGGATTTGTACAAGTTAAGGAAGATAAAGTTGAATTAATTGAAATTGTATGTAATTAAGAATTCTACTTAATTAGGTTGATTTGAACTATTAAATTTGAAGTTTAAGATTAAATTTTATAACTTGACTTTTTATTTAAAGTGATTAAATGGATATTTCAAGTTTAAATAAATCGGAGGGAATATTTAGTTTAAATGTAATTTAAGGTTATTTAAATAATACCGAATTTATTAAGAGAATATTTCAAGGCTAAATAATAATGAGGTTAAATCAAGATCTATATGAACTATTAAACTGAACTTTGAAATGTTGAATATTAAAGCTTTGAAATATATTGGAATTTAAATGGTTTATTTTGTGATTCAGATCTGTATTTGAAATCAATATAATTTGAATTTAATTAGAAACTGAATTGAATTAAAATGGATAAATCTAAATTGAATTAAATTTTAAGTTGAAACTATAGTTAATTTGAATCAATTTGTGAAGTTGAGGATATATATATATATATATATTAAAATGATATTTTGGTTTTGAAGTATAAATTATTTTGAAATGGCCACGGTGTTATAATGACGTTTCGTTCCCTGGATCCTTAGAGGATGGTTATCCCAAACATCCTCTGAGTTACTAGTATTTCAGTTGATATTTCACTTGAGTTGGATTTATTGATATAAGAATGTAAATCCTGACTCGAGTGTTTTGTGTTTTGCTTTATGCTCGGGTCAGACTGAGTGATACAGCATTTGAGACTCATCCTTGGAGTTTGGAGCTTCGTTTGGAGATCCAACTATCAATTCAGCTTCAGATTTTCCAGTTGATTGGTTCAGAGAAGTCATATGTTCGTACTGGAGACTTCACTTTATTTGAGATATTCTGTTGTAATTTATTTCTAACTCTGTTGTTTATATAGTAGCTTCATGAACTACTGTTTATCTATTCTGCCGCATTCTGTTATATACTCTGTATCTATGATTCTGTGATTATTTTATTTACTGTATATGATGAGTTTTACCAAATTTAAATTAACAAGCTGATATTTTAAGCAATTCAAGTCCGACATGTGCGGATGTGAATGGTTGAAAATATCGGGTCGTTATAACATGCATGAATGGTGACTGTGAAAAGTATTATTTATTTGACTGTAACCTTACATGTACTACATATATCATATTTTTTTGGCTGTTATCAACCGTACATTATGTTGTTGCTGAAGTTCCCAAATTTGGTTTGATTTATTTGGTAATACTACAGCTCGAAACATATTTATGATCTAACTCAACTCCTTGATTTAACAGTAAGATAATTATGATACGAAAAGCATGTCGTACATGATCGAGATCACTTATTGATTCGATGCAAGTTTCAGTTTAAGACATATTCAATCTTAGTTTTTACACGGTGTATTACTTTGAATACGACATAGTTAGTCCACTCGATCAGTTGTCACAACAAACGATTTACTGACCAATGTATTTATATGACATGAACTAAAATTTTATTCACTATCATTTACAATTACATTGTACAAAATTTAATACGTTAATATTTACCTTGAAATGGTATTTCATGGTTTTCTGTATAGACTAAAATAACAAAAAAAACATTGTGCTCCTTGTCCGTATTTACGCATTACCAGTTAACCATACTAGACCGTAATCTCTATCTGAAAACTGTTGTTGTCCATTGCTTGATTAATGTACCCACTTTTGTGGTTTCGATTGACTAAAAAAGTTATACTACAGGATACTGCTCAACTTGGATAACTATTTTGCTGCGTGTAAATAGGGATTTTCAACGTAAATTATATTACCATCCGATTGGACCAGTTACTAATTTGGTTTTTGACATAAACCCGCTTTTACTATTTGCATTTCAGATAATGCTTACTTTAATTTTAGTTTCCACTTATTTACAATAGTTTATATTATATTTTTCTTCTTCCAGTACAATTGAAGACTACAATATTTTTTAACATTTTCCTCCCTTTTTTGGTTTTACGTATAACTGACTTATATATTTATAGGTACAAACCAATTCTTAACGGTGTTCGAACTTTGAAAAAAAAATTGAAGGAAATTATGGGATCCTACAACTGTACAATAATTACAGTTTACTAACACTGCAACATTCTGATTGTTTCAATTTTTTAGCATAAAAAATGATGTTTTCAAAGACGGTTTGTACTTTCATAATCTGTATTAACAAAATTAGCCATGACTTTCAAATTTCGTATTCCTCGGCTTCATCTTTCGCTTTTCAACATTGAATTCTTAGTTTACTGTCCATTACAGATTCAAACATTTACGGTTTATCCATACTGCTTCAGCTAATTTACTAATATAATCTTTAATTCAGTTCAACTTTTCATTCCTTGATTTTTTCCTTAATCACACAGGACTGGTCGCTATTTTCTGTAGTTGTTGAATATATATTTTTACTCCATTTATTATTACCAACTCCTCTTTCACATTAAATGCTTGATTTGCACTACTGCTGTCTCATAGTTTTTTGATAGATTTTGGATATAGTTCAGTGTTGTTCCCCAGTTTATCTACAAATGCTTCAGCCCAATTTACTTCATTTTTCTACTCTCTGACATATTATTACTGCAATGTTATCGGTATCTATTTAGCAACCTACAAGGATTATCAACATAAATCACATAACACTCTGGTTGGACCAGTTACTAATTTGTTTTAACTCCGTTGTTTACTTTTGCAGGAAACCAACAACTGTGCTATCTGAACGGAAGTTATATCGTTCGTTGTACAGTTGAATTCACAGCATGCTGCTTTAAGGGTTTAAACTACATTCACCCTGCCTGGCTCTGTCTTCCCTTAATTTTTTAGTGTGTGGTGATTTGGTAACAGTTTTCCACAGTCCTTTCCATTTTTTATTTTTTGAAACATATGCATTTCTGTACTTCACTGTAAAAGCAGTTAACCATCTTTTCAGCTTAAGTGAAGCACGAACAAACACACTTCAGCGCTCATATTGCTTCTCCTACAACTTAACCTTTTTTATTTTTTGAAACATATTCATTTTTGTACTTCAGTGTAAAATTAGTTAATCATCTTTTCGGGTTAAGTGAAGCACGAACAAACACACTTTATTGCTCATATTCCTCTTCCTACACATTAAGTGCTATGCGTTTATTTAGCATTCAAGCGTTTCTTAACAAACTTCAGTTTATAAGATTTTCTACATATTTGAATTCTAGACTACAAACGACAATTGTGATTTCTCTTATACTCATTCCACGTTTTTGATCTCTCTACTTCACATTCAAGGGTCGGGGTTTGAGATTTTATTGTTTCAAGGATAGAACATTGCCACTTATAATGTAGCTTATGCCTCCTTTTAATTTCACTACATACATAATTTGTATGCGATTATCGTAATTTTAGATGTATCATGATATCACATATACAGGATGCTATTTTAAAAGCATCGTCAATTGAATTATTGAACAAAACTAATAACAACGACCTGATAAATGCCACAAAGCAATTAGAGGAAATGACAAAAGAAAATTTTAAGGTATAGTTAAAGTGGAAACTGTGAAAACAAGGTGAAAACTGGAGAGCGGAAAGCATTTCGTACAAATTATATGGGGCCGAAAACAGATCCACCAGCCCCCAGCCAAACTCAGATTAAAATTGCATGTATTAGAGATAAATATATAGTTTGAGTTAGGAAACACTATAGTAGGAGTGCATATGTTTCACTTTTATTTTCTGCTTATTAACAGTTAATCTATGCATGAATAATGAACTAAAGATACAACTTCGGATATCAATTTTGCACACGTCCCTTTGAATAACTGTGTGTTTAAATGCTACTTCTGCTTAATATTTGTTGTCCATATCTTAAAACAATGGAGCTGTTTTTCAACAGACAAGAATAAAAAATTGATTTTCTCATAAACAGTTTGTACTTTGTTAATCTTTATTTCAAAAATTATCCATCAGTCTCAAATTTCGAATTTCTAAGCTTCATACCTCACTTTTCAACAGTGAATACTTAGTTTACTGTCAATTTGAAGATTCAAACATCTACGGTTTATCCACAATGCTTTAGGTAATTTATTACTATAATTTTCTATTTACTTCAACTTTCCATTCATTGATTATTTTTTATCATCACACCGGAGTGCTAGCTATTTTTTGTAGTCGGTGAATTTAAATTTTTACTCCGTTTATTATCGGCAACCCCTCATTTACATTACATGCTTGATTTGCACTATTGATGTCTCATATATTTTCGATAGATTTTGGATACAGTTAATTTTTGTTCATGAGTTTATCTACGAATGCTTTACCGCTATTTACTTCATTTTTATGTTTTTGATATATTTTTACTGCAATGTTGTTGGAAACTATTTTGCTACATGTAAACAAGGATCATCAACATGAATTACATTACACTCTGATTGCACCAGTTACCTCATTTTTTAAAAGTCGGTGTTTACTTGTGTAGGCAACCATCATTTGTGTTGTGTAAACAAAAGCTATACCGATTGTTGCACGGTTGAATTCATAGCACGCTGCTTTAAGAATTAAAACTACAATTAACCTGCTTGGCTCTGTTTTTGTTTAATTTATTAGAGCGTGCTGAATTGGTTAGTTTTTCATAGTCCTCTCCCTTTTTGACTTTTTGAATCAAATGCATTTCTGTACTTTAGCTTAAAAGCAATTAGTCATCTTTTCAGTTTAAGTGAAGCACGAATAACCACGCTTTAGTGTCCATAATGCTTTTTCATACAAATTCAGTGATATGTGTGTATTTAGCATGTAAGCGTTCCTTAACAAACTTTAGTTTATAAGAATGTCTCAATATTTCAGTTTTAGACTTCAAACCTCAACTATGAGTTCTCCTATACTCATTCCAAGGATTTGATCTATGTATATCAGATTCGATGGTCGGAGTTTCAGCTTTCAATATTTCAAGGACACAAAATTGCCATCTATACTTACGCATGGGCTTCCTTCCAATTTCATTACGTAAATGATTTGTATGCGATTATCCTAATGTTAGGTGTGCCATGGAATCGCATATACAGGATTATATTTTTGAACCATCATTATTTTAATTATTGAAGAAAACTAATAACGACGAACTGATTGATGACGCAATCAAATTAGAGGAAATGATAACAGAAAATTTTCAACTGTAGTTAAGGTGGAAATTGTGGCAACAAGGTGAAAACTAGAGAGGGGAAAGCATTTCGTGTAGATTATATGGGGCCGAAAATGCATCCACCATTCCCCAACCAAACTCAGACTAATATTGCATGTAGTTTAGATAAATATATAGTTTGAGTTAAGCAAAATTACGGTAGGAGTGTATATGTTCCAGTTTTATTTTCTGTTAGTTACCAGTTAATCTATGCACGGATGATGAAGTAAAGGTACAACTGTGGATATCAATTCTGCACATGTCCCTTTGAATAATTGTGTCTTTGAATGCTAATTCCGCTTAATATTTGCGGTCCAGCTCTCAGTACAATGAAGCTGTTTCTCGGCAGACAAGGTTTATGAGTACTCAGTCTGCAGGTGCAAGAAAATAAGGTTTATGAGTACCCAATCTATTGGTCCAACTATAGATGTCTTCCCTATTTTTCATGGTTTTGTTCATTCCGAACATGCCTATTTTTATTGACCAAAAACATGACTATTTTCTTCTCTATTTGTGATACTGTTTTCAACCTATTCTTACTTTAGGGTCTTAATGTTAATTGCATGAACATTGCACATGTTGTTCTTTTTTATCACCGTGTTATGATTTTCGTTTGACCTTCCTCGGCTTTATTGTCTAACAACATATAACCATTACTGTTACTTTTTAAACCCCTTTTCTTTCCTACCAGCTGTGCTCGACTCAGCGCACTCATCATATCCAAAGTCGGTTGGCTGGGTGTTTGCTTTTGATGTCAGACATTAGCATATCACACACGCATGCATGTCAGTGGTCGGTACGCATACTTTGTCTACCATCTTTCTACACATTGTTCTACCATTTACAACTATCTTAATGTTTCTTTACGTTCTTTATGCTGGCATATTGAAATTGCTCTTACTGTCATGAGGTTGAAATAATTTATAAACCCAGATATGCAAGTCTACAAGAGCGAGATGTAGACTGTTGCTGGCATGGAAATGGGCAAAAGGATATCATACAACTAGATGGATGCGACCCAGCCACTATTGTCGTGATTTCATAGACATGTCCCTGCATAATTTCTCTGGCTTTCTTTGGCGACAACATGAGGAGGACGCTATCAAATTGATTTCTATCGAGTGATCTTACCGTCGACAGAGTTAGTACCATTTTACTACCTGCTTTTTTTTCCCGTCTGACTATGCATACTATGCACAACCATTTACGAAATGATGTTCTATGTTTGAAGTTTGTCAGATAAATCGTCATCACAAACATCGAAAACCAAGGCACAAAAAAATGTGGAAGGCAGCTATAGGTATGACTGATTTTATTCTTCATCTGCTATGGGATATTGACAAAACTAAATACGTCTACTTTACAGTATGGGTGATACAAGTTATTATAGGTTTTGAATGTTCTTATCATTGTTGTTTGTTATTGCAGAAAACCACGACCTAACGGGGTGTCCCACCGACTCATTTCCGACATCATTTGACTCAGCTCAACGGGGGAACAGCATACCTATGTCTACTGCTTCGCAATGTTCCCGTCTTTCTACACTTGGGAATTACGGGCAGCGTATGTAATGCATATTAACTTGGTTATTATAAAATGCATTGACTGTTCAAACCTTTTCTAAATTTTTTGGCTAAATATGCAGGTAAAATGTTTTTGGCACACAGTTTTGGTCCCCCTACATGTACATGTTTGTACTATGGAGCAATGCTTTGGTTTGATGAAAGGGTAAAAAAGGGGAGTACGAATTCAAATCCGAAATTTTCAACATGTTGTCAGAAGGGAAAGGTTCAGCTGTCGTCCTACCGACCAGCCTCCAATTATTTAATGGATCTTCTGGACTACAATGGAGGTTCTGTTTCAAAGGGATTTCAGCAACATATACGAGCTTATAATTCTATTTTTGCTTTCACGTCAACGGATGGGAAAGTTGATTACCCCATAAACAATGGTCATTGTCCATATGTTTTCAAATTAAATGGTCAAAACCGCCACCGAACTGGCTCGCTTCTGCCGATGATGGGTAAACCAAAATTTTCTCAGTTATATTTTTACGACACCAGTAATAATGTCAGTAATCGGGTTTTGTCGTATGGTCAATGTATGACGCAAAATTTAGATGTGGGTATTGTCAACAATCTAATACGCATGTTCAACCACTGTAGCGTGTTGGCCAAAGTGTTTAGGATGGCTAGAGATAAATTTCATGCGTTGGAATACCAGCCTATCACCGTCAGACTATTAGAGAGACGTTATAGGGATGGATGAAAGTACAATTTACCAACTACGTCGGAGATTGCAATTCTGATTGATAACTCAAATGTGTATTCGTGTGGCTGTCGTGATATTGTGATTGAAGATAAAAATGGGTACTGAAAAGGATTAGTGAAAAGCACGATTCTTTTATGTCCATGCATTATCCACTTTTTTTTCCTTATGCTGAGGATGGTTTCAGGTGTGATATAGGATATAGAGTATTTGATGTATGTTTACAAACTAAAAGAACAACCGTGACAATGCGGGAATATTACGCCTATCTTATTCAGCGAAGAGTAGAAGATGGCTCGGTTCTGTTGGGGGGTGGTAGGCTTTTCCACCAGTTTATTGTAGACAGTTACACATGTATTGAAGAAGACAGACTGTCGTGGGTAAAGAGTAACCAAAGTACGTTACGATGTGAACTGTACAGGGGTCTGCAAGATGCTATTACGGCTGGTGACACGAGTGCACACGCGATAGGAAGAAAGGTTTTTCTACCCTCCTCTTTCACAGGATGTCCTAGGTACATGGTGCAAAACTACCAAGATGTTATGGCCATCTTTCGGTAGGCGGGATCCCCAGATTTTTTTGTAACGTTTATGTGCAACCCAAAGTGGCCTGAGATTGAAATGGCTTCACTAAACATTCCCAGCCAGAAAGCTGAGGATAGACCGGATATTTTTTCCCGTAGTTTCCATATGAAGCTTATGGAGTACTGCGCGACATAAAGACAGAAAGTCATTACGGAAAAGTCAAAGCACGTAGTTTGACAAATTTTTGCTAATTTTTCACATTTTTTTAATATACTGGCTTAACTTATTTTTTATTTCTCTTCTTTCTTTTTTTTCAGTTGTTTACACAATTGAATTTCAGAAAAGGGACAACCGCACGCTCATATACTTATTTTTATGTTTGGCGATTAGAGACCATAGACTATTAACCAAGTTGATGCAGTGATTAGTGCTGAGATACCAGATAAACATGCGGATCCATTTGCTTATCAGTCAGTATGTCAGTACATGATTCATGGTCCATGCGGTTACGCAAATCCTGGATGTGCTTGCATGGTGGAAGGTTCTTGCTCCAAGCATTATCCTAAACAATACAGTAATGAAACCAGTTTTGACAAAATTGGATTTCCTATGTATAGACGATGCAACAATGGGTTGTTAACCGAGACGGCAAATTTGTTTGTGCAGGACAACGGTTGGGTTATACCTCATAATGTTGATTTAGTTGTCAAATATCAAGCACATATAAATGTAGAGATATGTAACAAAGCAAGGTCTGTTAAATACCTATTTAAGTACATCAACAAGGGGCATGATAAAGCGACTGTTGTTATTGAAGATAGTGCGAACAAAGAATGCACATTAGTTATGGAGGTTGATGAAGTAAAAAATTATTTGGACTACAGATATATTTCAGCTTCAGAAGCATCGTGGCAAATATTTGAGTTTGATGTTCAGTATCGCACTCCCTCAGTGGAGAGGTTAATGTTTCATTTGCCGAGAGAGCAAACTGTGTATTTTGATGTAACAGAGCAGTTAAATGACATCCAAGGCAGGCATAATCTATGCAAAACTATGTTCGACCAGTGGTTGGAGACTAGTAGAACGTGTCACGTGGCTCGCCAACTTACCTATGTCGATTTTCCTACTAAGTGGGTATGGGATAAGTCCATGAAGGAGTGGAGGATGAGGCAGAAAGGAGAATGTATCACTAGGATATACTATGCACATCCTATGTCAGAGGAGAGGTTTTATATGCATATGCTTTTAAATATTGTTCACGGACCTACATGCTATGAAGACATTAGAACAGTAAATGGTGTTGTTTTCAATACCTTCAAAGATGCATGCCTTGCACGGGGTTTGTTAGACAATGAGTGGGATGAGGCATTGACTGAATCTGCTTCATAGGCATCCCTAAACTGTCTACGAGAAATGTTTGCAACGTTGTTGTGTTTTTGTGAGGTTTCAGATGCAAAACAACTGTGGGATAAACTTTGGGAGAAGTGTAGCGAGGATATGGAATGGAGGTACGTACGCAGGAACGGATGTGGGTCACATGAGATGTCTTCGAATATGGTGAGATCAGAAGCATTACTTGCTTTAGAAAAGATTATGCTCAGAAACAACAGATCACTAACCGAGTATTGGTCGGTAGGGGAAGTCGACCTTGGAAGTTTTCATTCGGTGGATAACACACTTCTATATGATGAAGTGGCCTTTGACTTATTTGTTACGCATGGAAGCAGAACAGTCAGTGCCATTACTAAATTCAGAGCAGAAAATGGTTTTCGAGGCCATAGTCTACTATATTCGTAACCGCAGTGGAGTTTTTTTTGTCTACGGAAGTGGAGGGACAAGGAAGATGTTTTTATGGAATACTTTTGCATGGACTATACGAGCGAAAGGTAGAATTGTATTAGCGGTAGCATCTTCTGGCATTGCATCATTTCTACTTCCCGGTGGAAGAACTATACATTCGAAGTTCGAAATTCCTATGAATCTCGATGACATGTCCACCTGCAATAGTTCCAAGCAGTCGTGTTTGGCTGATTTACTTAGACTTACGGATTTGATTATTTAGGATGAGGCTCCTATGGTTCACCGAAATGCACTTGAAGCATTTGAAAAGTCATTGTCAGATATAGCCTCCTCTGACTCGAATAACGATGATGGTCAAATTTTTTATGGGAAGACAGTTGTACTGGGTAGGGATTTCAGGCAGACACTACCTGTTGTTCGTAAAGGCACAAGAGAGCTGATTGTTCGCTCTGCTATAAATTATTCACCTTTGTGGCAAAAGTGTAAAGTTTTCACTCTAACAATAAACATGAGATTGAAAAATAACAACTTACCAGTTGATGAAAGAGCAAAGTTGTTGTCGTTTTCTAACTGGATTTTAGATGTGGGCGAAGGGAAGGTGATGTCTATGTCCTTAGACTTGGGTGAAGAACCTACTTGGATTCAAATACCTGATGAATATCTTATACCAAATGTAGATGATGCTATTCATACAATTGTGGAAATGACGTATCCTGATTTGGATAAGAATATATTAAAAAAATCCTATTTGCGGGAAAGATGTATTCTAGCTCCAACAAACGATTGCGTTGAAGAAATTAATTCCGACTCAATTGATCTGATAGGTGGTACCATGCAAACTTATTACCACGCGGATTCAATCAGCCCTATGTCTGATACAACTGAAGAACATCATCTTCTGTATCCTCTTGAATTTTTAAACACGTTAAAACTTTCAGGCCTACGGAATCATGAGTTACGTTTGAAGGTGGTTTTGCTGATAATGTTGATGAGGAATCTTAACCAGAATCTAGGTTTATGCAATGGAACGAGATTAATTGTTACGCAACTATCCACGAAGGTTATTGAAGCTGAGATTGTAACGGGGAACAATGTGGGTAGGAAAGTATTGATTTCGAGGATAGTTTTAACCTCTGACGACACGAAGTGGCCATTTGTCCTGCGTCGACGTCAATTCCCAGTTAAAGTCTGCTTTGCAATGACAATAACAAAAGTCAGGGTTAAACTTTGGAGCAGGTTGGAATTTATTTACCAAGGCCGGTTTTTACACATGGACAGCTTTACGCAGCACTTTCTAAAACGATATCAATGTCTGGTCTAAAGATATTGTTTGGCACTACTAAACTAGGTTTTCAAAAATACACGCAAAACATCATTTACAAGGAAGTCTTTACAAATCTTACTGGTATGATGTTTTTTATCCATCATTCATAATTTTTAAGTACTGATTTTAACGGTCAGATACAATTATTGTAAACTGATGTTCAATGTGTTTCATATGAAATAGGTGTGGAAGGCGTAGACGATGCCTTGATGATTTATGACTGACGTCGCATTCTACTGATAATGGTAACCGGTAATTTGTTTGCAAACATCAGTTTATTACAGAGTTTGAAATCTATATATTATTTACTGAGTCTGCTTTCTTCGGAATAATGATAAATTAAGTGTGATAACTCTGTACGTAGGTGTACGGTGTATCAATAAAGTTTTTTTACTGAAACATCAGCATAATAAACAAACATGAAATAATGCCAAGAACAGAGCACCATCGGAAGAAAATATATTACTGTACTAGCATACTTCATATAAGTACCTGATTTGCACATGATATACTTGGCTGTTACTGGAAATCAGTGCACACAACATTAATATATTTGTGAAATTTAACTTTGAAATACCAGTACATGTACATTGTATGTTCATCATCACTTGGATGCACTTCCTACTTGTGAAACTGTAGATGTTGGCTACTCAGTTTTCCTACATAAACTAATTCCAATAGTAGATTTATAATTGGTTACCATGTATTTTATAATTATACCTTCAAATTCCATGACCAGCTCTAACCCATGCTTGAGTAGCCATGCTTTCAAAATGTTAATACGTATTTGACAATATGTTTACCTATCCTCTTAATATATGAGCTGTTCAGTTATAATTGCACTATGATATACGATTTCAAAAGCGATCATTGTACACTACCGACTGTTTGAACTTGGTACCATTGATTTTATTTCCATTTTTCTTAAACAAATGTTTTTTAAGTGTTGTGGTTGATTAGAATGTCCTTGTACCCACTATGTGTTACATATAGTTAGTGCTTTGCTTAAACATTGACAAATTGTTTTCCTTTTCATTAATGCAGTTTTTTTATGATGTTTGAAAAAATTAAAAAAAATCTAGCAGACTGATCGTTGTCATAGATATATATCTGATTTACAAATCCAACATCACCAATATATTCTGGAAACACTAATTTGTTTGCAAATTATTTAACTGTAATCGACAAGAAAGAAAGTCCTCGACACTTTGTTTTCGCTGGCATTACAGCCTACTTGGTTTGGTACGACATGATTATTGTGCTCACCACCCAACTTCTGACTGCCTTAATTTCAGACGAATTTTACGACCTCTTCGAGAACCAATTATCGGTTAAATTAATTGCCCATCTGATTAACTAAGATGTGGTTGATTTACAACCTCCCAAACGATTATTGAGTTGAAAGGAATTTCATGCATGAATGTTCTCTAGTAGTGTAATAAATGTATAGTTGGTTTGTTATTTAAAATACTAATAAACATTATTTAACCGATAATGGAGAAAAAGGATCACTTGCATCTGCTGAGGCCATAAATTGTGTAATGAACAATACCTTTAAATGAAATGAAATTGTCAGAAGAAAACCCATGCGATATATCAGAGTGGATGTGAATTGTACCATTCAGCAAAAGTGTTTGCTTAAGTTTTCTCCATAAAATTCTTGGTAGGGAAAATAAGGAAAAACAGCGGTGAATTAATAACAATGTGACCAAGAACATGGAATTCTTTAAGAACGTTACTCAAAACTCCATACTGTCGAAAAGGTAATACTCAAATACTATCCACATTAATCAGATTGCCAAATACCGTTACAATGGATGCAATATTCTATCAAAATAGAATGAAATTCGAACTGAAGGATACCCCTAATAGATCGGATTGAAGATATTGCTAACAATGGGAAATTGTTTGTAAATTAAAATGCAAAAAGTTATTGTCGTGATTTTGGTCACTGAAATTAAACCGCTACAGTTGGGAATGGAGGGAAGTGAAAATCAAATTTGAGGAGTTTGACACTGGCGTAAAAAGGAAAAATAATATAAAGGTGAGAGCAGAAAGGAAGTAAATTGTTGGAATAATTTTAATACTTGCGAAATAATTTGACGACGGGTTCACCGGAGTTCGTATTTGTTTTAGCTTATGTTGTTGTAGTTGTAATTTGCTAAAATTACTTGCATTTACTTTGTTTTTTATAACTTACACTAAATACAACAAACTCACAAATACATACATATACACATACGTACATACATAGAGAAAAATCTAGGATCAATAGGCATGGTTTAGTTTGTGAATATACATCATGGACAATTTGTGCAATTTTGACACAGTTGATATCCAAGATTTCATAGTATCATTCTAAGCTTATGCTGATGTAGGTATGATTTGTCAATTTGATATCCAAGATGGTTGCTCCAAATGAATGCAAGCACACTGTCTGGATTGGTGTTCTAAATTCTAATCTTGCTGCAGTGAGCACATTTCAATATGAGTGGATATCCAATGGGTATTACAATGAATCGGGTCCACCCAGTGTCCACCATTAATGTTTTTATTACGGAAATTTCATTTAGCTCTTCTACATTAGTTTGAGGATATTTTAATGGCGAGTTGTTTCTGTAGTGAACTTAAGTAGTTCTGTGTGTTTTTGTTGTGGCTCCTTTCCAGTGATGTCTATGGAAGGAACTGCTATTCTGTAGGTCGGTACTATATTTGTATAGATATTACATGATATATGCTTGGTCTGACCGTGTCCAACTCAATATTAATGTATTTGTACAGATGTTATCTGATTAACTAGGATGTAAAACCCAACGTATTTAATTCTTAACTCACATATTTTCTGTTGTTGTAGTGGTCCTATCCACAACAGTACGTACCAGTTTCTCTTTTGCATGGAACACTATTTCCATCTTTTCCTTAGTACCCATTTCCTTTGCATATTTTTGGCTGTTTGCACAACATGTCTTCATTTCAATACGTTGTTGAATCCAACATATACTTACTGTTGTCACTGGGGACCTGAGTTTTCTGACTGTTGTATGCATGTACAACAGTCAGAAAACCATCTCAATTTAAGTACAGTACAGCTAGAATGCTGAATATATTTGCAGTTTTATGCATATGCCTATTATTTCGTGGTAAAATCACTTTGTCAGCATGTGTATTATTACATTGTTCGGATTAAATAACGTTTACCACATTAGTTTTACCCAGGCATAATGGGCGACCAATAATATCAGACTACAACCGTAACTTGATATTTGTTTGGCTGAGGAAACATTACAACTGATTTAAAGCAATATTTTAGATGCATTTGTATTTAAGCTACAAAAAACAGCAATTACAGACGTGTTTTAGTTACTGGCTAAGGTGTGGACCAAACACATCATCAACACGAAATTACTAAAATAAGTAGGTGAGAGTTTTTTAGCCATAACAAGTTTCACAACCGTAGTACAACCTCAATACATGATCTTCGTCCACTCATAATACCTTCCAGAAATGTATTACAAAAATATTGGAAACAAAAATATCCCCTTAAATTCAGATAGTTAAATATTCTTTCAGCCGCTACCCACAACATGCAGCTACTCACAAAATGCAGGAGTGTGGCTGTGTTGTTTCTAATATTTGTATTTTTTTTCAACGTTTGGCTGCTCACAAATTGTACTACAATTAAATAATTACTGCCGCAGAAAGTGGGAAGTTAAGTTTACGTGCACCATCATAGTGACAGTTTACCCACGTTCCTGTGGAACACACCATTTTACCAAGATAGTCCGAACTCTTCTTTCTCCATTTCATAAACTTGCAATAACTTTTTTCTTTCTTCTCAACTGGCTTACAACAATGGATGGGAACAACCTGTTGCTTTCGGAACTGGTGTTTGGTACAAATTGGAATACCGTTCGTGTCTGGGTGGCTAGGCTGTGGAAATTGATCAGTCAGGGAACGAATGAAGTTTACGCTTTGAACATGCAATTTGTCGACAGCGAGGTATGGTACTGACTACTGTTATTGTCGAGTCGGGTAGTATGCTTCCTTTTTTTCCTCCCCTCCCTCGGTTGATATTCGTACAACTAAGTAAATACATGTTCACTCACCTATGCACTAGGAGTGGTATTAAGTTTGATTATACTTCACTTTGTTTTACACCCGTGCTGCCCCTGGTCCACAAGCATGCAGCGGTACTAATTTGTATGTGCACGCATGTAAATCCATTTGTTTTCTGCACTTGCATTTTTCAACTGGAACCTTTCTACTGTATGGTTCATACATGACAGCAAAAACAATTGATATCAGGTATTTAGTTTACATTTGTTTATTACCATTTCTCAACTTTGCTGTGGGATCATTGACCAATTTGTTCATATCTGAGACGAGCAATACTGTATTTTTCAAAGCACCGTCCCTATTTACCACAATACAATATGACATACGTTGCCAGTCTACGTGCTGCTACCTGCGTCTGTTACTTTTCGTCGGCATGTGGATAAGTCCACGTATCACAACCTATCCCCTCCCACTCAAAATAAATGTTATTTGTGACAGGGAAATGAGAAGGTGACAACAGTTTGAAAACATATACTGCGTTAGTTTGAAAGCGTGTTTGAAGAACCTTCGGTGTACGTGACACGGTTCAACGTCCAAAATGCTGAAACAACATACAGAACTGTACATGACGATTAGATAACAGTTCTACGAACTGATACCCGAGCAATCAAGGTAGGAGATGTAGTGGACAAAATACCACGGTATAAGTTTGCTTTTGCTGATGAAAGCACACTTATAACCTGGCTACGCCGTATAGATAACCTTATGGGTACTTTTTCCCCCCTCCATATATATCACCTGTTTCCATTAATGAAAGTATGCGCACTCATGTTGTACATTTGTGACTTATTATAGATTTGGGTGGTATATTACGTGCTGTGACTAATGTATTTGTTGTAACTTCTAAAAGTGGAACACAAACACTGAAACAAGAGTTGCATCTGGAAAGCAATAGGTGCTACCATTTTAACCTTTTTTTATGCAATCAATCAATCGTTGTATTAATTTTATTTATTGTGTAGTGGGAATACAAGTGTTGTGTCACTTTGGGCGAGCCAAAGGGATTTACTTGACCAATCCGTGGTATACAAGTTTGAGAACTCGCCTACAGTTGTTGTCACCTCACTGACAGTCGCAACATACGGCCGTACGTTACTGATCACTGTACTTGCTTTCCATCACCACAAAACAACTGCCCTCTGATTTATATTTTTCTTTGTCAGGTGTATTTACTTTCAGTTCTACTAAAGCGACAAAAATATATCTGGACATTGATTTGCCTGAACTAGTTGTCATTAAAAGCAGGTATGCTTTTTATACATACTGTTCGTATGTTTGACCCTTTAATTTCATTTGCCTCTATTTATTTACACTGCGTAGATCCAACCACCATGAAGGAAAAAAAGTCGAGTACATATACCACTTCGCTTCTAACCGTGCTGCTGTGTTAGAAAGAATGAACACTACGCTCACCCTGCTTTTGAAGGACGTCAGGACTGCAAACTGTCGGGTACGTTGTTCTTACACCTATTACATGCATAATCATAAAAGTTGACCGCCCCCATGCATCCCCTTCCACTAATTGATTATAATTTTTTAACCCTATCATTTAGGTATTGTTTGTAGTCTGTGCATTCACCAGTTTATAAAAAACAAAAATGAACTCTACTCTGTTTGCCGTTCTTATATTCAACATTTGCATTTTTAGATTTAAACATTTATGCCGATATAAATAATAACTTATTTAAACAACAATTTTATTCAGGGTAAAATATATGTCGTGCCCGCAACTATTGTGAAATTGAAAAGTTCGACCTGGAGCTCTCTTTCATGTGCATTCTGCAAATCAATGGTTCACTTCGAGGGAACAAACTACTTCTGCTCCGGATGCCACCGAATGGCTGTGCAACCCGTAAACAAGTAACAGTTGACAAATTCTTTGTTCAAATTTTTTTTAACATTAATTGCTATCACCAAAAATGTTGTTCGGTAGGTACCGCTTAAATGTGGACATACTGGACTCCTCTACGTCCACTGCTATCACCGCTTTTGACAAGGAAGCCGAAAGGCTGCTAGGACATAAGGTTGACGACATGCTTGCCATTCTTAACTCGGTAAAAAAACACTATTTATACATTTTACTGCTGTTTTGTTTTACTCCGCTCAGTTTACTTTACAGTATATATGTGTATGTGTGTATATATAATATGTATGTATGTATGTATATACATGTGTATATACATTTCTATACATTTTGAAAACTAAGTTTGAAACTGAGTTTACACATTTTAGTGCTGTCCAATTTTGTACAACATTGAATAATAACATATTACCGCCGTGTTATTCGCATCGGGTTAGGGAGCAAAGTTAAATTTTTTACAGTAAATAAAAACATCTATTTGACCGTGTTGAAAAATATGGTGGCCACTCTAGCTATATGGCGACTAATTTCAATTTTCACCCTGATATATACATCTGTTTACTGAAAACATCAGAAACATTGCATAAAAGGATGTGTTCACTTTAAATATCATATGCATATAAGACTTGGTTCAAAAATGGTATGAATAGAAGTAAATTAACCTTTCATTTAACCAAAAAATGAAATCGCTCAATGGATATTTACGTAAATGAAGTAGAAGAGGGGCAGTTATTGAAAACAAAATTAAAAATTGTAAACAATTCATGTACATAACTCTGCAAAATGATGATGTAAAACGCATGATCATGAAAATGACGTAAAGTATTAACCGTCTGAGGTGGGCTTAGAAGGGAAACCAAAAAACAATTTGTTTTTAATGAAAATCATCTCATATCCTTTCCAACTCCTTACCAAAACTTGTGATAAAGGAGCGGCATAAAAAAGTAGGTCTTAACAGAAAAATATTTTGATAACATTTAAGCATTAAATGCAAAAAGAAAATAAAATGCAACATAGCAATTGTCAACATCAATACAGTAACCAAAGCGACAGCCTCCGGTACATAACAACATTATAATAAAATACACATTTCAACCATCATAAAAATTTGTAAAACCAAAAACACAGAACATTTTTAACCATCAAACTATTTTTGGCCACGACGTACATATTCCAAAATAATATAACTCAAATCTTAACTTTGTACACAAATATATAGCAAAATCAAATTTGAAAACAAAGATACATATGCTTCCTCAGTTGGTTAACATGTATAAATTACTTAATAGAGATAAAAAGGGAGGACAAATACTGAAAAGCATGAACAAATATGTGCAATGAACTATAAACACGTACCAGACATAACCTAATCCTTAAACATTGCATGCACAAAAAATATTTACCGACCAATCCACAATCGTATGATGTAACATGGCAAATTTGTTTTCAAAAACATCATTATTTACTAAATCGAGTCCGAACAACTTCAAGCTAACAATCCATTGTTGGTGAAAGTAAGGCGGGTTGGAAAGAATTTTGGACAAATTTAATAAGCTGCTACGAATATGGCGAGTAATTTCCTTTTTCACATTGTGCACGTAGTTGTACATGTTCCACACTATTTATTATCCTTGCTGGTCGTACTCTGTTTTCACATAGATTAATATCAACCTTTTTCTACCTGTATGAACACAATTTGTATTCAAATGGATTACTGGGTTCATTTCCGAACTAGCGTAAACATACGTCCTAAGAGCATCTCCAACAGGTTGCAAATTCTCGAACCCGCACCCGAAATCAACCCCAACAGAGTGCGAGAATTTACAATAATGCAGAAAGTAGGGTCTTCGGGCTGAGAAATTAGAATAGAGTGAGGCGCCTGTTGAACAAGCGCCTCATTTTCAGGCGCCTGTTCAACAGGCGCCTGGCAACAGGGAACGAGACGCCTGTTGAACACGGACGCCTGTTGAACAGGCGCCTTATGCTCAGGCGCCTGTTGAACAGGCGCCTGATGCCCAGACGCCTGTTCAACGGGCGCCTGCCCTCATTTCTGTTGTAGAAATGAGGGCTCCAACATTTTGGAGTGTGGAAAATCGAATTTCCGCACTCCAAACTGTTGGAGATGCTCTAACAATCTCTTCCTCCAACCATGCCATTTTACTTATGTCCTTCTATGGGTCGAAATTTTTTATACTGTTCAAACGATTCTACAAACTATGTATTCTCCTACTCTATTACAAGCCTGCTCATCCATTTCTGCCAACTGATTGTTCAAAATAAATATTTGTGAAAACTGCTCTGTACATACGTGTTTTTTGGTTTTAATTCATATAAAAAATGTTTCTTCAGTTATTGCTCTTTATACGAAACTTTTTTCAAATTTATGCACAGCCCATTTTCATTCCAAGTTTCAACGAATATTTTTAGCACTTACCATATTATATGGTAAATTAAATTTTGAAAAATAGTCATACGGTTGCCAATCTAGCTACATGGTACGTGACTTTTAACAGATATATACACAAATCTTTGACATGTATATTAAAAAATAAATATTTATGGTTTTCTAAGGAATTACTGACACGGGTCTGAAACTGAGTACAACCATATTTAATGCTCTCAATGCGGCTGCCTAGCCTGTGATAGATTATAATTGATATATACACCTTATGTTACACCTCCTTCCACTCACTGTTGAATTATTTAGTAACTATTACTTCCCACCTGACTGTTTGTCTGCACTGCAGTAAGCACACATGTTAGCCACATCTGACTGTACGTTTTCATCATATCAATCTACAAATGACAGCTCATACATACGCACCTATGCACCACATCTGCACAGCTACATTTACAACAACATCGTTAACTGCGTGATGTCCCAACATTGTTCCCCAACTTAAACTATTACATGCTGCAGGAAAATGGGTACAAAAAATTGACAAAATTTTCCACCGCCTCGCGGGATCTGAAGCGATATTTGAATTTAGACCGAGTAATTATAAGATGAATAATCCGGGCGCTTACCTCGTGACTAGAAAAATCACAAAAAACATCGCAATGACTGAGACGGTACGTTCTCAAGCTCGATTGCCTATTAAGTTCTAATTTATGCACTCACCTCCTCACTCTTGCTCGTGTATTCTGTTCTTATACATTTTTTGAACTTTACAGTTAACTTCACCTAGTGATCAAAGTTTTAACTTAGTCTGTATCTAAAATACGGATAAGCATAACATACAATTCGAAACAGACATCAAAGAAAAGAAACAGATTGCTCAGGTTTGATTTACAATCTTGGACGCTCTTTTGTCCATATTCAATTGGCTGCATATCAATGACTGGTTGTTCTGTTTTATAGGACGACGTTACCCTGAACCATCCGGTAGTACGGGCTTCTGATCCACCACTCTCTAGAAAGACACTAAGTAGAGGAAATGAGATTCAGGTACATATTTTTCCACTTTTTTATATCCATTTACTACTCTCATTAATTAGTAAACATCTATTATATGTCACGATTGACGTTGCATTGTACATCCAATGCTATGTTGTTTTATCAAATAACAATACCTGACTTTGTCCCTACCAAATCCTGCCTGATTGTTGTACAGTTACGAATACCTATACTTTGAACTGTTATACCTTTCAACATTATCCTGTCTCAACGTGTCTTAACTTGAAATTGAAACCTATTATTACTTCAAGCTGTTTCTTACTAACGAACTTAAACCATATCTTATTTCCCTTATCCACATGATGGTGATATGGATCAGCATTGTGGCGCCCCACCACTATACTCACGCTAGCCAAGGACACTACGAGGTAATGCTGTCGACTAGCGCGAAGAATAAGGCTGTTGAGGAGCGACCATTTATGTAATTGCTTTGTGCGAGTACCGATATGTCAGATAGTATGACATGCATTTCATTTCAAGAGGAAATCCGACATATCAAATACAAACTCAAAGCTACCACACAGTGGCTATGTGGCCTTCGGAAACAAATATAGAAATAAGCATAACACAAATCAGTCACAAATATTCATATCACTAAGGTGGAAACAGATATGAATATAACACATAGAAGTGTACATCAAAGTAGTGTTCATATAAGATCCACTACATCACAAAAGAATAGGTACAAGTGCAAGACAAAAGAATATGTATACATCAAGGAGTCTCTATCTCGAATGTATAAAAACAAAAACTACTGAGCTAAAGTAGTTAGCCAAAAGTCAGAAGCTAGTCCCAGATAATAAGTCAAGTGGAAGCACCTCAAACACCTCGGTCTGACCCGAGTATTATTTAAGAAGAAAAATAATAAACGGATCAATCTAGCTATAAATATCATGTAAGATGAGATAGGATAAGAGATAGAACAAAAATATATGATAACAATAATGCCATACTTTGACAAGCATACATTTTATAACAACAAAAATCATACAATATCTCAAATCATCTCAAATATCCAAAAATAATATCACATTCTTTAGCTTATTCACCAAACCTCAAATATTGATAAAACATATCAATGCCAATCGCAAAAATTGGTGAAACACAAATTCCAGAAATCAATGATTAGAAATCCAGAAATCAAAACGGGGGAGGCCTATCACAAACGGGAGCATGAAAATGTTGAATATGCGACTATATGATTTTTGTTTAATGATAATAAACGTCTAGGGACCCCTTCCAAATGTCTGGATTTTTCAACCAGAGTTTGGATTTCCTTCTAGACGTACGTCTGGGATTTCTTCCAAACGTCTGGATTTTGTCTCTGCCTTTTTTTTCTTTTTTTCTAGGACCCCTTCTAGACATCTGGATTCTTCAACCAGACGTCTGGATTTCCTTCTAGACGTCTGGATTTTCTTCCAAACGTCTGGATTTTCCTACTAGGCAAAAATCAGCTAGCCCAAAAAGGTCAAAAATCCAAACCGGAAGCGATCGGCGAGCGATGGATGCTAAGGATTTATGCCAAGCGACAACCCAGCCTTATAGGCTCTTCGATACACCCCAAACAACATGTCCAAACATCCAAGATAGGATTTTTAAAGATTTTGACTTCAAAATACCAAAATTGGAAAATTCACCAAATCAATTCAAATCAAAAGCAATTGAACATGAAATAGATGTTAGGAATTCATACCTAACAACAATGAAAACTATAGACATAGATGTGAGTTCAAGAACTCACCTTTAAACCCAAAAACAATCAATGAAGAAGCTCTGAAACAAAGGAAAGATCAACCACTCTTCAACTTCAACTCAAGAAGCTCCAATCTAAGCTCATAAGAAAATATTTCCTAAGTTAGGGTTTAGGAATTTCTGAAAATTGAAGAGAGATTGAGATGGTGAAGATGAAGAGGATGCTTACCTAAGCTTCTCTTTGATTTTAGAGCAAGAACTTGAATTTCCTAAGAAAACTAGGGCTTAGGAATTTTAATTTCCCATCTTTTCCCCCATCCTTTCCTTTAGCTTGAGTGTTAGGAAATAATAGAATGAATGAAGAGGAGTTGGAGGAGGAGTTAGGCTATTAGATGAGTTGGTGGGCTGAAACCCAAACCCAAAGCCCAATAGAAAAATAGCAAAATTCCAATCAACTCCAAACATATCGATGTTTATACCCAAAAAGGTCGCAAACGCCGTTTTGGACTTAATGGAAGTGGTCTCGAGTCCAGATTCGACTGTTTACAGAAAGTCACATTTTGGACTTTAAATTCAACTAACGATGCTATATTTAAATAAATCATTTAAATATATAATCGTAAAATATGCGGGTTGTTACAGAATCCCCTCCTTAAAAAAATTGCGTCATCGCAATTCTTACAAAGAAAATAAAGAGTAACAACCACTCTAAAGCATAACAATACAAAAGAAAAACTTGAAGCGAGAAGTTCACCTTAAGGAGCACGAGAGAGTAAGTCCAGATGTGTTCGCTCGATGAATTCTCTGGATTCCCAAGAGAAATCCTTAGGATTTGAGGACTATTGAACTTTCACAAGAGGAACATCTTCATTTCGAAGGCATTTAACCTCCGTAGTAGTGATATGAATAGGATGTTGCTCATAAGTCAAATTAGGCGAAACTTCAATTTCTTCAATAATACCGGGCTCAAGAATAGAATCGGAATCTCTAAGGCATTTCCGTAGTAGAGAGACGTGGAATACGTCATGAATAGCAGAAAATTGAGCCGGTAATAAAAGGCGATAAGCCATGGAACCAATACGTTCGGTGATGGGAAATGTGCCAATATATCAAGGTGCTAAATTTTCCCGATCGACTGAAACGCACAACACCCTTAATAGGTGAAACACGAATGGATACCAAATCTCCCACAGAAAATTCTAATTTCTTTCTTCAGTTATCGACATAGGATTTTTGTCTACTTTGAGCTTCTTTCATCCTATGACGAATAAGATCAATCTTTTCTGTGGCATCACGAATAAAATCTGGACCTAAAACCAACTTCTCACCGGTTTCAAGCCAACACGAAGGAGATCAGCATGGCCTTCCGTAGAGTGCCTCGAAAGGTGTCATACCAATACTAGATTGGAAGCTATTGTTGTAAGAAAACTCAACAAGAGAAATATGATCTTCCCAACTTCCACCAAAATCAAGAACACATGCACGAAGGAGATCTTCAAGAGTTTGATTCACATGCTCCGTTTATCCATCGGACCGAGGATGATAAGCGGTGCTAAAATTAAGCTTCGTCCCCAAAGCTTTTTGAAGACCCTTCCAAAATCCACTAGTAAATAATGGATCACGATTGCTAACAATAGAAGTAGGAACTCCATGCAATTTAACAATTTCTTTAACATAGAGTTTGGCCAAAAGAGGTACGGTCCGATTGGACCGAACGGGAATAAAATGGGCGGATTTTATAAGTCTATCTACAATCACCCATAAACTGTCATGACCCAAATGAGAACGGGGAAGACCGTCAATAAAGTTCATGGAAATTTGATCCCACTTCCAAACTGGAATGTCCAAAGGTTGCAATAACCCACCGGGCCTTTGATGCTCGGCCTTTACGAGTTGGCTAGTCATGAAATGCTTAATAAAGTTAGCAATATCAGGTTTCATTCCATCCCAATAATATAGTCGCTTCATGTCCGCGTACATTTTACTACTACCGGGATGAATGGTAAATTTAGAACGATGGGAATCTTCTAAAATGTTTTTACGAAGATCACGAATATTTGGCACAATAAGTCTATCAAATTTTCGAATACCTCCACGAGCATCAATAGCAAAGTCTTTCAAACCATCAACCTTATTTTTATCCCTAGAACTTTGGCTAAGAAGAGCCAATACGGGATCATGCTTTTGAGCTTTAAGGATGCGGTCTAAAAGAGAAGGATGAGCCTCAAGGCTACACAAAACAAGAGATGAACACGAATCAGATTCACGTTCTCGAATCTTATAGGTGGACAAAGTCTCGAGATCATTCCATTCGAATATCATCATGGAAACAACTGCTTGTTGCTTAAGACTAAGGGCATCGACAACACGATTTCCCTTTCCGAGAATATAGAGAATATCAAGATCATAAGATGCAAGGAATTCGAGCCAACGTTGTTGACGCAAATTAAGTTCCTTTTGAGAGAACAAATGCTTCAAAGATTTATGATCGGTGTAGAGAACAAATTTCTCTCCCAAAAGATAATGATGCCAAATTCTAAGGGCAAAAATAATGGCCGCGAGCTCTAAATCATCAGTGGCATATCTAGTCTCGGCAGGCTTTAATTGCCTAGAAGCATATGCGATAACACATTCCCTTTGCATGAGAACGGCTCCCAAACCAACACGACTAGCATCGATATAAACAACAAAGTCTTGGTCCCCCTCGGGAATTACAAGAATAAGAGCATCAGAAAGGAGTTCTTTTAAATGATCCTCTTTCCCGAAAAGCTAAGACATTCAAAATTATAATTAACTTTATGTAATCATCTTTTTAGAAAAATTTACTTTTTACAGGTCAATTTATTGTGTCTAGCTGTCTCATCATAGCATTTAGGAGATTCCTATCGATAACGTTGATCAAGCACATCGACCAGAATTCTTAAAGCACTCAATGGGAAAAACAACACAAAATCATCTTCAATATGATAAACATGTCTCTTAAAAAATTTAAGAATATTTTTTGCTCGTTTTAAGAACAAAATCCAATTATACTTATAAATATCGTATTTAAAAGATTTGCAAATTTTAAATTGTTGTTTTTACCCATAATCAATGAATACAAGGACGGACTCATCGAGATATTCACAGAATACTCAATTCACAAAATGGATGAAATAAGCTATAGGGTTCGTCAAACCAAATGACATAACGATCCATTCATCAGATCTGTAACGAGTACGGAATGATGTCAAAGGAATGCTATCCTTTGCAATACGAAGCTGATGAAAACCGATGGTAAGGTCGGGCTGAAAAGACCTTAGCACCACTCAATAGATCACCTAGGTGGTAATCCTAAGACAAGCTCAAAGATACCGGGAAATTCACGAACTACTTGAGTGAGGGAAATAACATCTTCCTCATCAAGTGGGTTTAGGTAACATGATGCCATCGAATTAGAATCAAAATCATTAAGAACAGTAAAAATCTGCTTAACAGATTGAGGATGTCGAAGATGGATAGTCCTCTCGGGATATAGGATATGGGCTTTATAACGATTAAGCCAATCCTTTCCCAAAATTAATTCTAAAACCTAAGTAGCGCATAACATGCAAATCGGATTGGAAAGCATAATCAAATAAAATAATACCGAAATTTTTCAAAGTAAACTGTGTGTTGCAGATCCACTAACCGGATTCGCGATTCTCAGTGAAGTCATCAAACCCATAATATTAAAGAAAAAGTATCAACAAGTTCTTTTGATATAAAAGAATGAGATACACCCGTATCAAAAAGAACTCGAATAAGAAGATCACGAAATATAATAATGCCATCAAGGACAGAATGAGAAATACCTTGACCAAGAGAAGTGTTACTAGGAGCTTGCACAACATTTAGCTTTCCCTCTTTCTTGTTTGGAAGTTTGGGACATGAAGATAAAAGTTGACCCAAACCTTTGCAATAGCGACAAGTAAGGGGCTTCAGACACTTATTTGCATAGTGGTCCTTAGAACTACAATTGTAGCATACTCCACGATTAGGGATTGGAGTCTTTGCTATCGAATTTGCTTGCTTCACTTTCTTGTTGGGATTAGGGCTTTTGAACTTAATATGCCTCTTCTTGTAAACCCCAATATCACCATCACTTCCTTTGTCGGCCTCTTCAAGTCGAAGAGTGATATCTACAAACTGGTCGAAAGGCACTTCTAATTTCAGAGGTAAAACCTTTTTAGGGTTCTTATTCAAAGCACGGATAAACCTTTGATTCTTTACAAGATCCAAAATTTATTGGGCAGACATGAATACGCCATCCAGAGGAGGACCACTAGATTGACCAGCGCTAGGACTGCCAGGTCTAAACATTTCTCTTCTTTCAGAAAGAAAGAAAGAAGAGGAAAAAGGTTATTCTCAGAATGAATTCAAATAAACTAGATTGATAAACAAGGTATCATAAAAGAAAATAGGATAGAATGGGTCCAAAGACTCGAATTAAATCCTAAGGCATGATTCCTGAGAGAGACTTAGGATAATGATCCTTGCTAGATTATTCTACATTGTTCCGAAGTTTGGCTTCGATACCAAGCTGTGGCGCCCCACCTCTATACTCACACTAGTCAAGGACACTACGAGGTAATGCTGTCGACTAGCGCGAAGAATAAGGCTGTTGAGGAGCGACCATCTGTGTAATTGCTTTGTGCGAGTACCGATATGTTAGATAGTATGACATGCATTTCATTTCAAGAGGAAATCCGACATATCAAATACAAAATCAAAGCTACCACACAGTGGCTATGTGGCCTTCGGAAACAAATATAGAAATAAGCATAACACAAATCAGTCATAGATATTCATATCACTAAGGCGGAAATAGATATGAATATAACACATAGAAGTGTACATCAAAGTAGTGGTCATATAAGATCCACTACATCACAAAAGAATAGGTACAAGTGCAAGACAAAAGAATATGTATACATCAAGGAGTCTCTATCTCGAATGTATAAAAACAAAAACTACTGAGCTAAAGTAGTTAGCCAAAAGTCAGAAGCTAGTCCCAGATAATAAGTCAAGTGGAAGCACCTCAAACACCTCGGTCTGACCCGAGTATTATTTAAGAAGAAAAATAATAAACGGATCAGTCTAGCTATAAATATCATGTAAGATGAGATAGGATAAGAGATAGAACAAAAATATATGATAACAATAATGCCATACTTTGACAAGCATACATTTTATAACAACAAAAATCATACAATATCTCAAATATCCAAAAAGAATATCACATTCTTTAGCTTATTCACCAAACCTCAAATATTGACAAAACATATCAATGCCAATCGCAAAAATTGGTGAAACACAAATTCCAGAAATCAATGATTAGAAATCCAGAAATAAAAAAGGGGTAGGCCTATCACAAACGGGAGCATGAAAATGTTGAATATGTGACTATATGATTTTTGTTTAATGATAATAAACATATATATATATATATATATTCATTTAAAGGTATTTGTTAATGTACTATTTTATTTTTCACGTGAAAAAATAAATATTTGCTGAATAAAATAAATAACACAGAATTTAAATTCAAACGGATATTCTATTCAAACAAATATTTATTACAATTTTGAATAGTACAAATATGAGCTCTCACTATATATATACAATTTCAATTCGATTACATTACATTTACAAATGTACCTCACTACATTTCGCTCGTTCACTCGTATCTTATCTTCAACTCCAGTCCAGGCTGAATCCAACATCTGAGCAATCTGCAAAAATACACACTGACGCAGTAAAATTGAAAATAAAATGTGATTTTGAAAATATTATTTGCCTCAATTATTTTGGTTGTTCGTCATCATTTAATTTTGAATTCATTATATACGTACAGCTTGTGACATGCACAGTGTATCACTGTACATGCCACAAGGTCGTGCACACCGATATATACTTGATAAATCTACAGGGACAGGTGAGCACAAGGTCAAACCCGAGCTACAAGCTGGATTCAACTCAGGTGCACTACAAAACATCACAAAACTGTTGAGCACAAGAATTCAAATACAACCAACAAATGAAGACATATATAAGTGCATCGAACCACACAACAGTTCGAATGAGCAACTGCACCAAACCAGACATGAGTTCAAATACAATGCAACTTGAATAACACATCAGTTCGAAGATAACTACACATACACAAGAATTATACAAGTTCAATGCACAGGGGTTCGAAGGAGCAGCAGCCTTAACAAGTGAATGGCCAAGACCAAACATAAGAAACAAGGCAGCAAACAAGAATGAAGCTAACAGTGGAGTTGAAACAAAGTCAACAAGACTGGTCAGAGAAACCATAGTGCAACACGTCACAAATATGCACAAGCTCATATGCATATCAAAGTGCAGACTCAAGTACAATATGTACAAAGTCAATGCAACAGTCAGAGTGAACCAGATTCAAGTATACAAGCAAAATTCAAACCAGCCATGATCTGCAAGCAAACTAGACCAGTCCAGGTTAAAGAAAGAAAAAGAAGTACACATGAAGCTTATAGTGCAACAGGTCAGGGAAGCAAACAAGTGCACATATATACACATGCCAGTGAAACATGTGCAGCTCAAAGACAAGTTCAAAGCAATGCCGAAGTCACAAACGAAAACAAGTTCTGCAGTAAAACCAAAATAGACAGCGGCTAAACCAGATAAGCATCATCAATGGAACTAGATCACAAAACAACATGTACAGTGATATATATAGGCAACAAGACCCAAGACTGCAACACTACAAGCAAACACACATGAATGCACAAGTACAGAACAGTGATCGAACAAACAAAGTCAAGGCCAGAAGTAAATCAAGCTACAAGTCGAGTATGCTATATGGATGAATACAAATGGCCAGAGTTGAGCACAAAGAACGAAATCAACATCGTTAATCAAGTCAAAGGCGCAAGTCAATCAAGGAAGTTCAACCACGAAAGCCGAAGTGATCAAAAATTCACCAAACCGACATAAGCAAGTCAACAGCAGTTTCAAACCAAAACCATGGCAACCAAGAAATCAATCGAAACCTTGTCAATCAAGTAACACAAAATTATACAAATTTGAACAAGTCAGAAATCAACACTAGCATCAAAACATAATCAAGTGGCCGAGATAAAGTCAAGCAAATTATCAGACGAACGAAAATAAAGGGGTTCGAACCCTATATAAATGTTTAACATCATCGGCTATGAATCCATCGAGTTCAAGCATATAAACCAGAAAAGAAAAGGGAATAACATACCAGTAAAATCGAACTTGATCGAAGCAACCAAAACTGAGCAACGAAGAAACGATCGATCAACAAAGCTACACGCAAATATCCACTTGATTGATCAACAAAGTCGGTAACTTCGAAAATAATCACGAAGCCCTAAATCAGAACGAACGAGCAAAAAGGGAAAGCTGCAATTTTTCAAAAGGATCGGGCCGAAGAAGAAGTATACCAGAGAATAAAAAGAAAAGGGATTTATTTAATCTTCTTTGGGCCGGTTATATTTATTCGGGCTTTAAAGTGAACTAGGGCTTAGTGTGTTTTAATTGTTTTAAATTGTTTTTAAATTTGTATTTCCTTTTTAAACCGTTGTAAATTCTAGCCGTGTGACTAGGGGACAAACTACGTGGCGTAGTTTGAGAATTCGCAACTCAGTGGCTGAGTTGTGGTAGGGTTTTGAGCGTAGAGTTAGCTTAGTCGATAGCGGATGCCGCGAGTTTACGTGTGTAAGCGTTTGACTACTTAATTTCTAGTAGAAACCTTGGGGGCAGCACGTAGGCAGGGTTTTGCCGAAGCTGGGTAAATCTGTGTGTTATATTTTCTGTTTTTATATTCTGCTATATTTGTGCTGCTATTATTCTGCTGTGATCTGTGTTGAAATTATTTTATATAAACTTCCGCAATAATTTTTATAATTGATAGCATCACCCTATTCACCCCCCTTCTAGGGTGAAATCGATCCTACAAGTGGTATCGGAGCTAGGAACAAAAGCCATTTTGATTTTTCAAAAACCAATTTTGTTTTAAAATTTGAATTTTTAAAAGGCTTGTTCTAATAATGCTTTTGCAGAGGGTCAGTCCATAGTTAGACCCCCAATGTTCAATGGTGAATATGCTTACTGGAAAAATAGGATGAAATTTTTTCTGAAAACCATTGATGCTTGGAATATAGTTGAGACAGGTTATAAAGCACCAACTATAGTTGTAGATGATCAAGAAATTGATAAACCGATAGATCAATGGACAGATTTAGAAAATAGACTACATAATGCTAATGCTAAAGCTATGAATTCTATTATTTGTTCATTGGATCAAATTGAATTTAATCATGTCTCACATTGTCTAACTGCACAGGAAATATGGCATACACTCGAAATGACTCATGAAGGAACATCTCAAGTCAAAGAATCTCGCCTTGCCATGTTGAGTAGCGAATATGAGAATTTCATAATGGCCAAGGAAGAAAATGTCAAGGAGATGTACGGACGACTTTCCAATATCGTATACAAATCAGAAGCTCTTGGAAAATCATACACCGAATTGGAAATAGTCCGAAAAATCCTCAGAGTCCTTCCATGGAATTTTGAAGCCAAAGTCACTGCCATTCAAGAATCAAAAGATTTGAAACAAATCAAAATTGAAGAACTCATCGGAAATCTCACCACTTATGAGCTAGAAATGAAATTTAAGGAAGAGCGTAAAGGAGGTTATACCCAAAAGAATTCAATAGCTCTCAAAGGAACAACCGAAAGTGAAGATGATGATGATGATGGAGCAGCAGATTTGGCACTGATAATAAAGAGATTCAAAAATTGGAATAACAGATACGGAAATCCAGTTCTAAATCAACAATTAAAAAGCAGAATAGTCAAAGCACTAGACAACCCAGAAGAGCGGGAGATCATCTGTCACAACTGCAACAAACCTGGCCACATCAAGTTCAATTGTCCTAGAAATCGACACAGCCAAGAAAAGAAATCGAAAAGAAGAAATCTTACAGCCACGTGGAATAAAAGTGATGATGATTATAAAAGCACCAGCAGTGAGAGTGAGAAAGCAGATCTGTGCCTTCGAGGTGATATAACTGATAGCGATGATGATGAGCCAAGCGAGGTATCAAAACTTACTCACTCTCTATTACTTATATATTTCCACGAAGTAAATGGATGTTTTGAACGACTTAGGGAGAAATACGCTAAACTTGAATCACAAAGAGATACTTTGATAGATTTAAATAAACAGCTTGATCAATTAGTTAAAAACTATCAAAGCTAGAGCCCTAAGTGTGAAAAGTGTCCAATATTTGAAGAAGAGATTAAAAAATGAGAAATTAAAATTAAAACGCTTGAAAATGAAATTCTGATTTTAAAAGAAAGTGAAAATACGAGGAGAGAAAATTCTATTAAAAAGTGCACTCAATTATTGAAGGAAAATGAATCGCTCAAAACACAAGTCCAACAATTGTCTACGACTTTAGGAAAATTTTCCAAAAGTGAAAGATTATTAAATATGCTATTAGGGAAACAAACTGTTAATACAGATAGACAAGGACTTGGATATAATCAACCTGAACTTGTTAGAAGCAAACTTAATCAAGTCAATTTCATGTGCACAATTTGTAGAAAATTTGGACACAATCAAAATATTTGTTGGTATAGACCCAAACACGTGAAAACTATTCCAATTTGGGTTCCAAAAGGCACAAATATAAAATCCCTTAAAGTTAAACAAATCTGGGTGCCAAAAGGAACATATATAAATAGTTTTGGGTCTCCACAAACTTATTTTTCAAAATCTATTACCACTAACAATCATGGACCTATAAAAACAAATAGGTCACAAAATTCTTTCATCGTGTAGGTGTGGTGACAGGCTAAGGAACAACAACAGTGTTATCTGGATTCTGGCTGTTCCAGACACACAACGGGCGACAAATCAAAGTTCCTTAGCCTAGTATAAAGGTGGCAGAATCACAATGGGCTACAACGAAATATTATCAGTAAAGGTACAACAGGTAATGGTATATTTATTTTGAACGATTATATTAAATGTGATAATCTACACCGTAATTAAATCAGCCAGTAATGTGATAATGAAATGAATGATGATTTTGATTCTGCCTTATTCAAAATTGTTAACCAATCATCTTTGAACTATTTGTGTGGACTATTGATGATGATTGATGATTACTCTTGATACACGTGGATATACTGGTTACTTTACTACTGACACTATGGTCACTATATTTAAACTTGCACGGCTTCAATTCAAGTTCATTTAAAAGCTGTTAAAAAGGATTTTGAGATATTTTGTTGCACACTTCATGATCTGTTCTATAATATTCAATTAATGATAATCTTGAGTTGAAGGAAAATTCAGATGCAGATTACATTGGTAATCTAGTTGATAGAAAAATTACTAGTGGAACGTGATTTATATTGAGACATTCAGTAGCTGCATCATTTTTCAAAGAAAATATCTGTATATTTTTCACTTGAAATAATTTTTTAAATAGCAGACTTTTTCTAAAAACACCTTCTAGAAAATCATTTGTTGACCTTGTTTCAGATTAGTCGATTTAGAAAATTTGATTTTATAATTATTTTTGAATTTGATTTTAAATAACTACATTAACTAACCTGACCCCTACTAATTATCGAAAAGACAAATAGTGATTGAAAAAGTGATGAGTGTTGATATTAATCATATATTATAACTCGATACAGTATAATTAGTAAATTTATTTAGAATTTTTAAACAAGAGTTATAAAAACTTTTTGTTGGCAAAAATTTCATGACCATTTCTATTTCTATCATATTTCTATCGACCATCACTCATCAAAATCTAATATAGTATGTCAATATGTGGTATTTTAAACGGGAAATTATGAGCTTTCATTTTATTATATTTTTTAGCAATAAAAAAACATCCAAAAGATTCACGCTCATTTAAAAGTCCTCACGGTTATGCAT
The DNA here is from genome assembly GCA_030737815.1 of Allium fistulosum. Lineage (NCBI taxonomy): Eukaryota > Viridiplantae > Streptophyta > Magnoliopsida > Asparagales > Amaryllidaceae > Allium > Allium fistulosum. The sequence goes on from CM060902.1 coordinate 611,244,603, forward strand.
GTATGGAACACATATCAAAATTGAATGATTAAATAGACAAGTTGATTCTAATCCCATTTAAAAGTCCTCACGGTTATGCGTGGTTAGAAGATACTTGAATTCATTTTTTAATAAAAATTTGGAATACTACTAATCTCATTTAAAAGTCCTAACGGTTATGCATGGTTAGTAGATATTCAAATTCCTGATATAAATATACCACAAATAGACACAACTATATGGTTTTATATGATGACATCATCCCTACCATTCTAAAGTGGAATATGCGTCAAACAGAGTATTTACGATTTTTGTTTGATTTTTTATTGAAATTTAATATTTATACCCGATTGAGTATTAATATTGTATTAATGTCTATCACTTTATCTCTATTTTTCTAATACTATTACTCTTTTGCTAATAACAAAAGGGAGAGAGAAAAGTTAAGATTTTGGCAAATAAAGGTCAAATATTTTCTATTTGCATTTAAGCTCATTTGCATATTTTTATTTACATGCATATATGAAGGGGGAGCTTTGTGTGGAGAGGGAGCATTCATATAGGGGGAGCAAATTGAATGATCAAATACATTTAACAAATTCAAAATCTTAAATATATGTTTGTTATCATCAAAAGGGGGAGATTGTTGAATATGCGACTATATGATTTTTGTTTGATGATAATAAACATATATATTCATTTAAATGTATATTTTAATGTACTATTTTATTTTTCACGTAATTAAATAAATATTTTCTGAATAAAATAAATAACACAGAATTTAAATTCAAACGGATATTTTATTCAAAAAATATTTATTACAATTTTGAATAATTTTGAATAGTACAAATATGAGCTCTCACTATATACATACAATTTCAATTCGATTACATTACATTTACAAATGCACCTCACTACATTTCACTCGTTCACTCGTATCTTATCTTCAACTCCAGTCCAGACTGAATCCAGCATCTGAGCAATATGCAAAAATACACACTGACGCAGTAAAATTGAAAATAAAATTTGATTTTGAAAATATTATTTGCCTCAGTTATTTGGGTTGTTCGTCATCATTTGATTTTGAATTCATCATATACGAACAACTTGTGACATGCACAGTGTATCACTGTACATGTCACAAGGTCGTGCACACTGATATATACTTGATAAATCTATAGGGACAGGTGAGCACAAGGTCAAACCCGAGCTACAAGCTGGATTCAACTCAGGTGCACTACAAAACATCACAAAACTATCGAGCACAAGAATTCAAATACAACCAACAAATGAAGACATATATAAGTGCATCGAACCACACAGCAGCTCGAATGAGCAACTGCACCAAACCAGACATGAGTTCAAATACAATGCAACTTGAATAACACATCAGTTCGAAGATAACTCCACATACACAAGAATTATACAAGTTCAATGCACATGGGCTCGAAGGAGCAGCAGCCTTAACAAGTGAATGGCCAAGACCAAACATAAGAAACAAGGCAGCAAACAAGAATGAAGCTAACAGTGGAGTTGAAACAAAGTCAACAAGACTGGTCAGAGAAACCATAGTGCAACTCGTCACGAATATGCACAAGCTCATATGCATATCAAAGTGTAGACTCAAGTACAATATGTACAAAGTCAATGCAACAGTCAGAGTGAACCAGATTCAAGTATACAAGCAAAATTCAAACCAGCCATGATATGCAAACAAACTAGACCAATCCAGGTTAAAGAAAGAAAAAGAAGTACACATGAAGCTTATAGTGCAACAGGTCAGGGAAGCAAACAAGTGCACATATATACACATGCCAGTGAAACATGTGCAGCTCAAAGACAAGTTCAAAGCAATGTCGAAGTCACAAACGAAAACAAGTTCTTCAGCAAAACCAAAATAGACAGCAGCTAAACCAGATAAGCATCATCAATGGAACTAGAACACAAAACAACATGTACAGTGATATATATATGCAACAAGACCCAAGACTGCAACACTACAGGCAAACACACATGAATGCACAAGTACAGAACAGTGATCGAACAAACAAAGTTAACGCCGGAAGTAAATCAAGCTACAAGTCGAGTATGCTACAGGGATGAACACAAATGTCCAGAGTCGAGCACAAAGAACGAAATCAACATTGTCAATCAAGTCGAAGGCGCAAGTCAATCAAGGAAGTTCAACCACAAAAGCCGAAGTGATCAGAAATTCACGAAACCGACATAAGCAAGTCAACAGCAGTTTCAAACCAAAACCGTGGCAACCAAGAAATCAATCGAAACCGTGTGAATCAAGTAACACGAAATTATACAAATTTGAACAAGTCAGAAATCATCACCAGCATCAAAACATAATCAAGTGGCCGAAATAAAGTCAAGCAAATTATCAGATGAACGAAAATAAAGGGGTTCGAACCCTATATAAATATTTAACATCATCGGCTATGAATCCATCGAGTTCAAGCATATAAACCAGAAAAGAAAAGGGAATAACATACCAGTAAAATCGAACTCGATCGAAGCAGCCAAAACTGAGCAACGAAGAAACGATCGATCAACAAAGCTACACGCAAATATCCACTTGATTGATCAACAAAGTTGGCAGCTTCGAAAATAATCACGAAGCCCTAAATCAGAACGAACGAGCAAAAAGGGAAAGCTGCAATTTTTCAAAAGGATCGGGCCGAAGAAGAAGTATACCAGAGAATAAAAAGAAAAGGGATTTATTTAATCTTCTTTGGGCCGGTTATATTTATTCGGGCTTTAAAGTGAACTAGGGCTTAGTGTGTTTTAATTGTTTTAAATTGTTTTTAAATTTGTATTTCCTTTTTAAACCGTTGTAAATTCTAGTCGTGTGACTAGGGGACAAACTACGTGGCGTAGTTTGAGAATTCGCAACTCAGTGGCTGAGTTGTGGTAGGGTTTTGAGCGTAGAGTTAGGTTAGTCGATAGCGGATGCCGCGAGTTTACGTGTGTAAGCGTTTGACTACTTAATTTCTAGTAGAAACCTTGGGGGCAGCACGTAGGCAGGGTTTTGCCGAAGCTGGGTAAATCTGTGTGTTCTATTTTCTGTTTTTATATTCTGCTATATCTGTGCTGCTATTATTCTGCTATGATCTGTGTTGAAATTATTTTATATAAACTTTCGTAATAATTTTTATAATCGATAGCATCTCCCTATTCACCCCCCCTCTAGGGTGAAATCGATCCTACAGAAAACTCACCAATACGTGTATCACAAACTGTACGCTATTCCATGGTCGCTAACTCATCAAATTTGAGCCGAAGCTCCACAAACGGCCCGAAGACCATGGGTTGCAACCCCACCAATTTGAGCCGAAGCTCCACAAACGGGGTTTATTCCCCCACACAAACAAAGAGACATCGCACATCGCTAGTCTAAATCACAAAATGATCATCATTGATCGATAAGTGTAAATTACACTAAGCTAGCAAATAAATGAGTTAGGCTTCATGTCCCATAACCACTGGCTTAACTTAAATATTTACGAACAAATTGTAGACTTCCACTCGAAAATAAATGTAAATTACACTAAGCTAGTAAATAAATGAGTTAGGCTTCATGTCCCATAACCACTGGCTTAACTTAAATATTTACGAACAAATTGTAGATTTCCACTCGAAGATTGTCACGAGAGTTCAATCGAACAAGTCCTAGAATTAACCGACGAAGTAAACGCAAGCATTTCATACCACTTGTTTTGCTAAGCCGTTTAATTAGATTTCTCATACGAATGAGGTAAAGGTTTGTATATACTAATAGATTGGAAAACGGTTTTAAAAACAAGCTTTGTATTAAAAGTAACGTGAAAGAGTCTGAGTATTTACTACTAGTATAGAAACCTTTCTATTTAAAAGTGACAAATCACAGAAATGATTGTAAAAACAATCTATCACCAAAAATCCACATTCAACGACGCGAATTCCAACCATAAAAATCGATATCAAATCCCAATCAAATGGATATTCCCAAAAATCCATAAATGAAGTCATCAAAGTTGATAATAATTGACAATAACTAACCGGATCAATAAAAATCGATAAAAATTGAAAATACACTCAAAAACAGCCAAAATAGGCAAAACTGCACAGAACCAGAAGTCTGGATGTTTTTCCAAACGTTTGGATTTTGTCTCTGCCTTTTTTCTATTTCCAGGGACCCCTTCCAAACGTCTGGATTTTTCAACCAAACGTCTGGATTTCCTTCTAGACATACGTATGGATTTTCTTCCAAACGTCTGGATTTTCTCTCTGCCTTTTTTTCTTTTTTTCCTGGACCCCTTCTAGACGTCTGGATTCTTCAACCAGACGTCTGGATTTCCTTCTAGACGTCTGGATTTTCTTCCAAACGTCTGCATTTTCCTACTAGGCAAAAATCAGCTAGCCCAAAAAGGGAAAAAATCCAAACCGGAAGCGATCGACGAGCGATGGATGCTAGGGATTTATGTCAAGCGATAACCCAGCCTTATAGGCTCTTCGATACACCCCAAACAACATGTCCAAATATCCAAGATAGGATTTTTAAAGATTTTGACTTCAAAATACCAAAATTGGAAAATTCACCAAATCAATTCAAATCAAAAGCAACTGAACATGAAATAGATGTTAGGAATTCATACCTAACAACAATGAAAATTATAGACATAGATGTGAGTTCAAGAACTCACCTTTAAACCCCAAAAAAATCAATGAAGAAGCTCTAAAACAAAGGAAATATCAACCACTCTTCAACTTCAACTCAAGAAGCTCCAATCTAAGCTCATAAGCAAATATTTCCTAAGTTAGGGTTTAGAAATTTCTGAAAATTGAAGAGAGATTGAGATGGAGAAGATGATGCTTACCTAAGCTTCTCTTTGATTTTAGAGCAAGAACTTGAATTTCCTAAGAAAACTAGGGCATAGGAATTTTAATTTCCCATCTTTTCCCCCATTCTTTCCTTTAGCTTGAGTGTTAGGAAATAATAGAATGAATGAAGAGGAGTTGGAGGAGGAGTTAGGCTATTAGATGAGTTGGTGGGCTGAAACCCAAACCCAAAGCCCAATAGAAAAATAGCAAAATTCCAATCAACTTCAAACATATCGATGTTTATACCCAAAAAGGTCGCAAACGCCATTTTGGACTTAATGGAAGTGGTCTCGAGTCCAGATTCGACTGTTTACAGAAAGTCACATTTTGGACTTTAAATTCAACTAACGATGCTATATTTAAATAAATCATTTAAATATATAATCGTAAAATATGCGGGTTGTTACAGACTCCCCTCCTTAAAGAAATTGCGTCATCGCAATTCTTACAAAGAAAATAAAGAGTAACAACCACTCTAAAGCATAACAATACAAAAGAAAAACTTGAAGCGAGAAGTTCACCTTAAGGAGCACGAGAGAGTAAGTCCAGATGTGTTCGCTCGATGAATTCTCTGGATTCCCAAGAGAAATCCTTAGAATTGAGGACTATTGAACTTTCACAAGAGGAACATCTTCATTTCGAAGGCATTTAACCTCCGTAGCAGTGATATGAATAGGATGTTGCTCATTAGTCAAATTAGGCGAAACTTCAATTTCTTCAATAACACCGGGCTCAAGAATAGAATCGGAATCTCTAAGGCATTTCCGTAGTAGAGAGACGTGGAATACGTCATGAATAGCAGAAAATTGAGCCGGTAATAAAAGGCGATAAGCCACGGAACCAATACGTTCGGTGATGGGAAATGTGCCAATATATCAAGGTGCTAAATTTTCCCGATCGACTGAAACACACAACACCCTTAATAGGTGAAACACGAATGAACACCAAATCTCCCATAGAAAATTCTAATTTTTCTTCAGTTATCGGCATAGGATTTTTGTCTACTTTGAGCTTCTTTCATCCTATGACGAATAAGATCAATCTTTTCTGTGGCATCACGAATAAAATTTGAACCTAAAACCAACTTCTCACCGGTTTCAAGGCAACACGAAAGAGATCAGCATGGCCTTCCGTAGAGTGCCTCGAAAGGTGCCATACCAATACTAGATTGGAAGCTATTGTTGTAAGAAAACTCAACAAGAGAAATATGATCTTCCCAACTTCCACCAAAATCAAGAACACATGCACGAAGGAGATCTTCAAGAGTTTGATTCACATGCTCCATTTGTCCATCGGACCGAGGATGATAAGCGGTGTTAAAATTAAGCTTCGTCTCCAAATCTTTTTGAAGACCCTTCCAAAATCCACTAGTAAATAATGGATCACGATCGCTAATAATAGAAGCAGGAACTCCATACAATTTAACAATTTCTTTAACATGGATCACGATCACCTTAAGGAACTTCTTTGTCAACTACGGTTTAAGCAATTCGAATGTTACTTTAGTTTAATATAAGAAGATTTAGATCTGTGCTAATCTGATGAGACCGCCATTGTTAGATGCAATTTATTCTAAACATTGTTGACCATCCAGAATTTAGGTTCATAACTGATTGTACTATCTATTTACTGCATTGTATTCTTAGTCCATTATCTACAAATATTTAGATGTATGGTGTTGCGCGTGTGCTTACAGTGCATGAAAATTAAAAATATACATCATACCTCCTTAAAAATTTACATTAGGAATGTTTCAACATGTGACTAAATCTTCACATTTTATTGGTTTAATTGGGTTTCAAATAAATTTAAAATTATAGCCTCATATCATGTTTCAAAACTCAGATGGCAATATTTGGTGGGTCAAGTGTGAATCTTAAGCCAGCTGGAGCTATTGATTCATTAAGTTATTGGGATAAAAATTAAGATGTACAACATATACTTCTGCTTATGTACATCTGTGTGTGTGCCCATGCCATTGTGCGTCTATGTGACTGCATACATAGATACATATACACACACCCACATACACGCAAACATTTTATATTATTAATTCCTTTATTTTTGATATTTTTCAGTTAGTCTTCTACGTAAGTTATTGTGTTTGCAAACTCAAGTACAAAGAGTTACTATGAACTATTTTTAGAAGATTTCAAGCTGATTTTACAAAGAGTTGATGTCACATCACTATTGTAGAGTAATTTCTAAAACATTGTAAAAAAATGCATTTCGAACTTGCATTCATGAAATCTGTGATGCTGTAATATGTATTTGCATTTTCCCTGCTGGCGTTGCTATGACATATCATGAGAACTGATTTTTTACTTCATAAAGATCATACTAATTTATTATTGTTCTCCTGCCTGGTTATGTATGAACTCACCTAAGCTAAGCTGAAATTTGACCACATTAGTTTGAATACTGTAACGCCCCACCTCTATGCTCATAATAACAAAGAGTATTAAAGGAAATACTGTCTATTATTACGAAGAATAAGGCTGGATAGGAGCGACCATCCGTAATTGGCCTTACACTAATATTGGTTATCTCGATAGGAGTGGTACATACTTTTTATTTTTCTTCTATTATTTATTTACTCCCATCGACACACCCAATACTTAGTATAAAACGAACTACGACGGTTCATAATAGTTTAGGACATTAGATATAACAATAACACAGATAATATAAATGCGGAACACAGATAAAAACGAAAGTCTCATATATATATAACTGATGTCAGTTAATACATAGTTGACACGATACATATGATACAACTACAACTGTCGACTCTAGAAGTTATATATACAAGTACATTATCGACTAATATACATGAATACATATCGTTCTATACAATGACACGACTACTACAAAATGACATTGACAACTTCAGAAGATGTGAAAAGTCTTCATATCCTGAACAGCAACTCAAAGAAGAAAATCTACAACCTGAAATAACTCGGGTCTGACCCGAGTATTACATTCAAAAGAAAATAATACCCAGGTCAGTCTAATTCAAACCAGTTTATTAGTGCATATAGGTAGTAATAATTTAAATAGACGACAGTCACAATAATTTCCGTCTATCCGATTCTTTAAACAAAGAAACCGGATAACGGTCAATATAACACTTAACAGTGTTTAACAAAAATCAGCAGATTTAAATCATCAACAGAGATAAATAAACAATTTATCAAATCGACTAAATCAATTTAAAACTGTCAAATCTGATAGGGCTACAGTACACGCACGCGTGTACTGCCTCGCCACTACAAAACAACCAGAGGCAACAAGTGAAACAAGTTCAAGATGTCACAAAGCAAGGCACAGTGAAATAGCAAACTGCTGCACTACCCCAGACAAGGGTAGTAAAATATATAAGAACACTTAGGAGTGGATGCACCTATGAAACAACTCGTCAATGAACTCAACCAGAAACAAGGCAAAATACACACTAGTGTTCAAAGTACAAGCTGTAACTACCAGCAATTTCCAACATGACTCGAAATGTATCAGAGAACATATGCCAGGGTCAGGCAAGTATTATATGTAAACTGGACCATATCAAATGCAATAGTGGGATGTTCCAGTGAACCAAGCTACCCCATAACGAAACAAGCAACAGTAAACAAAGACAGGTATACCAAGTAGATAGTGAAGTGACATAAATAAGTTGTACATGGCAAACAGTCTACATGAACACAGTGAAGTACTACCTAATGCAGCTACATGAATGGTCACAGGCGTGTACACCTGACTGCATGCATGTGATTGTGAAACAAGCTAATGCAAGCTAATGTCATGAACAATGTACTAAGGCTACAACTTCACATAACTCAAACAGTACACCTGTATGCAAATAAGTCTCGGCAAAAATCAAAATGTACACTTACAACATGTAACTGGACAGCGTAAGCTCGACCAGAAGCGGTGAATATAATTGTAGTAGTATAAACATCTACATGAACAAGGGTGAAAACTGGAAAGTGAAGTATCAAAACCAGTGCTACCAAAATTCAAATATGATCGAAGCCGAGTATCAAATGAAGTACAGTTCAATATCTAAACCAATGTCGAAGACACCCAGAAACAAGTTCGAACAAACCCCAGGCCAATACAGTAATCGAATAAGTATCAAAATTACAATGAAACTACAGTTACAACAAGACAACTGCAATTTCCCAATCATTAAATGCCCAAAGTCAGTGATACCAAATCCAAGGCCACAGGTACAACTAAGTCAGAGAATCACATATACAAAATCAAATGACCGAAGTCACTGCAAAGCAGTTCGTGGTGGTTACAAAACCACATAACTGCAGTTCATCAGAAAAAGCAAGGCCGAAGCCAACAAAGCAATTGTAAATCAAGAAATTAGCAACCCACAAAATCATAGTGACCGAAGTCAGTGATAAAAATCAAGTAAAATCTGGTGATACCAAAACAAGCTGAAACCGTGAATAAACAAATCAGTGCCAAGGTCAAAGATTTTCACTGGCCACGAATACAAATAGATTTTCACGGAACAACCAAATCGAGTCGCAAGTTAATAACCAGAAAATCACAAGTTCGAAACCACTGCCGTGTTTTAACAAAATCAAGCAAAAGTGGCCGAGATAAAATAATTTGGTACGAACGAACAAAACAAGGCAACAGCCGAGACCACAGAGGCGAGATCAAAGTTATCGAAATCAACTCAAAACAGTGATGGGACGAAAACGACCAACACGAAATCATATAACAAAACAGTATGCAGTTCAAACAAGAATAATGTCGCAAGTATCAAAGAGTCGAGCCAAATCAGAGATCCCAACAACAAACGAAAATCGAACTGCCATAATCCAGTTTGAATTAGAAGTGAGTTGCGAGCACTCACCTTTCACGGCGACGAAGGCAACGAAATCTGATCGAGCCACCCAATTCGAAGCCGTGGTAACCCTAAGTTGATGGAAACCCTCCTGTGAAAAACGAACGAGCGAAGAATCGTGGTCGCCATCGAATTTCAGAAGCCTAGTTAAATTGGAGACGAACGAGGAAGTATACGAGGCCGCCACCATTTTCTTCTTTTCGATTTCTTCTGTTAGGGTTTTCTTGAATGAGGAATGGAAGGGGTGGACGGGTTTTTGAGTGTAGAGAAAAGGAAATGGCACTTGATAATTTTCACGGCCCAAATTAAAACAAAGGAAACAAAATCAAAATTTGATAATGAAGCCCAATTAGCAATTTATAAAAGAGTTTTAACTCTAACAATACAATTGAAATTTTAACTTGATTTAAAAATTTCAATTGCAATTGATAAACAATTTAAATCACCACTTGACGATATTCAACGGCTATAAAACACTGGGTTGTTACAAATACAGTAATATTTGGAGGAGCATTACTACTCCAGTTTGTCGACACCTTGTCATAAGAAAATGCAGGTCGTCAAAAACCACCATAATTAAGGTTAACGAGTTAGAGAACTTGCATACTCCATGCTTAAAACTCTACAGTCTGGGACCGGTTGGATGATGGTGAAATATACAGTACAATGTTTAACATGAAACAAAAGAGGCCAATTTGTCATCTCCATGATTTATAACTTATGCCTGTTCATCCGTAGAAAGCTTATAGTAGAGTTGATGGTGTGCACATAACTGTAAATATAGTATAACATAGATTGGTTGTTAAAACAAAATATAAAAAGTGACATGCATATCTTGCTGGTATTCTTTGACTTACAGTCTACCATTAATGCATGCGAACTAATACAGATTTTGTGCTACTCTTTTCATCACTTACAGTGATTCTTGAAAAGGAATTTCGATGGACAGCCATTAACGATGCCTTATATTCAAAATGTTCTGTTCAGGAAGCATTCTGGATAACATCGTTCCTGATGTATTCTACTGTATTACTGCTGTAACATGTTATATATTTGCCTCCCTTATGTAACAAATAATCGGTTTTAGTAATCTTATAAAAGTGCTATATGATGACCATGTATAAATTATCTTCTATAACAGTATGTTTTTGTTATTTACGGTGATATACATGAATTTGTCATATGTTCACATATTATTGTAATACTGCGTACAGTAAGACAATTAATACTCAATCTGAAATGAAAGCCACTGACTGTAATGGAAACCATACAAATGTAAAATATCAGGTATTTTAGTCACTGTTAAAAAAATGGCAACATGGCCAGCACTTGGTTTCCACTTAAAAAATGTAACATTTCAGTTGGAAACAGGAGTTCAAAATCAAATCCATTACAGACACAAACAAAAAAAAAAAGCAAAAATAAGGGTGGATAGTTCCGAAAATCAGAAGTTATAACGTTTACGGGAGTCCGAGTCATTACAAACACGTCTTATAATTACCCATCTTCTGCTTCATTTCCAACGGAAATTTATCATGGTGGTTCACAACTTACATAATGAATACCATGCCTCAAAACAACGTGCAATTAGATAACAGCAACATTACTGATGCAAGTCCTTATGAACAGGATGCTTATTTTAGCAACCATGTGATACCCAGAATCAAACTATTGCATGTGGTCCATCAACCAACAAAGCGCACACAAATCATTCTGCAATCAAAGTGATGCTTTGTCGGATTTCATTCGTCCGAAAGTTCCACATTCATTACAATGTTTCATACCATGCAGCATATAACGTCTGAATTCATTTAGTGCGAAAAAAATAGCTTATTGTTCATAGGTATGACCATAGTTTATACACCATTTCTGTACAGGATTCCTACTTTTAAGAATACTCCTTTTCTATATTAAAAATACAGCTGCTATACTTTATCGATTGAATGCAATTTCATTTCATGCCGTGGTTGTGTTTTGGTTCATGTCTATCCTATCACATCACATGCACCACGTACCTCTAATAATTTCATATTTGATTCAACACTGCCCGTGTGCGTAGCACGGGCCACTCACTAGTTACAGGCAATTCATGGAGAGAGAAAAAATTAACGTCGTTATGATATTTTGTTTAATGTCATTGCTGATACAGCCAATTTATTTAATGTCAATGGTATGAGTAGAACAAGGAAGAAAACAAACCTTTTGTAGGCGTCAAAAGGTTATCTTCTTCCTCTTCAGATATCATGAGGCAAAAACTTACAAACAAGCTGGATTAACTATCGCACTTTATGATGTGAGTTCAAAACCAATTTAAGACAAGAGTTAAGTGAACCATTACATATACAGCAAAAAATGCTTTAAAGAAATATTAGAATTAAGTAAAAGCATAAAATACATCATAAACAATTGCTGTACTTATAGAAAATGCTTTAAAGAAATATTACATAACGTTAGTAATGGTTAACCTGATTCCTTCGAGAAGAGATGTCGACTGAACTGGATCTAGAGCTACAAACATCGCAAATTAGTAAAATAATCAATAAATGAGTATGTTATTTCAGTGCATAGACCAATGGTTAATTACAAAGTAAAAGAGGAAGTGCATGGTTATGAAGTTGAGCACTTATGATGCTTTGGCATTTGAAAATGGAATACAGAATAATGAACATGATATGGCTATAAATTATAATTTCCAAATATTTCCCCCATCAATCTCATTAGTTTTTGCTGCAAGTACTCGGTTTAGTCAGTAAATCTTCTAGTATGGCAGTGGCATCCTTCAAAATAATGAACATAAATTAACAACTAGTGTTAATAATATAGCTCTAGGATACATATTATTCAAATTTAGAAAAACCAATAAGCTTTCTCACCAGCAATTTCTTCCTTAAACGTATTTTCCTCTCTTCCATTCACTTCATTCTGCATCTAAATAATCAACCATTGACTCTTACTCTCTAGTTGACTCTTCTAGCAACCTTTTTGTATCTTGAAGCTGCACCCCATTCAGAATAAAAATATCTCAGATGATACGAACAAAATAAGAACCGCCAGTAATTTTCTATTCAAGGACAAATAAAGCCAGGTCTATAATAGTTTAATTGCACTCGTGGAGAAAAAGAATAAACACTAGTCTTGTTAGGTGTGGCTCTCATTGTATTAGAGTGGATACATAAATTGTATTATGATTACTCTCACATCGTAAGATATTCTAAAAGAGATCGGCATATATATATAAAATTGGTAGCATGTAATAACAAATGATTCCTTTTGTTACAAATAAACACCGCTGAATCTGTAGCTTCTAAGCCTCCTTTTTAGCTCCATCATGAGTAACTGAGGATACCTGCATAATATAACAGCACTTTAATATTGATACTAGTTAATGTAAAACAATAAATATACTCTCTCCAAGTTAGCTAGCAACTACAATCCAATTATTTTCTGTTAATGTACATGGAATCCAAATACAACTATGTTAGGAGGTCCAAAATGTAAAGGCCATAAATGTACAGACAGAGACAAAAATTATGAAGAAAAGCATTTTGATGATAAAAAGTATATTCATTAATGCAACTTGTAGCAACTAAGACTAATTAACATGCTCTTTTTACCTGTAAAAAAATCAAACATTGAGGTTTAATTTGTAATTAATGTTACCTGTAACCAATTGGTTTGGCTTAGCCACAAAATCAGTACTGTCCAACGGCTACAGCTTCGGAGTAAAGGGATATCATAACAACTGAAAATGGAATTATTTACCTTATCATCTATCATCCACATCGGTATTATGACTCGGCCATAAGTAGGTTTCACAAAAGTCGTCAAATACAGGTAAACCATCATGCTAGTGAGATATGGGAATAATAGAAGGAGCAGAATAAGCTTTTGCAGCTGGCCATACAGAATGAACCTACACGGTGAGTGTAATAAAAGTATAAAACTTAGAATTTTAAGAATTTAACATAAAGTGATACTTTATTAAATTTTCTTATAAGATAATACAGTAGGCTTTTCCCACCAATTTATCATGCATGTATCAGCATTTTGCAAGTAATTTTGTTACTCGTTATTGAACTATATAAACCTTGGTCAAGGCACAATGCATACATACAAATCTCCAACATCAAAAAAGAAATATAAATTGCTTTGAAGTGAAGATAAATGAAAATAACATAGGAAGAAACAAAGTACGTTCAAGTAGTCATAGAAATGACATTGCTTGTCAACGGATAAGAATAGACAAACATACAATGAACTTACAGAACTACCATTTCAAGTACCGGCTATTGAATAAATGGATAGTAAAGGGAGACGGGAGATGATATAAAATCAGACATCATCTTTCATTGACTATTAGCGCATACCGTTAACTAAACTATATGGTTAAACAAATTGCCAATCATTTCAACAAACAAAACTCATGCATCAGAGAAAGGGGCAAAGCTGCTGAATGGAAACACATAAATCGCCCAAGAGAGGATTCATTGTTTCATGCGTTTTTAGCATCAAAGGTTACAACTAGCGAAATACTTTAAAAAGGAAACGATTCCAGAAACTTACTAGCACCTAATTAGACCTAATTAATCCATTACCAATAATTTGTTCCATTCCCTGCATTCTCTTTCATGATTGTCAGCAGTGCGATCAGGTAAGGTGGCGAGTAGGCACGAACTATCTAACCGAATTTCAACGGATGTTACATATAAAGTTAGTAATGTCGAGCATCAAATTGTGTATTACCTAGTTGATGGAATTTACCCAAAGTGGAGAACTTTAATAGAAGGCTTTAGATTACCAACAAATGACAAAAAAAGCTATTTCATTGAAAAAGTGTCAAGCTATAGAAAGGACATCGAACGTACGTTCGGTGTCTTATAAGCAAGGTTTCAGATTTTTCGAATTCCTGCTCGATTTTATGATGCAAGATTTCTATCTGAAATTATGTATGCTTGTATAATAATTCATAATATGATTGTAGAGTCCGAAAGAGGTGGGTATAAAAATCAAAAAACTAATTACCCTGACATGTTTAAAGGTTCTAACAAAAGACACGATAGAAACATAAACTCAATGCAGGAATATATTGCCATGGTACAACATATTAAAGATCAAGCTACACACCTTCAATTGCGTAACCAGTTGGTGGACCATTTGTGGGCATACAGAGGAATGAATAGTAGGAATCCTTAGGCATGCTTATAGCAGTTGTTTCTGCAATATTACTAGTTTGTTTTGTGTTTGCTAGTTATTTACTGTATTATGTTGATGAGGTTTTATGTTTGCTAGTTTATTTACTGTATTATGTTTTAAGGTTCGTATGTTGACCATTATGTAATATTATTATGGAACTTGTTTAATTAAATGATGATAGCCTTCTGAAACTCCATTTCATTGCGGGTTTTTTATACTGAAAAGTTGGCTCTATGCTCTCTTATTTCTCTAGCAGAAGTCTCTAATTAAAGTTCCTACAAATCTAGAAAATTCCGCACTGTGCTGCTCCAACTGAATTGAATTGTTTCTAGCAAGAGGTCGTCCGTCACTGCTTCCATATAGTGGAGATCTTTCCTGCGAACTTGGATCGCTTCATGGACTTGAATCGGAGTAGTTCATTCTTCTGGCTTTGTTTTTTTTGCTCGAACATGAAGTTGTTAGAATTCTTCGATTTCGGTAAACTAGACAGAAGCTCATAGCACTCTTTGAATTTGAATGGTTGACTGTACTGTAGCTGATAGGCCTTACGCGATTCTTCAATTTGTAGAACAAATCCAAAAGTGTATGAATATACAAAACTAGTCAAAACATTATAATATCAAAGAAATTTAAAATAATATTTTACTTACAATGTCATAAGGAGCGGCACCGCTTTGCTGCCTATTCTACAATCTGGTAAGTATTGCCAAATAGTTTTGGCATGCGACGTTCTTAACCCGATAACCTTCTCTAAGCGATCCCCATGTTCTCTTCATCGGTTCTAAGGTGTTGTAAAAATCCGCAACTCTTTCTCAAAATTTCCAACCTTTCATATTATTGCCAGAAATGATATCTTGCGAAATGCGTGTCCATGATTTTGCAAGTGAAATATACTGTTCAGAAGTAAACTTAACTTGCTTTTTTCTACCATCAGCTGCCGCTCCTTCCTTTTCAACATTTTCCTCCTCAATGTCTTATATGCCATCTTCTGTCTCCATTTCAAGTAAATCTCTGCTTCGTCTGTCGAAAATGCCACTTAAGGATTTCCACTTCTTATTCTTGTTATATTTCAGGCTCAACGGCACAAGCATCTCTGCAGCTGCTTCTTCATTGCATTCTTCAGTATTTATTGCATCTGCCTCTTGGTTTTCGTCTTCCTTCTCCTCTTCCTCCTCTGAACTATTAACAATTTCTTCATTAGTAGGAGCATTGCGTGCATCAGAAAATTGCCTTTGTAGATTCTACATTGCTTCACGGTCACGAATCTCTGACTATTGTGCATTAAAATGATGATGTTGCATTTGATCGTTTTGCACCATCAAAGACATATACGATGAATGATCATCATATGCACCTAATGGAGGACGTTGTTGGTAATATTGTTGAGGGACAGTGGAATGAATGAGAGGAAAGTTAAGAGGAGTGAGCGGTTGGTAAGGTTTGCTATAGGAGAAGTTTGAATACGGCGAATATCCGTACTCATGTGATGGACGAAGTGTTTGCTGTTGGTATGGTGCGTGTTGGTTGGAAAATCTAGTGGAATCCCGATTGGACGTGGGTTTCTTGCTAATAACTTTTCGCCGGAACGTTTGGATGAAGAAGACATTTTCAGAATTAGAGGATGAAGAAGTAAATGATAAGGTTGTGTGGAAGGAGGAGGAGGATGAAGGAATTTATAGGAGATAAGTGGAACGTTGGAATGTAGCCATTGCATGGCAACGGCTATGTTTTATAACGGCAAAGTCTTTGTCGTTATAAACTTATAACGGCAAAGACTTTGTTGTTATAATAACCAACCCTTGTTCACTCAACCAGTTACGAGAACAGCTCTAACTAGCCACGGGGAAGTGAACAAGCCACACATGATTGCTCTGTGGCTTGTTTAGCAACTGAACAAGTCATTGTTGGTTGTGCCCTTACATTGCTTCCTAAGTTGTAGAATCCAACTGAAGAAAAAAACCAACACCTACAACCACACACGTACACGATATGCACAAATTCAACATGATTTCTATAGCATATGTATTCTTTAAATCCAAAACATTATATTCATTAAAAAGATAAATAAATAAAGGAAATTCATAACCATGGAAGTGTTTTCATTCAAACAAGATCTCTACAGTACACCATTTTTTATATTTCAATTAGCAAACATTAGTATATCACTCTGTAAAATTAACCATAAATAAATAAAGTAAATTAGATTAAATACATAAGGGTTGGATATGGAAATTTTATAAAAAATTTGGAATTTTACCATGAAATTTATTTTGTTGTGTTCGTGGCGAAATTCTGATCCGTTTCCATATATAATTTGCTTAAAACGGAACTTAAGCAAATAAGTTATGAGCATTTGAAGCTCTCAGATTTAAATTAATTTAGTTTGATTCAAATTCATATGAGAAATCAAATTTAGGGTTTAAATTTCAAAAATTTGCTTGGAGGCTAAGTAAACATTTAATTAACGTTTAACGTTAAAAAGTTAATTACGGAATAAAATAATATGGCAATAAATAAACGTCTCCTGAATAAAAGGAGCGGTCTACCAGAATAGGTCAATCGGTCGACCATAGTAGTTGACCGGTCATCCAAGGGCGGTTGACCGCTTGGCAATAGAAGTTACCAACGGCGGCTAGGGTTTGAAGTTATGTTTTATTCAGTTGTACTCTCCATATTTACATGTTTCCTACCTACTACTATCCTACGGTTCTAGTGCGTTTCAACTTCTATAAGTAGAACCTATTCTCTGCAATTTTATTCATCTTATTTTGGGGAATACGACGAAACTCTGCCATTGCTATCTCTCTCTGATAAAATTCAGAAACTCCATAGAGAATTCAGGTAAGAATTCAACTTATTTCCTATTTGTTTCTCCTTCCTCCAATCTATTATTATCATGTTCTTCTCCAATCATTCTGAATCTAATGAATATATATATATCTTCCCAATTGTGCGTGTATATCAACAGAGAGAGATTCAGAAAGAGAACAGAAGAGGCTACGAATCTACTTGAGTAAAGCTAAGGCTAATCAGTGAGTGGAAAACTTAGTATCTCTTTTCAATAATTGTTTAGTGTATTTCTTTTGGATTTGAATACGCCTTAAGGATTTTGGGATTTCAAAAATATGATGGATAAAATCCCCCAAAATTCATTTTTATTTCGATATGTCAATTTTATGATGAGATTCCCAATTATTTACATTAATTTGATGAGATTTGTTTCGTGTATGCAATTTTTGATAATTTCATAGTCTATTCCAATTCTCCTTCTTCTTTGGGTTAAACTGTGATCCTTCAATAAAATGTGGGGTTTAGATTATGAATTATATTCGTAGTTTACACCACTTATTCTTATCTATTTCTTCGTAAAAAGAGGAGTTGAATAGAATATGGAATTAGATTGCAATTCTTATTGTTTAAGATATTCCACTGAATTAGTGTAATAAATAGAGTTTCTATTTATTTACAAGTCTATTGTTGCAGTTTTGGTTATGAATATTTATTCCCTGTTTTGGACATTAGAATTCCATGAAATCTTGGGAAATTGTAGAAAAAGGACTTGTAATAATAATTGGTTAGGGAATTGACATTTAACGTTAGTTTAAAGAACAAAATCTGTGCGTTTAGAACTTATTAGGTGCAAATATTTATTTATCTCTATTTACATAATTAACGTATAATTATTGCGTATATGGCGTAGTTAAATAGGCATTTATTTACATTTATTTCCCCTGTTATGAAGGTAATTGATTTTGAGGCGAAAATAAAAGTAAACTCTTATGTAACCTAATTATTATTGTAAGGCATAATAAGAAAGATTCCTTATAAGGCCTTATTTATGAAACGGTAAGATGAGTGTGTGTGTGTGTGTGTATGGTGAGTAATTGATTTATGGCCAAGTCATAGGGATGCGAGGTCAATAGAGTTACATGATGGAAGTTTGCCTTTCACTTTGAGCCTACCAGCAGTTGTGTACACTTTTATTGATGTGAGATATCCTTATGATAAATATTTGTAATTGCATGAGGTTAGCTCCAAATTTTGTAGGGGAAATCTGCCCAGCTCATCTGGCTACCAGTTCTTACGAATAAAGGACTAATGTGAGATGTCATTATGGGTATGGGCCATAAGACGAAGGGCCTTCTTCGGAGTTTGAGGTATTAAATGATTGGACCCGCCTTTTTCCCCAGATGAAGTATTAAATGGACAAGGGGTTACGTTAAGTGGTATCTCTACAGGGGTTCGCTGCTGGAAATAGGTCTTAAATGATGGAGTGCATTGTTTAAGGTCTTTAATGACCAAAGTCTGCATATTTTCCATATGGAAGTATTAAGTGGCCTATGAGATTCCATGTGATGTCAGCTAGATAGTACCATTGAGGAGCATGCTTCTGGAAATAGGTCTTAAATGATGGGGTCTTCCTTAGTTAAGGTCTTAAATGATCGGAGTCTACCTATTTTCCACTGGAAAGTATTAAGTGGCTTGGTTATCGTCTCTTACATTATTAGCTATTTATGACGTATGATTGGGATATGCGATTCTAGAAACCTACTTCTGGAATGGAAGGTATTAAGTGGTTGGACCCGCCTCCTTTGTTTATAAAAAATATTAAATGACTTTAATGGTTTTACGTTCGTAGACATATTCTTATTTTGAAATATACTGCCCAAGCACTAAAAAGGTAAGACTCGAGATTTTGATTCACCAAACACTTGTTGTTCTGATTCCCTCCTCATTACAACACAGTTAAGGACGGAGTGATGGCGTTGATGATGCTTAGAGATGGAAAAGCTTGGCTAGTGGCGGTATTTATTATTTTTTGCTTTTATGTGTACCCATGGATTTAGACAATTGTTGTAACAGATATTATGTTATGGTTTTTATGGGATTTTGTGTTATGACATTTTTATGGTTTTGAAATAAATGGGTACACTTTACTATTATATTTTGTTCCATCCACTGTGAGTTCTAAAAGTTTAGTTATGGTTCTGCAATGTTATTTCTTTTTACTACCAATAGCTCGCCTCAGAATGGATTTAAGTTTCGAAGGGGCTTTTCTGGGTCGAAATTTAGGCCTATTCCAAGGTGGGTATTACAATTATAGTAAAAAATATTGGTGTCCAGTAGAGCGGTAGCAACGAGTTCTACTAGGTATTGCGAGCAGGCAATGACAGAGTCAACATCCTCCACCATCATCAAGCAGAATGAAACTGAAGGCGAAGGTGGAGTAGATTACAGAATAAGTATAGGTGGGCCTTCTAAACGATGAAGGTGGAGTAAATCGATGAGCTGATTTTCGTTTGAAGGTGCACTGGTGGAGTATAGACGGTAATTAAGGGTTTTGGATTAGAATGGTGCAAACTGGTAAAGGAGGGATATGAAAATTGGGAGATGGGTTACTTTGAGTTTTTCGCAAAAAGTTTTGGAGGGAAAGCAAAAATTAATGTAGCTTTTACCGCATCAATAAAAAAGTCCAAACATATTTGGTAGCATTTAGCTTACAAATGCTAGCAATATGTGCGACTAAAAATAAGTTTTTTGTAGTGTCTGATGTCTTCCTCACCATATCTGGTCCAAGAATAATCATTTCCATCGTATCCCACCAATACAACGGTAATCTATAGGGTCTACCATACAACGCCACAAAAGGTGTCATCCCAATGCTAGCTTGATAGCTATTGTCGTAGGTAAACTCAACCATTTGAAAATGATCCTCCCAAACCCACCAAAGTCTATAATGCACATCTATAACAAGTCCTCCAAAACTCGATTCCCTCTCTCTGTCTATTCGTCAGTCTGCAGGTGGTAGGCAGTACTCAAGCTCAACTTAGTCCCCAATGCATCCTTTAGACTCCACCAGAACTCAATAGTGAAAAACGGAACTCTGTCACTAACTATACTAGTAGGAACTCCATGTAACCTAACGACCTCTCACCCATATAGAGTCGCCAGTGACGCTATCGTCCTAGTACTCCTTGCTGGTATGAAATGAGCACACTTGGTCAACCGATCGACTATGACCTAAATGCTCTCATTCGCTCTCCTACTTTTAGGTTGACCATCTACAAAATCCATGAAAATGCTCTCTCACTTTCACTGAGGAATATCTTATGGCTGCAACAATCCACTCGACATCTTCTGCCCGCCTTTACTTTATGGCAAGTCATACATCTAGCTTCATACCCCGCCACATGCTTCTTCATATTGGACCATGATACACCTTGTCTCCATCGGGTGAATGGTCATCCTAGCACGGTGAGACTTTGCTAGTACTACATCTATCAAATTTATACTACAAGGAATACTAAGCCGATCATCCCTCTGTAACCATCCTCTCGAGTCAATGGCATAACGCCTCAAATGACTCGATGACTCTCCTCTATGCATCCTCTCCACAGTGTCTATTATCTCCTTATCCTCTTTCTTCATAGATCCAATATGCTCCATTAATGTTGGTTGAACATCTAAAGCTACTAGTAGTCCCAGGGTAATATATGATGATGGTTAGAAATCAAAGGTAGAAACATACTTCAAATGTCTCCACTCCAAAAACAAGGGACTTAACACTGCATGTTGTCTACTCAAAGTGTGTGCCACTACATTACCCTTGCCCAAGGTATAAGAAATATCAAAGTCATATGATGCCAAAAACTTCATCCACCTCTACAGCCTTAAATTCATGTCCTTTTGGGAGAACAAGTACTTTAAGGACTTGTGATTCGTAAATAGATCAAACTGATCACCTAGAAGATAATGCCTCCATGACTTAAGTGCAAAGACAATGACTGCTAACTCAAGATCTTGTGTAGGGTAGTTCCTCTCATGGGTCTTCGGCTTCCTACTCGCACAACACACTACCTTTCCTTTTTGCATCAATACCATGCCTAACCCTCGCAAGCGTTGGTATATACTATAAATGGCTTAGTCTTATCTGGTAACACCAAAACTAGCACACTAGTAAATGCCTCCTTCAAATTAATGGAAGCGTCTTCATACTTCGCATCCTACGAGAAAACTAAATTCTTCTTTGTAAGACAGGTCTTGGGGCACAGATCTTCATAAAGTCCTTAATGAACTTACGATAGTAGACTACCAAACCAAGGAAACTTCTCACTTCCATGGCATTCTTGGGAACTTGTAAATCCTGAACTATTGCCACTATACTAGGGTCAACTGCTAAGCCACTTTCTAAGACGATGTGTCCAAAAAGCGTACCTCTTCTCTCCAAAAGTGGCACTTAGAAAACTTCGCCTTAAGCTTATGCACATATAGTGTACTGAGCATTTCTCCTAAATGCAAATATACTCCTTCTTGCATCAATACCACGATTAATTTTTTTAGCAACCCCCTAAATACTCGACTCATCAAATCAATAAAATAGGTGGGTGCATTGGTATGGGCGAAGGGCAGAACTAACCACTTGTACAATCCTTCGAGTGTATGGAACATCGTCTTCTGGATACTATCCTCGGCTACATGCAACTGATGGAATCCACTAGCTAAGTCAAGCTATTAGAATGCTCTAGCTCCAACCAATTGATCAAAGGGATTGTCTATGCGGGGCAACGAATAACGATTCTTCTTCGTCAATTTATTTAGCTCCCTAAAATTGAT
This sequence comes from Allium fistulosum, assembly GCA_030737815.1. Taxonomy (NCBI): domain Eukaryota; kingdom Viridiplantae; phylum Streptophyta; class Magnoliopsida; order Asparagales; family Amaryllidaceae; genus Allium; species Allium fistulosum. Next base: position 611,267,125 of record CM060902.1, read on the forward strand.
GCAATGTCTCAGATAAACACCTGCCTAAGTGGCAAAAACAACCAGCGCTCCCCCCTAAAAAATACTCCTAATAAAACCCTTCTTCAATAACTCGTTAATCTGTTTGTTTAACTCGCGTCTTTCTTTTAGAGCTATATGCCTTAACGGTAAGGTGACTGGTCTGGCGTTCTCAACAAGATAGATCCTAAACTCGTTCTCTCTCCGAGGCGGGAGACGGTAACCTCGGCAAAAACATCTAGAAAATCACTAAATATAAGCGTTGTACTAAGTTCGTCATGTGATAGGTCCAATGAATATAAGTAGCCCAAACTAACAAATCCTCGGGGATTGCAATAAACCTCTAAGCTACATCCACTACATGTGCTCAAGCTGATAACCCTCCTACCATGGTCTATCTTATCCCCATACATAATCATTCAATTCATGCCTAATATCTATCCAAACCCAGAAAATCCTAGTACAAGGCATCACAATCAAACTCGACTTCTACGATAAACAACTTCAAACCTTACATAACATAGACAAATAGGTCAATCCTCCTGCGAGGATTGACATAACTACAGGGTCCATAACTATACTAGTGTGTAAGTGCAAATCGTCAACAAGTCTACTAGAAATGAAAGAATGTGATGTCTCAGTATCAAATAAAATGCGAATAGATAAACCAAAAAGAGTCAACACACCTTCGATCACTACTTTCTTACCCTTGTCATCCACTGGATGTGCACTCGAGTTGGGAACTACCTCTAGTGCATAAGATGGAACCACCTGAGTAGAAGTCTAAGTAGGAGCTCTCGGTGGTGCTTTGCAAGCTCATTTCAATTCCTAATCTGATCATAGTTGTAACACTTTACCTTAGAGCAATTAAACCTACACTCCTTAGCAAAGTGCCCCAGTTTACAACACTTATTACACTTCATATCCTTCTTCTGAATCTTCCCCTTCTGTCCAAATGCTCCCTTCTTCTTATTCTAGGGCCCTTTCTCTCTAGCCTTCTGTTTCTTTCTCTTTCTTCTTGGAGACAGTAGCGAGTAAAGCCATCTCCACTAACCCTCATAGGTAGCCCCCATCAAAATGTGACTCACAGCCAAATCTTGGAGAGGTTGGTCCGGTTCTTTAGCAAATTTAACAGCCATCTTATGTGGTGTACTAATAAACTCCATACGGAATCTAGCCAGCTCACTAAACCGATTTATGTACTCCTTAACTATCATGTCCCCCTGCTTAAGATGGATAAACTTCTCCAACTGAACACCTTCCTCAACATGAGAAAGGAACTTCATCTCAAATCTCCTATGGAACTCAACCCAAGAAATATCATCCCCATTAGTCTCAAACTCAATAACCTCCTACCAGCTCAATGCCTCTACCTATAACTGCCAGGTAGCTAATTACCTCCACATAACATTAGGCAATCCCATTTGACCAAATATCATACCACAAGCATAAATCCATGCTATTGAACCCATGTAAGACTTTGTCCTTATATATGGCTTTCCTCCAAGACTAGAATTTTTTTTGCATAGCGTAGCAAAGTCTAGGGCGGTAGGTAAGCGGGCAGGAACTGTTTGCACCAAAATTGGTCACAAACACCCGATAGTCATTGAAAGCACCAGTACGCAATCACAATTCATAGGTAACAAATATGTAGAGAAATAAAAATGAAGAACACTCAGAAAATTGAAAAGAACAGCAGTAAACAACACAGATTTTATAGTGGTTCGGCGATCTTGCCTACGTCCACTCTGAAGCTTATGATTTTATTGATTCACTTGATAACTTCAATCCGTTACAGCAGATTACAATTGATGATAGCTCTGAAATTCGAATACAACAGTGATCATAAGATGTAAAATTGAATCCGGCAGAGTCTGGATGTTGAATTGCCAAAAGATCCCTTTTCTGTAGGCTTCAGGGGGCTATTTATAGGCATAGGAGGCTGAGATCGCGCTCAAACTTCGGGAGACATCTTCAGGCACGTGAGGGGGCCCACGCGACCAGTTCCACCAAGTTTCGACTCGATCTATGATCGATACGAAATGATTTCATATCCATCAAGAAATGATCCAATCGAGCTGAAACTTGGCAAAAACATTCTTTACCTTGTGCGCAAGCTTCTATGAAAATTTCATAACATTTGGACCAGTGGTTTGGGAGATATCGTCGATACGAAATGGGATCCTTCGGCATGCTGTCTAGTTCGAATCGAGTAATTCAAATTGATGCTTTCGAATCGATCACCTCACGTGCTCTCGCGGTGATGTGGCACGCATACCTCGCATCGATCCATTCTTTACTCCGAGATGACCGTGTCGACTCCATGAATTTCGCCTTGCTCGTATCGAAGAATAACACGTCACCCAGGCTCGTTGACCTGATGGATGCGAACAAGCCTCTGCTCATGGATTCGAACATGGTCCCATGATGGATACAAAGCAGCGAATCTCTGATGGATGCGAAAGTGACGTTAGGTGATCGTTATGAAGTGGACTAATTAGTGATGGATTCGAACAAGGAGCCATGCCGATGGATTCGAATAAGTCTCTCTAGCCGAAGGTTGATCGACACGAAGCTCATCGATACGACGACCTGGCCATTCCGATCGATACGAAGCAAATTCTATTGATGGATACGAAGTCCATCGATACGAAGTGCGGCCTACTGATGGATAAGAACGGATGGATTCGAATGAGATGCTGCTCTGATCGATAAGAAATCGATGGACGCGAAATGAGACCCATTGATGGATACGAAAATGGAGTTATCTCCTTCAATTTGCATCGATCATAACTTGAGCACACGAACTCAGATTGACTTGAAATTTGGAGTGCTGGCTTTCATGACTTTGCTTGCCGTGTCCTATCAATGGTAGCCGTATCCGGGCTCGGACAAAATTCATCGATATCCATGGTGAAACAGTGTATAACGAACTTTTACGACGAACTGTCTTTAGTTTTCCATTCAACTTTTTGGTGTCACGGCCTTGCCAAAAGGCGGGATAACATTTGCCCCCCAAAACATCCCTTGCGATAGGAAGGTGTGTTTTGTAGTTCCATAAGCTGGATGTTCATATCCTATCATCGACCTGTAAAGAACTTGATAGTCTTTCCTGACCACGAATTACGATCGTTCGCAACCGTATGTCGTTTGAGGTAATATGGGACCGTTCGAGGTCGGATGCTGTTCGCGGCAAATAACGAAATGGGACCGTTCGCGGTCGGATGTCGTTCGTGGCAAATAAAGGAAGGGGACCGTTCGCGGTCGGATACCGTTCGCGGCAAATAAAGAAATGGGACCGTTCGCAGTCGGATGCCGTTCGCGGCAAATAAAGAAATGGGACCATTCGCGGTCAGATGTCGTTCTAGACGAGTTGTGACCGTTCGCGATCGGGTGGCGTTCTAGACGAACTATGATGGATTGTGACCGTTCGTGGTCGTATAGTGCACGAGACAAAATGTGATCGTTCGCGATCGGATGTCGCACGAGGCAGAATGTGATCGTTCACGATCGAATGTCATACTGGGTGAATTGTGACCGTTCGTGGTCGGGTGCCGCACGAGGCAGAGTGTGATCGTTCGCGATCGAATTTTATACTAGATAAAGTGTGACCGTTCGCGGTCGGGTGTCGTACGAGGCAGATTGTGACAGTTTGAGGTCGGGTGCCATTCGAGGTAAATGAGTGTGCCCGGGAGGGGACTTAGTATTATCGATGTCAGGTTCACATTCGGGTGAATTTCTGAATCAGCGATCGTGGTGGTTCGTCGCCATACAAGGTGTGCTTGTGGACCGTTCACGATCCAAAGCGTACGCGAGTAACTTCTTCTACAGAATTGCAAATATCAAATTAACGTTCACGTGAATTCCATAACAGAAATGTCCAAACAAGCAAAGTCTAAATGTCCAAATCAAGATGAAACAAAAGCAAAGCAAGGATGTTAAAGTGTAAATTCTCACTACGAGACGGTCAATAATCATTCAGGGCATGCCTGTGGATCGATCGCGATCTCCCACATGTGTAAATGATTTAACCGTGTTAGTGAGAAGTTTACGACTTGTTCATCGTTATTTAAACCAATTGATAACTATACGGTGCCCCGGCTCGGGGTCACCCCTAGCTGATGTAGACGGTGGTCGCCATGGTTCCACCGTTGGAGCTCGTCTTCTCACATACTGAAGTAGCCTACCGTTCCTGATATGCCCTTCTACCTCATCCTTCAGGTGTCTACAGTCATTTGTGCTATTACCATTCAGCTCGTGGAATAAGCAATATTTGTCTGACTTTCTCTTGTCGGTGGTCGGATCCCGTCGCATTGGTCTACGGTAGGCAACTTGCTCTCGGGTGTCTTGGTAGATTCGCTCCAAACCCTCGTTCAGTTCTGAATAGGTGGTAAATTGCGGCTCCCTCCGTTGCCGCTTTGACCTGTCATCATTTTCTTCAGCCTTTTGCTTCCCTTTACCAGTCTCTGCACCTTTTCCAGGTGAATTACCCTCTCTAACTGCGTAAACATCGATTTCTTCTTCTCTCTCCATACGAGCATACTCTAATCGTAGAAACTTTTCGGCTTCATGATAAAACTCTCCCAGGTCCGTAGGTGGATCCTTAGTTAGTGAATTCTTGAACTCCGTGCCATCAGATATTCCAGATACAGCTGCCATCATGACCATAGATGGATCTGGTCGATCCACGGATGCTGCTATCGCATTAAATCGCGTCAGAAAACTCCTCAAAGATTCCCCGGCCTTCTGCTTTAGCTTTGCCAAACTCATCACATTCTTGGGTCTTGCAATGTGGACCCTAAATTGCTCCATGAATCTTTCAGTTAAATCTACCCATGTTCTTATGTAGCCATTCTCCAACTGCCTAAACCATAATGCTGCGATATCTTTTAAATACAATGGAAAGCACCGGGCCATGACTTCCTGTGATGCCTCCAGTACCTCCATATGCCTCATATACTTCATCAGATGGACCGCAGGGTCCGTCCTCCCATCGTACATCTCCACTGATGGTAACTTGAATTCTAGTGGGTTCCTAGCCATCCTAATCGCGGGAGAAAAGGGACTCCTGTTCACATCTTCAAGATCTCTGTTTACTAATCCGCCCCTCATGGCTCGTCTGACTATCTCTATCAATCTATCATTGTCTCCATGCCATAGTCCTCGTTCACTGCGTTCGATCTGCCCCCCGAGTCCGTGTGAGCTTTCAGGAGTTTGCCCCCCTGGCTGAGCGTTCATCCCTCTGTTGACACCAGGTTGCTCGGATGCTCCTGTCTCTCTCCCCGGGATTTGATCAACATGTTCTAAATGTGTGCCCCCCAGTTCTGGCGCTGCGCCAGATGGTCCTGCTCCGTTTGGAACTCTGGTTGCTCCTTGATTCTGCATTCCAAGTTGCCCAATCTGTTGAAACAAATTTTGGATCATCTCTTCTTGCCTTCTCATCATTGCCTCCATCTCATCCCTGGTGATGAAGATTGATGCCTGATTCGCTCCTGAGGAAGCCTCTTGACTTCCTTCGTTTTGACTTCTCTCTGGTCTCTGTCTTCTGCTTGATTGCCTCATCATAGCTTCTTAAATCTGAACTCTTGAACCTTCAAATTCAACTTCCAAGCGGTAGAATCCCCGAACTAGCGTGCTCTCAATGAAAGCACCAAAATGTTTGCACCAAAATTGGTCACAAACACCCGATAGTCGTTGAAAGCACCAGTACGCAATCACAATTCACAGGTAACAAATATGTAGAGAAATAAAAATGAAGAACACTCTGAAAATTGAAAAGAACAGCAGTAAACAACACATATTTTATAGTGGTTCGGCGATCTTGCCTACGTCCACTCTGAAGCTTATGATTTTATTGATTCACTTGATAACTTCAATCCGTTACACCAGATTACAATTGATGATAGCTCTGAAATTCGAATACAACAGTGATCATAAGATGTAAAATTGAATCCGGCAGAGTCTGGACGTTGAATCGCCAAAAGATCCCTTTTCTGTAGGCTTCAGGAGGCTATTTATAGGCGTAGGAGGCTGAGATCATGCTCAAACTTCGGGAGAGTTCTTCAGGCACGTGAGGGGGCCCACGCGACCAGTTCTGCCAAGTCTCGACTCGATCTGCGATCGATACAAAATGATTTTGTATCCATCAAGAAATGATCCAATCGAGCTGAAACTTGGTAGAAACATTCTTTACCTTGTGCGCAAGCTTCTGTGAAAATTTCATAGCATTTGGACCAGTGGTTTGGGAGATATCGTCGATACGAAATGGGATCCTTCGGCATGCTGTCTGGTTCGAATCGAGTAATTCAAATTGATGCTTTCGAATCGATAACCTCACGTGCTCTCGCGGTGATGTGGCGTGCATACCTCGCATCGATCCATTCTTTACTCCAAGATGACCGTGTCGACTCCATGAATTTCGCCTTGCTCGTATCGAAGAATAACACATCACCCAAGCTCGTTGACCTGATGGATGCGAACAAGCCTCTGCTCATGGATTCGAACATGGTCCCATGATGGATATGAAGCAGCGAATCTCTGATGGATGCGAAAGTGACGTTAGGTGATCGTTACGAAGTGGACTACTTACTGATGGATTCGAACAAGGAGCCATGCCGATGGATTCGAATAAGTCTCTCTAGCCGAAGGTTGATCGACACGAAGCTCATCGATACGACGACCTGGCCATTTCGATCGATACGAAGCAAATTCTATTGATGGATACGAAGTCCATCGATACGAAGTGCGGCCTGCTGATGGATACGAACGGATGGATTCGAATGAGATGCTGCTCTGATCGATAAGAAATCGATGGACGCGAAATGAGGCCCATTGATGGATACGAAAATGGAGTTATCTCCTTCAATTTGCATCGATTATAACTTGAGCACACGAACTCGGATAGACTTGAAATTTGGAGTGCTGGCTTTCATGACTTTGCTTGCCGTGTCCTATCAATTGTAGCCTGATCTGGGCTGGGACAAAATTCATCGATATCCATGGTGAAACAGTGTATAACGAACTTTTATGACGAACTGTCTTTAGTTTTCCATTCAACTTTTTGGTGTCATGGCCTTGCCAAAAGGTGGGATAATAGGAACCCCACCTGTCACTCCTTCCACGGGCTCTCTAGTGGGATTGAGCTCGGCCTGTTCCCTAACCTGGAGGTATCGGTAAAACCATATAGGGATGTTCATGCCCGAGATTTCAACTGCATCGCCAAAGTTTGAACCTACTAGATTGACCTTTTTCTATCAATGAATTTTTTAGGATATGATTAGCAACTTTTCACAGATAGTTTAGGCACGAATAAGAGAGATAACATAGACATGAATCAAAGATAGCATTGGCACGATAAAGAGCGATTACGGTATGTATAAAATCTTTAGAAAAGCTCTTGGAAAATATTTACTTTTATATATTTATATTTCAAAAAGTCCATTCTTATTTTTACTTTATTTATTTTAAACTTTGGAAAACATATTTGAAAATCTTCTTAAAAATCATTTCTTTTCAAAAACATTTTCAAGTAAGTTATCTCAATACAAGTCCTAATCCCTAAGGAATATTGAACCAATGCTCCGATACCAACTGAGACAACCTGCACCTCCCTACACCCTGATCCAAAGCTCGGTGTGGCTTTCGGCCTTGCATCATGCCGAGAAATGAAAATCATCGGGGTTTTAACCTTTAACAATTTAGATATTAATATAAGCAGACATAATCTAAGATATGCTATACTTTTAGAACTCACAGCGGAAGGAATATAAACACACATATATATATATCACAGAAAATATCCAAGTTATAGTTTCAAAAATATATCAATATGTGATCTAATATAGAATACGTAACAAAATATCCCTCAAAGTTTGATATATGAAGCAAAATGTCATGATAGCTAAAATAATACATTGAGAGTAAAATAGGATAAAAGCAGACTCCAAATATAAGCTCGACTCTCCAAGTATCAATAATAGGCCAATCACCCGCTTCCCTGTCCTCCTTTGGCAGAGAAAAAGATGGAAAAAAATAGGTCAGACATAAAGTCTGGTGAATGAGTACAAGTTTAATATAATAATCATGTGCAGATAACTATAAAACTACTGTAAGTGATAGGATGTGTAACAAGTGTCCGTGAAATCCTAATGTCCAATACCTAATGTCCATTACCTAAAGATTCTTATCTAACATAATGGGTCGAACTATAAATTGAACCTCACACTAACGATCGACCAACGTCCTTACAGTTATCCAATAAGAAAATACCGCCTGTAAGCGACTGTGGGAACTGCTCTTCCATAACTACCTATCATCACTACGCTTGGAGCGAGAGAACCCTGAAATGCAAACTCATTATATGACTCATCGTATGAACCCACTTTTCACCTCTCTATCGTAGTGCAAAATGCCTCTTATCGTACTACGTCGGAGTCCATCTATACCACGTCGTGTCAGATCCATGTGTGCAAGAACTTCTGTTAGTACCGGGCTCCTTTCTATCCTATAGCCTCTTATCATGCTTCTCCGGGCCTTACTATCTTTTAGAATCCACCATTAGTACCAAGCTCACTCACTTAGTATCTCTATTAGTGTCGCGCGTCCACTACGGAACACCCCCTGAGTGTCTATGAAATTCATCGCCCTAGTCAACTCTTAACCCTCATTTGGGTAATTAACCATTCCCAAACCATGATGACCTATTGTCCGTTGATATGATATTGAATTCCGTACTATCACTGGCATGTGTACTTAGCCTGAAATAGGCTCAACCAACCGGATTTCCATTCATATAATTTTTTACAAAATTATATAATTTTTTATTGTTTAACTTGTGCCTTAGGCCAAGGTTCAAATTTTGCATTTTTCACCCAGAACAGTCGACCGTTAGTGTTTCCAGGTCGACCGTTCGTGAAGTAAATTTGGGGTTTTCCAGTTTTTATATGTTGATTATTTCAGCTCTTAATTCCAATCGCTAGCAAAGTTTATATTAACCCTAATTAGTGACCTTGTAATACCCCTTAAATTTAGTAAAAATTAAATAAGTAAACTAAATTAAATTAAGTAGAGGTAAAAATGGAAATTATGTAAAAGTTGGAATTTGGCTACAAAAGTTGTACCGTTGCATTCATGGAGAAATTCTAGTATGTTTCCATATATAATATGCCAAAAACGGAGCTCAAACAAAGAAGTTATGGGCATTAGAAGTTTCAGGTTTAAAATAATTTAATTCATATTCAAATTCAAATTTAAATAAATAATTAAATTTAAAATTTTGAATTTCAAAATTAATTGTGATTAGACTAGAGAGTAAGAAATCGATAACCTTAAAAATTAACAATAAAAGCATAGCAAAGGAATCAAATAAAACCAACGGTACAAAGATAATTACGTTTTCAAAATAGGCGGAGGGGTCGACCGTTGACCCCAATCGGTCGACTGCTCATGTTGATAGTGCCTAGGGCTTTTCTATCAACGAATGTTTTAGATTTATCCATTTTTAACATAGTTTCATCTTATGATTCTGGTACGTTTAAATCTCTATATATATATGACCCTACGCTTTCCACTTTTATTCATAAATTTTTTGGGAACATCAACGAAGCTCTGTCAGTTCATCTCTTCTTAGATTCAAAAAACTCCATTAGGGTTTTACAAAAGAAATCCTATATACCTATCTTGTTTATTATTAAATTTCTAAATCTCTTCTCCACTGACCTTTCTGAATCTAATATATATACAAATCTCTTGTTGTATATATCAATAAGAAGAGATCTAAGGAGATTATAATGGGCATTTCAAATCCAAAGAGAAGCAAAGCTAAGGACCAACTGTGAGTGGACATCTTAGCATTTTTATCTCAACAATTGGTTAGTATATTATGGATTTAAATATGCCTTGGGAGTTTTGGGTTTATGAAAATAAACAAATGAAACCCTCCAAAACTCCTACAATTCGAAATGTCAATTTATGTTGGAATTCTCGATTATTTACATTCAATTGTGGGAATATATAGTTTTTGCAGTTTTTGGTGATTTCAATTTCTATTCCACTCCTCTTTAATTGCAATTTGATTATGAAATTCAAATCAAGAATAGGGTGTAAAGTACGAACTTATTTGTAATTTACACTATTTATTCCATATGAAAATAAAACAGAAATTCCATCGTTTAATTCATTGTAAAAGAGGGGTTGAATAGAAGCTGAAACTATAATTGCAATTTGTATTTTTGGGATCATTTCATCTATTTGATGTGATAAATTGAGTTGGGATTGTTATTATGTACAAGTCTATTTATTGCAATTTTTGGACATGAATATTAAATCATTTATTAAGGATATTAAAATCCCTTATTATGGATATTAGAAATATGGCACCATTGATAATATGGAAAAAAGACTTGTATTATTGTTGTTAAAAAGGAATTAATATTTAACAGTAGTTAGGGCGTAATCTCTACATGCATAGAAAATAATAAGCAAGTATTTATTTATATATTAATTACTGCAAATAACATACAATTATAGTGTATAATTGCACAGTTAATTAGTAATAATTGTCATTAAATCCCCCTTAGGAAAGTAATTGATTTGTTAAGGCAAAATAAAAAGGAATTCTTATATACCCTAATTAATGGATATGGAAAGGTTTGTATTATATATTAAGAATGTTGTAAATATGACCAAGTCATAGTGACATCACCTATGATAAGTAACTACGAAAGATGCGAGATTAGTCTTAACTCCGTAGGATAAATTTGTCCAGCTAATCTGGCTAGCAGTTCCTTCGTATGGTCGAACTAATGTGAGACATCTCCACGGGTACGGATTACAATACGAAGACCTACTCTAGGGTTTTATGGAATTAAGTGGTTCTTTGAGGGCTCGCCTCTTTCCCTTAAGAGGAGTATTAAATGGCCGGGATTGGGTTTAGACACGGTTAAGGATATCTTGGAAAAGTCCGCTTCAATAGGAAGTATTAAGTGTCCAAAGAGATTTTCATGCAATGTTAGCTAGAAAGATGCCTATGTGGAGTCTGTCTCTGGAGTAGGTATTAAATGATGGGGCCTACCTCTATTGAGGTCTTAAATGGTCAGAGTCTGCCTATTTTCCATTAAAGTGTATAAGTAGCTTGGGTTCTATCTCTCACATTGTTAGACATTTATGACTTTGGTTATGGGTAATGGAATTAGAAAACCTGCTTTGTGATGGGAGGTATTAAGTGGTTGCTTGAGTTCGCCTCCTTTTCTTATATGAAGTATTAAATGGATTTAAATATGCGAGACAAATTCTTATTTTAAAATATATTGCCCAAGTACAGAAATAATAAGGCTCGAGGTTTTTATTCACCCGACACTTATTGTTTTGACTCCCTTCTCATTACAATATAGGTTAGAGAAGGAGTTGATGATGCTAGAAGATGACAAGAGTGAAGCTTGTGGCAGTCATGGTACCAACCCATACATTAATGTGCCTAAATTTTGACAAAAATCGAAACTCAAGTCCATCAAAGCACGGATCATTGGATTTGGCATCTGTAAATAAGCATGAGCATTATCAGAGATTGATAGAAATCTAAACTCACAGCGGAAACAATAATAGAATAAGAATACTGATTGTGACTGCTACATTAGAATTAATGGAATTCCTTGGATAGAAGATTGTCACATCAGCATCGAGCATGAGAGAAAAGGAGACTTCTCCAACAACCAAACACACACAACTCCAATGACCTATTCCCCTAAATCTATCATTTAGGTCATAATGAGGAGGGGGTCAGAACAACATTCTGGTGAATGAAAAATCAATAAACTGTTCATAGCATAAATTTATACCGATTAGTTTCCATTTAATTGTTATTTCCATTAAGGTTAGAAATTCTAATCTAACCTTACGTAGCACTCACGATTACTTACCTAACCATTCCCATGGTACAAAATACCGACGAAACCTTCTGAACCACACAATACTTCCATATCCATTTGCCACTTAATACTTCTAAATATTAAGCGGGCTTCTACTATCATCACATAATACTTTTAAAAGTGAAATAGGCAGACTCTGCCATTTATGACCTCAATCAAGGTAAACACCATCATTTAAGACCTATTCCCAAGGTGGACTTTTGGCATCGTCATTATTGGTCTATTGATCCTAGCTACAGAAACCTTTGACCACTATATATGGCCCTAGAATTTATAATAGTCACACCACTAGTGCATTTATCGTTATTAAAGTATTTGCAATGTGAGAGACTGTATCCAAGCCACTTAATACCTCATTAATAAGGACTAGGTATGTCTCTTATCATTTGACACCTATATATAGGTAGGCCTTTTCCGTTTAATACTTAACCCCAAGGCGGACTCCTCGCTGGTACTGTCTAACTGACATTGCTTGGAAATCTCATTGGACTACTTAATACTTCTTTTATAGGAAAGAGGAGAACCCTAGATCAGTCACTTAGTACACCAAACCCGAAGTGAACCCTTCCCAAGATATCCATCATCACTCTTATTTATAAATATGGAATCTCATTAGGTTACTTCTTCTGGTAGGGAGGCTGTAACAACCCGAATTCTAGTGGGTCCGGATTTTTCACAAAAATGCTAAAATCCAAGCCCATTGAAGCTCGAGTTGTGTATCTGGTATCCTGTAAATAGGCAAAGACAAATATATCAGAGCTCAAATAAATATCTCACGGCGGAACTGACTGAAATATAATAGTAAGTAAATACTCACCAAAATAACATTTTAAATAAGTGTCTCAAAGCTGGAAAGTCTCTGCCATCTACCTAACCTGTAGGATGTTATTGGGTGGGGTCAGAACTAAAGTTCTAGTGAATGGACAAATTATACACTTCTATGCTTAATTCTACATATACCGTTTTAGTTCCATTTTCTGTTATATTATGTTTACTGGGTTTACAATACTCTCACCTCTATGTGTGAATCGTACCCATCTACTCCCTAGTAGATTAAAACCTAATGACTAATATATAGTGGCTATATGCCCAATGACGGCATCGGTCCTAGGTACTACCCATAGTACCTTCCGTATCCTCCTCGAAAAGGACTCCATCGTCTTGCTCCTAAAGCATTCTATGACTACATCTATAAAGGACAGCTTCGTGAGGCCTACAATACAGATGTTCCATCGTCTACTATGAAAACGTAAAACTGCGTCCGCACTAGCCTATGCTAATGCTCGGACATCCACAACGTACCACCCAGTGCGTATTTTGAGGACTATACGTAATCGTTCTATCTACTCCCTGAATCCTGGTAAACAAGGTCTACCTTGTGCGGAACTCGGTCAGGGATTTTCTATATCTGTAAAGGACAGCTTCATTAGGCCTACAATACAGATATTCTAGTTGCTCTGTCTCTTTTCTCATCGGGGCTATTGCCCCACGCAGCCAGCCCTCAACTAATCGAAAGACCTCGTGAGAGCTAAGTGGCTGTGCCCTACTGTAAACAATCTAAACAACCAATTGGTTGTGCCCCTCATCCAATTTCTCGATAATGAAAGAATCATTGGCCTGTTGATTTAACTAGTCTTTCCCGAACTCGCTCTTGGTTGATGAAGGCTTGATATCCGCATGCGACTATCCTTTTGGGTCCTGCCTACTAAAACCTACTCACAAGTCAGAGCACGGTGTCATACGAATATCTTACTCCATTCATCAACCTTTTGGCTACCTACAAAGGTCTGCTTCGTTAGGCCTGCAATGCAAAAACAGTCAAGGCATACTCTCTTGATGGGACACCTACAGATCTGCCTCCGGGGGTGCAGCTTCGTTAGGCCTACCCCAGAGGGCCACCCTAGAGTACCCACATGTCCCTTTGAAGTCTCGTACTTCCTTCTAGCCCAAAATAAATAAGTTGGACATGCTTCTTCTGTGCTAAAATCTGAGATGAACAGCTTCGTTAGGCTCCTCATCCTTTGGGCTTCTCCAATGCATCTTACTATTTTATTAGATCCCACATCTAATCTTTTATTATGTGTTTAGTTTACTTTTCTTATTCTGTTGGCTTCTTATTTACCCTAATCAGCATAAGTGTTTCCCAGCCTCACCTAACATTGTGAGACTATTAGTTCCTGACTGAAAGGGAATGCTATTGGTATGGGCTCTTCTTCTATATTTGCTTACTAACTTAGTGTAAGTTCTAAAATAAGCCTTTTCTGTTATCTCTAATTATAAACTATGTTATAATTGTACTTGCAATTGTTACTTCTATATTTTATTATAATCTACATGTTATAAGTATAATTGCAAGTGTCTCTTTTCTGTTCTAGTCTGTCTTCTTTTATTATGATATTGAATTCTCTATAGTTCTCTTATATTATATGACAAATCTTGGCTTGGGACTACGTCCGACTGTCACGTATTTACTTATCATAATTAAATGCCTTGCTTTTATCTTGCTATCTGCACAGTAAATGCAGATCTAGGCATATTTCTGTTTATTGACTCTAGTCTTGTCAAATAATTAACTCGATTTCTTCTTTAATTTCTTTAACTCTTTATTTGTTTTTATTCTAGGAAGTAGTTCTATTCTATTTGGTTGATTACACAAACTATGCTAAAAACTCATTTCCATATTTAATACTAAATACTAAAGGAATGTTATAAACAATAATCCGTAATTGCAAGATATTTCTTTTATTATTTCTTTAATTTATGGGTAGTGCAAAATACAATGATGTCTTTATTTTGCACTAATTCCATTTTTCCTAGTTTTATTCTTGCAATAATGTATATCGTTATTCTTACAATATTAAATTATGGAAATGTATTCTCTTTTCTAAACCAACCAAATAATCTATTAATAACTTCCCAATCAAGTTATTAAATTTCCCCTTTTTATTAATTTCTCCCGTTTTAGCATAATTTGTCGTAAATTTCTACTTTTCTCTTTTTATTTCAGTTTTTCTTATTTTACATCTAATTTTTGTAAATTTAGTGTTTTTCTATTTTAGTCCATATTTGCGAATTCTTTACCTTTAACTATTTTATTCGCGTAAAAAGGAATGAAAATAAGCTAACATTTATAGGCTAAATTCCAACTTAAAATAGATGTAAATAATAGCAAATAACTGTAAATAACCGTAAATTTCTTACTTTTAGGCTTATTTCTTTCTCTATAACTGTTAAGCCTAATATTATTCATATTTAATTGGACTCCTTCCTTTTCCATATAAATAATAATTAAATACAAGTTCTCATATAAATTTACAGTCTCAACATATATAATTAACAGGACTAATTTCTGAAATTAATGCCGAATTAAAATATTTAACGGGAATCTCACGATAATATATCATAAATGTAAAAGATATATATAATTTAAATCCACTCACTTATCGTTCTTAACTTTTCTCCATGGTCTTCCTGGATCCCCTTCTAAGGCGTCTAATATTTTTAATAAGAAGATCTTCTTCCTAGAAATATTTTATATTTAGGGTTCAGCCTTAGGCAATGAACCCAAGTGGAAGAAAATCTGATTGTGAGAAAATAGCTAGGCATAGGGTTCTATTTATAGTGGTATTTGGGGATCTCAGACCACCGGATTTTAAGATTATATCTGGTGCGACCATGTCACAGGCTTGATGCGAATCGTTGGATCCGGAAAACAACGCACGAGATGTCCCGAAATTCAAATTATTAAACGTTAACTTTTAACTATTGCCAATTCATTCTAATTAATTTCCATCAATTGCAAATTTAATTCCCTTTATAACACATGTTTATTTTGAAATTCAAACGTTGCTAATTAATGTAAATTAATTTCCTTTAATTGCTGATTTGATTAACATTGCCTACTAATGTTAATTAATTACCTCTAATTACTAATGTCAATTAATTTCCTTTATGACACGCGTCTATTTTGAAATTCAAACGCGCGTTATTTTTGGAATTTATACGCACATATATTTATAAACAAATATATTCACGCACATTTACAGGTATAATTATTTTTTGATACAGAACTTCGAACGTCAATAACTTTTTCATACGAAGTCTGTTCAAGGCATATTATATATGTAAATTAATCAGAAAATCACCACGAACACAATGGTATAAGTTTCGAGGCCATATTCTAACAGTTCCAAAAACGCTCATTTTCACTGTTTATAATTATTTTGGTTATTTAATTATCTAAAAATGCGGGGTGTTACATTCTCTCACCCTTTTGGAAATTTCATCCCCGAAATTCGATAAGTGTAAAACTATGTAATACTCCGCATCCATCACATCCATTTTGTGTACATACAATTTTTGCAACCATCCATATCTTTGTGCAAAGTGTCATTCAACATAAAATATATGCATGTACATAAATTTTTAAGTGGTACCTCTTATATGAATGCTTTTCTTCCTTAAAATGCCTTTTAAAAATATGATGCACACATCCTAAATATACTTGCAATTTTTATATGAATGTAATCTTTTGAGAACTCAAAACGTTTTTCATCCAATTTTTCCCACACTCCTACTGAATAGGAGCGTAGTTCAACGAATTTACATCCAAATCCTAATACACATATTTTTAATATTCGATTTCAGAAAAATCTAACTTTTTCCAAACTCGATTTCTTATGTCAGAAAGAAGGTTGAAAACGAAAAACCTCACATTTACCGTTTTACTTTTGCACACCTCTTTCTCCGTACTTGGAACTTATGCCGCTATTCTATAAATGTCTCTATTTGACCTTCCCAAGCATAGTTCACATAAGAAAATTTTTCTTTTCAAAAATTTTTCCCAAGCTTAATTTCTGGAAAAATGTATTTTTCTTTTGCAATTCTCATTTATTTTTATTGACGTTTCTTTTGCTTTCTTTAGATCTTACTGTTTTTCTTTTAGTTACTTTTATCTGCTTTTACTTTTCTTTAATATAGCAGCCAAACACAGCTACCTTCTAGGGATAGGAGGCCTAGGACCATGTCCACTCTGACACAGAAAGGTCCTACTCTAGAAATCCAAGTAACTCATATGTTCCTCCTATCGCCTATTACATTTTACTAACTTACGCTGTATTACTCACGATGAATATGATCAATTCATCTCTTCCTTTCCATACTCAAAATGGAATAACCAAGTCTCATTTACTGCAATGAATAATGATTTTAATCTATGCAGTCTCTATCTAAAAAGGCAACTAAGCTTGGGGAAATTTTCTCTTTACTTTTACTTTTCATATTTTCCCCAAATAAGGTCTACCTATCCCAACCACGTGTGCCTTATTATCTTACTAATATCACTTCACTATTCGTCTATAGTCTACACACATGAAGCAACATTCCAAGGTACTCACCAGTGTCCTATACACTTTATGGGAACTTTTATTATTACTACTAAAATTAATCACTGCTATAGCCTTACATTTTTCCCGTCACGCCTAGATAATAATTCCTACCTACCCCATATTTAAAAGTTTGGTTTGGTATTTATCATTTCATCTCAAAAATTAAAGCTTCTAAATTTTTGAAACATCAAATCCCAAATTCTTGCCTTTAAAAGTGTTACTTTGAAGTTTCTATTAAATTCAAAGGTACTTGGTTGCTTAACATTTTACCTTTCTAGACTTTCTCTTTACAGCTTTTTGAATTTAAATTATTTCCCAAACCTAGAGGGAAAACTTATAAATTTTAAGTTCAAAACTTATTCCTCTTTTCCTTTTAAAGACCTTTACAGCTTTCCTTAAAAATATTTTAGACTTTTTAAATTTAACTGTTTACTAAATTTTCTCTTCCAAAAACTTATTTACTTTTTCACCAAACTATTTTTCTTTAAAACATGCCTTGCTTGTTCTTAAAACATTTTTCTTTTTTTTACTTCCAATAATGTCCTCACATGTTTTCAAAACATCTTCTTTTCATAAATTTTCAAATTTACAAAAACTGGAGTAGATAAGAACAATTATTTTATCATAAATCCCTTAACTTTCCTACTCTTCCGATTACCAAACCTTGGAGGAGTTTCTAATTTACTATAAATGGGGATTTTCTACAAAAGCAACCAATGCGCATAATCAATGGAAAAATATATAATTTCCATTTCTTAGCCTTCCTACTAAGGCTCTCTATAATATTCCTTCTAACTAATACTGCCTCTAATTATTACACTTCTTATTACACCTAATGGCTTTATACCTTAATGTATTGGAACTACTTTCTCTTATGAGAAACCATTAATGCTAAAAACTTCTATGAATTCTTTAAAAGAGTATTTCATGTTTATGTGAAATTACAAGGAACTTATTTTATAATTTATCGAAATAGGCTATACAAAATATGGTGCTTTCCATACCTTGTACATCTCTTTCACGTATTCCCTATAAATTGCACAAAACATTTGTATTTGTGATTCGTAGAAAATTAGATCATTATTCATTTCATTCCAATAGATTAATGTATGTTTAATCTATATTCACTTACAATAGATACTTCCTACTAAATTTATTAATTTAACTTACATCTTTTTTTCAAAAGAACTCATTTTCAAAACTGTTTTAATATTTTAATAACTAGAAAACGTTTTCATATACTTATTTAAATAATAAGTGTACTTACAAACCACTTTATTTCGATACTTAGAAATTATCTTCAAAACACATTTTTATTTGGGTCAAAACATATGTTGCGTAAAACACCGTTACTACAACCCAAAATACTGGTTTATGTATTCAATTAAAATAAATATTAATAAATCTCATATGCTATGTAAAAACATTTCCTTTGGGAGTCACCTACTATAACAATAGTGTCATAGTATATGCTTCCTTTATTTTTACCGAAAACATCTATTACAACAATTGTTGTAACCTACATTTTCGATACTTAACACACTCTAGGTTTTTATATTTAGAATCTTTGTTTACCTACAAAGAAACTAGCGAGCTATACATGCTCTATAATTCTTCAAAGAGAATTTCAATTTTAACAAATTTTATATCATATAAAAACCAATTTAAATTTCATACCACCTTTTTTTTCAAAAACCCAATATTTACTTCCTCAAACATATTAACAATTATATTTTTCAACTTTTCAATTCCAAAAGTTTCATTTTATAGGGCTAGACATAAAGTGGATTTTCTTCTTACTACCCTAGGAATACCCTTCCTTAAACCTTGGAAATCTCATTTCCTTACTAAAATCTTTTATCCCTTCCAAAGTAAGAATACTCTCCCTACTATCCCTAGGGAACTTTCCCACTTTTTATAACATATGGATATTAATCTTCTCTCAAAACATAGCTTATTGTACACTATAAATCGGTAATAACTTAGGGCTCAACACCCTTGGGTCATCCCAAACCCAACTAGCATATGCACAATTGTACTTCTAAAAACTTTCCAAATGTTAAATCTATAATTGAGGGCTATTTAGATTTTAGTACATAATATATTTATATTTTATTCAAAAATACTACATTCACTCATTATCTACCTAGGAACCCTAAATTTGGGCTCTAATACCAAATGTAACAACCCGAATTCCAGTGGGCCCAGATTTTTCACAAAAATGCTAAAATCCAAGCCCACTAAAGCCCGAGTTGGGTATCCAGCATCTTACAAATAGGCAAAGACAAATATATCAGAGCTCAAATAAATATCTCACAGCGGAATTGACTGAAATATAATAGTAAGTAAATACTCACCAAAATAACACTTTCTAAATAAGTGTCTCAAAGTTGGAAAGTCTCTACCATCTACCTAACCTGTAGGATGTTATGAGGAGGGGGCCAGAACTAAAGTTCTGGTAAATGGACAAATTATATACTTCTAAGCTTAATTCTACATATACCGTTTTATTTCCATTTTCTATTATATTAGGTTTACTGGGTTACAATACTCTCGCCTCTATGCGTGAATCGTACTCATCTACTCCCTAGTAGATTAAAACCTAATGACTAATATATATGTAGCTATATGCCCAATGACCGCATCGGTCCTAGGTACTACCCATAGTACCTTCCGTATCCTCCTCGAAAAGGACGCCATCGTCTTGCTTCTAGAGCATTCTATGACTACATCTGTAAAGGACAGCTTCATAGGGCCTACAATACAGATGTTCCGTCATCTACTATGAAAACGTAAAACTGCGTCCGCACTAGCTTATACTAATGCTCGAAAATCCACAACATACCACCCAATGCGTACCTTGAGGACTATATGTAATCGTTCTATCTACTCCCTGCATCCCGCTTAACAAGGTCTACCTTGTACCTAACTCAGTCGGGGATTTTCTATATCTGTAAAGGACAGCTTCGTTGGGCCTACACTACAGATATTCTAGTTGGTCTGTCTCTTTTCTCATCATGGTTATGGCCCCACGTAGCCACCTCTAGAGAACTACGTGACTTTGCACTACTACAAACAATCTAAACATTCAATTGGCTGCGCCCCTCATCCCTCGATAGTGAAAGAATCATTGGCCTGTTGGTTTAACTCTAGTCTTTCCCGAACTCGCTCTTGGTTGATGATGGCTTGATCTCTGCGTGCGACTATCCTTTTGGGTCTTGCCCACTAAAACCTACTCGCAAGTCAGAGTACGGTGTCATACGAATATCCTACTCCATTCATCAACCTTTTAACTGCCTACAAAGGTCTGCTTTGTTAGACCTGCAATGCAAAAGCAGTAAAGGCATACTCTCTTGATGGAACACATACAGACCTGCCTCCGGGGATGCAGCTTCGTTAGGCCTATCCCAGAGGGCCGTCCTAGAGTACCCTCATGTCCCGTTGAAGTCTCGTACTTCCGTCTAGCCCAAAATAAATAAGTTAGACGTGCTTCTTCAGTGCTGAAATCTGTGATGAACTGCTTCGTTAGACTCTTCATCCATTGGGCTGATCCAACGCATCTTACTATTTTATTAGACCCTAAGTCTAATCTTTTATTATGCGCTTAGTTTACTTTTCTTATTCTGTTGGCTTCTTATTTACTCTAATCGGCATAAGCGTATCCCAGCCTCACCTAACTATTATGAGACCATCGGTTCCTGACCGAAAGGGAATGCTGTCGGTATGGGCCCTTCTTCTATATTTGCTTATTAACTTAGTGTAAGTTCTAAAATAAGCCTTTTCTATTATCTCTAATTATAACCTATGTTATAATTGTACTTGTAATTGTTACTTCTATATTCTTTTATAATCTACATGTTATAAATATAATTTCAAGTGTCTCTTCTCTATTCTAGTATGTCTTCTTTTATTATGATGTTGTCTTCTGTTATAAATCTAGGCACATTTCTATTTATTGACTCTAGTCTTGTCAAATAATTAACTGATTTCTTCTTTAATTTCTTTAACTCTTTATTTGCTTTTATTCTAGGAAGTAGTTCTATTCTATTTGGTTGATTACACAAACTGTGCTAAAAATCCATATCCGTATTTAATACAAAATACTAAATGGAATGCTATAAACAATAATTCGTAATTGCAAGACATTTCTTTTATTTTTTCTTTAATTTTCGGGTAGTGCAAAATACAGTGATGTCTCTATTTTACACTAATTCCATTTTTCCTATTTTTATTCTTGCAGTTACGTTAATCGTTATTCTTACAGTATTAAATTATGGAAATGTATTCTTTTTTCAAAACCAACCAATTAATCTATTACTAACTTCCCAATAAATTTATTAAATTTCCCTTTTTATTCATTTCTCCCGTTTTAGCATAATTTGTTGCAAATTTCTACTTTTCTCTTTTTATTTCAATTTTTCTTATTTTATATCTAATTTTTGTAAATTTAGTGTTATTCTATTTTAGTCCATATTTGCGAGTTCTTCCCTTTAGCTATTTTATTCGCATAAAAAGGAATAAAAAAGCTAACATTTACAGGCTAAATTCCTACTTAAAATAGATGTAAATAACAGCAAATAACCGTAAATTTCTTACTTTTAGGCTTATACCTTTCTCTATAACTATTAAGCATAATATTATTCATATTTAATTGGACTCCTTCCTTTTCCATATAAATAATAATTAAATATAAGTTCTCATATAAATTTACGGTCTCAACATAACTAATTAACAGAACTAATTTTTGAAATAAATGCTAAATTAAAATATTTAACGAGAATCTAACGATAATATATCATAAATGTAAAAGATATATATTTATTAAATCCACTCACTTGTCGCGCTTAGCTTTGCTCCATGGTCATCCTGGATTCCCTTCTAAGGCGTCTAATATTTTTATTAAGAAGATCTTCTCCCAAGAAATATTTTCTATTTAGGGTTCAGCCTTAGGCAATGAACCCAAGTGGGAGAAAATCTTATTATGAGAAAATAGCTAGGCCTAGGGTTCTATTTATAGTGGTGTTTGGGGACCTTAGACCATTGGATTTTAAGGTTGAATCTGGTGCAACCACGTCATAGGTTTGATGTGAATCGTTGGATCCAGAAAATAACGCTCGAGATTGCGCGGAAATCAAATTATTAACCGTTAACTTTTAACCGTTGCCTATGCATTCTAATTAATTTCCATCAATTGCAAATTTAATTCCCTTTATAACACATGTTTATTTTGAAATTCAAACGTTGCTAATTAATGTAAATTAATTTCCTTTAATTGCTGATTTGATTAACATTGCCTACTAATGTTAATTAATTACCTCTAATTGCTGATGTCAATTATTTTCCTTTATGACGCGCGTCTATTTTGAAATTCAAACGCGCGTTATTTCTGGAATTTATACGCGCATATATTTATAAACAAAAATATTCATGCACATTTACACGTATAATTATTTTTCGATACGGAATTTCGAACGTCAATAACTTTTTCATACGAAATCCGTTCAAGGCATATTATATATTTAAATTAATCAAAAAATCGCCACGAACACAATGGTATAAGTTTCGAGGCCATATTCTGACAATTCCAAAAACGCTCATTTTCACTGTTTATAATTATTTTGGTTGTTAAATGAGGGGTGTTACAGAGGCAGGCCCTGCAATAGCACTTAATACCTCAACACTAAAGTATACTTTTTTAAAGACATCCTTATTTATTTGGAATCTCACTAGGTTGCTTAATACTTCCTTTTAAGAGAGAGAGAGACAGGCCCTACAGCCACATAATACCTCAACCCAGAAGCGGTCCCTATGGAGATATCTCTCACCGGTCCTAATTTCAAATTTAGACCATTTTATTAATTAGGAAAGAGGCGGGCCCTCAAACAACCACCTAATACCTCTGACCCTAAAACAGGCCCTATCTCTTGCAAAGTCACAAGTTCTAGGAATAGTGATATCTCACATCAGTAGTAAGTGCACCCAACTGCTGGTAGCCTCAAAGTGAAGGGTATCTTTCCATCGAGTGACTCTACTAGTCTTGCATCACTAACCTACTAAGTCCAATAAACCATCCTCGGTCTTTACTTAAATTATCTTATGTAGACATTGGACTTAGCTTACTAATTCTCTTTTTATTTTAGGCAATAAGATTTACCTTAAATACTTATCTACCAATAAATCCCCTTTTAATGCTCATAGATGTCAATTTGTCCATAAAATCCTAATGGACATTTCCAAAAACAGTTATGTATGATGATTACTAATTTCAAATTAGCAACCTTTTTACACTTATTCCTATCGGTCCCATAAATCCACTTGTTTCTATTAATTATTGCTCTCAAATTCATTCCATTAATTTCCGATTAATTGGAGTTATAGTATTTAATTCCCATGCTAACAAATTGTAACCACTAATCTAATCCTATCATTATTTACCAATAATTGCCTATTAACTGGGTTTACTATCTTTTATTTCTTATTAATTATTGGCAATTCCTTATTTATTGCCCATTAATAGGAGTTACTACATTTCTTAATTCTAACTATTCGCTTTCCTAAATATAATAATAACCAACGAATGTTAACACATAAATAACCCACGAATAAACATTTTTCTTCTTTATTAAAGCAATAAATATATATAAACTGCCCAATATAACTACCTATTTATAACCAAATATATTCTAGTCATAAATATGTACCTAGAATATGCTTTCCATATATAACTTGCTAGAATTAGGCTCTTAGGAAGATTTCCTGCTATGATTTTCATAAATTAGTTTAACACAATGAGGAAAGATTGATTCCATTTGAAATGACAAGGAATGGATAATTTGGAAATTCCTTGTTAAATCAAAAACGTCACCTTTTGAATGAAAAGTGGAAAAGGTAAACAAATTTATAAAAATCAAACAGATGTTCTTCCCACAAATTGAACTATGGAAAATCTACAACCTAGCACAAGTTTGGACAATATTCCAAAAATCCTATTTTTACACCCAAGTACAGATCTGGAATAAAAATATACAACATTCAAAATCTAAAATCTTTGAGACTGGTTTCCAGATCTAGGTATAAACATATTTTAAATTAGATCTGAAACAAGAACATGTAGGCAATACTTTTCTGCACTAATTTAAGCCTACAATTCACAAATAAAATTGATTTAGACATAAAAATTAAACGTATTCCAAAGGAATAGATTTAAAATCATACATAATATATAAAATTTCCCACACACCTTTCGAAAGCGATCCTGATCTCCAGACCTGAAGTAGAACCTAAAATTCATCTCCAAATCCTTTTTTATCCAAGGAATATGTATAAAAAGGATATATATATATATATATACATTAGAATCACAGATCTTAGAAGAGATTTGGGATTAGGAGAGAAAAAAATAAAAATATATATAAATATATAAATTAACTTAAATACGCGTATAGTTGACTCTTTTCTCTTCTCTTTTTATTAGATTTTTATTCTTCTCTAATTTGTATGAATATAGATATAAATATCTTATTTTTATAATTTAGAAAGAAAGTGGAGAAGAAAAAATGGCAGAGCTTCACTATTGCCTCTAGAAAAATATGAGAAGAGAAGGTAGTCTTAGGCCTAAATTTATAGGCACCGGAATCAACTAGAACCATTAGGTCAAAATATATTAAATTTGGACTGTTGGGCCAAGGCTAACCCTAGCTGCTACACAGGGAGCGGTCGACTGCCCCTGGTTGACCGCTCATAGTGGTGAGTCGACCTGTGGGCCTGAGTTAATTAATATATAAACGATAATTTTCGTATTCGAATTATTCACTACAACGAATTAGACTATTGATAGCAATTTAGAAACGCCCTCGAAACTTTCCACAGCGTTTTAGAGTACGTTGTTTAATGATATGCTACTGTAGATCAAAAATTATAATAGCATAGAAGTGAATGCTATAAAAAGTTGACATTTTATAGTGTTTTTTAAACGCTATTTACTTTAAACGCTATAGAATCATTTCTATATACCAAATTTTATCTAGCACTTATGAAACACTATAAAAAGTGTTGTTTTTAGTTTTCTATAGCACTTAGGATCTCTAACCTACCATCCATTTATTCATTGCATACTATATTATAGAATTTCGCACATACATTGAATACCTTTTCACAAACATATAATTGAATCAAACTGAAAGAAAAATATGTTCAAGAAAAAAATGAACATCAAATATTAAATATTACAAATTTTACATCATGTTCCTACATACAATACTTGTGATAATATTTCAATGAACTTCGAATTGTTGGTTCATCGCCAGAGATGGCTTAGAACCAATAGTTCATTATCTAATGGATTTTTCCGTTCTAATACTCCATCCGAGAGTTATCAGTATTTATCAATTCTCTTCCTATCTAACGGAACGCTATTGGATCAAATGGCAAAGACATTGTGGAGAAAGAGATGGATTTTCCCGGATGAAATGAAATATTTGATTCATGTAACAGGGGAAAGGTCCATATCCGGTGTGGGCGTTAGAGCATTGAGAGGACCCATTACCTTTCAGGATCAGTCGTGGTCTTATAGACTCTACCAAAAGTCTGGACGAATTCGTTACTTCATTCAAATGTGTAAAAAACCATAATCGCACTTAAAAGCCGAGTACTCTACCATTGAGTTAGTATTGTATGATATTTTAATGACAAATTTTTTAAGCGATCAAGAGTACATGATTACCATTAAATCCTTGAGACAAAATACAAGATTATTCGAATCAAAACCATGAGTTCAAAAAATGTTAAAGCCCATATGAATTCAAAAAATTTAAAACCCCATATTAAGTTGTCAGCTTTACAAAAATCTTTAGTGCAGCAACTTCTTTAATTCATTATTTCCTACATTTAGACAAAGATATAAGTAATATAAGATGTAACCACATGAAAATTCACAATAGACGGCATCGTTTACTGTAGTGGCCTACAACCATAATTATTTAATATAAGCATGCATTTATATTATTAGTAAAGCTTTGGCTAATCCCTTAAGTCCGGGTGAAATATACGCATAACAGTTCTTTCAGTAATGCTTTAGTTTCAAAATGTTCATCCTACACAAAATATAAGTAATAAATTATCACTGCTTTAATTTATTTTTTATTTCTACAATGATATAGATTTCTACTATTCTAGTGCATTTAAATTTTTTAATGGTGAAAGTTTTAATATACATGGCTAAGATATCTGAACATTAATTATGTCATGGTTATAATATAAGTAAATAACAATTTGCTTAAAGCCTTTACCGTTTTTGAACCATAACATGAAATAATTAATGTAGTGCATGGAAATAATAGATCATATTTGTATTTACAGGTTATTATTAATGTAGTGCATGGACTAAAATTGACTACACCTAAAAGTAGCAAGTATAGTATCTCAGCATAGTATCAGATTGAAGTTCATACATCATCACTGGACAAGAAAAAGGCATTCAGGAGCATCAAAATCAACTGGGATTCCCATCCAAAACTCAGCTAATTCAAACTCAATTGTATTTATAAATATAGTTAATGTTAATGTTACTTTACAAGTGCTGAAGGACTAGGAAACAACAAAAGATGATAGATATTCCAACTAGTATAATAAGCTCACAATCTCAATTTCCCCTGCAAACCTAAATAACAGATGAACCATAGTCCAGTTTTTCTCCATTTATTTTTCTAGTATCTATATAAGATGAATGTACATGGCATAGTGTTTCTCCAATAATTTCTTTTATGCATGCATTTGTTCACATAATAGACATATAAGATATAAAACTGTCCCTTAATGAATCCATCTCTAAGAAACAAAATTAATTCAGTGGTTTGAAAGGCATAATATGATGCTTATCAGCAAATATTGAGTTAGGAATGGTTTGAAAGAAACCAAGCTTTTGTTTAATAGTAATTTATAAAGTTTTAGTCCAATCACTTTGGCATAGCAATAAATATGTGCCTAGCAATAAAACGAATTAAAGTGATGATGGTGCACATTACATATGGAATACAATGACATGTAAAACACCATAGCAAATGTTAGCTAATTTGATGAATAAGACAAAACAATTAGTTTGGTTAATTTGATAGTCAAGTAAAATTATTTTGTAAACTAATTATAAACCAATGCAACTAAAATTCCAAATATAATAAAATGATTCGATCATTTATTTTTTCTAACCAAATATGGTTGGCCCTTATTTCTGTATTCTAAGAATCTTGTATTATTGGAATTTCCCTATTTAGGTTTGCATTCTTTTATTGTTTGAAAGACTTGTTTGAATGAAAAAAGTTTAGAAATTATATTGCATCTAATAAGAATAAATAAATAAATTCACTTGTTAGCTAATTCTTTTAACATTCAAATTTAATCATATAATTTATATTTTTCTTTAAAAAATACCAACATCATATTAGTATATTAATTGTATACTATAGATTAACACCTATTATCCGTTTCAAACTTAAATAAAAAAGTGAGGCGATAATAATAAGAAATGAATTTGTATATTTTAACTTGCTCCACAATAATTGTGCTTAGAGCCATTAATTAGATTGGGATGGTTGTGCATATGTCAAGTGAGAAATTATGCTTTGAACTAGATTGAATACTATGATATGTTCTTGTATAAACCAATTAAGGAATGATTTATTCTCTATTTGTTGGATATTAGCGAGATATTATATCTTTACATATAGGTTCAAGTTATGTTATAGTCGAATACATGTTAATCCCTTACCGTGTTCATTTGAGACATGGCTTTTGGTTATTTACTTTTTATTCTCAAAGTTTTGATAAATTTAGTGTACAATATCGTTAAATCTTAGCTTTATTCATTGTGCTCACTTTTGTTAGGTAACATGTGAAAGCCAATTTTGGATTTACATCGTAAATCTATCATTTATCAAGGAAAACAAGATTAGACAACCTCATAGATCTGCATGTCATAACCTTGAGTGAGTACTTATAAATTAGAATACTAGTAAAGTAGGAAAATTTCATAATTCGTTGTAAACAAAACTAAGCTTAAACTTATCATAGAACTCATAAGTTCAATCAATATCATAAAACTAAGCTTAAAATTTCATAATTAGTTGTAAACAAAACTATTATCACCTTAGAATGCTCTTCAGCCTTTTAACCATCTAACTGAGTTCATTTGTTCAGTTTATACAGTCCCTCGAAACTTCGGACATTCATTTTGTGTAGTCAAGGCTTCAGCATTCAAAATTTGCTGCTCCACAATTGTTGCTTTGGGTTTGCTTTAGCATTCACATCAGTTGCTCACCTTTAGTGCTTCAGTTACATCTAAAGCGTTACCTGTTTCATATTTCAACGCAATTCAACACATAGCATTACAACTTCATCTCATAAATAGCAGTTCAACCATGTTTAGTGATAGTAGATCTACATTGCTCTTGATGGTTGCACACTTCATTCTGGCCAGAGCACCATCGTCTTAGTGGTTTTAGTAAAGTGGTATAGTCTTGGGTTCTTGATCCTTACATCGCTCAGTTTTTCAGTAAAGTGGTACAACCTTAACATAGTGGTTCAGCAAAGAGCATACATAACTCACATCAACATTTTATCCTTGCGTCGTTCCACAACTAGTGTTACACCCTTGGGTTGTAATAGTATGCAGCTTCAACCATCACTGAAGCATTCTTACTTTCTCAGTAGTTTAGGCAGAGTGCTTCAACTCAATTATAATTTGAAGTCTTGTCTTTATTTGCATATCCATTCAACTATGCTCAGCTATCTTCGTCTATTCAATTGCAACAATACAATTTGTTTTCAATTGTCTTCACCAATGCAGTTATCTCATGCTTCAGTTTCAAGCATCGTTAGTCGTTTTAGTCTAGTAGCTCCTTTTATACATCAGCATGCAGTGAGCTTGTGTATTCTATTCTTGCACAACGTGGAAATGCGTCCTGTTACAACTATAATTTTTTTTTGTTAGTTCCATATTTATTTGCGCTTATTTGCAATATGCATAACCAAAGCTATGAAGAGTTTTTCAAGAAATATAATGTCAGTCGTTGTACTCTCTTTTACTATGCTAAATACATACTCAAGTGTACATTAGTATTGAATTTATTGTTATAGTACTTCTCATAACGGAATACCGAGTAAAGTGAAGTAAAGATCAAATTTTATTTGTTGTATGTAAAAAAATAGTTTAAAAAATACTTGAGCATATAGTAATATCATTAAAGTGAAGTTTAATTCCAAAAACAATATTCTACTAATTAGGCCAGCTATCTTCTCTTATTAAATTTGGAAGTGAACTCCAACTTCGTTTGAGCATATACATATGGGGTTAGACATTTGAGGTTGAACCGAGGGAGAGCAAAGAGTAACAAGTTTCAAAAAAATTAATTAACTTTGAAAAGAATATTAATAGTGGATAATTTAGGAAAAAAATAAAATGGGACCTATCATTTTGTTAGATCCTTCTTAACCAAATTTATTTTTATTTATTTTTTTATTTTTCTTCCTATTTGATGGCCCTTCAATTTAATATAATAGCCCCACTCAAACCATTAAAATGCCAAACCTTCTACAAAGGAAAAAAATCCAGAAAATTAACATTTAAAAGTCTCTCGGTCTCTCATCAGCCTCCACCACTCACCTTTACCTTCTCATTCTCAGCAGCTGAAGCCTAAAGGCAAGTACTTTATTAATTTTTTGCTTTAGAAAAGAGTAGTATAAACATTTGCTTAGGATAACCATTCCACTCATATTTGTGTAGCCTAGATTTTAATATCCAGAGATGATTTGGTCTCTGTAATTTAAAACCAGGTGAGAATATAAAACTGTTATGTTTATTGCAAAGCAAGCATGTGCTTATCTGAACTGTAATTTTCATTTGATACAAGTAACATTTACATCTTCATTACAAGACTGTGTTTGACTTCAACTTCACTTTGTTATTTTGACATATTGCTATTAATACTAGTTTTTCTTATAGCGGAGGATATCAAAGACCATTAAATGTAATCAAATAGAAAGACAATTTGGAACGATGAGTGATTAATGAAAATTTAAAGTTAAATTAGAGGTCAATTGAGAAGGCGGTCTTGAAAAAAAATACAATAATAAGAGTTCCTAAGCATTAATGTTCTGCATTTCAGATCATAAAATCCATTATGCTAGAAGGGTGAGAGCTATCAACAACACACCTCTATAACCTTATAGGTAAAAAATAGTTAACTGGAGTTCTCTCAATGCTTATTATGCACTAGAGATTCATCCTTACATGTAACTGATATTTTGCTGCCTCTAGTCTTCACATTATTAACACATAGCCATTATTAATATCTGCTAATATGTGATAACCTACCTACATTCATCTGTGTTATTAAGAAGCTCACATTCAATTTTGAGTTAAGTAGTTTCAAATGAGAGATATTGCATGAATAATGAGTGATTGAAATACCACACCAAACTTAAATATAGCGCTAAGGTTTTAAGGTTGTCTATACCACTAATAATGTGAAATATTCAACCGTAAAATACATACAGTTAATGCTTACCAGACAAAAGCACAAAAGCAAGAATCACAATGGTTTTGTAGGTAGACCAAGAAGAATCATGTGACGACCCGCAAATCCATCCCATCTAGAGCTGACAATAACCGCACTTGTCCAACCCCAAACCGAATAGAAACACGGATAATCATGAGAAAGAAAGAAGAGAGAAGAGAGAGAAGAAGAAAGAAAGAGAAGAAAGAGAGAGAAGAAAACGAAAGAGAAGACAAAACGAAAGAAACTAAAACACTTTCAGAATATCACATACGCAGCGGAAAAACATATAATATCATATCAATGATCTTTACAAAACAGAAACTGTAATATATAAACATACATCCATCAGAGTACAACAATCAATCACTAATCATCAGCCTGGACAGTTATAATAACCTATCCTTACAATTGCTGATAATTTTAACAACAAAGCAGCGTAAAATAAACATATACATGGAATACGACCAGAAGACTTCCAGCTCGCCCGCTGAAGCTCCAAATCATCCAAATCTACATCTGTAAATATACTCAGTCTGATCCGAGTATTGAAAAGGAAGAAGCCTGGATCAGTCTGGTAAACCAGCGTGAGAAAACACATCTCAACTAAATTTATTTTAAAGTTATGTACTTTTCTTTTATCAAAACAAAGGTATCCCGTAAGACCACGCCCATATATAAACACGAGCGGGTTTTTACCTTATGATAATCAAAACATTTCATATCAAATCCTGTTATATTATACTAGTGTCTGGTATACAAATAATAATTCAAATGGCTGAAATTGTTACCATTATTAAATTCTAGCATACTAGGCTCTACAAACAGAATTGCAGGCACGTAGTGGAGAATGGATTCCATACAATACCCAAGTGAAGGGACTACCTTCCAGCGGTACATCTCTAAAGGAATGTATCGAGGCCCAGCAGATGATTCTCTACCAACACAAGACAGTCCTACCTCTAACTAGATAGTACCGAATATCTCATCACCCCGGTTGTTACCAACCTATCCGAGGGACCTCATAGCATACATCCACAATAATTTACAACTCGTACGTCATAACAGGAAGAAATATATCTAGAAGGGGATGATCATACCCTAATGGTTGCGAACCACATAGCCTTGCCGCATCTACCCTGTTTCGGTCATTTCCGGGTGTGAGGCTAAAGGTCACGATTACCTTTCACATAGCACATCATCTTTTTTTGAATGCCACATTGCAATTCCATCAATCACTATTGACTTTCACAAACATACAACCTCTGGGCTCATACGTCTCAGAGAAGGGTATTAATCTAAGAGAAGTTTTCTTCTCTGCCACCAAACAGATGCACATTTATAAAAGTCAACGATGTAATCTCAAAAATTCAATGTTAGACATTGTTTGCACAAAAAATGGACAAACACCTCAAAGTCGTATGATTTAGTAGATCTTATGTTGTTCTTAGTGATTTGGGTGACTTATGCAAATATATGAAAAGCAGGGGCTAAACTGTAAAAAGACACACAGATTTATAGTGGTTCGGCCAGAACGTGCTTACGTCCACTTTATATGTTATTTCTCCTTTAGATCTCAGATTACAAGTACAAAGCTTTGGTACAAGTATCTAAAAGCGTTTGAAAGTTCCTTCCGTGCTTGAGCTCTCAAACCTCCCCCCCATTGTTGTACCCCTGCCCCTCTATTTATAGAGTGAGGTTGGGGGCAGGGGTCTTGGATGTATATAGCTGCTGGTGGGCCTGGGCTGAAGCAATCTGGCCTGGCAGCGTTCCGGTTCGGCGAAGCTTTGGTTCGGCCGTGCTTGGAGAAGGTTGGGGTTCGGTAGGGATGTGGTCCGGTGATAGGTTGGTTCGGCATAGGGGTGTGAAGCAGTTGGTTCGGTGTTGTTTGGTCCGGTAGTGGTTGGCGAGGCCCCGGTCCGGTAGGAGATGGAAAATGTGTTGTTTGGTCCGGTAGGTGTTGGCGAGGCCCCGGTCCGGTAGGAGATGGAAAATGTGTTGGTTCGGCAGGCAGGGGAGTGCTCTTGGTTCGGCAGGGCTGGTCTTGAGATTTGAATAGCCGAATGAACTTGTACTCTGGTTGCCGAATGAACCTTATACCCTTGAATCATGAGTGAAATCCCAGACTTATATACGCTTGCTGGTTTCTTCTTCTTGGTTTGGTCGTGGAGGAAACGCACCCAACACTAATATTCCAGTTTTGACCAAAAATGGGATAACACTTTGCCCCCCAAAACATGACTTGCAGTAGGAAGACGTGTTTTGTAGTGCCATGAGCTGGATGTTTATATCCTGTCAACAACCTGTAAAGAGCTTGATAGTTTTATATGGCCCCAAATGACGACCGTTCGGGATCGAGCTACTTGGGATGAAGCGCGGCCGTTCGTGGTCAAGCGCCTAACTTCAAATGACGACCGTTCGCGATCGAGTCATTTGAGGTGAAGTGCGACCGTTCGCGGTCAAGCGTCTAAATCCATGCGACGATCGTTCGAGATCGAGTCATTTGTGGTGGAATGTGATCGTTCACGGTCAAGCGCTTTACTTCAAATGACGACCGTTCGGGGTCGAGTCATTCGAGGTAAAGTGCGACCGAGCCCGGTCAGAAGGCGGACCTCGAATGGCGACCGTTCATGATCAAGCCACTTGGGGTGAAATGTGACCGTTCGCGGTCAAGCGCCTTACTTCGAATGACGATCGTTCGAGATCGAGCCATTCGTGGTAAGGTGCGGCTGTTGGCGGTCAGGGGGTGGACCTCAAATGGCGACCGTTCGCGATCGAGCCACTTGTGGCGAGATGAGTTGTGCCGTTCAAGGCGAGTTTGTGACAGTTCGAAGTCGGGTGCCGTTCGCGGCGAATTGTGACCGTTCGAGGTCGGGTGCCGTTCGAGGCGAGTTGTGACCGTTCGCGGTCGGGGTGCCGTTTGAGGCGAGTTGTGATCGTTCGCGGTCGGGGTGCCGTTCGAGGCGAGTTGATGTGTGCCCGGGGGGGACTTAATACCATCCAAACCAGATTCACGTTCGGGTGAGTTTCTGGATTGTCTGTTGTGGCGGTTTATCACTATCTCAGAGCATGCCTAGGGATCGTTCGCGATCCCGTACATGTGTAAGTAGCTTAGCCATTTTAGAATTATCAAAACCAAATATCCATTCAACTGATGAAATTTAAAATAGAAATGTTCAGCAAAGTCAAATCCAAATTTAAGAAATAAAGAACAAAAGCAAAGCAGTGACGTCGGAGTGCAAACGCCTATATCGATGTGGTTTATAGTTGTATCAGAGCATGCCTGAGGATCGTTCGTGGTCCTGTACATGTGTAAACAACTTAACCGTATCAGTGTGGAGTTTGCTGCTCGTTCGTCGTTATCTCGATCAACGGATAATAAGATGACGTCTCGATCCTGAGCCGTCTTCAGTTGGTGCGGGCGGTGGTCGTTCTTGTCCCACCGTTGTGGCCCTCCTTCTCACATATTGTGATAGCAAACCATTCCGAATATGCCCCTCCACCTCATCTTTCAGATGCCTGCAATCGTTGGTATGATGACCATTCAGGTCGTGGAACAAGCAATATCTGTCTGATTTCCTTTCGTTAATAGTCGGATCCCTTCGCATTGGCCTACGGTAGGGAACCTGCTCTCTTGTATCTTGATAGATTTGCTCCAAACTCTCATTCAGCTCGGAGTAAGTGGTGAATCGCGACTCTTTCCGTGGCCGCTTTGACCTGTCATCATTATCCTCAGCCTTTCTCTTTCCTTTACCAGTCTCCGCACCCCTTCCAGGTGGGTTTCCGCTCTTGATTGCGTAAACGTCAACTTCTTCCTCTCTTTCTGCACTAGCATCTTCCAAACGCAGAAACTTTTCAGCCTCATGATAGAACTCTCCCAGATTCATAGGCGGATCTTTAGTTAACGAATTCTTGAACTCCGTACTATCAGCTATTCCAGATACAGCCGCCATCATGACCATAGATGGATCTGGTCGATCCACTGATGTTGCTGCCGCATTAAATCGTGTTAGAAAACTCCTCAAAGTCTCTCCAGTTTTCTGCTTCAAGGTTGCCAAAGTCATCACATTCTTGGGTCTTGCAATATGAACCCTGAATTGCCTCATGAATCTCTCAGTTAAATCTGCCCACGTTCCTATGGAGCCGCTTTCCAGTTGTCTGAACCACAACGCCGCAATATCTGCCAAGTACAATGGAAAGCACCGGGCCATAACCTCCTCTGATGCCCCCAGCACTTCCATATGCCTTATATATTTTGTCAGATGAACCGTGGGGTCTGTCCTTCCATTATACATATCCAATGATGGTAGCTTAAAATCTGGTGGGTTCCTAGCTCGCCTGATTGTTGTGGTAAAAGGACTCCTATTCACATCCTCCAGGTCTCTATTCACTAGTCCGCCTCTCATGGCTCGTCTGACCATCTCCGCCAGTCTGTCACTATCTCCAAGTTGTAGTCCTCGTTCACTGCCTTCGACCTGCCCCCTGAGTCCGTGGGAGCTTTCAGGTGTATGCCCCCCTGGCGGAGCGTTCATTCTTCTATTTTTACCAGATTGTTCGGATGCCCCCGTCTCTCTTCTCGGGATTGGATCAACATGTTCTGCATGTGTGCCCCCTAGTTCTGGTGCTACGCCAGATGGTCCTGCTCCGTTCTGAACTCCAGTTGCGCCTTGGTTCCGTGCTCCAAGTTGCCCAATCTGTTGAAGCAAGTTCTGGATCATCTCTTCTTGCCTTCGCATCATGGCCTCCATCTCATCCCTGGTGATGAAGACTGAAGCTTGGTTTGCTCCTGAGGAAGCCTCTTGACTCCCTTCCTGTTGACTTTGCTCTAGCCTCGGCCTTCTGCTTGATTGTCTTGCCATGATTCTCCCAATCTGAATCTTTAGACTTTCAAACTCAGCTTCCAAGCGGTAGAATCCTTGAGTTCAACTCTCAGTGAAAGCACCAAAAATGTTTGCACAAAAAATGGACAAACACCTCAAAGTCGTATGATTTAGTAGATCTTATGTTGTTCTTAGTGATTTGGGTGACTTATGCAAATATATGAAAAGCAGGGGCTAAACTGTAAAAAGACACACAGATTTATAGTGGTTCGGCCAGAACGTGCTTACGTCCACTTTATATGTTATTTCTCCTTTAGATCTCAGATTACAAGTACAAAGCTTTGGTACAAGTATCTAAAAGCGTTTGAAAGTTCCTTCCGTGCTTGAGCTCTCAAACCTCCCCCCCATTGTTGTACCCCTGCCCCTCTATTTATAGAGTGAGGTTGGGGGCAGGGGTCTTGGATGTATATAGCTGCTGGTGGGCCTGGGCTGAAGCAATCTGGCCTGGCAGCGTTCCGGTTCGGCGAAGCTTTGGTTCGGCCGTGCTTGGAGAAGGTTGGGGTTCGGTAGGGATGTGGTCCGGTGATAGGTTGGTTCGGCATAGGGGTGTGAAGCAGTTGGTTCGGTGTTGTTTGGTCCGGTAGTGGTTGGCGAGGCCCCGGTCCGGTAGGAGATGGAAAATGTGTTGTTTGGTCCGGTAGGTGTTGGCGAGGCCCCGGTCCGGTAGGAGATGGAAAATGTGTTGGTTCGGCAGGCAGGGGAGTGCTCTTGGTTCGGCAGGGCTGGTCTTGAGATTTGAATAGCCGAATGAACTTGTACTCTGGTTGCCGAATGAACCTTATACCCTTGAATCATGAGTGAAATCCCAGACTTATATACGCTTGCTGGTTTCTTCTTCTTGGTTTGGTCGTGGAGGAAACGCACCCAACACTAATATTCCAGTTTTGACCAAAAATGGGATAACAGACATCCATCCATACAAGTTGTCCAGGAACAGGACAAACTGAAGGCACTTCTCCTACCACATCCTGTCGGGAATTACCCCTAGGATTAGTAGCGATTAGTCCTTGCATTGGATATTTCATAATGAAGAGTCCACTACTACTATATGTATATTGGGAGTTTATCTCCAAACAATCAACAAGCAGTCCTTCATTACGAAATTCCCAAATATCAATATCTTCCACCCACACATTCGAATTCATATACGTTGGTCCGAAGCAGTTCTCGGATAAATCCGACCACAGTCTCTCCAAACCAACAATGATAAATAGGCCAATATTTGATAGTCGGTTATTTAACTATCAAAGCAACAAACAATATCCAGCACCATAAGCAATCACTAGGTCCATTTAATAAATCTTTTATTAATTAAATCAAATCTCCAAATATTCGC
This sequence comes from Allium fistulosum, assembly GCA_030737815.1. Lineage (NCBI taxonomy): Eukaryota > Viridiplantae > Streptophyta > Magnoliopsida > Asparagales > Amaryllidaceae > Allium > Allium fistulosum. The sequence continues at coordinate 611,304,196 of CM060902.1, forward strand.
TTCAATTTATCTTAAAAAAATATATATCCTCAAAACCATTTCAAACTCTTTCTATATTGGAAAACATTTCCATATACTTATATCAACGATATAAGCATATTTACAAACCATTTAATCCCAACACTTAGAAAATATTTTCATATACTTATATCAATGGTATAAGTATATTCAATAACACTACCGTTTGGAGACACGCCAAATAGATTTCTATAACCGTACAACCCCAGAGTTCATACGCCTTCGGACATGTGTTATGTATAGGAAGTAATGCTCCTACACCACCAAGCCTTTAGTACGATCATAACAACTGATTCGTCTATTTCATGATGGAAGTCAAAATATAATTTATTGGGTCAAAACGAAAGTTGCGTAAAACATCGTTACGACAACCCAAAACATTAGTAAGGGATTCGGTAAATAAATATATAGATAAATCCCATATACTATATAAAATATTTCCTTTCTGAAATCATTTACTATAACAACAATGTTATAGTCAATGCCTTCCTTACTTCCTCGAAAACGTTTATTACAATAATAAATGTTGAAATCTATGTTCCTGTTACTAATCACATTTTAAACATTTTTCAAACCCATTTAATTCCATTTATAACCAAAACTTCCCAAAATATACATTAGCGTTAAAACATTTAACTCCATCAAAATTATTTCTTTCAAACATTCCTTTAAATAAAAATCCATATTTACATCTCAACATAAATCACTTCCATATTTATAAAACTATTTTTATAAATCTCCTTTCTATTTTATAAAACTTCTATTTGTTAAAATTCCTTTATTCACAAAATCTATTTATAAATCCTTCTTTTATAAAACTAATTTCACTATCAAAATCCATTTATAAAAATCCATTTCTTTATAAATCGAACCTATTTATAAAATCCATTTACAGAACAACTTCCTTATTTGTAAAAATATCACCTTTATAAATCTTTTATATAAACTTATTCCAAAGTCTTAAATCAAAGTATTTCATAAAACTAAACTTTATAACATCAAAAATCATAACTTTTATTTCTTTTAAAAATAAATTCCTTTCTTTTAATAAATTACAAATCATTAAAAAAACATTTATACTTCCAAAATCACTTCGAAATCCTTTTTAAATCAAAATCTTCATTTCAATATTTCAAAATATCTAAAAATAAGGCCCAGTGCTATCATAGCATGAAATAAGTCAAATTATATTAAAGATATCAACATGACATCTAGAACATCATATATCAGCCTATACATGAAAATAAAATCAAAAGTGGTGAGGAATCCTATTGGATCCCTTCAACCTCTCCCCCTGCATTAAATACGGCTTATAAACCATATAATAAAATCAATCGCTTCGAGGCGGTATTCGTATACAAAGGGTCATCCCTCTTACATGGGAACGCAATAGGGTCTCATCCGCTCCAATAGGTGGGAATATATCCAAACCAACTAATATAAATAATACATCCAAACAAGCATCAATCATCATAAATAAATTTATTCCCACTTATATAAAAATATAAGCAGGCCAGAGAGGTAAGTTAACTCACAAAAATGCCAGAAATCACCAAAGTGCTCCGGATTGAATTAAAATTGAACAGTCATTCAATTTAACTCAAAATTCCTATAAGCTCTGAATTCGTCCAATCCAACTCCATAGCATAGTGCTCGCTAATACGAATGCAACACAACTTGTCGCACTTGAAACGGACCTCGTACGTGAAAATTATGAATTAAGTACCATTCGATAATTAATAATATAATCAACTAAATCATTATAATTTAAACTTAACCCTTACTTCATCTCTTCCCACCGGGCTACACAGTACCCAAGCACGAATGAAACTAATTTTTCCTTATCGCGTTCGAATTCGCGTGTGCTCCTCCTTAGGCGCCACCGCCGTTGCCGCTGCCTGACCCCGACCTACTGCCACCCTCACCCAGCCTCTACTCGGCCCCACACGCCATGCCATGCGTGTGCGTGTCTCCCAAAACCAAGCTCGAAAAACCCATTCGATGATGGTGAACGCGTCGAGATTTTGGTTGCTTCGGTCGACAATTTGTCAATCCGACCATACACTAGCTTCGTATCATTGCCCTCTACATTTTCTTAGTTGAAGTTGTTGTCTAATTTTTCTCCTAGCGGGTCCGATCAACAATGGCCATCAGATGGAAGTTTAGAAATGGCGGCTGAAGTTTATTTGTAACAGCCCTAGATTTTTGTATATATTTTATTTGACTTTATTATATTTTGAAAACTATTTTAAACTTTTTTTATTTCAAACATTTCATTTTTAAATATAAATGTTGATTATTATGTGAATTTTAATTTCAAACTAGTATAAATTGAACATTTTCCTGAAAATGGGATTTCTAGTCAAACCGGTCAAACTTTGACTTTTAAAACTTCAAATTTAAATTGTATAAAATCTTAAATTTTATCTTTTATTATGAAAATAGACTTAATAACATGAACTGCTTTCTGTTTCGTTGAAAACAGAATTAAATTATAAAAGTTATGTACATTTCAATTTTGAGTATAATTTGTTTTATTTTGCAATTTGCCTATTTTAAATTTTATAAATCATATTTTCTTTGTCATATTTTATTTTAAAATGTGTTAATATGTTATTTTATGTATATTTTTGTCTTTTAATATTTTTGAAGGGATAATAAAACTTTTCCAAAATTTATTGCATTTATTAAAGACTAGTTTCTATTTTTCTGCTATATTCTTCATTTAAATTATATTTAATTAAAATTTATTTATTTATTTTTGTTAATGCATTTTTATTTTATGTTCTTATCTTTATTTATAAATATTTTTCCAAGTCCATACAATTTTCCCTAAGTTTATTTCATTTATTTTCAAATTTTCTAGACTAGTTTTCATTTCGTGTACTATTTTCTTATTTTAATCATATATAATTAATATTTATTTATTTATATTTTGTTTATCTGTTATATTTTCAAATTTTAACTGAATTTATAAGTATCTTAAGTTATTTAAATTTAAATAATGAAAATAAAGAAATTTGAAAAGGTTATGACTTTTGTTTTTCCTATGGCCTTTTATCTTCCACCTTTTCATATTTGTAACTTAACTTTTCATTCAATTGGCCATTACTTCTCACTTCTTTCAGCCGACTATCATTTTGTCATTCACGTAAAATTTTGTTTCCCATTTCCTGAAAGAAAATTTCGGCCATAGCTTGTGAAAGATTTTGGTAAACTTCTTTTTCTTTTTGTTTACTTTTATTGATTTTTGATAATGATTTTTGCACTTGTTTTCTCACCTTCTATGCTCAGCTCCTCCTTCCTCCTCTACCTTGGCCTCCTCCACCACTACCACATTTGGTCAACACCTCCTCCAGCCCAGCCCCAAGCCATGGCCATGCCCCTTGATGAAGAAGATCCACCTAAAAATAAACAAAACTCCACCTTAATGTTCATAGCCTAGCCTAACTTGTTCCACCACCTCTCTCCTCCACTTTGGCCGTTCAAACACCACCACCACCAGCCACAACCTGAGCCTTGGACCTCTGTAGCACCTGTAGTTTATCCTTCCAAATCAGGCCATCCCTAATAGTCCCTTGGTCGAACCCATTTAGGCCTTGAAATCTATGTTGTTGCTTGTAGTTGTGTTGCCTTGTTTTGAAATTCAAGCACATATCCTTCACCTCCTCTTTATATTGCTATGGTGACCCCTATATGACCTGAACCTGATCCAAACCTGATCCAAAACAATCCCATTACAGTGTCTTTCCAGGCCATAGCTGAAGTATAAGTGGTTAAATGCAAGTGCAAAAGCTCTAGCTTTGAATTGTGTAGTTATTCCTAGCATTGTTTGTAATATTTTGGTTTGTAATTCATGTTTGTTTTTGTTTTGTTTGATATTTAACAAGGCAATTAGCCTTGGCTCTCCCACTCTCAAATCTTTGTCGTGTTATCATGCTTTTGAAGTTCCTTATTTGTGCATTTGGTTGTCATCTCCAGCTTATACAGGTGAGTTATTCTCACCAGACAATATGTACATATATAACTAGTGAATTGACCCCTTTTGAATCTGTAAAATGCATTATCATGTTACACCTGCTATGTTATGATTTTATGATGTTCACCCATGCTTAAACACCTATTATATTATATGTTACTGTTATTTTATGCTATTCTATTATTTTTATCAGCTTATCACACTGCAAGTTCCCTTTAGATTAGAATCACTATGGGTTGAAATGATACAAACCCGAACGGACTTTAGAATAGGAGAAAATCGTTATGGGCTGAAATGATATGCCTGAATGATTTTCAATTATTTTCATATCTTTGTAAATTACGGGTTGAAATGATAAATTACCCGTATCACTTTACCTAGGCTAGAAAATGAAATACTTGTTAAAATATGTTTTATAAATTTTTTTAAAATATTTTAGAAATGTAAATATTGTAATATTTTGATTTAAACTAAATAAAAATGATTTTTGTAAAGCATTATTGATTTTTTGAAAATTTATAAGTGAAATAAATTAATGGTAAAATTAGAAAATTTGAAATGTAAGTTATTTTGGGAAATTTTAATTTGGTAATAATTGGAATTTAAATTAAATATGAAATGTGATAAATTCATGATAATTTGGATTAAAGTGAATTTAAATGATTTTTATATTATATTAATGATTTTGAATAAAGTTAAAATGTGAAATGAATGAATATTTAAGTTGAAATTTTGAAATATAACTAAAATTGGAAATTTGTGAATTTGGCTTAAAAGTGAATTTTAAGTTAAGTAAATAAAAATGGAATTAAGTTATATTTGAAATTTTAAAATTAAGTGTTAAGTTAATTTAATTAATGAATTTATAATTTAATAGTGGAATTTAATAAGTGAATTATTATTAAATTTTGATTTTTGAATGGAGGTTTAACTTTATAAAATCATGAATATAAGGGTATTTGAGTGATAGTTTTTAAAGTGAAATTATATGATTTTATAAGTTAAAAATGATTTATATAAAAATATAATTGTTTGTGAAATTATACTGAATATTTGAAGTTAATTAACTGCATTTCTGAAATGCTATAAATTCTAATGTAAATGATAATACAACATTTGTAAATGCTGTAGTTGATAATAATGAACCAAAAGGCTAAATTTAATTAAAGGCTATTATAGTATTTTTGTAAATGTTATAATGGTTGAATTTAACTAAGTTTATTTGAAACTAATGTAACCCTATTACAACATTTTAAATGTTGTCTTTTTTTAAATTGAACTGTTTTAAATGTGACTTTCCGTAGCATTTTCTAAATGCTGCGAAAGTTGAATCTTCATTGTTTTAATTAATTTAAGTGAACGAATGAACTTTGAAAGATTAAAATTTTGGAAATTTAATAATTTAATTATTAAATACAATAACTTCATTTTTATGATTTAAAATAAAGTAATTTGTTTCGAAATATAAACTATTTTGAAATATGATATTTTGATATTTTGAAATGGATTTTTGAAGGATATTGAATTTTGAAATGATATTTGATTTCGAAGTATAAAATACCATTTTGAAATTTTAACCACGGGATGTATTTAATTTATAGTTTAACTGATCCTTAAAGGATGGGCGATCCCAAGCATCCTTTGAGTTATTGTGCATTTCTACTACAGTTCACTTGAGTTAGTTTACATTATATATTTATATATTGTCCTGACTCAAGTGTTTCGTGTTTTACTTTACGCTCGGGTCAGCCTGAGTATTTACAGCTTAGCTTTGGATTTCTTTCTGGAGCTAGGAATCGCTGGAGATTTTGCTTGTCTAGTTATCTGTTCCTTTCAGTTCAGTTGTTCTATTTCAGTTCTGGTATTCATAAACTTCTATTTATTTGAGATGTCTATTGTATATGTTTTCAAGCAGATATTATGTATTATGTTTTGAGAGTTTGTTATAGTAGCTTCATGAACTACTATGGTTTTTATATTCCGCTGCGAGTTATTCTGATATGTTCTGTGTCTGTGATTCTATGTATTTGATTTCATTTGCTCCAAATTTATTTGCAATCTGTTATTTTGAATTATTCAAGCCAGATATGTGTGGATTATTGTCGATTTGAATGGTCCAAAATAGTGGGTCGTTACATTATTTCTTGGGTTAGGTTTACAAATGAGAGAAAGTGAGGGCTATTTATAGAAGATTTCGCTTGGCACTATTCATCCGTGAAAATTCCGAACTCCAAACGAAGCATGCCGTTTGGCGTTCTATATATTATACCCCTATTTCGAACACAATGGAATATGTATCGGGAGCCAATTCCATTATATACAGTAGATAGTTTTTCAAAATCAAATTATTTTAAATAAATTTCCTTTAATTAATTACTACGCTTTTCGAACTCGCACAACCAAATGATACGTCTAATCGACTCAAAATTCGACAGCATACTATAATTCACTATTACGGATCTAATCAAACCGGTTTCGTCGAAATCCAAGATAGTGCCCAAAATGGCTATTATTACACGTTAATTAAAATAAAAAATTTCAAATTTCTATTTAATCACTTTTAAATCAAATTTAAAAGTTTACTAACTTTATTATAATTCAAATAGAATTTAAATCAACTTTATAAATCATTTTCATTCATATTAAATTCAAGATTCAACTGTTTCCACAATTTCAAATATTAAATTTAACAATTTAATTATCAAATAAATCACTATATTTGAAATATAAGTTATTTAACTTATAAAATTAACTTTTAAATATTTAAAATCAATTAAATATTCCAAATTCGAATGATTGAAATTCTAGGTCATTACAAATCATCTTGCCCTGAGACTCAAGCAGAAGTAAGAGAGATGTGATTTCATAGCTTGTTGACACCATATCAAGAATACCATTGCCAGTAGCAGTCTAATCAAAAACATAAAACATATATCATATTAAAAAATTACATATTACAAAACTTACGTGTAAATTTCAAATTTAACACACTTAAGAGAGTAACATCGCAAACTAATTTATGCCTGTTGAGAAGTCCTAATTCTAGCATATATTTACTGCCACTAGATAGCATAGATCCACTTATACATGTAACTAAAGAGGATATGACATTGGAAAGCTTATATAAATAACTGCATTTGTTGAGGATTAGTGCTCATGATGAAAGAATCGGTCCTTAACCTTCCAGTTGCTTCCTTCTCTTCACTAGGTGTAGTATCAATAACAAACGGTAACATTCCTTCTCTTTACTAGGTGAAGAGCTCAAAATTTATTTTAGTATCATTTTGGATAGAGATTTTCAAGGTTTTATTTGACTGCATAAACTCTGTGCTTAAAAAGCACATTCATGATTAATGAAAGAACAAAATACTTGTTAAGATGAAATATGGCTCTGCATTATGCAAATAAAGGATGCAAGTATAACATGAAATACTATTTCATTTATGTAAATGCAGTCACTTATTTACGCTTATGGTTTCATTTATGTGACAATCCTGATTTTATATAATCTCAAGAAGAAAAGAAAAAGGTAAAGATATTCATTATCATTGTTTTAGTCATATCAAAGAGAGACTTGAAAAAATACATGTTGTAGGAGTACCTGGGAGCAAAGGTGAGGTATTTTCAACAACAAAATACCAAACAAACTTATATACAGTTTGCACCATTGGTCAACAAATAGTTTTCAACTTAAAAGATGAAAATCCTAACAAAAAGTTTTAAGATTAAGCATGTTCAACTTAATAGGTTATCTCCTACATGGTCCCGATAAATCTTGACATGGCATAATACTCATAATATCAGAAAATAAATCTATACTTGCTTTCTAATATGGTAGCATATTAAAATGATAATATTTCCATAAGAGTATTTAATTGGAGAGGAATCATAAAGTGAAAAATATGACCTAGAATTGTATTCTTACCTTGTAAAGTGAAGTCCTTGTGCATAAAAGAAATAGAGCATCTAATGATGCAAATAAATTACATATGCAGTGGATGCAAATAAATTACATATGCAATGGCTTATATTAACTTTAAATAAAAAATCTTTTTTACTATGTAAAATCTCTTTAGATGAATTTGCTATGAAAACTATTTGAAAATGGTATATTATTTTAAAATGGTAAATTTTACTAATATGACACAACATCTAATATAATATTATCAAATTCTGACAATGCCACAAACAGAAATTTAATATGTTATTCAAATAACTACACATCAATCATTAAGTACAGTATTAAAGGAAGCATTAAATATTTCTTATGCAAGTACATCATTGCCTAATGTCATAATATTTTTGAACGTATAATCCATAAAATAACCATCTATATAATGTCTTTTGTTGAAAATAATTAGCCAGTATCCTAAAGTAATATTTATAACATGAGAACAAACCAAACTTTAAAACAAACCTTATTAAAGTTCTTTTTTCTTCCTAAGACAAATCTTTGGATTCTTTGATTTCCTGTGCACCTCTTTTATCTAGTCTGTCAATGCATCTTAACAAAATGAGAATATAGTAAGATAGCACCAATTTTATATAAAGTCAAAATGATGAAATGGTTACTTCTTAATCAGTTAACAAACATTTTCTCCATTTACAATAGATAGTTATTAAATATAATATGGAGTGATAACTTCCATATTTAACAATACTAACAATGATGTAGAAATAATTGATTCTACTATGCAAATTTAAAGGTAAGAAATGGATACGAGAGAGAAAACAAATTAATTGGTATAAAATTTCTTTGATTTAGTATCATACAATTATTTCAGTCTGGACGTGGCTTAACAAATTCCCTTAACACCGCTCTAAACTAGATATCAGTCATTATTCAGTTAACTTGATATCTGTTTGTACCAAAATTGGGCACAACACTCTTCGGAAGTTTTTGAAGAGATAAAATGAAGAAATTAAATGGAAAAAGATGATTATCTAACAAAAACTCCAAATTTCATATATGAAAATAATTAAAGTGCAAGGAGACACAAGAATTTAGAGTGGTTTGGCGTATCGCCTACGTTCACTATGAAGTTGATAGCTTTATTGATCTTTCTTTGAAGATTACAAGTGAATTCAGTGAATTACAGCAGATGATTATAATTTGCAGCAGTGAATTTCGTTGTTGGCAGCAGCTATGGAGTTCAGATCTGGATTCGGTAGAGTTTGGGCGTTGGAGAATTCAAAGAGGAAGAAGCCCCTTTTCTGTATGCCCTGGGGCTCTATTTATAGGTAGAGGCTAGTATTTCGCTCAGATCTCGGGAGACCCTCTCTGGCACGTGACCAGGCCTGCGCGCCCAAGCCCGTGAAGTTTTGGTCCGATCCGTGGTCGATACGAATGGATTTCGTATCGATCAAGATTGTGTCCGATGGAGTCAAAACTTGGCGTGGACATTCTTTAGCATGCACATAGGCTTCTGTGAAAATTTCGTAGCATTTGGACTTGTAGATTAGGAGATATGATCGATATGAAATGGGATCCTCGGTTGCCTGTTTCGTTCGACTCCCTCATTTCGACTCGCTCTTATTCGACTCGGTGTTGTTCGAATCGCTGTTCGACTCGGTCTTCTTCGAATTGCTATTCGACTCGAGGACGTGGCGTTTGAATCTCTGGATCACTCCGCCTTTGATGCCGTTTTGATCGAGTCATTCTTGGACCTTGCCTTGTTCGTATCGATGGAAACGCCTTCTTTTCATATCGATAGAAAGTAAGTTGCACGCATTGTCAGCGGGGTTCTGTTCGTATCGATGGAACTTAACTTCGGTCAATTGATTCGAATACGGCAACACGATGGATTCGATCAGTGGATCCACGATGGATACGAAGTACCGGAGTTGATGGATTCGAGCAAGCTTTCCCGGTATGGATACAAACTGTACGAACGAGGGACACGAACCACTGTTGCTCAATGGATTCGAAGTAGGCATTAGACGATCGAGTCGAACTGTTGTTTTCTGAAGGATGCGGAACGAGTCGAACAGAGGCTCTGAGATGGAGTCGAAGTGGAGCGAGTCGAACAGTGGTTCTAAGATGGATGCGAAGCGGAGCGAGTCGAAGTAGGCACTCCTGATGGATTCGAACTGAGCGAGTCGCACGCAAGGCTGTTTTTATCCAATTTTGCATCGATCGTAACTTGAGCATACGAACTCAGATTGACTTGAAATTTGGAACGTTGGCTCTCATAGCTTCACTTGTCGTGTCATATCAATTTTAGCTCGATCCGGACTCGGACAAAATTCGTTGATATCCATAGTGAGCCGGTGTATAACCGATCTCTATGACGGACCGTCATTGGTTACTGGTCAGTTCCTTGGTGCTACGGCCTTGCCAAATGGCGGGATAACATTTGCCCCTCAAAGTACGTCTTGTAGAAACATGATGTGCTTTGAAATGCTGCAGTTCATTCTGTATAGTTATCGTCTTTGCGATGAAAGCTGTAACCTTCGACTGTTTCTCTTGATAATGTAAACTGTTGACTGTCAACTGTTGTGCCCTACATTGCGGCAACTGATTGTTGGATGTAGCGATTAGCTGTTTGTTGTTGTAATCGTTATCAGATGGGTTTCCCACTCTTGTAAATCTGGAATATCGAATATTAATCTGACATACATGCATATATGTTAATCTGACTCTCGTTGACATTCGTACGTTCACGAGTCGTTGTCAGTTTATTTTACATTGAATTCCGTATCGATCCTCTCCTGAACCGACGTGAAATTCATTGTAACAACACTTGATGGTTGTTTTTGAATGTTTCTTTGTAACGATCTTTTCTTGAATCGATGTGAAGGATTGAAACATTAAAGACGATTTTCATTGAATTTATGGATGCGAAATGAGCATTTCGAATCGATGGATGTAGGGCTCGATGGATACGAACTACATAAGAGACGGAGTCGAAGGTGATCGATACGAACTGTGGTTTCGTACCGATGGAGTCGAACTGATTTCTCGTATTGCTGCACTGGAGATGGAGTCGAAAGTGAGCGATACGAAGAAAGGTTTCGTATCGATGGATTTGGTGAATACTGAAAAGCCCTCGTTGGCAACTTCGTATCGATAACAACTCGTATTGGTGGATTCGAATAGATTATTCGACTCGGTCCGTGGTGATGTCTTGTAACTGGTCGAATCCACCTGGATGTGAATCGTTTATTCCCTTTGCTTTCGAGTCCATACAAATACTGTGGACTTAGCCACTTTTTACCTTTTGTTTTCCTGCCTTGCTTTCGTATCGCTTCATAGCCTCTCAAGGGAAAGAAACCTCCGCCTTCGAATCGATTCAAAAACCTTTAATTCCTTCAACCATTAATCGAAATCAGGTAACCAATTGAACAAATCCATTCGTAACACAAAGAGATTCAAATTCTCATGCCGTTCCATTTGAATCTGTGTCGAACATTGCTCGAGGAGGGAGATAACGTGTGAGGTCGAGGAAGGACAGAATGGAGTTCGAATCGATCTGGGGAAGAAGGAGTGTTGAGGAAGATAACTTGGTCCTCGTTTTCATGTCGATCTGGAGGGTTTCGAGACGATGAGATGGATGCCTTCGTATCGATCGATGGCGATGTTGTTGCATCGAGTCGAGATGATCGACGCCATTGTCATGAGCGTGTTGATCGATATGAAGGGGTTGCGTCTGATGGATTCGAAACCCGGGGCTTTTTTGATCGAGTCGAATTACGCGCCAGGGGACCTGTACGAAAGTGACCCAGTTGATCGATATGAAAGTGTTGCGCTTCGATCGATTCGAAATCCCCATCCTCTTGACCGAGTCGAACTTGCATGCCAGTCTTTTGACCGAGTCGAACTCGTACGCAGATGACCAAGATTTTTCGATGCGAACAAGGCTCTTGTGAGCGATATGAATTGAACGTTAAAAAATTTGTAATTCCTTGCATATTTGAACAATTGACTCCGACGAGCTTCAAACTTGCATAACTGGACTTAATCGTTTCACCACATATCTGATTGCCTATCGAAGCTCGTCGATGAAATTGGAACTTATCAAAATGATAACAAACTTTAACTTGGACTGATAGCTAACAACTGGATGGCACGGTTGTGACGGTCAGCGATGACGGTCCTTCTAACAGAATTCCGAAGTCTCGTCGTTTTCATGTTTTCTTCAATCCTGTAGATCTTCTCAAGTGATATACAGTACTGCACTGCACAACACACTCACACACTTTACACTGGGGGATGCACGGGCGTTATTGTCTGTTTAAAAATGATTTTTCATAAGTTAGTCAGTCATGGAACCATCAAGTTCCTAGCAGCAGGAACTCCCGAGTTCAATTCCTTCAACATCGAAATACCGGTCATTGAAGCCGAAGTTATAGACCCAGCTCCGGACGAGCATCCAGGTGCCCGGTTCATTTATCGTCCATAAGATTCTGTGACGTCCGGTATCTTCGAAGATATGCTGGGACGGATTTGTTTAAGGCACGGTTTGTCGCTTGATGACGTGCTACTACCTGGGCCAAATGACAGGCCACACAATCCCCCGGAGGGGTTTACTGCTTTCAACCGTCATGCTTGCACAGCGGGGTCACTTCCTCCTTTCAACCAATATATAAGGGAGATGTTATCATTCCTTGGAATAGCTCCATCCCAACTGCTCCCCAACGGGTATGCTTTGTTGAACAACACCTTCATTCTGTTTATGGAGATTCTCTTTCGACCACCAAAGCCGATAGAGATCAGATTTCTATTTAATGTTAAGAGTCGCGGAGACAGTCCTTCTTTCACCTTCTTGGAAGTGGTCAGGAACTTCCACATTGTAATGGACTCCTGGGGAAGGCTAAGTTACTTTAAAACCGAATGGTTCTATGTTCGGTGTCCCCCTGGATTTGCTTGGCGATGGTTGGATAGATGTAAGCGTTGCCATCTTTCTCTTGAACTATCGAGATGATAATAACCGACTTCAAAACTGACATACTTTTCTTCTTTTACAGCCGCAATTTCTCGACCCGATGGTGCATATTTTAGAGATCTAGTTCGGATCCTCCAAGCGGTTCCGAGCGAAGAGAGGCATATCGACTTGGTCTTGACCGACAGAAACTTGAGGACTGTCGGGCTGATAGAACGGAGACAGAGCATAAGGTTGGAAGGGACACTTAGAGTGGTCCCAAAAAAACGGGTGAAGCGCAAAGCGCCCGCAGTCGTGATAACCGAAGAAGTTGATCCAGAGAGAACGCCTACTGATACCGAGCTCCCAGCTGGGCCTTCTTCCGATGTCCAGGATTCGGGAGGAAAGAGAAAAGGCAAGGTTGTTGCTCACAAGCGTTCTAAATCCGAGAGGTTTAAATCCATGGTCATGTCCTTGCCCGTCCCAGGGATTAGAATTTCAGAGGCTCCTCCCCCGCCAGTAGAGAATCCTTTTGAAGGGCTTGCTGATATTCTGATTCCGGATTTTGTGTTGTCTCAACATGACGCCGGGATGGAGGAGCTTGATAATGCTCTTGAACTGAGCGAGTCGCTTGCTATGAGTGCGGCCGACATTTCTGGTTGGTCGGGGGGTTGCACATGCATACACTTCACTACACTACATGATTCACAACTGTAAATCGTCCAACTTAGGAAATCACTAACTCTTCCTTCGCTTCTCATTTTCAAGTACTATGTCTGGGAAAGGATCGATGCTCGGGAATCTTCGCTCGGCCCGAAAGGCTTCTTCTTATTACTATTCCCGCAGGAGGGACTCAGACAGAGATCGCGAGTACTCTAACCAAGATAGGTATGGGCGTGACAGAGAATACAAACATCGATCTAGATCACGCTCTCCTCCTCTTAGACTTCCATCTCCACCTCCTGTTTTTGTTCCACATCCACCAGAGCCTACTCGTCACAGGCCGTCTTCTCATACTTCTAGATCTGAGACTCGTCTTCAGAGAGTTGAGACCACGGCCTTTATAATTGAAGAGCAGGTCCCACCCGAGCCCACAGGAGAAGGGGCCCTTAAATTGGCCCAGATGAAGAAGGATTTTCCGAGCATATGCTTTGATGGCTATGTCTTCCCACCACACTTAAAACGAATTCCATCAGGGGTGGAAAACACGATGCATGATTACGTTCATGACATCTACACCCAGTACATAGAGTGGGTAAAGGCCGCAGAGAAAGCTTCTAAGGTGGCCTTTGAGCGAGCCAAAGCGCTTGAGAAAATGGAGACCAAACTCGCTCAAAGGGACCGGATTATTCAGGTGCTTACTGCTGAGGCCGAGTCTTCTCGGAAATCGGAAATTGAGGCCACCAAAAAAGCTGACGAAGCAAAAACGGCGATGGAGAGTTTGGGGCAGACACATGTCGCCTTGGTGGAGGAGATGGGCCACCGGAACACTACAGTTACCGCCGAGCGGGATGCGGCGGTCAAGGAACTCAATGAGCTCAAGGCCAAATTCGCCGACATGGCCAAGGAAAGGGATAATGCAAATAGTGCAGCCCAGGAGGTGTGCGAACAAACTGTTCTGCTTAGGGGTGAGCGGGATGCAGCTGTGGCTAAAGTCCATAAGGTGGAGACTAAGGTCGAGGAGAAAGTGAAGTCGGCCGAGTCCAGGCTAGAGGCTGACATCGAAGACCTTCTCGTTGTTTACAACACTAACGTGCTGAGGCACAGGGGTCTAGCCTGGCTCGATGATTATCCAACGCATCTTTATAACGCTTGGGGACGACTGGTTAAGGAAGAGAAGGAGGCGCATCCGGGTGAGTCTGTGGATGAATTTGAACTCGAGAATCGCATTCTAAATGAAGATGAAAGGAAGATTCTTCATGAGTCAATGATTCTGCATAAGAAGGAAAGACTTGGCACCCAGCACTTTGAAATAGGAGAGGGTTCGGGGGTTGAACATCATGAGGCGAGTCTTGAAGTTCCTACGTCAACCCAGCCCGAATCCTCATCTGCGGTTGATCCCCAAGCTGTTCCTGCCTATAATCCGGATCAGCCGCAGATGTCTTCGGCCGCAGCACAAGTTATTGAAGCCGCTCTGCCACCTACGAGTCAAACTGAGGAAGGTACTCTTAACATTCCACATATCTTCCTTAAGTCGAAATCTTCACTCGAGTTAAGTTCTGACAGTTCTTTTATTCTTTGTCCAGTGATCGATGCTGCACATGTCGGGACTCCTGTTACTCAAGAATCACATCAGACACAGGAGGCTATCATTACCGAAGCGATCACCATGACTACAACTGCCCCGCTTGACGATATGCAGGGGAGTACGATTGTGTTTGATGGGCAGCTGATGGATGAACTCTTTCGTTGTCACGGCGATCCTCTTGCCGACTTGTCATCTGTCATGGGTGGAGGCGATCCTGCTACAAGTTCTTCAATGCCGACTACTGATGCCCCCAGCGGGGCTCGAGCAGTTACCGAAGAGGAGATGTTCGCCCAAATCAACGCTAAAATGGCAGCAGCGGCTCATGGTGGCGGTTTTGGACGTGGGATGGCAGCACCGGGACCAACTCTGCTTAGAATGATATCTCCCGGTGGTACTGTTTTCATCACCAGCGTGCCCATTTCACCTTCTGTACTTGATCTTGTTCCTCCGACTCCGCCCGCAGGAAGCATTCCTATTCATACGAGCTCGAAGGAGGATGTTGAGATCATGCTCCCACCTGGAGACCAGCCACCGAAAGGCAAAGGCTCAAAGAGGAAGGATAGTGGTGGCTCCAGTGGGCTTGCACCGAAAAGGAAGCCGCGGAAGAAGAAAGATTAGACATGCTTCCTTGACGTAATTCTAACTTTCATTTTGTTAGTCGTGTATAGATGCGGGTTCGGCCCCTGCTAGTAGGAATTTTTTGGAAACTTGTACACGAACTTCTTTTACAAACAAAAGAAATAAAACTTCTCTTTTTTTACTTCTTTTTTGTCATTGTGTATTTGCCTAAGTGTTTCAATATCTGAAGTTTCAGCTTTCGAATAAAGTTTGTTTTTGTTCGCCAAGTTCGGGTATTGTGGACATGGTTTGCGACCGGGGAGCGAGTTGAATTTTTACGTCGCATCGCTTCAGTCAATGGTCGATGCTTAAGTCCTGCCGCCCAGTCTTGGGGGTGAGTTGTAGAACATCAGTCGACAATCGCTTCTAACTTGTAACATGTTGAGTCTAGTGCCACTGAATGGATGTCTGAGACAAGCGGAGATTGAGTAATTCATCCATGCTTGTTTGATTGTCGACGATCATATCCACACTCCGGGGATTCCCATTTGTTTATCGGCGGTTGGTCATGCCGGCTTAAGTTTAAATCATACGTCCATGCTCTGGGGACTTGGAATCGACATGTATATTCTGACCCACACTCTAGGAGTTCGGAGTTGATATTTGTACTTCAATTCACGCTCTGGGAACTTGAAGTTGCTTTTTATACTCCGTTTCATACTCTGGAAATCCGGAGTTGGTGTTTATACTCCGACTCGCGCTCTGGGAATTTGGAGTTGATGTTTAAACTCTGACTCGTGCTCTGGGAGTTTGGAGTTGATGTTTATACTCCGTTTCGCACTCTGGAAATTCGGAGTTGGTGTTTATACTCCGACTCGCGCTCTAGGAGTTCGGAGTTGATGTTTATACTCCAGTTCGCACTCTGGGAACTCGGAGTTGATTTTTATACTCCGACTCGCACTCTGGGAGTTCGAAGTTGATGTTTATACTCTGTTTCGCACTTTGGGAGTTCGGAGTTGATGTTTATACTCTGACTCGCACTCTGGGAGTTTGGAGTTGATGTTTATACTTCGTTTCACACTCTGGGAACTCGGAGTTGATGTTTATACTCCGACTCGCGCTCTGGGAGTTCGGAGTTGATGTTTATACTCCGACTCGCACTCTGGGAGTTCAGAGTTGATGTTTATACTCCGTTTCGCACTATGGGAATTCGGAGTTGTTGTTTGTACTCTGTTTCGCACACTGGGAACTCGGAGTTGATGTTTATACTCCGAATCGCGCTCTGGGAGTTCGGAGTTGATGTTTATACTCCGACTCGCCCTCTGGGAGTACGGAGTTGATGTTTATACTCCGTTTCGCACTCTGGGAATTCGGAGTTGATGTTTATA
The DNA here is from genome assembly GCA_030737815.1 of Allium fistulosum. Taxonomy (NCBI): domain Eukaryota; kingdom Viridiplantae; phylum Streptophyta; class Magnoliopsida; order Asparagales; family Amaryllidaceae; genus Allium; species Allium fistulosum. The sequence continues at coordinate 611,321,248 of CM060902.1, forward strand.
CTCCGACTTACGCTCTGGGAGTTCGGAGTTGATGTTTATATTCCGACTCGCACTCTAGGAGTTTGGAGTTGTATGAAGGTGTAATACCCCAAAATTTTGTGAAAAATCATTTTTGTAAAATGACTTAATTTTTGAAATATTTAGATTTAAATATGGTGAAATTTTTGGAATAAATAGTGTGCAAGTATATGTGTGCACGTGCACACTGAAATGGCACAAGGAAGAACTCCAGATTTCTTGGATTTAAAACAAGAATTAAAAAACAATACAAACATGATTTTGCAACATGGATATTTGATTTCTGGAATTATATGGATCATCTTAGAAAGTAAGAAAAGTAAGTTTTACTTTAAATCAGTAAACAGATTTTATTTAAAACCCAAAAAAGAAAATTATACATATATATGTTATAAGGATTTGTAAACCTGTATACATATAGGTGCATATGTTTCTGAATTTAAAGAGGAATTAAATAAGCCTAGATAAGATATGTATACAAATATACATTTTTAAGTACTGAAAAGTATATATATATATATATAAGCAAGTGAAACTATAACATTAAAATGACATGAAATGTGATACAAGTCAATATGCTTGTGTAGGCAAAAATAGCAAAGGGGATTCTCAGGAATAATTAAAATATAAAATAGGATAGTCACACTTTTAACAAGATTGGGTGAGTGGCCATTTTCTGAAAAGTAAAAGAAAGAAAATGCAGCCTTTAAATTGGTTAATATGGCCGGGGGTAATTAGGGATAAAAATGAGAAAATGCAAACACACAATGCATGATGCTAGCCAGGTCAGAAATGGAATTTTGTTTTAACAAAACCCTAGTGGAAAAATGCATATAAATAGGCAGCTTTAGCCAGTAAAATTATCTTTACTCTGAGCTGCACAAAAATAAGAAAGGAAGGAAAATATTGGAAGGAAGGAGAAAACATTCATACAAGGATTTTCTGGATTAATAAGAAGAAATATTTAGGTGAGTAACCTCACTGAGTTCATGGCATTAAGACCTGAGATGAGGCAGCCACTTTTTATATTGCCATTTATATATTGCTGGTTTTGATATATATGATTTCATCAATGCTTTTTGGATGTCTTGTTTTAAATCTGATATGATTTAATATGGATGATTTTGGTGATCTTTGATTTGCTGAGACATTTGTCTTTGGATGTGTATCATACTGTTTTATTTTTACTCAAAAATGATTAAAGTCTAGGATCTTAAAATTATATAGAGAATACTCTCAACTGTTATAGATCTATGGCATGGAAACTTTACAAAAAAATGTTGGGAGCTGCATTATACTTGGTATAAGTGCTGAGGCTTGAGAAGAAAAATGTTAAGGGTGCAATAGAAATTTTCTAAGTGCTGAGCCCTTAATCAAATCAAGAAAAAAAAAACTCACAAGCTAAAATTATGATTGAACCAGATCCTGAATATGAATCAATCATAAAGGCTTGCAGATCAATATAATAAGAACATGCCATGCTTCTTTTATAGTTGAAAATATTCTTATATCTTACTGAGATCAAGACATATTGACCCCATTTAGGAAATAACTGTCTGCTTATTTCTGAGGAGAATTATGATAGGGAAGATTATGGATGTTTCCATGCTTGCAGTGACATGTTCACTTAGCATATTTGATGATAGGATTTAAGTCAATACACTAGTAAATAAACTAGGGAAGGGAAGGCCAAGAAGGCTGCTGGAATGCTTGTCATATTTGAAGTATGCAAGTTGGCACATGGTTTGTTTAAGCCCTGAGATCTTTGTGCAATGATGTGAATTAGTTCATTGCAATGTGTCCCTGTGATTCCTTAATAGCAGATGAGGCAGGAATTTAAATTGAATTATACAACCTGTAAATGAAGAAATAGGAATATGGGTATTTCTTAGGTTGAATGGTATGGAACCAAGATGGTTCCAGTGAATGCAAATGTTGCAAATAGATAATTATGTTTGCATGATTATGTATGCAAGTGTAAGAATGATAAATGAATATATCATACCTGAATCAACTTATTTATACTATGTTAAAGTAATTGATTGCAGGAATTTGCTTAAATAACTAGTTGGTGCTCTTATATTCTCTATTGCTTAATATCATGAATGTATTGATGTTACTCATACCAGATCTTAGATCTGACCCTTGTTTGCTCATGGCATATGGGGTGTCTCATTTTAAAATGAGGCAGCCACTTATGTTCTTTCAGGGAATGCAGGCACTAAGTAAAAATGAAGTTATGGCTATTATGGAGGAGTGAATGAACATGCTAGCTAGTTTCAATAAGAATTTAAATTGATTATATCTGCATGTATTCAGGAAAAATTATGTTTCTAAGATTTCCAGTCATGTAATGAATATTTTATGGTTAGTGATCAAGTTGCTCTTATGTTCTGTAAAGTGTTAGATTAAATTAGTTGCTCTGTCGAAATCATTGTGTGTTAAGGTTTGATTTGTTTTTGAAGTAGTGTCTGGAATATAAACAAGAAAAATATGCTCAAGCATTAGCTATAAAAATCTGGTAAGAACTATACAATTATGTGAGCAGTTTCCTTGCAATTATATTTTGTATTGGACAATCTTAAGTATTTTAAAAACACTGAGTTTTGGAAGTAAACTTAGAATTTACCTTGAAAATTACCTTTAAGTATCTAAATTGATTTTCCTCTAAATTATGTCTACAAATGGTTCAAGTCTACTTTTTTTTAAATTGTTTTGAGAAAGGTAATTGTATGGGAAGGCTTCAGGTATGATGCAAATGACTGGCATTTCAATTGCCATGATCAGATACCTGGCATGACACTAGGCACATGAGTTATCCAGCTTCAAATAAGTGAAGTTTAGGTAGATTCTGAGTTGTAAAATGCAAATAAAAGAATGGTCAGATTAATCACATGGTTAGACCATAGGTCAGGAAAATTGTTCACTTCAAATCAATGAAGCAAGGAACCATTTGAACCCAGTTTTCTGGAAAATGAGCAAAGATATTGACATGTACATGTATATCTGTGTACATGTTGATATTTGGGCAAAAATATAAACATAAATTCCTAGAACAGTTGTAGGAATGGGTTTCAAAAATAATAAAGCAAGAAATATTGTTTTGTATGTTAGTTTATAGGCAAAAATTAAGTATATATGTGCTGATATAGGTAGATATCAGATTTCAAAACCATACAGGAAAAAAAAACAAAAATTGGGTTTGAACCGACCAGCATAGCACTCGAACTTGTGACCTCTCATGTATAAGTTAGGCGCGTTTCCATTACGCCTAGATGTTGCTTGTGTTCACTTATGATCCACTTTCTTTTAGCCTGAGTTTGATACTATACAGGCTTTAACACAATCATCCATATTAAAAGCTTGCTTTCCACTGATTATTACTTGATCATTTCTTAATTAGAATAACAGACTAAAGTACATGTTTCCAGTGGATTCTATGGTCAAAAATCAGGATATAATAATTAATCCTTTATCAGGGAATTATCACATTTTAATAGATTTAAAAGGATTTCTACTTACATATTATCATGCTCTGATTTTAGTAGAATATAACATAGATATCTTCATATATATATGTTAGGAATGATTTAGATTTAAAAACAATATTTTTATATTGTGAAAGATCCTGGATATATTTTGTTTATTGGAGAAAGAAAATGAGCCTGGGAAATATATTTGTAATGAATGATATATCTATATATCATCTCTTAAAAAAAAATCCTTATGAAATTAGGGTGGAAATAGGAGGGTCATTTCAGTTGGTATCAGAGCACTTGGTTGCATTGATTGTTAAGTATTATAGAAATGTATTATGTCTGTTTGTTTTGGATGAAATAATTTAGATAAGAAAACAGAAATTATAGAAGTACTCATAATATACTAATACCATTTGCCCAGAATTTAGTTAGCAGACCATGGTAGGAAGAGGATCTCATCACAATGCAGGACCCAGTGCACCTCAAATGCTTGATATGCAAGAATTTGTGAGGGTTTTAAGAGATGGAATTGGGCATAGGCCTGAGAACCCACATGAAGAGCTTTCAAAACTACTAAAGACTTATTCCAATTTGGGAGGCAGGAGTTTTGAAGGAACTGAAAGTGTGATGGAAATTCAAGCATGGTTGAGAACACTTGATAGGATTTTCAATGACATGCAGTTGGATGACCAAAGGAAGAGGCAAGTAGCTTCTAGACAACTGAAAGGGGTAGCTTTAAGCTGGTGGGAGGTGATCATAGCTGGAAGGAATGAAAATGAAATCACTTGGAATCAGTTCAAGGAGATGTTGGAGGCAAGATTTGTACCAGCATCAGCCAAGACCATTTTGCTTGAAGAATTTATCAAACTTAGGCAGGGAACTTTGAATGTCACTGAATACACTCAAAAGTTTGAGGGGCTATCTAATTATGGAGCAATGCTAGTGGCAGATGAAGCATCCAAAAATGATAGGTATATAAAAGGACTGAACCCAGGACTTAGCAGAGCTATGCTACCATATGCAGATAGAAAATTCGATCAAGTAATTGATCTGGCCTTGAAACTGGAACAACATGACAAAGAAAGAGAGAAATATAGGAATTTTAAGAGCAACAACAAGAAGGATAAGGGAAGATATCACCCTTATGATAAAAAGAAGGAGGAGGCAGACAACAGGAAGAGTAAAGATACAAAAGCCAATGATACTAAGAAGAAATTGGTTTGCCATCATTGTGGAAAAGAAGGACACATCAAACCAAGGTGCCCAGAGTTAAAAGGAGGAGCCTTCAAATGCTACCTATGTGGGAAAGAGGGGCATATGAAGAGGAACTGTCCTGAGAATAAACAGCAAGGGAAATTGGCAACTTTGGAAGGTAAAGGCAAATCTGCAGTGAAAATTGATGCTGAAAATCATGGCCAAGTGGAAGGTACATTACTCATTTGTGCCATACCCATACCAGTAGTATATGATACTGGAGCAACACACTCTTTGATTTCCTATGAATTAGTTAAAGTGTTAAAATTAAACTGCATATTGGTTGAAACCCCATTGCTTGTACAAAGTCCCCTAGGGAGTTCTAGTGTTTTGAACATGAATTGTGTGGATGTGGAGTTAAACATAGGAGGAAATATTTTTATTTCCAATTTATATGTTTTAAATTACCCAAATATAGGAGTTATATTGGGGGTAGATTGGTTAAGGCAATTTAAAGCCATAATTAATTTAGACTCATCCACCATATCATTGCAAAATTCTAGAGGCCAGAGGATCACAGTTCTATGTGAAGTAGCTAAGGAAGGGAAATTGTATCATTTAGTTGACTTAGAAAAAGATCTGAGTGAACTAACCATTGAAGAAATTCCCATAGTTAATGAATACTTGGATGTGTTTGGGGAAGTTAAGGGTGTTCCACACCACAGACCAGTTGAGTTCCAAATTAATCTCATTCCAGGAGCAAGTCCAATAATCAAGAAACCTTATAGAATGGGGCCAAGTGAACTGAAAGAATTGAAAAATCAGTTGGAAGAATTAGAAGGCAAGGGATTTATAAGGCCAAGCAATTCCTGCTGGGGTTCTCCAGTAGTGTTTGTAAGAAAACATGATGGTACCTTGAGAATGTGCATAGATTACAGGGAACTAAATAAAGTAACCATCAAGAATAAATACCCATTGCCTAGAATAGATGATCTCTTTGACCAACTCAGTGAAGCTAAAATATTTTCTAGGCTAGACTTAGCATCAGGATTCCATCAAATGAAGGTTGAAGACTCAAGTGTTAAGTATACTGCATTTAACACAAGATATGGCTTATATGAATTTTTGGTTATGCCATTTGGTTTGACAAATGCTCCTTCATATTTTGTTGATTTAATGAATAGAATATTTAGAGATTATTTAGACAAGTTTGTACTGATTTTTATTGATGACATTTTGATTTATTCTAAGACAGTGGAAGAGCATAAAAATCATTTGCATTTAGTTTTGTCAAGACTAAGGGAAAATGATTTAAAGGCAAAATTTTCAAAATGTGCATTTTGGAAAGAAGAAGTGCATTTTCTTGGGCATGTTATCTCTGCCAAAGGAATATCAGTAAACCCTAATAAGGTAGTGGCAATCCAAGCATGGAAAAGGCCTAGCACCATCAGTGAGATTAGATCATTTATGGGGATGGCAGGATATTATAGGAGATTTATAAAAGAATTCTCAAAAATATCATCACCACTTACCAATTTAACTAGAAAGAACCAAGCCTTTGTATGGACAGAAAAATATGAGCAAGCTTTTATCAAAATAAAAGAAGCTCTGATTAATGCACCAGTATTGAGAGTGCCAGAAGGAAATGAAAATTTGGTTGTGTACACTGATGCAAGTGGCTCTGGGTTAGGGGCTGTGTTGATGTAGCAAGACCAGGTGGTAGCCTATGCATCTAGGCAATTAAAGCCACATGAAACAAGATATGCAACCCATGATCTTGAACTAGCAGCAGTTGTGTATGCTTTGAAACTTTGGAGACATTATTTGTTAGGTGCCAAATTCACTTTGTACACTGATCATAAGGCACTGAAATATTTATTCTCACAAAAAGATTTGAACATGAGGCAACATAGATGGGTAGAGTTCCTAGCTGCCTATGATCTAGATATACTGTATACACCAGGCAAGGCAAATAAAGTTGCTGATGCCTTGAGTAGACAACATGCCAAAGTAGCCATGTTGATGATGGAAGAATTTAAGGATTTGTCTATACTTACTGATTTGGAAATTGAGGAAAACAGTGGGGTACAAATGATGCCCATTGAAGAAGGTGAAGGTAAAGGGAAATTAAGTATGATATCTCTGCAATCAGATTTACTTCTTAAGATTGGGAAAATGCAGGAACAAGACCTAAACATGGTGGAAAAGAAAATGCTCATATCAAAAGGAGAGGAAGTAATAAATTATCAAGTTGATAAAAATGGTTATTTAAGGAATAAAAATAGGATATGTGTTCCAGAAAATATAGAATTGAAGGAGGAAATATTAAATGAGTACCATAGGAGTAAGTACTCCATACACCCAGGTAGCACCAAGATGTATCAAAATTTGAAAAGTAATCTTTGGTGGAAGGGGATGAAGTCAGATGTGGCCAGATATGTTGCAAGGTGCATGACTTGCCAACAAGTCAAGGCAGAGACACAAAGGCCATCAGGACTATTGCAACCCCTTAGTATACCACAGTGGAAGTGGGAGGATATATCTATGGATTTCATAGATGGTCTGCCTAGATCTAAGAAGGGAAACACAAGTATATGGGTAATAGTGGATAGGCTAACTAAGGTAGCACATTTTATCCCAGTTAAAACAGAAAGAAATGCTCCAAAATTGGCTCAAATATTCATGAAAGAGGTAGTAAGGTTGCATGGCATACCCAAAACCATTGTGAGTGATAGGGATACCATCTTCACCTCAAGGTTTTGGAAAAGTTTTCAAGAGGCCATGGGGAGTGAATTGTGCTTAAGCACTGCCTACCATCCACAATCAGATGGTCAAACTGAGGTGGTGAACAAAGTCTTAGAGGATTTGTTGAGAGCATGTACACTGGACTTTGGAGGCAACTGGGAAGACCACCTCCATCTAGCTGAATTCACATACAATAACAGTTACCAAAGCACCATAGGGATGGCACCATTTGAAGCCTTATATGGCAAGCCATGTTTATCACCTATATGCTGGGTAGAGACTGGAGAAAGGGCTGTTCTAGGACCTGAATATGTTAAAGAAACTACAGAGAAAATTGGGTTAATAAGAAAAAGAATAGCAGCAGCTCAAGATAGGCAAAAGAAATTTGCAGATAGGAAGAGAAAGCAAGTGGAATATGAAGTGGGAGACTTTGTTTTCATCAAGATTTCACCTATGAAGAAAGTCTTGAGATTTGGCAAGCAAGGTAAGCTCACACCAAGGTATGTTGGACCCTATAAAATTCTGGAAAGAATTGGTTCATTGGCTTACAAATTAGAATTACCAGAGGAAATGAAAGCAATGCATAATGTTTTTCATGTGTCCCAACTTAGAAGGTGGGTACATGATAAAGAAGACATTTTGGAAGAGCCTACCAAAATTCAAATAAATCCTGACTTGGTTTATGAGAAAGAGCCAGTGGGGATTGTAGCCAAGGAAGAAAAGGAATTAAGGAGCAAAACCTTGAAACTAGTTAAGATCCAGTGGAGTAGTGATCCTAATGACTGCACATGGGAGTTAGAGGATAAGATTAGAATGGATTATCCTAAGCTTTTTGCAAACTAAAAGGTATTTTTTTTTTCTTTCTGGAAAAATTTTTGTTATGCATGGTTGATATGGTTGAATTTGTTTGCTTATGCATATGTTTGATAAGTTTTCAGAAAAGAAAATGATGCTTGTTATAAATGTTAGAAAAATTGTGAGGACACAATTCCTAAAAGGAGGGGTGAATGTAATACCCCAAAATTTTGTGAAAAATCATTTTTGTAAAATGACTTAATTTTTGAAATATTTAGATTTAAATATGGTGAAATTTTTGGAATAAATAGTGTGCAAGTATATGTGTGCACGTGCACACTGAAATGGCACAAGGAAGAACTCCAGATTTCTTGGATTTAAAACAAGAATTAAAAAACAATACAAACATGATTTTGCAACATGGATATTTGATTTCTGGAATTATATGGATCATCTTAGAAAGTAAGAAAAGTAAGTTTTACTTTAAATCAGTAAACAGATTTTATTTAAAACCCAGAAAAGAAAATTATACATATATATGTTATAAGGATTTGTAAACCTGTATACATATAGGTGCATATGTTTCTGAATTTAAAGAGGAATTAAATAAGCCTAGATAAGATATGTATACAAATATACATTTTTAAGTACTGAAAAGTATATATATATATATATATATATATAAGCAAGTGAAACTATAACATTAAAATGACATGAAATGTGATACAAGTCAATATGCTTGTGTAGGCAAAAATAGCAAAGGGGATTCTCAGGAATAATTAAAATATAAAATAGGATAGTCACACTTTTAACATGACTGGGTGAGTGGCCATTTTCTGAAAAGTAAAAGAAAGAAAATGCAGCCTTTAAATTGGTTAATATGGCCGGGGGTAATTAGGGATAAAAATGAGAAAATGCAAACACACAATGCATGATGCTAGCCAGGTCAGAAATGGAATTTTGTTTTAACAAAACCCTAGTGGAAAAATGCATATAAATAGGCAGCTTTAGCCAGTAAAATTATCTTTACTCTGAGCTGCACAAAAATAAGAAAGGAAGGAAAATATTGGAAGGAAGGAGAAAACATTCATACAAGGATTTTCTGGATTAATAAGAAGAAATATTTAGGTGAGTAACCTCACTGAGTTCATGGCATTAAGACCTGAGATGAGGCAGCCACTTTTTATATTGCCATTTATATATTGCTGGTTTTGATATATATGATTTCATCAATGCTTTTTGGATGTCTTGTTTTAAATCTGATATGATTTAATATGGATGATTTTGGTGATCTTTGATTTGCTGAGACATTTGTCTTTGGATGTGTATCATACTGTTTTATTTTTACTCAAAAATGATTAAAGTCTAGGATCTTAAAATTATATAGAGAATACTCTCAACTGTTATAGATCTATGGCATGGAAACTTTACAAAAAAATGTTGGGAGCTGCATTATACTTGGTATAAGTGCTGAGGCTTGAGAAGAAAAATGTTAAGGGTGCAATAGAAATTTTCTAAGTGCTGAGCCCTTAATCAAATCAAGAAAAAAAAAACTCACAAGCTAAAATTATGATTGAACCAGATCCTGAATATGAATCAATCATAAAGGCTTGCAGATCAATATAATAAGAACATGCCATGCTTCTTTTATAGTTGAAAATATTCTTATATCTTACTGAGATCAAGACATATTGACCCCATTTAGGAAATAACTGTCTTCTTATTTCTGAGGAGAATTATGATAGGGAAGATTATGGATGTTTCCATGCTTGCAGTGACATGTTCACTTAGCATATTTGATGATAGGATTTAAGTCAATACACTAGTAAATAAACTAGGGAAGGGAAGGCCAAGAAGGCTGCTGGAATGCTTGTCATATTTGAAGTATGCAAGTTGGCACATGGTTTGTTTAAGCCCTGAGATCTTTGTGCAATGATGTGAATTAGTTCATTGCAATGTGTCCCTGTGATTCCTTAATAGCAGATGAGGCAGGAATTTAAATTGAATTATACAACCTGTAAATGAAGAAATAGGAATATGAGTATTTCTTAGGTTGAATGGTATGGAACCAAGATGGTTCCAGTGAATGCAAATGTTGCAAATAGATAATTATGTTTGCATGATTATGTATGCAAGTGTAAGAATGATAAATGAATATATCATACCTGAATCAACTTATTTATACTATGTTAAAGTAATTGATTGCGGGAATTTGCTTAAATAACTAGTTGGTGCTCTTATATTCTCTATTGCTTAATATCATGAATGTATTGATGTTACTCATACCAGATCTTAGATCTGACCCTTGTTTGCTCATGGCATATGGGGTGTCTCATTTTAAAATGAGGCAGCCACTTATGTTCTTTCAGGGAATGCAGGCACTAAGTAAAAATGAAGTTATGGCTATTATGGAGGAGTGAATGAACATGCTAGCTAGTTTCAATAAGAATTTAAATTGATTATATCTGCATGTATTCAGGAAAAATTATGTTTCTAAGATTTCCAGTCATGTAATGAATATTTTATGGTTAGTGATCAAGTTGCTCTTATGTTATGTAAAGTGTTAGATTAAATTAGTTGCTCTGTCGAAATCATTGTGTGTTAAGGTTTGATTTGTTTTTGAAGTAGTGTCTGGAATATAAACAAGAAAAATATGCTCAAGCATTAGCTATAAAAATCTGGTAAGAAATATACAATTATGTGAGCAGTTTCCTTGCAATTATATTTTGTATTGGACAATCTTAAGTATTTTAAAAACACTGAGTTTTGGAAGTAAACTTAGAATTTACCTTGAAAAATACCTTTAAGTATCTAAATTGATTTTCCTCTGAATTATGTCTACAAATGGTTCAAGTCTACTTTTTTTTAAATTGTTTTGAGAAAGGTAATTGTATGGGAAGGCTTCAGGTATGATGCAAATGACTGGCATTTCAATTGCCATGATCAGATACCTGGCATGACACTAGGCACATGAGTTATCCAGCTTCAAATAAGTGAAGTTTAGGTAGATTCTGAGTTGTAAAATGCAAATAAAAGAATGGTCAGATTAATCACATGGTTAGACCATAGGTCAGGCAAATTGTTCACTTCAAATCAATGAAGCAAGGAACCATTTGAACCCAGTTTTCTGGAAAATGAGCAAAGATATTGACATGTACATGTATATCTGTGTACATGTTGATATTTGGGCAAAAATATAAACATAAATTCCTAGAACAGTTGTAGGAATGGGTTTCAAAAATAATAAAGCAAGAAATATTGTTTTGTATGTTAGTTTATAGGCAAAAATTAAGTATATATGTGCTGATATAGGTAGATATCAGATTTCAAAACCATACAGGAAAAAAAAACAAAAATTGGGTTTGAACCGACCAGCATAGCACTCGAACTTGTGACCTCTCATGTATAAGTTAGGCGCGTTTCCATTACGCCTAGATGTTGCTTGTGTTCACTTATGATCCACTTTCTTTTAGCCTGAGTTTGATACTATACAGGCTTTAACACAATCATCCATATTAAAAGCTTGCTTTCCACTGATTATTACTTGATCATTTCTTAATTAGAATAACAGACTAAAGTACATGTTTCCAGTGGATTCTATGGTCAAAAATCAGGATATAATAATTAATCCTTTATCAGGGAATTATCACATTTTAATAGATTTAAAAGGATTTCTACTTACATATTATCATGCTCTGATTTTAGTAGAATATAACATAGATATCTTCATATATATATGTTAGGAATGATTTAGATTTAAAAACAATATTTTTATATTGTGAAAGATCCTGGATATATTTTGTTTATTGGAGAAAGAAAATGACCCTGGGAAATATATTTGTAATGAATGATATATCTATATATCATCTCTTAAAAAAATCCTTATGAAATTAGGGTGGAAATAGGAGGGTCATTTCAGAAGGATTGTCGTGTATCAATCCTTTTTTGACTTTGATGTGGTGGTTGGTCCCCGAGCTCGGGTTTCACTTAGCGAGTGATTGGTTGCATCGCAGTCACTCCCTATTTGAATAAATTCCACCGTATGGTGAAACTTAGCTCTCTATGCATAGTGATGATCATATGAAGCATTTCAAGTAAATCACAGCTCTGGCTCGAAGAGATTGCATTTTATTGCTGAAATACGAAAATATGGCAAAGTCAGTTGCCTTATTACAAATTCTAATTTCAAAATGCAGAAACAAATTGCAAAATGGAAAGTAAACTAAATGGATAAACATAGCCTGTTATGTGTAGTAGCGACGAAGACTCTCGCTGTTCCAGGCTCTTGGCAGAGTAAGACCATCAACGGTCGATAATTTGAATGTGCCGTCTCCGAGTCTTTGTTCAATAACATATGGTCCTTCCCATGTCGGTTTCATATGCGAAGGAACCGAATAAATTCTTTTTAGGATGAGATCGCCTAGTTCAAAGGTTCGTGGGCGGACCTTGGTGTTGTACAATCGGGCGACTCGACTTCGATGCGCAGCTGCCCTCAAATCAGCCTCTTCACGCTTCTCATCAAGTAGATCGAGAGATTCAGCAAGTAATATAGCATTAGTTTTTGGGTCATAGTACGTCACACGATGAGAAGGTACTTCTAGTTCAACGGGAATAACGGCTTCTGAACCATAAGAGAAAGAGAATGGAGTGTGGCCGATCGCGGTCTTGTGGGTCGTTCGGTAAGCCCATAAAGCCATGGAAAGTTCATCGACCCACTTGCCACCGACCCTTTCCAGTCGTTTTTTCAGAATGGATTTTCTAACTTTATTAACTGCTTCGACCTGTCTGTTTTCCTGAGGGTGTGCAACTGCGGAGAACTTCTTTTGGATGTGAAATCGTTTGCAGAAATCTATAAATTCAGCACTGTCGAATTGGGTTCCGTTGTCCGTAATAATGGTGTGTGGGAGACCGAATCGACAGATGATGTTGCGAACAACAAAGTTGATTACTTTCTTCGTTGTTACGGTAGCAAGAGCTTCGGCTTCAGCCCACTTTGTAAAGTAATCAACTGCGACGATGGCGTATTTCGCTCCACCTTTTGCCATAGGTAGAGCACCAATGATGTAGATGCCCCACATTGCAAACGGCCATGGGCTGACCATTTGCGTTATCTCGGTAGGAGGAGCTCTAGGAATTCGGCCATACTTCTGACACCTATCACATTTCTTGGCATAATCCGACGCGTCACGATTCACAGTCGGCAAGTAATATCCGTACCGAAGTATTTTCTTGGCCAGTGCCTGCCCTCCGGTGTGATCGCCACATTCTCCCTCGTGCACATCGTGCAACACTCGTTTAATATCATCGTGAGCGATACACCGGAGTAGAGGGACAGAGTACCCTCTTCTGTACATGATTCCATTCTGGATGGTAAATCGTGAGGCCTTCCGAAGGACTTGTCTCATTTCACTCCTGCGCTCCGGCAGGGTTCCGTGCTCAATGTAATATCTGAGTGGAGTCATCCATGAATCATTTTCAGGGATGGTTTCGCATACCCAGTCTTTTTCTGCCCGATCAATGCTTGGAGAAGATAACGTCTCTACGGGGACGAGCCCCATTTGCTGAGCTTCACCTGTGCTGGCTAGCTTCGCCAATGAATCAGCCTTTTGGTTGCATTCCCGGGGTATACAATAGATGGCGTAATAATCAAACTGATTCAGTACTTCCTGAACTCGAGCTAAGTAAGCAGCCAGCCTTCGATCTCTTGCTTGATACTCTCCCCGTAATTGACACACAACTAATTATAAATCGCAACAAATTTCCACTGCGATAATTCTCAAATCTCTAGCAAGTTTCAAGCTAGCTAAGAGGGCTTCATGTTCAGCTTCATTATTAGTCGCATGAAAATCGAACTTCACAGCATAAAATATGGATCGGCCTTCGGGAGTTTCAAGTACAACACCAGCGCCCGAACACCGGTCGTTTGATGCACCGTCGGTATAAAGCTTCCAGACGTATTCGGGGGATTCACTAGTTTCGGGCAAGTCTTCTGGAATGGTAAGTTCAGCTATGAAATCGGCTAGGACTTGTCCTTGTATGGCCCGTCTCGGAGCGTAAGTAATGTCAAACTGGCTCAGTTCGATGTTCCACTTGAGTAACCTACCAGACGTCTCAGGCTGCGAAAGGACCTGTCGTAACGGCTGGTCGGTATAAACAATAATGGAATGTGCCTGGAAATACGGTCTGAGTTTTCTTGATGCAATAACAAGGCAGTAAGCCAACTTCTCCAATTTCGGATAATTCCTTTCAGCCCCGGTCAATCGCTTGCTAACGTAGTATACTGACTTCTGTATCTTGTCTTCTTCTCGAATTAATGCAGCGCTGATAGCATTCTCTGATATCGCCAAATATACGAACAACTTCTCATGATCAATAGGCTTCGACAGGATAGGTGGTGTGGATAGATGTTCAACTAGCGCTTGGAAAGCGCCTTCACATTCCGTGGTCCATTCAATGTTTCATTTTCCTTTTCGGATCAGATCGAAGAAGGGAATGCATTTGTCAGTGGACTTTGAAATGAACCTGCTCAATGCTGCTACTTTTCCATTGAGACTTTGGAATTGCTTTATGGTTTTCGGAGTCTCAAGATTTCGAATAGCCCAGATTTTTTCAGGATTAGCTTCGATCCCTCGAGCGTTGACGATGAACCCAAGGAATTTTCCAGATGCAACTCCTAAGTGACATTTCAGTGGATTTAGCTTCATTTTGTATTCTCGGAGTATGTTGAACATAGTTTCCAGGTCTTTAACATGGTCGGTGGAGAGTCGTGACTTCACAAGCATGTCGTCTACATATACTTCAATGGTTTTTCCGATTTGATTGGCAAACATACGATTGACCAATTGTTGATAAGTAGCCCCGGCATTCTTGAGTTCGAACGGCATAACTTTTTAGCAATAAAGTCCCAGATTGGTTACGAAGCTGGTATGTTCTTGATCCGGTAAATGCATCGGTATCTGATTGTAGCCAGAATACGCGTCCATGAAGGATAAGAGCTCATGCCCAGCTGTCGAATCTACTATCTGATCAATTCTGGGAAGCGGGAAACTATCTTTGGGACAAGCTTTATTCAGATCGGAATAATCGACACATGTTCTCCACTTTCCGTTCGGCTTTCGAACGAGTACGAGATTCGACACCCATTCAGGATATAGCGCATCTCGAATGAACCCGTTCGCTTTAAGCTTTTCTATTTCTTCTTTAAGGGCGGTAGATCTCTCTGGATCCATACCACGCCTTTTCTGCTTGACCGGGACATGCCGCGGGTCAATATTCAGAGTGTGGCTCGCGATGTCCAGCGAGATCCCACACATATCAGAATGTGTCTAGGAAAATACGTCAAGATTTGCCTGCAGAAATTCAACCAATTCCACTTGAGTTTGCTGGCTTAGCTGAGACCCAATCTTTATCATTTTCGAATCATCGTCATCGTCAATTGGGACATCAATCGTCAGTTCGACCGTGGATGCTTGACTTTCTTTAGATTCTCCTTCATCTTCAGTTTCTCTTGGGTCAAGATCCTTGAGGAATTGGTTGGGGTGCCCGGGCCTAGGCCCGGGCGTTAATTGTCAATTATCGGCAAAACGGACGCAGAGAGATTCCTCTACGCCCTTTCCCTTCTCCTTTTGATGCGCCTCCCGCAGCTCAGCAACATAATAGGCTCTGGAAGTAGCCTGATCTCCTTGAATGATCCCCACTTCATGATCAGTGGGAAATTTTAAAGTTAAACACCATGGGGCAATGGCTGCCCTGAATTCAGCGAGGGCCGATCGACCCAAGAAAGCATTATATGGGGAGTCTATGTCCAAAACAATGAACTGCAACATCCATACTCTCCAACATTCTCCAACTCCAAACTCTACTGCCAGTTCCACCATTCCAAAGGGTATAGTAGCACTTCCGTTGAAACCATGGATTCGGGATTGACACGGTTTCAAGTCCGTGGCTTCCATTCTCATTTGATCATAGGCTCGCTTAAACAAAATATTCACAGAGCTCCCGCTGTCTACTAAGATCCTCTTCATCCAAGCGGGACCTACTTGAGCTGAGATGACTAGTGGATCGATAGTGGGGGCTTCGACTTTATCAGCGTCTCTATTCCTGAAAACGATGTCATCTATCATCGTCTTCTGTTGCTTGGCCGGAGCCCCTTGTCAAAACTACTATAACACTCGAAGTCCGCATGCCTGATAGAGCTGGCGTACGACTCCATTTCCTTCCAGCTTCGGTCTGTTGGATGAGGACCACCACTTATTGTATTAATAACCAACCTCTCGCCAGTCCAAGCGGGTTCCGCTTGCCTTTCTTGGTTTGGTGCATGATTCTGATTTGATGGGCCCGCACCACCAGACTGCGGCGCCCGCACATACTGATCCAATTTCCGCTCACGTATCAGTTTCTCAGTGAGATCTTGTAAATGATGACACTCATTTGTGTTATGGCCGTAGCTTTCGTGGAACCTACAAAACTTCCCTGTCTGGATTTGTCTTTCAGTTGGTGGTTTCGGGGCAGGTTTCTTGTATTGCATGGTATTGCATGTATGCAAATACACATTTTCCAATGACGTGTTCAATGGAGTGTAATTATCGTACATGGAAGCTCTACGCCGTGGGCCACGATTCTGATCGTGTTTTTTGCTTTGATTTCCATTGTCCCTCTGCTGATTCTATTTATTTTGTATGTTCAACTGAACTTTTCCAGAACTATCTCCGGACTGTTTAACAGCGATGTTACTTTGGATTCCTTCGATGTTGGGCCCTGCATCATCCTGCTTCCTAGACTGTTTCGCATCCTTCCTTCTCAAGAATTGGGCTGCCTAGGAATAGAAACGGTCCAATGATGCAGGTGGTTTTCCAGCTAACCAATTTTCGAACTCGAAATCAGCATCAATCCCCTTAGTCAATGCCATCAGGATAGAGTTATCATTGGGATTGCTTATTTCTGCACACGCAGCTTGGAATTGCTCCAAGTAACGTCTAAGTGTTTCTCCGGGAGCTTGTGTAACACTAGACAGAGTGTTAACATCTTTAGGTATCGCTACGTGCATACGGAATTGTTCAACAAACTTGGTGGCCATCTGATCAAAATTAGAAATGGATCGTGGTGGAAAACGAGTAAACCACATGGTTGCGATGCCCCCCAGGGAAATGGGGAACTACGGCACTTTACTGCATCGTCAGCTCTCGCAGCGTTCATCAGCCATTCGTACTTCAGGATGTGTTGATTGGGATCAGAACTCCCTTCATAGACGAGCAAAGCTGGCATCCTGAAGCGCCGAGGTGGTTCAACATATAATATGTCATCGGTGAAAGGGGTATGACTCCGGGAGATTCCCTAGTCGTCATTACTGAGACCCTGACTTTCACGGATCATTTGACGAATCATCGTTGGTATATCCGGCACCCGGATACTTGGAGCATGTTGTGCCAAGGTGTGGTCGGGTTCCACAGCACGAGTCTGGACCGGACGCGGTCGACGGTCCGTGCCTCACCTCCTTGGTTCAACATTTTCTGGGACATAACGCTCTGGAGTCTGGTTTCGTTGGTACGTTGAGGATCAGCTTGGTTTCTAGCACCAACCCCTTGTTCAGTAGTGGTGGTAGTAGCAATGTTGCCTGTGACATGATATGGAGCAGCACCTCCTTGGGACGAAGGTCCGGTATGATGACTAGCGGATGGTCCAGTTCTGGGTTGTCCAAGATTCGAAGCAGGTTGGTGCCCTGTGGCCTGGGTGTAGCTTACATCCAACCGTGGGCGCGTGGATCGGTGATGACTGTTAGATGAGGCTGAATTCTCCATGGAAGAATAAGAACCTTGGTCTCTTCTGGATCTTCTGCGCCTTTGGCGATTTAACTGGTTGGTCAACTCTGTGTTGGCGTGCAGTTGTTCAGTTAGCTATTGTCGATTCTGGATCAATTCCTGGAGTAGCATCTGAAACTCTTGTTTGGTAACCGGGCATGTTAGATCTGAAGGTCCGACGGCATCTTGGTTTGATGGAGACACTTGCGCGGGATTCTGCCTGTCCCGTCCGCCCTGATCAGCAGCTGTAGAGGTAGTCTGTGTACTTACCATGGTGAATTGATGAAAGTCCTTTCCTAGATCTGATGCAAATCTGAATAGAATGGAAGGACCTCAAAGTTCTAGATCTGGATCTTCTTCTTGGATTTATGCAATCCGGTATAGATAGGAGATCCAAAGAGCAGGAGAAAAATTAGGTTTTCTTAGTGAAAGCACCAAAGTGTTTGTACCAAAATTGGGCACAACACTGTTCAGAAGTTTTTGAAGAGATAAAATGAAGAAATTAAATGGAAAAAGTGGATTATCTAACAAAAACTCCAAATTTCATATATGAAAATAATTAAAGTGCAAGGAGACACAAGAATTTAGAGTGGTTCGGCGTATCGCCTACGTCCACTATGAAGTTGATAGCTTTATTGATCTTTCTTTGAAGATTACAAGTGAATTCAGTGAATTACAACAGATGATTATAATTTGCAGCAGTGAATTTCGTTGCTGGCAGCAGCTATGGAGTTAAGATCTGGATTCGGCAGAGACTGGGCATTGGAGAATTCAAAGAGGAAGAAGCCTCTTTTCTGTATGCCCTGGGGCTCTATTTATAGGTGTAGGAGGCTGGTATTTCGCTCAGATCTCAGGAGACCCTCTCTGGCATGTGATTAGGCCTGCGCGCCCAAGCCCGTGAAGTTTTGGTCCGATCCGTGATCGACACGAACGGATTTCGTATCGATCAAGATTGTGTCCGATGGAGTCGAAACTTGGCGTGGACATTCTTTAGCGTGCACGTAGGCTTTTGTGAAAATTTCGTAACTTTTGGACTTGTAGATTAGTTGATATGATCGATACGAAATGGGATCCTCGGTTGGCTGTTTCGTTCGACTCCCTCATTTCGACTCGCTCTTATTCGACTCGGTGTTGTTCGAATCGCTGTTCGACTTGGTCTTCTTCGAATCGCTGTTCGACTCGAGGACGTGGCGTTTGAATCTCTAGATCACTCCACCTTTGATGCCGTTTTGATCGAGTCGTTCTTTGACCTTGCCTTGTTCGTATCGATGGAAACGCCTTCTTTTCGTATCGATAGAGAGTGAGTTGCGCGCATTGTCAGCAGGGTTCTGTTCGTATCGATGGAACTCAACTTCGGTCGATTGATTCGAATACGGCAACACGATGGATTCGATCAGTGGATCCACGATGGATACGAAGTACCGGAGTTGATGGATTCGAACAGGCTTTCCCGGTATGGATACAAACTGTACAAACGAGGGACACGAACCACTGTTGCTCGATGGATTCGAAGTAGGCATTAGACGATCAAGTCGAACTGTTGTTTTCTGAAGGATGCGGAGCGAGTCGAATAGAGGCTCTGAGATGGAGTCGAAGTGGAGCGAGTCGAACAGTGGTTCTGAGATGGATGCGAAGCGGAGCGAGTTGAAGTAGGCACTCCTGATGGATTCAAACTGAGTGAGTCGCACGCAAGGCTGTTTTTATCCAATTTTGCATCGATCGTAACTTGAGCATACGAACTCGGATTGACTTGAAATTTGGAACGTTGGCTCTCATAGCTTCACTTGTCGTGTCATATCAATTTTAGCTCGATCCGGACTCGGACAAAATTCGTTGATATCCATAGTGAGCCGGTGTATAACCGATCTCTATGACGGACCGTCATTGGTTACTGGTCAGTTCCTTGGTGTTACGGCCTTGCCAAAAGGCGGGATAACAATATCAAAATATAAGGTTAGTTCTGGTAATATTCGTTAGTGTAATGATAGCATGAAATAACTTTGAATTGAGTTATGAATAGTTTCACATAAATGCATTTCCATTCAAATTTGAAATATAGAAAGGAAAACAATCAATATTAAAGAAGCTTTGTCTACATAAAATACAATACCCATATTTTTTTCCAGTGAGACCTAGTTTATAAAAAGTACAGTTACATTATAACATCACAACTAATAAACTACAAAAACATACATAATTTATTCCATAAAACAATCACAAAAATGTTCTGTAAAATTGTAATTAATAAATGATCCAGACCTCAATATTCAAAGCAAGTTCTTTATGAAACAATGGGTCGAGGTCCCAAATATCCTCCTCGTTAACCTTCATTTCTTACTAAGAAGCACTTATCAACAAATTATATGTCTTTTACATCCTCTTTGTTCGATTTCTAAGATCATTTTGCTTATGTCATTCTTTAGTATTCTTTTTACAAAATAGACGTATGGTTTATGAGCGATAAAATTGATTGAAAGGATATTGATAGGTAGGATTACAAAATTTAGAACTCATAGTCTAGTTTGTTATCGATGGAAAACATTCTAATAAATTGAAAGACCATCAGCAACTTCTCATTGACTTATGGACCATATAAAAGCAAGAAAAAAATTAGATTAAAACCAATTTTGTATAACATGTGATTAAAAATATTCAAATAAATTGAAAAAAAATCTATTGTATGATCCTATTGTCATTTGGAAATAATGCAAAATCATGCTTTATTTAATAGAAAAATAAGGTTAAAAGTTTTTAATATTTTTGCACACATTTAATAAACTAACCTTGTATAGGACTCATGGAAAATAGCTTAAAAGTTGCTTAAAAGGAAATCATATGGTAGATGATAAAATTGCTAAAAATATCCTTAAATATTGTCAAAATTTTGACAACATCCAAGAGACGAAGATTGAACAGCCAAGAAAAAAGAAACAACCAAACATAGCAGAATATGTTAGCATAACGTACATAGATGAATGATCACACCACAAACATCTTCTATTACCTTTTCTTTCAAACTGGGTATCCCAAACTGAGACAAAGCAACTAAAGGTGGGACTGCTCCTTATTTTAGTGCAATTCAGCCAAATTCAAAATTGACTTTCTTAAATAAAACAAAAGGACATTGTTTAAATAGAAGCATGACTTTATAAAACAACGAAGCAAACCAAGAAATGCAACATAAAAAGGAGGAAACTTAGTTAAAATTGATAAAAATAAATAGATACAGTGAGACTAGGGTTAGAAATACCTTTAGTTGTTCATAGTGCGGATCTTGAATTCAAAATTACAAACCGTTCCTATCTTCTTATCATCATAGACAAATCTGCCAGTTTCCTTTGAAAAAGACTCGACGAGCAATCCATTCAAGGGCGATTATAGAGGCAAAGACGAGAGCAAAAGGAAGATGAACATGCACCGATGAATAGAAGAGAGACAATCAAACAAGACAAGCTTTTTCTTTTTAGGTTTCATTTCTTTAGGAAAAGGGGGAAGATGAATGAAAGAATAAAGAAAACAAGCGGCCGTCAAAATAAATTTTGAGCCTACTTCCTAAAACAAGTTTCCTACTAACATATAGCATTTTAATGTTTTTTTATATTTCATTTTAATTGTTTTTGGTTGGAATAAATAGCATCTACCATTAAAATGCTATGTTTTTAACCGTTTCGATGTTATAAATAATGATTTTTCTTGTAGTGATTTCCGTTCTGAATTCGTTTTTTATCCGTAACTTCTTCGTTTGGACTCCGATCGCGAAACTCCAAATATAAAAGTTGCTCAGAATTTCACTACGAATGCAATAGTGGTAGATTCATGATTAAATTCCATCATTTTCACAAATCCTATTTTTAAAGCCAAATTAATTGACTAACTAACTAATTAAATAGCTAACGCCAAATTATAGGGTGCTACATTCTTCTCCCTTAAAAAGAATTTCGTCCCCGAAATTTCACCTATGATTAAGTCATGGTTTTGGCTCCTAATTATCCAAAACTACACAACCAGTGAGTGTACGACAAATTTTGCAACCAAACATGCACAAGTGCATAATGTATTACTGTATCACCACATAGAAATTATGTATGCAGAATAATTCTAAGTCGGATCCTCCTATATGAATGCATTTCTTTTGAAAACATTTTTGTAAAATAATTTATGCAAACAACCTATATATATACTGCCAGTTCTATATGTATGTAGTTTTTGAAAAAACTTTTCAACCAAAACCCACATACTCCTACGAATAGAAGTATGAAGCAACCAATTTTGCATCCACTTCCTACCATCCAATAATCTAACACATCGAAAAATCGCTTCCTAAACTTTACTCCTATGCTGAAAAAAGGAATTTAGGGGGTTCATCAGATGAAGTTGAGCTGTCAGATGAAGAGTAAGGAGCTGGACTGCCCCCAGCATTCTAATGTTGTTATTGAGTGAGTTGTGCCATAAGGTTGGCATTAGCCTGCATCTGCTCTCCAAGTTGTCTCCTGCTTTCCATGAGCTCTCTCATCAAGTCGTTGAACTTTGTTCTGATGAAAACTTGCATTTGGTCCTGGGCGGCAGTCTTTGAACCCAGATTTGCTTGCTGATTGCTAGGTCCTACTTGTTGAACGCTAGCGGTCTCATGGGCGTCCGCATTATGAGAGGCTGATCTGGTGCGTGGTCTTCCCATTGTAGAGTTATTGATAGGAACTCTGAGTAGATTCAACGGACGTCTTATGGATGACTCGGATCTCCTTCGGGGATTTATTCAATCCAGTAGCTTCAAAGCAGATCATTGTGGCCTGAGAATTCGATTCTCAATGAAAGCACCAAAGTGTTAGCACCAAAATTTGTCACTGACCTCATTGAGAAAGATTGTGTAGAGAGATAAATGAAGAAAGCAAATATTAACAAAGAGCAATATGCTAAACTTAATGCTGAAAATAAGAACACCGGATTTATAGTGGTTCGGCATAATTGCCTACGTCCACTTTGAAGTTAATCTTTATTGCTTTACTTGACAATCAATTACAGATACAATCCGTACACCGGTTACTTGAATGCAATTCCTAAGTAAAAAGGATGAGTCTTAAAAGCGGTAGAGTCTTCCAAGTGTTCTCCAAAAAAAAGGTCCATTTCACTGTGCCCCTGCCTCTCTATTTATAGACGAAGATGGGGTGGACTTCCCTGGTGGGCCTAGTAGCAAGATACCTCGGCCCAAAGCAAGTAACTCATGTGTGCCGAACCATTAATGCCGAATGGCAAATGCCGAGCGAGACTTCTGCCGAGCGAGGCTCCATGCCGGTCGAGACTTCTGCCAAATGATACTTCTGATGCCGGACGACCTTCGAATGCCGAACGAGGCTGAATGCCGAATGAGGCTGAATGCCGAATGACCTCTAAATGCCGGGCAAGGCTGGAAAGCCGGTCGAGGCTGTAATGTCGAACGACCTTCGAATGCCGAACGAGGCCCCTAATGCCGGGCGAGCCTAGAAAGTCGGTCGAGGCTGTAATGCCGAGCGACCTTCGAATGCCGAATGATACCCCTAATGCCTAGCGAGCCTGGAAACCCGGTCGAGGAAGTAATGCTGAGCGGCCTTCGAATGCCGAACGATACCCCTAATACCGAGCGAGCCTAGATGCCGAACGATGCTTTTGCCGGGTGAGGCTGGAATGCCGGGCGACCTTCGAATGCCGAACGATACCCCTAATACCGAGCGAGCCTGGACGTCGAACGATGCTTATGTTGTTCCTCTAGTTACTTGGCCAAACCTCCATGTAACACTTGCCCCCCAAAGTGCATCATGTGGATGAACATGATGCGCTTTGAATTACGAGTCATCGAATGCCGAATGTGATACTTATGCCGAACGACATAACTATGCCGAATGACACACAAATGCCAAACGACAATATTATGCCGAACGAGACTCAAATGCCGAACGACATAACTATGCCAGACGAGACTCAATGCCGAACCACATAACTATGCCGAACGAGGGGAATGCTTTGACCGGCTCTACCAGTCGCGGCCCCTTCGACTACCCCTCTCTCTATATAAGCCGTTGCTCCCTTTTCTTCTTTCTTTTTTACTTCTACCTTTCAGAACTCACGAACTCAACCCTCAACAGACTTCATTGAACTACTCACTCTTCCTTCCCCAAACTCCATACGTTGACTCGCCTCCTTCTCAAATCAGTGGGTCCAATTAGAGCCGTTCTCCCTTCTCCAGAATCTCCCCTGGTTTCAACTCGTTCTTTAGGTAATGACCTTTCTTCTAAACATTACACCCCGACCAGGAAACCTAGCATGAGATTCGAGCTTGCGAATCTTTGTAAAATCGATGCCATTAGGAATCGTGTGGAATAGGAGTTAAGGGCTAGGCGTTGTCGAGGAGAGAAGTGGACATGAGAGGTGCTTGAAGGAGAGAGTTGGTCAAAGAGGTATTGTTGTGGCTCGGCATGACCTCCTTATGCCGAGTGATGGAAGGGGAGTTCGGGAGTAGGAATGAAGTCAAGGTTTAGTGTGCCGAGCGATGTGGCTCGGCACGGCCACGGCACGGCATGATGCCCCCATGCCGAATGATGTAGGAGGGAAGAGTAGAAAGGAAGTAGGAGTTGGATAGAATGCCGAGCGGTAGGGAGGACGTGTTGGAAGAAAGTTGTTGAGGGAAAATGCTGAGCAATGCGGCTCGGCATGATTGCGGTTCGGCATGACCTCCTTATGCCGAACAATGGAGAGTAGGAGGTAGGAATGAGTGTAGTG
Organism: Allium fistulosum; assembly: GCA_030737815.1. Lineage (NCBI taxonomy): Eukaryota > Viridiplantae > Streptophyta > Magnoliopsida > Asparagales > Amaryllidaceae > Allium > Allium fistulosum. The sequence goes on from CM060902.1 coordinate 611,346,026, forward strand.
CCGAGCGATGCAGCTCGGCATGATTGTGGTTCGGCATGACTTGCCTCATGCCGAACGACGATGGTGGATGGTAGGAGAGTGGTATGCACATGATAGTTAAAACTAACTCAACCTGGACTTAGGACATTGCCTGCTTAATATCTTTTTATGCCTGAATATGTGATAGTGAACAAGGACGGACTTAAACAACAAAGCATATCGAACAATCCAAATTGATAACTCCCGTGTTTAAGCAACTGAAAACTTGGATCTAACTTGCTTATTAGTTAATAACTTTCCAAATGCAGCGACGACATCTAGTTCAAAGTATAAAATGTCTTACGTCAAGCTTTCATAAACGGCCAGCAATAACGGTCTTCGAAAACGACAATTCAAAACTCACACTTATTTCCTAAATCTAGCGTCTTTTCACTGCTTAGCACTTATATCTGAATGATCGCACTAGCTCACACACCACACGGGGGGGAAATATTTATGTTGTTAAGTCTAATGTTAAGTGTTTTTCAAGTATAGTTCAAACAGGTGCTTTGTCAGATTCAATCTTTATCAGCGATGTCTAGGAAATCTAGCTCTGCTACGATCTCAGACAGACCTGGGCCATCCTCTAGACAAGAAGTTGTAGATACTTCGAATCCGTCAACTACCCCTGCTCAAAACTTACCGAGTGCCGCGATAGCATCCGTTGATTTAGCTCCTGACGCTCTAGAGGCAACTATTTTCTTAGACGACCCAGCCGATTCATAGTTCTCGAAGATTAACGAAAGTACACTCCGCCGGATATGCTCTGTCCACGGAATCCCTTTCGACAACGTGTTAGTTCCTTCGGGGAATGATCGTCCGCATTTGCTCCCAGCCGGGTATACGGCCTACAATAAGTTTATGTGCTGGGTCGGCAGCATTCCATCCTTCAACTCCTTCCTTCGCGACTTACTGCAATATATCAAGATCGCTCCTTCACAACTGCCTTCGAACAGTCATGCTTTCTTATATGGCACTTGCATCCTCTTTATGAGTGTCTTCTCCAGGCTTCCGACTCCAGGCGATTTCCGTTATATTTATCGCTTCAAGAGACGGTTGGATAGCCTTTCTTTTATATTTCTCGAGCCATATAGTAAATGCCAAATCATGACTGGGGCATGGAGCAAATTCGCCCAGTACAAGCAAGAGTGGTTCTATGTTCGTTGTCCTTCCGGTTTCGCTAGGAGATGGGTGGAAGGAAGTAAGTTCGTTTTCTAGATCAACACTCGAATTTGGCGAAATCTGCATCTTTCCTGACTTTTTATCCACTTTTTCAAGTATCACTCCATGTCCCGAAGGCTCCAGATACTCTGAAGCAGTGGCAACTATCCGAGCTCTCCCCGTAGAAGATCGGAACATCAAATCCCTCATTTCAAATGAATCACTTGCGAGATTCGGGTTGTTGGCGGAAGGTCGTGGAATAAACCTTCCCCAAGGCGTCACTCTATCCAGACCTGCTGCAGGCAAGGGAAAAAGGCAGGCTGGGCCTTCAACGCGTAATGCCCCTGACACGCCAGAAGAGGGGGAAATTAGAGAAGGCAAGACGCCCGAAGTACCGGGTGAAAATATTAATCCCACTCAAGATTCGATGGTCGAAGTCCACGATATTGAGACGTCATCTTCCCCTTCAAAGGGAAAGAAGAAAATGACCTATAAGTTGAGGAGGAAGAAAGTAGGTGGAACGTCTAAAGTCACGCTTATTCCAGAGGAGAGAGAACCTTCCCCTCAACCCCTAGAAAGTTCGCTGAAAGGTCTGTCAAACCTCACCATCCCGGACGATCTGCTCAATTATGGTTTCGACAACTCAGAGGCGCTCAAGCTTCATTCGCCCGCCAGAGGCAATGCAGGCGCTCAAGCCCATGTCCAGGGAGATAAAACTCCTATTAGTAAAGATAAAGAAACTGGTCCGTCGGGGGGAACACTAGGCACACACGGACACGTGCACTTCAGCCTACACTTCAATTTTCGTCATCACCCCGATCTTTTCTAACTTGTCGTCATTTTCATTTTATGTAGGTGACATGGGACGCTCTGACAGATTTGATCGTCTTCACGGCTCATCCAACTTTCACCATTCTGGCCGGGATTCGGGCTCCGGCAAGCGCCGAGACAAAGACGACTCTGGAGACCGAGACAACCGTCCCCAAGAGTCGACTTATCGAACGAAATCACACAGCCAGTCTTCATACTCGTGATCCTCCTCCTCAAACAGAGCAAGGCAGAGAAAAGTCTTCGCAGAAGGGGTCTCAACCCGATCTTTCCTGAGATTAACATTCTGGTTCATCAGGCACACGGCAATCTCGGGAACATCATAAGAGAACAGAACTTTCAAAACCTCCTCCCCCTGTTCCTACGGCAGACCCAACGATATCGGAGAAGCTGGCCGAGCTTAAAGCTAAATTTCCTAAAACCTTCTTTGACGGTCTGAAGTTCCTTCCAGCAATTCAACACATTCCGGGGCATGTCAAGCAGAGTGTCATCGCTTGCAACAACGACGTCTATGTTCAACATGACGTGTTTGTTTATTTAGTCGAAAAAGTCTCGGAAATCTCAGTTGAGCGTCAACAGGAAATCGACCGCTTGAAGCTTGAAGCTATCTTCGATAAAGACATTATCAAAAATCAAGATGAAGAGCTCACTTCGTACAAGTCCAAGCTCAAGGCTGCAGAACAAAGTGCTAAGGAAACTACGGAGGCCGTCACTCGTCTAGAGACGACTCATAGGAAGGAACTTGACGACGCGGTCCAACGCTGTAGGTCCCTGGATTTAGAAAAAGGTTCTATTCAAAAAGAAAGGGATGCACTCGCCCTGCAGGTTAAAGAGTTGAAGGAGCTAATCTCTAAGGAGAGGGAAGAGAAGATAGCTACTCAAGAGGAGTCTCAACGATACTGCAACGAGATTGTCGATACACGTCTCTTGAAGGCAAAGCTCGACGATGAGCTTTCTAAGGTCGGGACAATGAAGGATGAAGCCCGTGAGGAGGGAAAGAGAATAGCTTCCGTGGAGATCGACTACAGCTTTGAAGCGGCTGCAGAGGCCGACAGAGAGCAGATCAAGTGCCTGTTCGACCCGCTGATAGCTGAATACAATTCCCATGTCCTCATGCACCGGGATTTGACCTTTCTTGGCGAGGGCTACCTTGAATCCCTAGCCGAGGCATGGGAAACATTGATAAAGATTAAAAAGGTTGAATCGGGAATCGAGGAGGTTGACGAGGATGCTTTAGTGAAGAATTTCTCAAGGGGAATGAGCCTTCAGACTTGTCCACGGCAATGGCTCTCTTTAGTAAAGGCTCTTCCCCATCAAAGGAGAAAAATGACCTGTTTGGTTCATCTGGGACTGAGTCTGCAGCTCCTCTTCCTATCCAATCGGCCAATCGGCCAGCACTTGATCCATTCGAGCAACACGTTGGATATGATCCGGAAGACCCTGGCCTCGGAATTCATGTGCTATTCCCCATTCTAGAAGGCGAGACTCCTCGGACGGCTGAAAGCCAGCAAGAAACCGGTGCATAACTCTTCTTCTTACAGTTCAAAGAACTGTTGTTTTCGGCGAGAGGCTATTGTGTCCTAACGTTTATCTCTTGTGATTTTGCGCTGGCCGTTCTGACCCCGATCCATCTCCAAGGAGCGACGACGCCAAGGAGAAGATGGGGAAAACAAGCGAAGCTACTCATGCGGGAGTAACCCCCGGTCCTGATGCTCAGGTGATTGGGGCGCTTGATGAAGATAAGTTTAGAACCTCGTCTCCCGTTGAAGAGAGTTACGAAATTGAAATCACAGGCGCTTCTGAACATACCTCTAAATTGAGCATGAAGGAACAACTTGAGGAAGAGAACAAGAAGAAAGTTGAGGTCAAGATCGAGTCTCAAGTAGTAGAACTTGACGATCCGTTGAACAGGCCTCTAAAAGTCATTCTTCCTGGCAGATCCAAACCACTGGATGTTCCTCCTCCCACTCCTAATACTGTTTCTCTGGCGAGCAAAACGTCAAAGAGAAAGCGCGTGGGGGAGGAGTCGTCCGAACAAACGAAGGAAGAAAAGAAGCTAAAGAAACCGAAGAAGTAGCTACTACACCCGTTCAACGAGGGTTAGCTTAGATCATGTAACTACTTTTTACTTATTTATTTTTGTAGTCAACGTAGATAGATTTTTGACTTCGAGTTTTGGAGGAGTAGTTGTATGACCCCATTTTGGATTAGTGAATAAAGTTTAGTTTCTTTGCCTTTCAAATGATTTCTGCTTTTTAGCTTTTTGTATAACTGTGGACGAAACTCAAGTTCTCGTGAGTTACATAAATTCCCAATCCACCTTCACATTACTCGGATATTCATGGGAATTAGACATCTCTTGTTTCACATTTTTGGTACTTAGAATATTTTTTAATCCGCGTTCTGGGGGCTTAAAGTACTCCAATCCTCCTTCAAGGGACTTGGAGATTTAAGTCGTTTATACTCTAGTCCGCGCTCCGGGGACTTAGAGTACTCCGGTCCTAATTCAGGGGACTCGGAGATTCAAGTCATTTATATTCTAGTCCGTGCTCAGGGGACTTAGAGTACTCCGGTCCGCATTCAGCGGACTAGGAGATTCAAGTCATTTATACTCTAGTCCGCGCTCCGGGGACTTAGAGTATTCCGGTCCTCATTCAAGGGACTCGGAGATTCAAGTCGTTTATACTCTAGTCCGCGCTCTGGGGACTTAGAGTACTCCGGTCCGCATTCAGGGGACTCGGAGATTCAAGTCGTTTATACTCTAGTCCGCGCTCCGGGGACTTAGAGTACTCCAGTCCGCATTCAGGGGACTCGGAGATTCAAGTCGTTTATACTCTAGTCCGCGCTCCGGGGACTTAGAGTACTCCGTTCCGCATTCAGGGGACTCGGAGATTCAAGTCGTTTATACTCTAGTCCACGCTTCGGGGACTTAGAGTACTTCGGTCCGCATTCAGGGGACTCGGAGATTCAAGTCGTTTAAATTCTAGTCCGTGCTCCGGGGACTTAGAGTACTCCGGTCCACATTCAGGGGACTCGGAGATTCAAGTCGTTTATACTCTAGTCCGCGCTCGGGGGACTTAGAGTACTCCAGTCCGCATTCAGAGGACTCGAAGATTCAAGTCGTTTATGCGAGTTCGTACGTCAGGTAGATAATGCAACTCCAGTCGTTTGTCACCAGACTATAAGGTTCAGAAACTTCAATAATTCATAGAAAGGATGGCTTCAAGCCTTTATTAATGAAAACAAACTAAATCTTCCGATTACATGCTAAAAAGTTAACTAAGAATCAATGGAATAAAAACATATGGGAAATAATTGCATCTAAAACATGAAAGAAACAGGCTAAATATAATAACGTCGCAAATGTTCACTATTCCATGCTCGGGGGAGTGTCACGCCATCAACGGTCGCTAGTTTGAAAGTTCCTTCTCCAAGCTTCCGTTCAACGACATATGGACCTTCCCAGTTGGGATTCATACGGGATGGTACCGGGAAAACTCATTTCAAAACGAGATCACCCACATCAAAGATTCTTGGGCGGACTTTTTCATTGTAATATCGCTTGACTCGGTGCCTATATGCTGCCGCCCTTAATTCAACTTCTTCACGTTTTTCATCAACGCAGTCCAGTGATTCCAACAAGAGATCCTAATTCATCTTAGGATCATAATGTGTCACCCGATGTGATGGAACTTCAAGCTCCACGGGTATAACAGCTTCCGAGCCGTATGCCAATACGAATGGAGTGTGTCCAGTCGCGGACTTGTGGGTAGTTCTATAAGCCCATAGCGCTATTGGGAGTTCATCTACCCTCTTGCCTCCAGCCTTTTCCAGACGCTTCTTCAATATGGACTTGATTATTTTGTTCACGGCTTCAACTTGTTCATTAGCCTTCGGATGAGCAACGGCGGCGAACTTTTTCTCAATGCCGTACTTTAAACAGAAATCTTTGAATTCTCTACTTTCAAATTGAGTTTCGTTGTCTGTAATGATGGTTCGTGGGAGGCCAAAGCGGCATATAATGTTTCGTACAACGTAATTAATGACCTTCTTGGAGGTGATTGTGGCCAAAGGCTCTGCCTCGGCCCATTTCGTGAAGTAGTCGACCGCAACTATCGCGTATTTTGCACCACCTTTGGATATAGGCAAAGAACCGATTATGTCGATTCCCCAGATTGCAAACGGCCATGGACTAACCATTTGCGTGAGTTCCGTCTGTGGAGCTCTCGGAATTTTTGCGTATCTTTGACACTTGTCACATTTTCTTACATAGTCTGCAGCATCCCGATTCACAGTTGGCCAATAGTATCCGTAGTGGAGGATCTTTTTGCTAGTGTTAGCCCCCTAGTATGATCGCCACATTCTCCTTCGTGAACTTCCACCAAGACTCGCTTTGTTTAATCACGGGCGATGCACCGTAGTAAGGGAACCGAGAACCCCCTCCGATACATTACTCCTCCCTGCATCACATATCGCGCGGCTTTGCGAATGACCTGTCGCCTTTCGCTTCTTTTTTCGGGCAGGGTACCGTTTAGCAGGTATTGTTTGAATGGAGTTATCCACGACTCATTCTCGATTTCCGTTTCCAACACAAAATCAACTTCCATCACATCTATGCTTGGAGCATGTAAGGTTTCGACGGGAACTAATCCCATTTGCTGTGCATCGCTAGTGCTTGCGAATTTAGCCAACGAGTCGGCTTCCTTGTTCTGTTCACGCGGGACATGGGAAATGTCATAATGTTCGAAGTTCGCCAATAGTTCCTGAACCAGAGCAAGGTACGGAGCAAGCTTTTGTCCCCTTGCTTGGTAATCTCCTCGCACTTGGTACACCACCAGTTGCGAGTCACAAAAGATTTCAACAGATTTTACCCCGAGTTCTCCAACGAGCTTTAAACCAGCAATCAATGCTTCATATTCTGCTTCATTATTCGTAGCCGGGAAATTGAGCTTCAAAGCATAACAAATCGATCGATTTTCTGGAGTCACAAGGACTACACCAGCCCCGGAGCAATGGTCATTTGATGCCCCATCGGTGTACAATTTCCATTGAATGGGGGGAATGACACTGTGACCATTTGGTTCGTCTGATACAGTAAACTCAGCGATGAAATCTGCAAATGCTTGCCTCTGTATGGCTCTTCGTGGCAGGTAGGTAATATCGAATTGACTTAATTCGATATTCCATTTTAACATCCTTCCAGAAGTTTCTGGTCTTTGGAGTACCTGTCGCAAGGGCTGATCGGTATAGATACTGACCGAGTGTGCTTGAAAGTATGGACGCGGCTTACGTGATGCAATCACCAAGCAATAGGCCAACTTCTCAATCTTAGGATAATTTCTTTCTGCCCCCGTTAAACGTTTACTAACATAATACATCGGCTTTTGGACTCGATCCTCCTCGCGGACCAAAGCCACACTTATAGCATGCGGGGATACGACCAAGTATACGTACAACATTTCGTGGTCCACTAGTTTCGACAGCACCGGAGGACTTTCCAAATGCATTACCAGATCTCGGAACGCTGCTTCACAGTTGGATGTCCATTCGAAATTCCTCTTTCCTTTTTTTATTATATCGAAGAAGGGAATACACTTGTCTCTGGCTCTGGATATGAATCGACTCAGTGCAGCCACCTTTCCATTCAAGCTTTGCACCTGTTTTATAGTCCTGGGCACTTGTACATATCTAATAGCTTGAATCTTTTCCGGGTTAGCTTCGATCCCCCGGGCATTAACAATGAATCCCAAAAACTTCCCCGACGCAACACCGAAGGAACACTTCTGAGGGTTGATCTTCATCCCATAATATCTGAGTATGTCAAACATCTCTGCTAAGTCTCGAATGTGGTTGTTTGACTGTTGTGACTTCATGAGCATGTCATCCACATAGACTTCCATCATTCTACCAATCTGATCTTTAAACATCCGATTCACCAAACGTTGATAGGTTGCTCCCGCATTTTTCAATCCAAAGGGCATTACAACATAGCAATATAGCCTAACGTTTGTGACAAAACTAGTGTGCTCCTGGTCCAGAATGTGCATCGGGATCTGATTGTACCCCGAGTACGCATCCATGAATGACAACAACTCGTGTCCTGCTGTGGAATCGACCAACTGATCAATTCTAGGTAATGGGAAGCTGTCCTTAGGGCATGCTTTGTTTAGATCAGAATAATCTACGCAAGTTCTCCATTTCTCGTTCGCCTTTTTCATCAGCACGGGATTTGATACCCATTCAGGGTAGAGGGCGTCGCCGACGGACCCATTGGCTTTGAGTTTGTCCACCTCCTCTCTGAGAGCAACGGACCTCTCCGGATCCATTCCTCTCCTCTTTTTCTTAACTGGGACGTACTTCGGGTCTATGTTCAACATATGGCTCGTAATAGCAGGAGAAATCCCACACATGTCGGAATGTGTCCAAGCGAAAACATCAAGATTCGCTCGGAGGAAATCACTGAGGTCTTCAGTCATTGAGGGGCTGGGTTGTGATCCAATCTTCAGTACTCGCGATGGATCGTCTCGGCTGACTGAAATGCCAATCATCAGTTCAGCCGGTGCTGCTTTTTCTTCCCTGGGTTCTTCATCATCGTCTCTCGGATCTATGTCCCTGAAGATCCGAGAATCATGCCCGAGCCAGGGCTCGGGCATTACTTGTCAATAGTCAGTATGTTGAATGCGGATGGAATTGTCCGCAACTTTTCCTTTCTCCCTCCGTTGGGCCTCTCGGAGCTCAGCCACATAACATGCACGACCGGTCGCCTGGTCGCCATGAACAACACCTACTCCTTTGTCAGTCGGAAATTTTAAAGTCAAACACCACGGGGCCAATGCTGCCCTAAACTCAGCCAAGGCCGGTCGGCCCAAAAACACATTGTATGGAGAATCTACATCCAAACTACGAAAGGTAGGGTTCGCACCCTCCTACGCTCATCTTGTCCCGGTTCAACTAGCAACTCAACATACCTCACTGCATCAGTCGCTGCGCCATTAAAGCCATGTATGCGAGCTTTAGATGGCTTCAAATCCTTCGTCTCCATCTTCATCTGGTCATAAGCCTTCTTGAAGATGATATTGATAGAACTTCCACAATCAATCAAAATTCTTTTCACAAAAGCCAGCCCGATTGTCGCAGATATGACCATCACGTCAATGGTAGGAGCCTCCACTTGGTCAGCATCTCTGCTCCTGAATACTATATCGTCTGTCATCATGTGCAGCTGTTTGGTAGGGGTCCCATCCTCTACGTTGGAACAACACTCAAAATCTGCATGCCTCAGGGAATTAGCATACCGCTCCATTTCTTGCCAGTTCTTATCTGCAGGGTGAGGTCCGTCGATGATCGTGTTTATGACTAGCCTGCCCACAGTTCGAGCAGGCTCCTTGGGGTGACGTGGAGCTGGTGCACGACCGGGATTGGACGTTCCATGTCCACCTTCTTGCGGATTCTTTACAAACTCTTGCAGCTTTTTCTATCTAATCAACTTTTCTACAGCATCATGTAGGTGTCTGCACTCTTCAGTATTGTGCCCATAGGTCTCATGGAAGCGGCAATACTTCCCAGTCCGCTTTTGCTCCTTGGTTGACTCCTTTGGGAGTGGCTTTCTGTATTGAAAGGTATTGCAGGTTGATAGGAAAATGTTCTCTAGAGATGCATTTAGTGGGGTATATTCATTGTAGGTTGGAATTCTCGGCTTCCATTTCCCCGCTTCTCTTTTCTTCCCCTGATTTCTTCCTCCGGATTCTTTAGACTGCCCGGGCTTGTTATGGACATTGACCTGAACTTTCTCCGTGTTATCTTCGGATTGCATCACAGCAATGTTGCTTTTCACGGACTCCTGAACAGGCCCCGATGCCTTATCTCGCCTTATCCACCTGGCTTCCTCTCTTATTATGAACTGATGTGCCTTTGAGTAAAAACGCTCTAGCGTAGTTGGAAGTTTTCCTGCCAACCAATCTCCAAACTCTAAATCCGGATCCACACCTCGCATCACAGCCATAAGAATTGCGTGATCATTGGGATTACTAACTTCAGTAGCCGCAACATGGAATCTTTGCAAATACTCCTTCAATGACTCCCCAAGAGCTTGGATTACACTTGATAGAGACATCACGTCCTTTGGACGAGTAGTATGTATTCTGAACTGTACTATAAATTTCTTCGCCAACTCCTCGAAACAGGATACGGACCACGGAGGAAGTCGGGTGAACCACATGGTAGCGATCCCAGATAGAGTTATTGGAAAGCACCTGCACTTGGTTGCATCTTTTGCTCTAGCTGAATCCATCATCCATTTGTACCTCATCACATGCTGCTTGGGATCAGTCTTTCCTTCGTAAGCCGGGATAGTTGGCATGCTAAACTTTCTGAGGTACTCAACCCGTAGGACAGTGTCTGTAACGGAGTATGACCCCTGGATACCCCCCAATCATCATTCGACAAACCTTGATTCTCTTTCATCAACTGTCTGATCATAGCTATTAGGTCTGGGGTTTGTATGGAAGATGGAAGATGGAAGGTTGGAGTCTGTCCTACGGGATTGATCAGCCTGATGCCTCCTCTGCTGGCGATCTGCCAAACATGCATCTTGAGGTTTGGCATCATTGGCGTCTTGGTGAGTCAGGCGTCCAGCCTCCACCTACGCTCTAGCCCCTAAGTTTCCCGTTCCTGCTCGGTTGCGGTCTCCGAGGTGTAACTGATCCCCAGTTGTTTGATCGGCAGCGCCTACCTGCGTAGTTTCAGTCTTGCGGGGTCTACGCCTAAGGGGTTCATCAGATGAAGTTGAGCTGTCAGATGAAGAGTAAGGAGCTGGACTGCCCCCAGCATTCTGATGCTGTTGTTGAGTGAGTTTTGCCATAAGGTTGGCATTGGCCTGCATCTGCTCTCCAAGTTGTCTCCTGCTTTCCATGAGCTCTCTCATCAAGTCGTTGAACTCTGTTCTGGTGACAACTTGCATTTGGTCCAAGGCGGCAGTCCCTGCACCCAGATTTGCTTGCTAATTGCTAGGTCCTACTTGTTGAACGCTAGAGGTCTCATGGGCGTCCGCATTATGAGAGGCTGATCTGGTGCGTGGTCTTCCCATTGTAGAGTTATTAATAGGAACTCTGAGTAGATTCAACGGACGTCTTATGGATGACTCGGATCTCCTTCGGGGGGTTTATTCAATCCAGTAGCTTCAAAGCAGATCCTTGTGGCCTGAGAATTCGATTCTCAATGAAAGCACCAAAGTGTTAGCACCAAAATTAGTCACTAACCTCGTTGAGAAAGATTGTGTAGAGAGATAAATGAAGAAAGCAAATGTTAACAGAGAGCAATATGCTAAACTTAATGCTGAAAATAAGAACACCGGATTTATAGTGGTTCGGCGTAATTGCCTACGCCCACTTTGAAGTTAATCTTTATTGCTTTACTTGACAATCGATTACAGATACAATCCGTACACCAGTTACTTGAATGCAATTCCTAAGTAAAAAGGATGAGTCTTGAAAGCGGCAGAGTCTCCCCAGTGTTCTCCAAAAAAAGGTCCATTTCACTGTGCCCCTGCCTCTCTATTTATAGACGAAGATGGGTTGGACTTCCCTGGTGGGCCTAGTGGCAAGATACCTCGGCCCAAAGGAAGTAACTCCTGTGTGCCGAACCATGAATGTCGAACGGCAAATGCCGTGCGAGACTTCTACCAAACGATACTTCTGATGCCGGATGACCTTCGAATGCCGAACGAGGCTGAATGCCGAACGAGGCTGAATGTCGAACGACCTCTGAATGCCAGGCGAGGCTGGAAAGCCGGTCGAAGCTGTAATGCCAAACGACCTTCGAATGCCAAACGACCTTCGAATGCCAAACGACCTTCGAATGTCGAACGAGGCCCCTAATGCCGGGCGAGCCTGGAAAGCCGGTCAAGGCTGTAATGCCGAGCGACCTTCGAATGCTGAACGATACCCCTAATGTCGAGCGAGCCTGGATGCCGAACGATACTTCTGCCGGGCGAGGCTGGAATGCCGGGCGACCTTCGAATGCCGAACGATACCCCTATGCCGAGCGATCCTGGACGCCGAACGATGCTTATGTTGTTCCTCTAGTTACTTGGCCAAACCTCCATGTAACAAACAGCTTTACCATGTCCTTCACTAAAATTTTCCACCTATTCTAAACTTCCAGTCTTATATTGCATTTACTGTTAGTTAAGTGTCTTTTATGAGATTTCCATATTTATACTGCTTCTTCATTATGCATATATAGAAGTGGTTTGCATTTCCAGAAACAATGACATAGTAAATAAATTGGAACTCATAATATTGTGCGTGCCTTTTACAAGAGTCAACTAACAGTTACAACCCAAACAACCTAAAAGAAAGGAACAAAAGCTGAAAGGGAAAAGACAATAATACCATAAATCTTAAAATAATGCCTAAAGACTACGAGATGCCTTGCTCCATGGCTGGAGCTCGATCCATAGCTATGACCCTTGAATGGTCGAAGCATGACGGCTATAAACCCAATCTCGTGCCACTGGCGCTGTGGTGTTGTTGACGGCTTCAGAATTGCCATCTTCCTAAGGAAGGATCTAATGGTGGCAAAAGGAAACTTCTACTAAACTGCCTCTCCATGGAGGCTCATCCGTATTACCTAAAGATGAGAGTGGATAATTGAAAATACAGAAAGTGACTCTGTGGAGTGCTAATCCTGGATCAACAAATTGAATCAAAAGGGTGCGGGTCCAATTGACGGCGATGCCGCCAATAATAGCATAGGTGGTCTTCTGCACCAAGGGATAAATCTAGTCGTAACTTCCAATCTTAAGGATGATGTTATGCCGAATGATGCACATAGTTAGATGAGCAGTCGGATGTAGATTATCCATCTTTCAAACATCAACATTCTGGAAAAAGATATGCTGCAAAATCTTTGAGTCGGTCACTTCAAAATCATCCAAGTCCGCATCCTTCATGGAGGCCTCATAAATCTTAGCTAGATCATCATTAGTCAACTCAATCAAGACACCATTCACCTCCGAATGAATCAAACTATTACTTCCATTGAAAATTCTGCATCGACAGGGCATCGAAAAGGCAGATGCAGCAGGGGTAACATTCCTGCTCAAAGGTCTTGAAACAGAGAATCGGTGAAAATCCTATCGTGACGAATAGCTCTTCAAGCCCAAAAGTGGCAAAACCTTTTGCTTATTCTGATCCAGCCAAGTGACCTCTTGAGGGTTGAGACCATAATGGTGCAAGGAAAATCGGCAGTGTGGAAAATTGTCTTGCACTAAGAAGTGGTCGGAGGGAGGAAATAAGGTTTAGATCTGGAGTGGTGGTGGGGTGAAATCTAATGTGCAAAACCAGCTTAGAGGAGGAGGAGGATGAAGATTGGGTTCAGCTGATTGAGGAAGGAGGAACGAAAGAATACAATTAGGGAAATTTCGACGTGACTTTTATAGTCGCTTTCCAGGTTCTAGTTGTGCCAAAACTCATTAACTGATAGACCTCTCTAGGTTACCGCTAGACGGGCTTTGAACATTAATTAAATCTAGAACCAACTAAGGTTGGATTAAATAATAATAACCATTTCGTGTTGTCTCCTTTGATTCGACACAATTCAAAAAATTTCCTATCCTCATCACGGTGGTGTTAAAGCCAACCATCCAGTTCCGAACCATTCTCAAGTAATTCACAATGGTGCCAACAAAACTACTGCAACCAACAACAATTCCAAAAACCCAGAAATATTCCAACCGCTATTTCCTGCCTACTTCGCTTGGAAATATTTCTTCCAAAAGCTGGTGGTACAACAACACTTCAAACTACATACCCCAATAAAATTGAATGTCATTCCTATTTTATTTGTACCTCAAAGAGAGAAGATTTTAAAAACCTCGATTTCATAAACCGAAAATTCACTGAGCAAAATATATGCTCCTTTGTACTTGTTTCTAAATAATAGTAACTATTTCATACCAAAATTTCCCTAAAAAATCAAACTTATATATGTAAATATTTTAGGGTTTCCAAAAACTTTATTTTCTTTTAAAAAAACATAAATTTCCAAAATTAGAAAACGATTTCCTAGCCAAAAATCAAAATCAAGCCTTTACTGATATATACTTTTAAATATTTAAGGATTTCAAAAATTAATCTTTTATAAACTAAAAATTTCTTAACACGACCAAATTAGTGGTATACGTGTTTCTTTGAAAATTAAAATTTCAAAACTTTCCCAAACCAAAATTTCCAAAAGAAATCCTTCGAAAACCCTTTTTCCAAATCTAAGGCATTTCCAAAATATACTTTATAAAATTCTCTCATAGGTTTTAGACTAAGGAATTGACATTAAATATCCAATAAAAATCTGGTTTTCCATCCGATTGGAAGTCATCATCAAAAACCAAAATCATATGGTAGCTAGATCTCAACCATCAAGTCGAACACCTCCAGTCTTCGGGATTAAGCCAAATGTCATACTAATACTTTTTATCAACAGTGCCTTACGCATCGCCAGGACTTCATGGGGTACTTCGGAGTCGGCATGAAAATTTTAACTCTAAGTTATTTCCAACCCATAGTTGCTTTGTCCATTGCTTCGGAGTGGAACTAAAACTACTTCTATAGTCGAAAATTTTAGAATCCAACATAAAAATATAATAATACTAGATAGGAAGGTACGAATACATTCTCTCAGTTTATCCTAATTCCCATGATCTATTAACCTAGGCTCCGATATCAAATGTAACCACCCGTACCTCAATAGGCCTAAATTTCGATAAAAATTAAAACCCAAGTCCATCAAAGCACAGATCGTTGGATTTGCTACCTGCTAATAAGCTTGAGCAATATCAGAGATTGATAGAAACCTAAACGCACAGCAGAAACAATAATAAGCTAAGAATACTGATTAAGACTACTACCTTGGAATTAATGGTATTCCTTGGATAGAAAATTGTCACATCAGCATCGAGCATGAGAGAAAATCTATCATTTAGGTTGTAATGAGGAGGGGGCCAGAACAACATTCTGGTCACTGAAAATCTATAAACTGTCCATAACATAAATTTATAGCGATTAGTTTACATTTAATTGTTATGTCCATTATGGTTAGAAATTCTAGTATCGTCATTATTGGCCTATTAGTCCTAGCTGTAGAGACCTTTTACCACTATATATGGCCTTATAATTTATAATAGTCATACCACTAGCGCATCTATCATTATTAAAGTCTTAACAACGTGAGAGACTGTACCCAAGCCACTTAATACCTCATTGACAAGGAATAGGCAGGCCTTTGAACATTTAACACCTATTTATAGGCATGCCTTTGCCATTTAATACCTAACCCCAAGGTGGACTCCTCACTGGTACTATCTAGCTGACATTGCTTGGAAATCTCATTGAGCTACTTAATACTTCTTTTATAGGAAAGAGGAGAACCCTAGATCAGTCACTTAGTATCTCAAACTCGAAGCAAACTGATGTGCACGTAAATGTGCATATTTTTACCACCATATTTAATCTATTTAAATTAAATAAATGATCATATCGGGCATTTTAACTTGTTTAAACCAAAATTCATATTATTTTCAAAACGTCACATATTCATCTTCATCCAAGGGCAAAATGGTCATTTTTGTGCATATATTAATTTTCTAAAATTTAATTGAAAATTTCTATATTATTTTGTAGGAATTTAAATTCATATACAAGTGGTTTCATGAAGATATATGTATGCATAAGAGTGAAGGTAAAGGAATGAAGATGGAAATAATTCAAAGGCATGATAATGGAGGACCCCACCTACCCACCTTTCTTCATGTACAAATTAGAGGCTAATGCACATGCTTATGGAATTAATGGCTACATGTACACTTAAATGATGATTAGTAGAAGCTAATGATTACTTGGCCTCCACACTTTCTCAAGGGCAATTTGGGCATTCCCCAAAAATATGAATTAGGGTTTAACACTTGTATAAATACCCCATATATACATGTAACTTGCTCTCCCTTCTTAGTCTCTCTTTTGGGCTCTCTTCTCTTAGTCTCTTCTCTTAGGAAAATAAAAATAAAGCTCTCTTTCTCTTTTCATGGCTACTTAGGCATTTTTATTTTATGTAATCTTCTTTACTTTTTATGCAATGTTAATTATTATTTCCTTTTACTTACATGTTCATTTCCTTTCATGCTAGTAGTGTAGATTTTCTTTTATGCAAGTAGATTAGTTTTTTCTTTCATTTAGCTCTCTTTTTCTCTATGTTTTGTTCTATGTTGCAAGCTATATTTGTTGATCTGATAACAAATATGAGAAGCTAAACCTCTTCAATTTAGGGGTAATGAAGCTCTCTAATTATATAGCTTCAACATTTTGATAAATGTTATGCTCTCTTTTTGTGCTTCATGGAAAATGATGTTTATGTAATTTTGTACTTATTATTGAGTTTGATAGCTTATGTTGTTCAAAATAAATAGGTTATGCTTAGTCATATGAATCACAAATTGCCTCTTCATCTATATATGATTATGGCAAAGAAGTGAATGTTTAAATCAAAATTTGATGGCCTATATTTCTAAATAATAGTTAATAGGCCATGCTTAAGATAGATTTTCATTTTCAACTTTGTTTCATTTTCATGAGAATTAAAAGTGGTTTAAAGGTTGTGTTATAGTTTGATGGCTTATGTTGAGCTAATTAATAGCACAAATAAGCCATACTTATGATAAATGCATCATTTAAATTCACTTATGACCAAAAAAAGAGAGATCATAATTTCATATTTGGTTGAACTATATGATCTAGAGAGTGGAATTATCTCTAAATTGCCTTCACACTCTCATATTTTATCAAATTCTTTTTGTCATTTTTTCTCATTTTCTAGCTTAAACAACTCTGAACTTTGGTTAATTTGATTGAATAGATTTTTAAAATCATCAATTCCCTGCGGATCGACCCGTATTCGCTACGTACTACAAGTGTACATCGTGCGCTTGCGGTTATATTTTTAATTTAAATTCGGTCGACGGTTTTCTAAACCGATAGAATTTCTGTCGACGAACACAAACCCTTCCCGAGATATACATCATCACTCTTAATTATAAATATGGAATCTCATTAGGTTGCTTCTTCTGGTAGGGAGGCGGACCCTGTAATGGCCACTTAATACTTCAACACTGAAGTAAACCATTTTAGAAACATCCTTATTTATTTGAAATCTGAAATGACCCTCCTAATTTCCACCCTAATTTTTCATAAGGATTTTTTTTTTCTTTGCTAAGAGATGATATACAGATATATCATTCTTTACAAATATATTTCCCAGGGTCATTTTCTTTTTCTAATAAACAAAATATATCCAGGATCAAAATAACTTACCAATATAAATATATCAGTGTATATCTAATAACATACACATACATATGAAGATGTATGTGTTCTTCTTGTTTAAATTCAGAGTATATACTTTATCTTTTTTTTGTGTACAAGAACATCCTGTTTGATTTAGATTTTTAGCACTTCAGATTAATTATTGCACCCTGATTTTTGGACCTAAAATCCACTGGAAACATGTATTTTAGACTGTCATTATAATTTAGAAATGATCAAGTAATAATCAGTGGTAAACAAGCTTTCAATATAGATGATTGTGTTAAAGTCTGGATAGTATCAAATTCAGTATAAAAGAAAGTGGATCCTAAGTGAACACAAGCAACATCTAGGCGTAATGGAAACGCGCCTAACTTATACACAAGAGGTCACTGGTTCGAGTACTATGCAGGTCGGTTCAAACACAATTTTTGTTTTTCTTCTTTTTCTTTTTGTATGGTTTGTAATCTGATATCTACCTATCTTTGTACATATATTTTTAATGTTTGCCTATAACCTAACATACAAAACAATTCTTCTTACTTTACTAAACATGAATCCCATTCCTATAGCTGTTCTAGGAATTATAATTATATTTTTGCTCAAATATCAACATGTACACAGATATACATGTACATGTCAATATCTCTGCTTATTTTCCAGAAAACTGGGTGAAACAATTACTAAAGGTACTAAGCTTTGAAATGCACTTTTATTCTCAGAATACAATCTATCATGATCAACCAATACTTCATTCATTTGGAGCTGGTTAACTCATGGATCCTGTATCTACCACATTAGTTCAAAGCAATGGAGATACCTTTCTTTACATTCTGTCTGAAGCTTTTTAGAAAAACATTTTACTTTTCTCAATACAACTCAGAAATGAATTCAAACTTATTTACAAAGCATTTCAGTAAAAAGGAAATAAAATCCTTTAAGTTTTCTTCTTGCTAAATCCAGATTTTAGTACTAAAACTCAGTGCTCTGTTATGTCTCAAGGTTAACTAATACATAATATAAATTATACAAAACAGTAGCTCAACTACATGTGCATATTTCTCTTCCAAACATTCATATCAATAATTAAAATCATTTCATTGTTTCCCAGTCAGATTTTTCCTTTGAGATTTTAAACCTTAGTGCATAACAATATATTTAACATGATACAACTAGTTCATCTAACCATAATAGAATTCATTACATGACTGGAAGTCTTAGAAACATAATATTTTTCCTGAATACATGCAGATATAATCAATTTAAACTCTTATTGAGACTAGCTAGCATGTTCATTCACTCCTCCATAAAAGCCATAACTTCATTTTTACTTAGTGCCTGGGTTACCTGAAAGAACATAAGTGGCTGCCTCATTTTAAAATGAGACACCCCAGATGCCATGAGCAAACAAGGGTCAGATCTATGATCTGGTATGAATAACATCAATTCATTCATGATATTAAGCAATAGAGAATATAAGGGTACTAACTTGTTATTTAAGCAAATTTCTGCAATCAAATATTTTAACATAGTATAATTAAGTTGATTCAGGTATGATATATTCACTTATCATTCCTTCACTTGCATACATAATCATGCAAACATGATTATCTATTGGCATCAATTTCATTTACTGGAATCATCTTGGTTCCATACCATTCAACCTAAGAAATATCCATAATCCTATTTCTTCACTTACAGGTTGTAATATTCAATTTAAATCCCTGCCTCATCTGCTATTAAGGAATCACTGGGACACATTGCAATGAACTAATTCACATCATTGCACAAAGATCTCAGGGCTTAAACAAACCATGTGCCAACTTGCATACTTCAAATATGACAAGCATTCCAGCAGTCATCTTGGCCTTCCCTTCCCTAGTTTATTTACTAGTGTATTGTCTTAAATCCTAACATCAAATATGCTAAGTGAACATGTCACTGCAAACATGGAAACATCCATAATTTCTTCTAGCATAATTTCCCCTCAGAAATAATCAGACAGTCATTTCCTAAATGGGGTCAATATGTCTTGATCTTAGTAAATATAAGAACATTTTCAACTGTAAAAGAGGCATGGCATGTTATACTGATCTGCAAGCCTTTATGATTGATTCAGATTCAAGATCTGGTTCAATCATAATTTTAGCTTGTGGGTTTTTTTTTTGATTAAGGGCTCAGCACTTAGAAAATTTCTATTGCACCCTTAACATTTTTCTTTTCAAGCCTCAGCACTTATACCAAGTATAATGCAGCTCCAATCATTTTTATAAGGTTTCCATGCCATAGATCTATAACAGTTGAGAGTATTCTCTATATAATTTTTAAGATCCTAAACTTTAACATTTATGAGTATAAATAAAACAGTATGATACTCATCCAAAGACAAATGTCTCAACCAATCAAAGATCATCAAAATCATCCATATTAAATCATATCAGATTTAAAATAAAACATCCAAAAAGCATTGATGAAATCATATACATCAAAACCAGAAATACATAAATGGCAATATAAAAAGTGGCTGCCTCAACTCAGGTCTTAATGCCATGAACTCAGTGAGATTACTCACCTAAATGTTTCTTCTTATTAATCCAGAAAATTCTTGTTTGAGTGTTTTCTCCTTCCTTTCAATATTTTCTTCTTCTTTTCTTATTTTTATGCAGCTCGGGGTAAAATAATTCTACTGGCTAAACTGCCTATTTATAAGCATTTTTCCTCTAGGGTTTTATTGAAACAGAATTCCATTTCTGTCCTGGCTTAGCATCATGTATTTTTCATTCATATTACCCCGGCCATATTAACCAATTTAAAGGCTGCATTTTCTTTCTTTTACTTTTCAGAAAATGGCCACTCTCCTAGTCATGTTAAAAGTGTGACTATCCTATTTTATATTTTAATTATTTCTGAAAATCCCCTTTGCTATTTTTGCCTATACAAGCTTATTAACTTGTATCACATTTCATGTCATTTTAATGTCATAGTTTTTACTTGCTTATATATATATATGTACTTTTCAGTATTTAAAAATGTATATTTGTATACATATCTTATCTAGGCTTATTTTAATTCCTCTTTTAAATTCAGAAACATATGCACCTATATGTATACAAGTTTACAAATATATATATATATATTATTTTCTTTTCTGGGTTTTAAATAAATTTGTTTACTGATCTAAAGTAAAACTTACTTTTCTTATTTTCTAAGATGACCCATAAAATCTCAGAAATCAAATAACCATGTTGCAAAATCATGTTTGTATTGCTCTTTAATTCTTGTTTTAAATCCAAGAAATCTGGAGTTCTTTCTTGTGCCATTTCAGTGTGCACGTGCACACATATACTTGCACACTATTTATTCCAGAAATTTCACCATATTTAAATCTAAATATTTCAAAATTAAATCATTTTACAAAAATGATTTTTCACAAAATTTTGGGGTATTACATTCACCCCTCCTTTTAGGAATTGTGTCCTCACAATTTTTCTAACATTTAGTAAGCATCATTTTTCTTTTCTGAAAACTTATCAAATATATGCATAAGAAAACAAATTCAACCATATCAACCATGCATAACAAATAATTTTTCCAGAAGAAAAAAAAAATTACCTTTTAATTTGCAAAAAGCTTAGGATAATCCATTCTAATCTTATCCTCTAACTCCCATGTGCAGTCATTAGGATCACTACTCCACTGGATCTTAACTAGTTTCAAGGTTTTGCTCCTTAATTTCTTTTCTTCCTTGGCTATAATCCCCACTGGTTCTTTTTCATAAACCAAGTCAGGATTTATTTGAATTTTGGTAGGCTTTTCCAAAATGTCTTCCTTATCATGTACCCATTTTCTAAGTTGGGACACATGAAAAACATTATGCATTGCTTTCATCTCCTCTGGTAGTACTAATTTGTAAGCCAATGAACCAATTCTTTCCAGAATTTTATAGGGTCCAACATACCTTGGTGTAAGCTTACCTTGCTTGCCAAATCTCATGACTTTCTTCATAGGTGAAATCTTGATGAAAACAAAGTCTCCCACTTCATATTCCACTTGCTTTCTCTTCCTATCTGCAAATTTCTTTTGCCTATCTTGAGCTGCTGCTATTCTTTTTCTTATTAACCCAATTTTCTCTGTGGTTTCTTTAACATATTCAGGTCCAAGAATAGCCCTTTCTCCAGCCTCTACCCAGCATATAGGTGATAAACATGGCTTGCCATATAAGGCTTCAAATGGTGCCATCCCTATGGTGCTTTGGTAACTGTTATTGTAGGTGAATTCAGCTAGATGGAGGTGGTCTTCCCAGTTGCCTCCAAATTCCAGTGTACATGCTCTCAACAAATCCTCTAAGACTTTGTTCACCACCTCAGTTTGACCATCTGATTGTGGATGGTAGGCAGTGCTTAAGCACAATTCACTCCCCATAGCCTCTTGAAAACTTTTCCAAAATCTTGAGGTGAAGATGGTATCCCTATCACTCACAATGGTTTTGGGTATGCCATGCAACCTTACTACCTCTTTCATGAATATTTGAGCCAATTTTGGAGCATTTCTTTCTGTTTTAACTGGGATAAAATGTGCTACCTTAGTTAGCCTATCCACTATTACCCATATACTTGTGTTTCCCTTCTTAGATCTAGGAAGACCATCTATGAAATCCATAGATATATCCTCCCACTTCCACTGTGGTATACTAAGGGGTTGCAATAGTCCTGATGGCCTTTGTGTCTCTGCCTTGACTTGTTGGCAAGTCATGCACCTTGCAACATATCTGGCCACATCTGACTTCATCCCCTTCCACCAAAGATTTCTTTTCAAATTTTGATACATCTTGGTGCTACCTGGGTGTATGGAGTACTTACTCCTATGGTACTCATTTAATATTTCCTCTTTCAATTCTATATTTTCTGGAACACATATCCTATTTTTATTCCTTAAATAACCATTTTTATCAATTTGATAATTTATTACTTCCTCCCCTTTTGATGTGAGCATTTTCTTTTCCATCATGTTTAAGTCTTGTTCCTGCATTTGTCCAATCTTAAGAAGTAAATCTGATTGCAGAGATATCATACTTAATTTTCCTTTACCTTTACCTTCTTCAATAGGCATCATTTGTTCCTCACTGTTTTCCTCAATTTCCAAATCAGTAAGTATAGACAAATCCCTAAACTCTTCCATCATCAACATGGCTACCTTGGCATGTTGTCTACTCAAGGCATCTGCAACTTTATTTGCCTTGCCTGGTGTATACAGTATATCTAGGTCATAGGCAGCTAGGAACTCTACCCACCTATGTTGCCTCATGTTCAAATCTTTTTGTGAGAATAAATATTTCAGTGCCTTATGATCAGTGTACAAAATGAATTTGGCACCTAACAAATAATGTCTCCAAAGTTTCAAAGCATACACAACTGCTGCTAGTTCAAGATCATGGGTTGCATACCTGGTTTCATGTGGCTTTAATTGCCTAGATGCATAGGCTACCACCTGGTCTTGCTGCATCAACACAGCCCCTAACCCAGAGCCACTTGCATCAGTGTACACAACCAAATTTTCATTTCCTTCTGGCACTCTCAATACTGGTGCACCAATCAGGGCTTCTTTTATTTTGATAAAAGCTTGCTCACATTTTTCTGTCCATACAAAGGCTTGGTTCTTTCTAGTTAAATTGGTAAGTGGTGATGATATTTTTGAGAAATCTTTTATGAATCTCCTATAATATCCTGCCATCCCCATAAATGATCTAATCTCACTGATGGTGCTAGGCCTTTTCCATGCTTGGATTGCCACTACTTTGTTAGGGTTTACTGATATTCCTTTGGCAGAGATGACATGCCCAAGGAAATGCACTTCTTCTTTCCAAAATGCACATTTTGAAAATTTTGCCTTTAAATCATTTTCCCTTAGTCTTGACAAAACTGAATGCAAATGATTTTTATGCTCTTCCACTGTCTTAGAATAAATCAAAATGTCATCAATAAAAATCAGTACAAACTTGTCTAGATAATCTCTAAATATTCTATTCATCAAATCAACAAAATATGAAGGAGCATTTGTCAAACCAAATGGCATGACCAAAAATTCATATAAGCCATATCTTGTGTTAAATGCAGTATACTTAACACTTGAGTCTTCAACCTTCATTTGATGGAATCCTGATGCTAGGTCTAGCCTAGAAAATATTTTAGCTTCACTGAGTTGGTCAAAGAGATCATCTATTCTAGGCAATGGGTATTTATTCTTGATGGTTACTTTATTTAGTTCTCTGTAATCTATGCACATTCTCAAGGTACCATCATGTTTTCTTACAAACACTACTGGAGAACCCCAGCAAGAATTGCTTGGCCTTATAAATCCCTTGCCTTCTAATTCTTCCAACTGATTTTTCAATTCTTTCAGTTCACTTGGCCCCATTCTATAAGGTTTCTTGATTATTGGACTTGCTCCTGGAATGAGATTAATTTGGAACTCAACTGGTCTGTGGTGTGGAACACCCTTAACTTCCCCAAACACATCCAAGTATTCATTAACTATGGGAATTTCTTCAATGGTTAGTTCACTCAGATCTTTTTCTAAGTCAACTAAATGATACAATTTCCCTTCCTTAGCTATTTCACATAGAACTGTGATTCTCTGGCCTCTAGAGTCTTGCAATGATATGGTGGATGAGTCTAAATTAATTATGGCTTTAAATTGCCTTAACCAATCTACCCCCAATATAACTCCTATATTTGGGTAATTTAAAACATATAAATTGGAAATAAAAATATTTCCTCCTATGTTTAACTCCACATCCACACAATTCATGTTCAAAACACTAGAACTCCCTAGGGGACTTTGTACAAGCAATGGGGTTTCAACCAATTTGCAGTTTAATTTTAACACTTTAACTAATTCATAGGAAATCAAAGAGTGTGTTGCTCCAGTATCATATACTACTGGTATGGGTATGGCACAAATGAGTAATGTACCTTCCACTTGGCCATGATTTTCAGCATCAATTTTCACTGCAGATTTGCCTTTTCCTTCCAAAGTTGCCAATTTCCCTTGCTGTTTATTCTCAGGACAGTTCCTCTTCATATGCCCCTCTTTCCCACATAGGTAGCATTTGAAGGCTCCTCCTTTTAACTCTGGGCACCTTGGTTTGATGTGTCCTTCTTTTCCACAATGATGGCAAACCAATTTCTTCTTAGTATCATTGGCTTTAGTATCTTTACTCTTCCTGTTGTCTGCCTCCTCCTTCTTTTTATCATAAGGGTGATATCTTCCCTTATCCTTCTTGTTGTTGCTCTTAAAATTCCTATATTTCTCTCTTTCTTTGTCATGTTGTTCCAGTTTCAAAGCCAGATCAATTACTTGATCAAATGTTCTATCTGCATATGGTAGCATAGCTCTGCTAAGTCCTGGGTTCAGCCCTTTTATATACCTATCATTCTTGGATGCTTCATCTGCCACTAGCATTGCTCCATAATTAGATAGCCCCTCAAACTTTTGAGTGTATTCAGTGACATTCAAAGTTCCCTGCCTAAGTTTGATAAATTCTTCAAGCAAAATGGTCTTGGCTGATGCTGGTACAAATCTTGCCTCCAACATCTCCTTGAACTGATTCCAAGTGATTTCATTTTCATTTCTTCCAGCTATGATCACCTCCCACCAGCTTAAAGCTACCCCTTTCAGTTGTCTAGAAGCTACTTGCCTCTTTCTTTGGTCATCCAACTGCATGTCATTGAAAATCCTATCAAGTGTTCTCAACCATGCTTGAATTTCCATCACACTCTCTGTTCCTTCAAAACTCTTGCCTCCCAAATTGGAATAAGTCTTCAGTAGTTTTGAAAGCTCTTCATGTGGGTTCTCAGGCCTATGCCCAATTCCATCTCTTAAAACCCTCACAAATTCTTGCATATCAAGCATTTGAGGTGCACTGGTTCCTGCATTGTGATGAGATCCTCTTCCTACCATGTTCTGCTAACTAAATTCTGGGTAAATGGTATTAGTATATTATGAGTGCTTCTATAATTTCTAATTTCTTATCTAAATTATTTCATCCAAAACAAACAGACATTATACATTTCTATAATACTTAACAATCAATGCAACCAAGTGCTCTGATACCAACTGAAATGACCCTCCTAATTTCCACCCTAATTTTTCATAAGGATTTTTTTTTCTTTGCTAAGAGATGATATACAGATATATCATTCTTTACAAATATATTTCCCAGGGTCATTTTCTTTTTCTAATAAACAAAATATATCCAGGATCAAAATAACTTACCAATATAAATATATCAGTGTATATCTAATAACATACACATACATATGAAGATGTATGTGTTCTTCTTGTTTAAATTCAGAGTATATACTTTATCTTTTTTTTGTGTACAAGAACATCCTGTTTGATTTAGATTTTTAGCACTTCAGATTAATTATTGCACCCTGATTTTTGGACCTAAAATCCACTGGAAACATGTATTTTAGACTGTCATTATAATTTAGAAATGATCAAGTAATAATCAGTGGTAAACAAGCTTTCAATATAGATGATTGTGTTAAAGTCTGGATAGTATCAAATTCAGTATAAAAGAAAGTGGATCCTAAGTGAACACAAGCAACATCTAGGCGTAATGGAAACGCGCCTAACTTATACACAAGAGGTCACTGGTTCGAGTACTATGTAGGTCGGTTCAAACACAATTTTTGTTTTTCTTCTTTTTCTTTTTGTATGGTTTGTAATCTGATATCTACCTATCTTTGTACATATATTTTTAATGTTTGCCTATAACCTAACATACAAAACAATTCTTCTTACTTTACTAAACATGAATCCCATTCCTATAGCTGTTCTAGGAATTATAATTATATTTTTGCTCAAATATCAACATGTACACAGATATACATGTACATGTCAATATCTCTGCTTATTTTCCAGAAAACTGGGTGAAACAATTACTAAAGGTACTAAGCTTTGAAATGCACTTTTATTCTCAGAATACAATCTATCATGATCAACCAATACTTCATTCATTTGGAGCTGGTTAACTCATGGATCCTGTATCTACCACATTAGTTCAAAGCAATGGAGATACCTTTCTTTACATTCTGTCTGAAGCTTTTTAGAAAAACATTTTACTTTTCTCAATACAACTCAGAAATGAATTCAAACTTATTTACAAAGCATTTCAGTAAAAAGGAAATAAAATCCTTTAAGTTTTCTTCTTGCTAAATCCAGATTTTAGTACTAAAACTCAGTGCTCTGTTATGTCTCAAGGTTAACTAATACATAATATAAATTATACAAAACAGTAGCTCAACTACATGTGCATATTTCTCTTCCAAACATTCATATCAATAATTAAAATCATTTCATTGTTTCCCAGTCAGATTTTTCCTTTGAGATTTTAAACCTTAGTGCATAACAATATATTTAACATGATACAACTAGTTCATCTAACCATAATAGAATTCATTACATGACTGGAAGTCTTAGAAACATAATATTTTTCCTGAATACATGCAGATATAATCAATTTAAACTCTTATTGAGACTAGCTAGCATGTTCATTCACTCCTCCATAAAAGCCATAACTTCATTTTTACTTAGTGCCTGGGTTACCTGAAAGAACATAAGTGGCTGCCTCATTTTAAAATGAGACACCCCAGATGCCATGAGCAAACAAGGGTCAGATCTATGATCTGGTATGAATAACATCAATTCATTCATGATATTAAGCAATAGAGAATATAAGGGTACTAACTTGTTATTTAAGCAAATTTCTGCAATCAAATATTTTAACATAGTATAATTAAGTTGATTCAGGTATGATATATTCACTTATCATTCCTTCACTTGCATACATAATCATGCAAACATGATTATCTATTGGCATCAATTTCATTTACTGGAATCATCTTGGTTCCATACCATTCAACCTAAGAAATATCCATAATCCTATTTCTTCACTTACAGGTTGTAATATTCAATTTAAATCCCTGCCTCATCTGCTATTAAGGAATCACTGGGACACATTGCAATGAACTAATTCACATCATTGCACAAAGATCTCAGGGCTTAAACAAACCATGTGCCAACTTGCATACTTCAAATATGACAAGCATTCCAGCAGTCATCTTGGCCTTCCCTTCCCTAGTTTATTTACTAGTGTATTGTCTTAAATCCTAACATCAAATATGCTAAGTGAACATGTCACTGCAAACATGGAAACATCCATAATTTCTTCTAGCATAATTTCCCCTCAGAAATAATCAGACAGTCATTTCCTAAATGGGGTCAATATGTCTTGATCTTAGTAAATATAAGAACATTTTCAACTGTAAAAGAGGCATGGCATGTTATACTGATCTGCAAGCCTTTATGATTGATTCAGATTCAAGATCTGGTTCAATCATAATTTTAGCTTGTGGGTTTTTTTTTGATTAAGGGCTCAGCACTTAGAAAATTTCTATTGCACCCTTAACATTTTTCTTTTCAAGCCTCAGCACTTATACCAAGTATAATGCAGCTCCAATCATTTTTATAAGGTTTCCATGCCATAGATCTATAACAGTTGAGAGTATTCTCTATATAATTTTTAAGATCCTAAACTTTAACATTTATGAGTATAAATAAAACAGTATGATACTCATCCAAAGACAAATGTCTCAACCAATCAAAGATCATCAAAATCATCCATATTAAATCATATCAGATTTAAAATAAAACATCCAAAAAGCATTGATGAAATCATATACATCAAAACCAGAAATACATAAATGGCAATATAAAAAGTGGCTGCCTCAACTCAGGTCTTAATGCCATGAACTCAGTGAGATTACTCACCTAAATGTTTCTTCTTATTAATCCAGAAAATTCTTGTTTGAGTGTTTTCTCCTTCCTTTCAATATTTTCTTCTTCTTTTCTTATTTTTATGCAGCTCGGGGTAAAATAATTCTACTGGCTAAACTGCCTATTTATAAGCATTTTTCCTCTAGGGTTTTATTGAAACAGAATTCCATTTCTGTCCTGGCTTAGCATCATGCATTTTTCATTCATATTACCCCGGCCATATTAACCAATTTAAAGGCTGCATTTTCTTTCTTTTACTTTTCAGAAAATGGCCACTCTCCTAGTCATGTTAAAAGTGTGACTATCCTATTTTATATTTTAATTATTTCTGAAAATCCCCTTTGCTATTTTTGCCTATACAAGCTTATTAACTTGTATCACATTTCATGTCATTTTAATGTCATAGTTTTTACTTGCTTATATATATATGTACTTTTCAGTATTTAAAAATGTATATTTGTATACATATCTTATCTAGGCTTATTTTAATTCCTCTTTTAAATTCAGAAACATATGCACCTATATGTATACAAGTTTACAAATATATATATATATTATTTTCTTTTCTGGGTTTTAAATAAATTTGTTTACTGATCTAAAGTAAAACTTACTTTTCTTATTTTCTAAGATGACCCATAAAATCTCAGAAATCAAATAACCATGTTGCAAAATCATGTTTGTATTGCTCTTTAATTCTTGTTTTAAATCCAAGAAATCTGGAGTTCTTTCTTGTGCCATTTCAGTGTGCACGTGCACACATATACTTGCACACTATTTATTCCAGAAATTTCACCATATTTAAATCTAAATATTTCAAAATTAAATCATTTTACAAAAATGATTTTTCACAAAATTTTGGGGTATTACAAAATCTCACTAGGTTACTTAATACTTCATTTTAAGAGAGCAGCGGGCCCTACATCCACTTTATACCACAAACCAGAAGTGAACCCCTATAGAGATATACCTCATTGCTCCTAATTCCAAATTTGGACCATTTAATACTTTTTAATTGGGAAAAGGCGGGCCCTCAAACAACCACAAAATACCTTTGACCCTAAAGCAAGTCCTATCTCTCGCAAGGTCACGGGTCCTAGGATTAGTGATATCTCACATAAGTAGTAAGTGCATCCAACTGCTGGTAGCCTCAAAGTGAAGGGTAGTCTTCCGTCGAGTGACTCTGCTGACCTCGCATCATTAACCTACTATGTCCAATTAACCATCCTAAGTCTTTAATTAAATTGTTTTAGGTAGACATTGCACTTAGCTTACTAATTCCCTTTTTATTTAAGGCAATAAGATTTACCTTAAATACTTATCCACCCATAAATCCCCTTTAATGCTCATAAATATCAAATTGTCCATAAAATCCTAACAGACATTTCCGAAGACATTTATGTATGATTACTAATTTCAAATTAGTAACCATTTTATATATATTCCATTTTTTATCAGTCCCATAAATCCACTTGTCTCTATTAATTGTAATTCCCAAATTCTTTTCCATTAATTGTGGTCTTTAATTCCCATACTAACCAATTGTAACCTCTAATATAATCCTATCATTATTTCCCAATATTGCCTCTAAATTGGGATTGCAATATTTTATTTCCAATTAATTATTAGGAATTCCTAATTCATTGCCCATTAATAGGAATTACTACATATCCAAATTTTACCGATTCGCTTCCGTAAATATAATAACAAGTAACGAATGTTACGCATATATAACGCATTAATAAAAGTTGGTCTTCTTTATTAATGCAATAAATATGTATAAATTACCTAATAAAATTACCTATTCGTAATCAAATATATTCTAGTCATAAATATGTAACCAGAATATGCTTCCAATATTTAATTTGCTGGAATTAGATTCCTTAGGAAGATTTTTTGCTATGATTTCCATAAATTAATTTAACACAAAGAGGAAAGATTGACTCGGTTTGAGATTACAAGGAATGGATAATTTGGATATTCCTTGTTAAATCAAACGTCGCTTTTGAATGAAAAGTGGAAAAGGTTAACAAATTAAAAAAATTAAACGGATGTTCTTCCCACAAATTAAACTATGGAAAATCTACAACTTAGCACAAATTTGGGCAATAATCCAAAAATCATATTTTATGCTCAAATGCAGATCTGGAATAAAAATATACAATATTCAAATTCTAAAATCTCTGGGACTGATTTCCAGATCTTGTTGTAAGCATATTTTAAATTAGATCTAAAAAAAGAATATGTAAGCAATAGTTTTCTAGACTAATTTAAGCCCACAATTCACAAATAAAATTGATTTAGGCATAAAAATCAAACATATGCCAACTGAATAGATTTAAAATCAAAAACAATATATAAAATTTCTCACTCACTTTTTAAAAGTGATCCAAATCTCCAAATCTGAAGTAGAACCTTAAAATCATCTCCAATCCTTTTTAATTCAAGGAATATGTATAAAAAGGGTATATACATACATTAGAATTACAGATCTGAGAGATTTGGGATTAGGAGAGAAAATAGGTACATACATACATACATATACATATATATATATATATATATATAAATTACCTCAAATATGTGTATAATTGATTCTCTTCTCCTTTTTATTATATTTCTATTCTTCTCCAATTTGTATGAATATAATATGAATATCTTATTTTTATAATTTAGAAATAAAGTGGAGAAAAAGAAATGGCAAACCTTTGCTACTACCTCTGGAAAAATATGAGAAGAGAAGAGAGGGTTAGACCTGAATTTATAGGCGCTAGAATCAACCAGAACAGTTAGATTGAAATATATTAAATCCAGGCCGTTGATCTCGACCGCTCGCAGTGGCAGGTTAACCTATGGGCTCGGGTTAATTAATATATAAACGTTAATTTTCCTATTCTAATTATTTCCGTTCCAAATTCATTTTCTGTTTGTAACTTCTTCATTTGGACTTTGATTAAAAAACTTCAAATATGAAAGTTGCTCAGAATTTTGCTACAAACGCAATGGTATTAGTTTCATGGCAAATTCCATCTTTTGCACAAATTCCATTTTTGGAGCCTAACTAATTAAATAACTAACTCCAAATTACGGGGTGTTGCAATCATTATCTATCTTTTCATGTTATTTTATATTGTACCCACAAAATGTACTTTTGAAAATATTGACGTAACGATTGTTGTTAACATTATGATATGTTCTGTTTTGTGGCATTTGAAATTGTTTGAAATAAATGGGTACTATTATTGCTATTATATTTCATTCCTTCCACGGTGAGTTCTGAAAGAATATATAGATAGCTCTGTATTGTTTTCATTTTTACCATCCAACAGCCAACTTTGGACTGGGTCAAAATTTCAATGGGTCTTTTCTGGGTCGAAATTTAGGTATGCTTCAGGGAGGGTTGTTACATTTGGTATCAGAGCTTAGGTTACCCGATAAACGAGGAAAATATACGTATGAGTGGCGTACTTGTTATTTTTGAAAAGGTTTTTCAAATGGTTTTACTATAAATATATATACTTATTTTTAATATATGCCTAACTCTATGAATTCTGACTACATAAGTAGTTGCGGCCATATTCCGATAGGATGGGAGAAGTGGCTATGAGTTCAAAAAACCTTTTCAAAATAAAATATAAAATTTCCTCAAATATGTGTATAATTGATTCTCTTCTCCTTTTTATTATATTTCTATTCTTCTCCAATTTGTATGAATATAATATGAATATCTTATTTTTATAATTTAGAAATAAAGTGGAGAAAAAGAAATGGCAAACCTTTGCTACTACCTCTGTAAAAATATGAGAAGAGAGGGTTAGACCTGAATTTATAGGCGCTAGAATCAACCAGAACAGTTAGATTGAAATATATTAAATCCAGGCCGTTGATCTCGACCGCTCGCAGTGGCAGGTTAACCTATGGGCTCGGGTTAATTAATATATAAACGTTAATTTTCCTATTCTAATTATTTCCGTTCCAAATTCATTTTCTGTTTGTAACTTCTTCATTTGGACTTTGATTAAAAAACTTCAAATATGAAAGTTGCTCAGAATTTTGCTACAAACGCAATGGTATTAGTTTCATGGCAAATTCCATCTTTTGCACAAATTCCATTTTTGGAGCCTAACTAATTAAATAACTAACTCCAAATTACGGGGTGTTGCAATCATTATCTATCTTTTCATGTTATTTTATATTGTACCCACAAAATGTACTTTTGAAAATATTGACGCAACGATTGTTGTTAACATTATGATATGTTCTGTTTTGTGGCATTTGAAATTGTTTGAAATAAATGGGTACTATTATTGCTATTATATTTCATTCCTTCCATGGTGAGTTCTGAAAGAATATATAGATAGCTCTGTATTGTTTTCATTTTTACCATCCAACAGCCAACTTTGGACTGGGTCAAAATTTCAATGGGTCTTTTCTGGGTCGAAATTTAGGTATGCTTCAGGGAGGGTTGTTACATTTGGTATCAGAGCTTAGGTTACCCAATAAACGAGGAAAATATACGTATGAGTGGCGTACTTGTTATTTTTGAAAAGGTTTTTCAAATGGTTTTACTATAAATATATATACTTATTTTTAATATATGCCTAACTCTATGAATTCTGACTACATAAGTAGTTGCGGCCATATTCCGATAGGATGGGCGAAGTGGCTATGAGTTCAAAAAACAAATAAAGTTAAATTTATACTCTTACTCAGATTACTTACGGAGTGGAGATCGTCTCATAAGAAGTGGACTAAGCAGAGCATGCTCACGATATATGGAAGCACCCCAGAAGCTGAACAGTACTTGACTCCTTTGTTGGACCTAGAATTGCTTATAATTGTGGACCCTTAAGCATATTCAATAATAGGGCTAGAAAACATAGGTGGAAAGGTTGTAACTCCAAATAGATAATGAATGTGCAATAATTGAGGACTTACAAGAAATTAAATAGATTAGTGGGATAACACTAAGGTAATTATAGGAAGATAAAGAAGAAGTTAAATAGGTAAAAAGTTGAATAAGCAAGTAAATTTCTTTAAGAAACATCTGTTAAGATGACAACAGTTTAACGTGGACAAACTGACATTTATTAAGGTAATAAATAAAATGTTAAGTATTAATTAAACACTATAAGGAAAAATATTTGTAAACACCTAGAAGTAAGATGTAAAGGAGGAATGGAATAAGCTTCCGTAAGAAGGTGTGTATTTATCACCACAAGAAGATAACCGTATTTTTAAGATGACTGGGTAGGAAAGTTCAAAGGAAAGAACAATTAAAGATAATTTTTAATCCAACCCATGAGAAAGAATTTGATAAAAAGGTTTTTGAAAACTCCTTAAATGTTTTGAATAAGCGTTTCAAAAGATTATTAAATGAAGATCTTATGCATTATAAGTTGATTTTTTTTGAAAGAAAGTGATTTTAGACGGCTTTGGAAATATACTATCATTTGTTTTGTGATAAGCTTGGAAAAAAGAATGTAATTTTAAAAGTGGTGAAATGTTTTAAAAATAAAATGGAGGATGATTTTTAATTGTAAATTTAACAAATTGAAAAGATGAAAAAAAAGGTTTTCATTTATTAACATCTCAATTTAAAATTTGTTGAATTAAAAGTTTTCAACTTTTAGATTCTTCGTTTTTGGATTCTTTAACTATTATACAATTTTTTCCACTTTATAAATTGGGAAGTTCTTTTCTTTAAAATTATTTTTTTAAATGGTGTATAAATGGAAATAACACCTAATTAACATAGGAAAATAGAAAATAGAAAATAAAAGAATAAGAATATCTGATAATGTAGGTAAAAGAAACATTCTCGTATAGGAAAATATGGAGAATAATAGTTGAAATTTAGGTAGTAATCAATAGGGAATTTTAATCCGATAAAAGATATAGTAGAGGAGTAATAGGAATAAGATAGAAGTCACTCCATTTTTCCATCATTTAAAGATATATATATGGTGTTTTTTTACCGTTGAATGGAATTAAATGATGGTAATTAATGAATAATGGATATTTTTGTATATAAAGAGAAACAAAAGAATTTTTTATATACATTTTTCATGTTTGGGTTTATAACTTATTTGAATAAGAATATTATTGGATTTAAAATGGCAATCAGATAAATTGGATTTGATAAAGAAAAGGATTGTGAAAGATTGTGGAAGTTTAAACAAAGTTATGAAAAGTATTTGGTTAAATGACATCATATTTTGAGTAATAAAGCAATAGATGTTGATGTATATTTTAGCAAGATACAACTGTCTTATGACTAGAAAAATCTTTGAAATAATAAATGTCTAATTTGTTATTTGAGATGATAACTGAGTTTCGAATGTTTTGTGTTAAAGTCCCTATTTTAAAAAGGATAAGTCTTTATTATAGTAAGTCGTTTAATAGGGAAGTTTTTCATAGTTCGATTTTGAAAACCAAGGTATTTTTTGAATACTATGAATTAAGAGTCTAACTTTTAAAGGAATAAATCTTTGATAAATAATGTTTTAAAAAGAGAAACTATTTTGCTCCTTCTTGGAGCTAAGCAATTCTGAATTCCAGATGAAGATTTCTAAGCAACTATTTTCAAAGAGGGAGATTTTTAATTTAGTACTTCATGTTTGTGAAATTTAAATTTTTACAAGAAATGAAGTAATAAATTCTGATTTTGAATTTAATGAAATAGTTTATAAAAATTGTTTATTTTGTATGTTGCTAATATTCTGGTTTCATAAAGAATAGTGAAAACCAAATTTTTATAGAGTAAATATGGATCACAACATAGGTAGAATAGATTAAAGTTTTTAGGATGTGAGTAAAATGGGAATAGAGTGTACAACCTGATCTGGAAATTTGCAATCAGTCCCAAACCTCTATCTGAAGAAGTTGGTAAAATGTAAAGATATTCCAAATTTATGATTGGGTTGTAAATTAGGCCGCTCTAGAAAATTTAGAATGTAACTTTCGATGTTTTAATTTATTTTTATCAAATTCCATGTTATTTCCATAAATTATCATATTCCATAAATATGTATAAAAGCATGTTGTTTGAAATAACAAAGCATGCACCAAAAAAGGAAAGAGATGTGTAGGATATGGGTATCCTTTCCATTATGTACACTGCCTCCTTCAATAAAAGAAAAGAATTAATTCTTTGTAAATTCAAACAAAGCAAAATTTTCATTTACAGTTAATTTATGGGAGATTGCAACGGTGGTCCTTTTTAAGGATTACTCTAATAAATTAAAACTTTGGAAATAAGCGTTCTAGTTTAGAGATTAGTATACACGTATAACCACACTTAACAACTAAAAATAAGAATATAAACAAATAACATAAATTACGAATATATCAATATTAATTAGTAATTAACGGATCAGGATTTATGGACATTAATTACAAATTTAACGGGAAAAATTTGTAATTACTGAGAGGAAAGAGGAATTAAATAGGGACTGATTAGGGAAACTTAATGTGGCATTTATTAAAGAATTGGATCTAAGTAATGGATAGATTTTGAAACCTGAAGAAGGTTAAAGGGATTAAGTAAGGACTAATTGAGGATGGTCCAATTTTGACAGTAATGATCAACTGCTAATATTAATTGAAGCAATGGACCACATTTATTAGAAACCAAAAGGAAAAAATAAGAAAAATGGATAACAATGGAATGATATACTAGAAATAGCCATCTTAATTTAGTAAGGAGTGTTAGGACTTCAATACCATTTATACCACTTGATAATAAATGGTAGCTTCCAGCAAAATTCAATTTTAGAGTTTTTGGGTTGTAATCGCTAGTTGTGTCCCTTGGTTATTGGAAAATTGAATGATGTGGTATAATTTATATCTCTATTTTATTCTAGTGTTGATTTTATGAATGGGATTAAACCACTTGATAAATATATACACAATAAGAAGCAAACAAATAAGGAAATCTTACGGGGACACTTAACTAGCGATAAACCATAGGTAAGACAGAAAGTTAAGGACGATTAGGTTAGTAGCCTAAAGTAAACAAATGTTTCAATCCCAAAACTTTGGAATTTTGAAGAAAAAAAATTAGCTCACAGAATGTCACCATTCAACAATGAGATAAAATATATAAACATGAGAAGAGAATTTTCTATTGAACATGGAGGGAAAAGAAGGTAAAAAAAATTGTCGCTAGGAAAGTGAGAAAGAGACCCTTTTCATTCCCATTTGGGCAATAGGACCATAGCACCTCTAGCGCAGATTCATATCAAGGAGGATGTTCGACTTCTTGGAATTTCGGTTAGCATCAATTAGTAATAAGGAGCCTTTAATTGCTAGCAAATTTTGGAGGAGTTTGCTAGCAACTTTAGAAACTTCGTTAATTCCTAGCACCGCTTATCACCCGCAGACCGACTAATAAACTGAAGGAGTGAATGGAAACTTGGAGGATTTGTTGGGAGCTTGATCATGGACTATAGAGGACATCAGATGCGGCACTTACCCTTAGTAGAATTCGCGCATAATAGTAGCTACCAATAAACCATTGGTATGGCAACCTTGAAGCGCTTTATGGGAGGCCATACAAATCGCTAAATTATGGGTGGGGAACCAACGACAAAATCCTACTCGAACCGGATTTCAATTAAGAGACTTATGAAAGTTAGATTTAGTTAGGCAGCGTGTGAAGGTCATAAGGTTTGGAAAGTTGAAAAAGTTGGCACTAGGACCTATTGGGTGTTTCCCAATATTGGAAAAAAATAAGAAAACCTGTAAGTTGGCTGGAGTCCATGACATTTTTCGCTTTTTGCATTTGATAAAATACCTTCATAGCATAGAAATTATGGTAGAGCCTAATCAATTGGGGTATATTAATACGGAGCCAATAGAGTTCCGTGCCACTTCATGCATTGTAGAGCATGGAACTAGGAAGCTCCGCAATAAAGAAATTAGATTGGTCTGAGTACAATAGGAAGAAAGTCCAGCAGAAGGCATGAGAACTTCTCGTCCTAAGCTTTTCTCTAGTAAACTTTTCTCTTCAAAATTAGGATTTTGGTTGTGTTGTGGTTGCTAGATTGGATGGTAGGAAATGGTTGCTACACTTTTTCACAATCACTTTACAGTCATGTAGAAGTTTTATGCATATTTATGGTGTGTGCATACATACTTGCATGACACGATCACACACTCATGCTGCGATTGAGCTTATTTATAGCATGGTCGCAGTACATAATCACATTGCACTTTGGTTGAGTAGATAGTTGTGTAGATAACTTGGCTGTATAACATGGATGTTATTACATGTTATGTTGTTCGCACCTTGAAAAGATTTCGGGGACGAAATCCTTTCTAATGGAGGGAGAATGTAACACTCCATAAAATCAGTAAGAATTAAATAAGAAAATTAAATTAAAATAAGTAGAGGTAAAAATGTAAATTTTGTAAAATTTGGAATTTGGTCACGAAAGTTGTACCGCTGCGTTCGTGGCAAAATTCTAATCTATTTCCATATATAATATGTTGAAAACGGAGCTCAAATGAAGAAGCTATGCGCATTTGAAGTTATCAAGTTTAAAATAATTTAATTCGAATTCAAATTCAAATAAATAATTAAATTTAAACTTTGAAATTTGAAAATTAAATGAGATTAGACTTGGGGGTTAAGAAATTGGTAATGTTAAAAATTAATCTTAAAAGTATAATAAAGGAATTAAATAAAACCAACGGTACAAAAATAATTACGTTATCAAAATAGGCGGAGGGGTCGACCACCGACCTCAACCAATTGACTGCTAGCGATCGACCAGTGCATATAGGGTGGTCGACCGCTCCTGTTGACGGAAGCTAAGTTTTTCCAATCAACGAACGTTCCAGATTTATCTGTTTTTAACCTATTTTTATCTGACGGTTCTAGTATATTCAACTCTATAACTAGGACCCTACCCTCTCCACTTTTATTCGCAAATATTTTGGGAACATTAGCGAAGCTCTGTCTGTTCATCGCTTCTTAGATTCAAAAAACTCCATTAGGATTTTAGGTAAGAAATCCTATATACCTATATCTGTTTATTATTTTCTAAATCTTTACTCCTCCAACCTTTCTGAATCTAACATATATACAAATCTCTTGTTGTATACATCAATAAGAAAAGATTCGAAGGAGATTATAATGGGCGTTTCAAATCCAAAGAGAATCGAAGTTAAGGACCAGCTGTGATTGGAAATCTTAGAATTTTTATTTCGGTAATTGATTAGTATATATTATGAATTTGAATATGTCTTAGGGGTTTTAGGTTTATGAAAATAAAATGAAATGAAATCCCTCAAAATTCCTATAATTTGAAATGTCAATTCTTGTTGAAATTCTCAATTGTTTACATTAAATTGTGGGAATATGTAGTTTTTGCAGTTTTTGGTGATTTCAATTTATATTCCACTCCCCTTTATTTCTGAATTGATTATGAAATTTCAATTAAGGAATAGGGTGTAAAGTATGAATCTATTTGTAATTTTCACCGTTGATTCCATATGAAAATAAAAGAGAAATTCCATTGTTTAATTCATTGTAAAAGTGGGGTTGAATAGAAGCTGAAACTGGTATTGCAATTTCTATTTTTGAGATTATTCAATTTATTTGATGTAATAGATTGAGTTGAAATTTTTATTATGTACAAGTCTATTTATTGTAATTTTTTGAATATGAATATTAAATCCTTTATTAAGGATATTGAAATCCCTTGTTATGGATATTGGAAATATGGCACCATTGATAATATGGAGAAAGAACTTGTATTATTGTTGTCAAAAAGGAATTGACATTTATCGTTAGCTAGAGCGTATCTTTGGATGCATAGAAATAAAAAGGGCGTATTTATTTATAAATTAATTACCGTAAATAGCATACAGTTATAACGTTTAATTGCATAGTTAATTAGGTAATAACTGTATTAAATCCCCCTCTGGAAAGTAATTGATTTGTTAGGGCAAAATAAGAAGGAATTCTTGTATAGCCTAATTAATAGACACGGTGAGGTGTGTATTATATATTAAGAGTGTTGTAGATATGACTCAGTCACAGGGACATTGCCTATGATAAGTAACTGCGGAAGACTCGAGGTTAGTCCCAATTCTGTAGGGTAAATCTGCCTAGCTAATCTAGCTACTAGTTCCTACGAATGGTTGGACTAATGTTAAACGTCTCTGTGGTTATGGGTCATTATACGAAGACCTGCTCTGAGATTTTGAGGTATTAGTAGTTGTTTGAGGGCCCGCCACTTTTCCTTAAGCGTGGTATTAAATGGTCGGGATTGGT
This sequence comes from Allium fistulosum, assembly GCA_030737815.1. Lineage (NCBI taxonomy): Eukaryota > Viridiplantae > Streptophyta > Magnoliopsida > Asparagales > Amaryllidaceae > Allium > Allium fistulosum. Next base: position 611,385,506 of record CM060902.1, read on the forward strand.
TTTAGGAACGGTTAAGGATATCTCGGAAAGGTCTGCTTCAATAGGAAGTATTATGTGTCCGAAGAAATTTCCCTACAATGTCAGCTAGATAGATGCCTATGTGGAGTCCGCCTTGGGAATAAGTATTAAATGATGGAGGCCTACCTCAATTGAGGTCTTAGATGGTCAGAGCTACCTATTTTCCATTAAAAGGTATTAAGTGGCTTGGGTTCTATCTTTTGCATTGTCAGACATTTATGACGTTGGTTGTGGGTTATGGGATTGGGAAACCTACTTCGAGAATGAAAGGTGTTAAGTAGTTAATTGAGGGCCCACCTCCTTTCCTTATATGAAGTACTAAATGGTTTTAAATATGTAAGACTTATTCTTATTTTGAAATATACTGCCCTAGTACTAAAATAATAAGACCCGAGGTTTTTATTCACCAAACACTTGTTCTGACTCCCTCCTCATTACAACATAGTTTAGAGAAGGAGTTGATGATGCTTGAAGATGGCGAGAGTGAAGCTTGCGACAATCATTATCTATCTTTTCATGTTATTTTCTATTGTACCATAAAATGTACTTTTGAATAAATTCATGTAACAATTGTTCTTAACATTATGATATGTTTTTTTTGTGCCATTTGAAATGGTTTGAAATAAATAGGCACTATTATTGCTATTATATTTTGTTCCTTCCACTGTGAGTTCAGAAAGAATAGATAGATAGCTCAGTATTGTTTTTCTTTTTACCAATCAACAACCAGCTTTGGAATGGGCCTAAGTTTCGATAGGCCTTTTCTGGGTCAGAATTTAGGTCTTCTTCAGGGTGGTTTTTTACAGACCAAATCATATTCAATTAGCCATTCAAACTAGGATATGTAAATTTGGGGTTTGCAAAAGGTTCTACATAAATTTCATGTTTAACAGCTTACTGACAATTCATTTTCTAGGGCTATAGATTTAAATTTAGGGTTCCTAACATATTCACTTAGGGTTTTAACATCCTAGATCAATTACAAAGTTTAAAATTAATTACAATAATCAACTTATTAAATTTGTTCGCACTCACCTCAAGCCTATGCTCTTACTATTACTTGTGCTTGAGAATCATCCCCCTAAATCGATAGTTTCATCTTGATCCACCATTATTTAATCTATTATATTCTTCTAATTTAGGTTTATTTGATTTTTGAGAATTTTGCACTTTAGGGTTGAGAGAAAATTTAGGCAGAGTTTGGTTACTATAATTGTTTATGTGAAAATTAGGGTTTCATTAGCATAGTATCTATAGGGATTGGCTTAGATTCTAGGCCATTAGATTTGCTTAAAGAAATATTGTATAAAATCTGGTCCACTCATCATTCTCTTTGTTTCCAAGCAACTAATCTCGATCATTCGTCACATCATCAGAAAATCAAAAACGTGCAATTTTTCACATGTCCGGGTCAACTGCCCACCAACCATGGTCAACCGCTACCGGTCAACCTGTAACAACGCAAATTTTGTATATATTTTGTTCTAAGTTTTTAATTCGTTCCAACGCCCATAACTCCTCCATACTAACTCGGATTATAAAGTGTTATATACGAAAATCATTTGGAAAATTGCTATGAACACAATGCTGCAAGTTTCATAGCCAAACTAGGATGTTTGTGAAAATTTTCTTTTATGAGCTTGTTTTATTTTAATTCAATTTCCTTATTAAATTCTGTTTAATTTTCGGAGTGTTACACTCCCTAAGCTCCATATCTGCCTCCCTTAAGTCTTTTTCAAGTCTTTCATTAGCAAGTATATGATGGATATTCTACTCTTCTGTGGTTACAATAGGGGTTTTCACATCAACCTCAAATTCGGGCACATTTATGTCATCAAGGCCATGAACGATAGGGAAGCATGAATGTTGGATCCTAGGACATCGTTAAACTCAGGTGAAATCCTATAAGGACCAACCTAGAGGGTAATAATCAAAAGTTTGACTCAAGGAAAATCGAAATCCACCATGTTAAAGTCAAAATGGAAACATGTATCATTAACCACATCGTCATGGGCAAATTCAACAAAACCATATAAAAACTGACAAAAGTAAACAGAACTCAAAGCTTATATAAAGTCCTAAGCCTACATCTAAACTATTCCAAGCGAGGGTTATTAGATGGGAAGGAACCACTTTTTAAGGTGTATTACCATTGGCACAGTACAAAGTCACTGACTGCTTCCTTTTTCTTAACTACTTGATCAATCCTGAAAAGCAACCCTTGGGTTTCGTCCTTAAGTTTTGTAAAAGGCTCGTCTAACTCTTTCTCACGCCTATTGATAGCAGCAGCACTAAGACCAAAATGATCTAAGGTTTTAGTTTTGAGCCTGTCTGTGCTTTCCTTTTGAAGTTAGTAAATAAAGACTCTTCGGTAGACTAAAACAAACAAAAACAACAAAGACGATCCAGTCATTCACAAGACAACAACGAAGTAAAGTGAAAATAAATGAAATTTGTTTTAACAAAACAAGCTTAACAAACTAATTTTCATTCCATATTAAGAAGTCTTAAAATCGGCATACAAAAGAAAATTTAAGTATTTACATGAGGATTTGAAGTGACCGTAGTCCCTTTAGCTGCTTCGGCATCCTTAGATGCCTCATCATCCTAAGGCTCCTCGTCCTCATTTAGTTGCACAGAAGCAGAAGGAATGGTATTCTCCGTAATGACCTCCTCATGCCACTTGGTCCGGTAGTTAGTGAGAACTTTTTCCACCTGAGGAGAGTCCCCTAGAAAATCAAGTTTTACCTTGGCACCAAACTGATGCCTAGCCGAGGCATACAACTTGTAGACCACGATGGAAGTGCTCTCTTTGAATCTCTTCTACGGCATCGCCATCTCCATGTCATCCTTCAGCTCGCGTTCCTCCTAGGCCAAGGTCTCCCCCGTAGTATTTGCATTCTCCTCTGCCTCAAGACGATATGCATCAAAGTCTCCCACAACCTTAGTCTACTCGGAAGTGACCGAACTAAGGCTTGTTTCAAGTTCAGAAATGCGAGCCAAAGGCCTGACCTGCTCTCCCTCCTATCTCTTCTAAGCCTCGCTTATCAAAGCCCCAAGCTAAAAAATAAATGCAATAATAAACAAGTATGAATCAACCAAATAAACAAAGTAAAGGAGAAGGGGAAGATGGAAATGAAAAGCACCTACGTAGGACCCATTCCTTTTCTTCTTAGCCACTAGATCAAAAGAGGGAAGCTCGAGAAATGGAAGGGTGAGAAGAGAAAGGGAAGACAGAGAAATAATAGATAAATTATCCAATGGAATCTTTCCAACACGCTCAGCAAGTCCAAACACGGTGCCCTGGGGCAAGGGCAGATATCGAGTGTAGGAGTCAAGAATAAATTATAGAGGGGAAATAGGGGGAGCCTCCGAAGTAGAAGCGGGAAGAACCATTGAAGGAGGAAGGGGACTAGAAATAAATAACTTCTTGGAGGTTTGATTAGAACCCTTATCAACATCATGTTTTCTCTTTTGGATATTTTTCTTTATCGGTTGACTAGGTGCGAGAAACGCAACCAGGAGATCATTATCCATTTTACCTATAAATGAAAAGGATCTCAAGGTTAGAAAACTTTCCTAATGGTTAGAAATGTAAAATAATGTATCTGAAATCTATTTTTAGCTAATTATACCCCTAGGCTCATCCAAAATCGGAGAAAGCTAAAAAGTAGCATGGAAGAATTTATCATTTAGCCGTGGAAACCCATGCTTTTTCAGAATCTCTTCAGTAAAAAATGTTTGTGTTTTTCTTTCCTCCTCACCTAATTCTAAAATTCAGTTTGTATCGGATTCATACCACTTGGTGGCATCATCAGAAAAAATAGGCTGAGTGGGATGAGGGTGAAAGGAAGAAGGAAAACTGTCAGAATTTGAAATAAAGAAATATAAATCGATCCATCTCTGAGTCTTGATGGGGACAGACGTCATGATCACTTTCTTGCTTGAGTATAATAAAAACCCGCATCGCCCCCTGAAGGGCTTTTATTAATATCAAACAAGAATTAAATTTCCTTACAAGTAATGACATAACCATTCTCCGCATAGAGAATACAGGTGGCAATCACAAGTGAGTATGAAAGGGGAGCGAGCTGGATTGGAACAAAGTCAATGATAGTCAACCATTGGAGGAGAACTTGATTTGGGAAAGATAAAGCACACATCGCACATGTTCAGGAGTGAAGGAGATAAACCAGTTTGGAGGAGTGTTAATATGTTTGTGAGGTTCGTGAACCCTAACCTCCTAACATAAGAACCTAAATTGATCTAAAATACCATCACTGTCTTTTAGATGAGTTATCTTAGAAGGCAAAGGCAAAAAAAAATGAAGAAGAAGAGGCCATTTTGAAATCATGAGATTAACTATGAAAAAAATACTAAAACAAAGAGGCCTACCAAAGAAAAACAAGATCCTTACTTTGATTTGAAAGAAAATCTGAACTCGGGAGGAGAATCGGCTTAACAAATAAAGATGTTCTCGTTTTCTCTCTCTTTCTTGTTTTCCTTTTGTAATAACACAGAAACATAAAAGAGCAAGAAGAAGAAAAAATAAATATACTCATACCTTAGTTGAATGTTTGCTACATGATAAATGATGAAAAACTTACGAATCGTCAATCGATCTATTAGACAACATGAACAATGAGCACAAAATTCAAGATAGATTTACTTGGTAAATGAAGAGACTAACGTTATAGCTCTATAGGGGTTAGCTAATAGGGAAGAGGCATGTGTGCAAGAGCATTTAAGGAAAAATGGCTAGTAAGAATTTTTCCTTTCTTGAAAAGAAAGAAATAAATAGAAGTGATGGGATGCAGAGACCAAATACAAGTCCACACCCATCTACAATCGATGCGGACTTGAGGGCAAGTGTTACGCTCGTATTTCCCAAACCTCATTAAAGGAGAGATGGTGCAAGAAATAAACCAAAAGGATGGCTCTTATAACAAAAGTTAGGCTATAAGAAAAGGAAACAACGAATAAGGCAAAGTCCAGAGAGTACTGTGCTCAAAAACCTTAAGTGGACGACAAAGATCCAGAGATACGTAGGCTTCCCCAATTTTGGTGTTGCATTATGATACTGAGCCTAAAAACCTAAAATGACCACAGTGTGTAGAAAACAAGCCTGCAACCATAGTGTGCAGAACTACAGCATAGCTTGAAAGTGACAATAAGATGGAGGTAGTGCACTGCTACATCGAAATCTGCACTAATAACGCTAGAGTGCAATTCATCTTAGAAGCCATATGTAAATGGAAAGGTACTGCACTCATAAACAAATGTATGAAAATAATGGTCCAACAGCAAAGCCAGGTTGATAGAGAAGTGTACCACCATCAAAATAGATAAATAAAGAAATGTGCTACCAATAGGACGTAACAAACACAGGAGTATAAAGAGAGGGATAAAGGAAGAGGACTGGGCTACAACTAAAGGGGAAAATAAGCCCTGACATTTTTCCTAAAATTTATGCATTGTTAACATTTTCAGGTACATATCTGTACTGCACTCACTGAGGACACCCAAAGAAGTACCACATTGAATCAAAGCATTTCGAGGGCTGCACACAGAGCCATTCAAACAGCGCTCCAGCATAGGTCCATGCTTACAAGTAAATAGCAAAGGCATAGGCTTCCCTAATCAATAACTTGTGAGGGCCAATACCAAGAATAGCTCAGCACATAATTACAAATGGCAACTCGACCTCTCTTACCAAGTAATGCAGCTTGACTCCAAATATCTCCATCTTTAGGGCAATACCATGCAAATGTGATTCACTAAACAACATAATACATCCTCGTGAGTTTCAATGACACACTAGGCACAACACTCAACATCCTCATGGCAAGAATAATAAAGGCGGTGTAGTTCACCCTAAAGAAAAAAAGGAAACAACTAGTCACATTCTCGTCCATGCAAGGAGATAGTGCATGGGTCATTCACCCCTCAAAGGTAGAAAGGCAGTTCTCATTCAAACTTAGAGTCTCCCACCTCAATTTCAAAAGTTCCCGCATCAATTTCAAATTCCCAGCTAAAGCCCAGAATTTAACCTCTCAAATTATGGTTTTCCGACAAAGACACATCAGCAATCCATGCACATCAAATAAACGATATAGATGGATGACACATGACATGATCCAAAAAGAGAAAAAAAGGCATTAGAAGAGGGATTGTGGTGATCCACATGCATCTTTGTACTATAAACAGAAAAGGCATTGTAGCAAGAAAGGGACTTTTCTCTCAATTCGATGTTTTTAAGGTTGTTAAACAGAACTCATTGTACTCTCTACTATTGAAATCTGTACTCGAAAATATTAAAGAAGAAATTGAAGCTTTTCCTATGGACGTACGATTCTTTAACATTCGAACCATATAAATTATTTATGTCTTTCCTTTTTTCTACACTTTCTTTTACTTACAATGTCTTACGCATTAGATTCTTTCTTGTTTCTATTCGAATTTGATTAATATTTCAGTTTGACATTTTAACAAATAGTTAAAGTGTAACTCCATAAATATGTAAGCATTTAGCTACATAATTACTACCTAGAGGCAAATTTAATATCACTTAAATTTGTTAATTCTAAATCTTTAAAGTAGTTAACCACGTAATTACTTTGTGTGCATATTGGAAGTTGTGAGATGAAAAATCTCTATAATAAGAAAGAAAAATAACAAGAAAGAAGAAGAAAGACATCTGAATCTCACAACGGGAGAATAACTTATAAAATCAAAAGGACGGTACAAACTATTACCCTAAAATACATAGCATTTAAGGGTTACAATACTAGGCACTATCAGCAGCTTGGACAATTAAAGCAGTCTATCCTCACAAATGCTTATATATATAATAGTAGTGTGTGGAAATAAAATGCTACATTAGGCAAATGGAAGCATCCAACTCACATCCTGAAGCTCCAAAGAATATCAACAAAAAACTACCTTTCTCAAATTGCTCAATAGAGCACTCGAGGAATTAAATGAAAGATAAAACCACAAGTCAGAAATAAGCCTGGTGTGAGAAACTCAAGAAAATATGATGCACGATATAACCGTATCTTTTGAGATTTTTTGAACTACCATAACAGTTTCCTATCAAAAGAACCAAAACCATCTAATAAGTACAAATGAAGATATAATAGATAGTCTCTAGTCTGTATAATCGAAATCAGAAAACAGATGTGCTGCTTACACCTCACAACAAAAAAATATTAGAAGTATCACTAAACCCACTAAGGTATGTTCTAATATGGATTTCTATTGAGGTCTACTCGGTAAATAGAAACTGGCCACCTACATGAGGATCAAAAACAACCTTCCAAAACTATGCATATCCCTAGATAAAATATGTCACAAAGGTAAACATAGATGGTACATGCCCAAACACATGATACTAAATAGCATCAACTCCTACGCGACCTAATCGAAAGCACCTCTAGATATTTGTAGTTAATGTAACCTCTTGAGATAGCTGAACCCTTTAGTTATGCATCCTACTGTTTTCTATCATTACCGATGGTGAAGTCACATTCTACATCTCAACACACAAGTCTTCATTACTCGAACAGATCTTGAATCTCTATATGGATTCCAACATCACAAACATTCCACGAATCTCTCTATGGATTCCAACTCAAGTCGTCCGATGAATGCTAATACTGACCACTCCTTTGGACTTAATTTTAGGATAGACAGTTCAATTCTATAGTATTCTTCTCCACAACCGCTTCCAAAACATAGAACTCGTATACCAGTTTTGAAATGGTTTTTGGTAAGTAATACAAATATCCGACCCGGACGCTTCAAACTTAAATCAGTGAATTTTTATTAACTAAATTTGATTCTTTAAGAAATAAACAAATGATATAAAGGAGTCCTCCCTAGGGGATCTTTTATATACACGTTCCTAAAGCAAGAGACGATTCATATGAATGAGTTTTCCTCGGGGGATCTCAAACCGTATCAAGATGTAATGCTTATGTATACTTCTAAAGTTAAATTGGTCAAACTCGATAGTCGACTAACCGAATACCTAGTACAAAATAGAAACAAATGCATATGGAAACCAAGTCTTGTATACTTATCACGTTTCCGACCTTCTCAACTTATGTTATCCCTCGGTCAAGAGTAAGCCGGTAGGTTAAGGAACTATTTGCTTTCAAACCCTACTCGAGCATCATTCTTAACTCTCATGGACAAATAAATCTACTTTGTCGGCTTTTAGTGCCAAGTATAGGATTAAATACTTTCCATAGACAAGTACACACAAAGCACGATTTAGTCACATAAACGATATCTAATCCCCTTTTTATTTATTTAATTTTTTATTAATTAAAAATTCTTTATAAACACTTGTGTATATATTTAAAATACCTTTAAAAAGATATATACATATATATTATTATTTCACTATTCATTTCTACTCTTTCACTATTCATGTCTACTCTTTCATTATTCATTTCTTCTCTTTCCAATACGTAGAAATGTATTCATATTCTTATCTCCAAATGCTATAAGAATATTCATAAATTTTAAACAAGATTTCACATTTCCAAAAGTATAATTAAATGGATTAAAAGCAAATGTTATTAGAAACATTGTTACTGTAAAGCCAAAACCATTTTATGCTTAACATTATCCTTAAAACATTCTTTTCAAAGATCTAATTAAATGGTTAAAAGAAAATGTTATTAGAAACATTGTTACTATAAAGCCAAAACCATTTTATACTTAAAATTATCCTTAAAACATTCTTTCCAAAGATCTGATTACACCTACAACTTTTTACAAGGTAAAGTACTTTTTAATAACTTTCCAAAATCATTCGTTAAAATTAAGTGTTATAACCAAAACCACTTACCCATTTATTAAATACTTAACCTACTTTTCTAAACTTATATCTGAATACTTTAAAATACTTATAAATAGTTTTTAAATATCTATATTAAATATTACTTAAAAATAACTAATTTTAAATTTAATAAAAATAAATAAAAAGCATGTTTTACATTTTAAAAATCCTTTACTTTAAAAATTCATAAATAATTAATAAAAATATATTTAAATTTGAAACCACAATTTAAATACTCTAATCAAACTTATTAAACACTCCTTAAAAATCTTAAAATAATTAATTTAAACATCATTGGAGACATTTAAAATTTCAATATTTGCTTATGACAACACAATACCAATAGAAAGCCAGAAGTGTTGATGTAGCTCAAAGACGGCATTTATAAGTGTTGTTAAAAGTCCTGGGCAGAAAATAATATAGAATAAGCTTGAACTTTGCGGTCGTCTTCACCACTTAAATTAATTACTTAAGATCCAAAAAAATTTATATAGTAGTATACTTAAACTACTTAAAAACCATGCAAAGAAACCCTAATATTATCTTCCAAAATTATACTAAAAATTATCAAAAATAAGATATTTTTCAAAGTGCATTTATAACGACTATTTCGCTTCTTACTTTTTCAACTTTGTTCAACAGTTATGAAATCATTAAACTTTGGTATTTTTATAGTAGGAGTTAAGTGCAAATTACTTCTTAAAACAACAAAGAAAACCCTAAGGATGTCTTTCAAATTAACTTTAAAAATCGCTGAACACATGGCATTTTCAAAGTGCATCCAAGGCGACCTTTTAGCTATAACTTTTCAAACTTTGTTCTATCATTTCCACAACTTTCCAAACCATTTGATTTTCAATACACAATTATAAGTATAAATAACAACCAAAATATATTCTTTCACATTATATTCCCATATAACCATTTAACGCAAGTTAAAAGAATAAGGGATTCAAAGTGCACTTATAGCGATTATTCTCGCTTCAAACACTTTCAAACACACTTCAATGGCACAAACAACCAAACCAAACATAAAAAACAATTTCAAGGCTATGTTACATGTTGTAGAGGGTAATAGAAGTGACGATATACAATATAAAGTTGTCATTTGCTTTCAAAAGCAAGTATAATCCAAAAGTTATAACTTCCATTAGTTAACTTTACTTTAAACTTTATGTCCAAGCAATAAACATATATTCACATATACACACACACATTCAATGGTGAGTAAACTTACCCCAAAACAAAGTTATCACAAGCACAAGCACATAAGAAAATATGAATACTTTCTACCGTCACCAAACATCCAAAGCTTCCACCTTTAGCTCATTTTAGTGATTGGCCTCCTTCCTCCCTCCATAATTGCTCACGGCCCATGACAGGTTTGGGGTCATGCTCCATTTATTCATCATTTGAGTTTCTTTCATATATTTCCAAGATGATCTAAGGCGTTTGCCAAAGTTCGAGAGGGATTAGAGTTGTTTTGATAAGTTTTATAGAATTTAATGTGAAAAGAGAAGAGGATAAAGAAGCCATTTATATTTCATTACTTAGGGATACCAGTTTGTTACCTTATGAAGTGTATTAGGAAGATTTTACAAGAGGCAAAATGATACCCTATGCCTCTCAATTACCAGCCAAAGCATGCTCCTCCCTCCATGTGCACATCACTTCTCCTTTCCACCTCACTTAACTAAAACTTCTTCTCACCTTCAAAATATCTTCCTTATCTTGTTCCCATATATTATTTTAGTTAAACTAAACTAGAAAAATATTTTTAATTTCTAGTTAATTAAACTTGATTAATTAGACGAGAATAGGAAGTATGAACTACTTCAATTGCGTAAAAAGTTGTCCACCAATAAAATAATTTTCAATTGCATTATCGATATTTTTTCGAACTACGTATTTTTGTAAATAGTTTTCCAAAACAAGTTTATCATCATTATTTATTAATTAAATAGGGGTTAAAAAGGTTATAAAATCAATTTAATCACATTAAAATAAGATTCAAATATTTAAATAATTTAGATATTTAAATACGAAGTACTCGAAATTCCAAGTCGTTACATTCTCCCCCACTTAAAACATTTCGCCCCTCCTCCCCCCTCCCTATAACGACCCGCTCTTTCGAACCATTCGCATCGGCACATGTCGGACTTGAATTGCTCAAAACAACATATTGTTAATTTATATTTTGCAAAACTTAGCATATACAGTAAATAAATAAATCACAGAATCACAAACACAGAGTATTACAACAATAAGCAGCGGAATAGATAAATAGTAGTTCATGAAGCTACTATAAAACATCAGAGTCTAAAACAAATACAACAGAATGTCTCAATTACATGAAGTCTGGAATACAAACAGATGACATTTCTAAACAAATCAACTAGAAAAGCTGAATAGATAAGACAGATCTTCAAGCAAAGCTTCAATCTCCAAAGATGGGTCTCAAATGCTGTGACACTCAGTCTGACCCGAGCATAAAGCAAAACACAAAACACCCGAGTCAGGATTAACATTCTTATATCAGTAAATTCAACTCAAGTGAAATATCAACTGAAATACAAGTAACTCAGAGGATGTTTGGGATTTCCATCCTCTAAGGATCCGTGGAACTATCTACTATGTAGTAATATATGCTATTATAATATGTCTATAGTAAAGTAAACTATTAAAATAGCGTTAAGGCGTTACCCATATCCCCGTTAACACATTTTTATAATGTCGTAGTCTATACAGATACTGTAAACTCCACCCGCGTGAGGGCTATCAGGGAGCACTCCATAGGTACGACATAAAACAAACTCGTAGAAGGCGCGGTAGGGCATGTGACAAGGCATGTGAGGCAATGCCAGGGTGGATATACCGTTTTCGGATCCGGACTGGTGGTAATGCATAGCAGCTACTATCGCCCACCTCGTCACACACTCCCAACTCAAAGGGTGCACCCAATCAAATCACAAAAGCAATAGAATGGTATCGAAGAAATGTGTTCGATCGGAGGAATGACCTCACTTGGCCCGGCATGGCTCATGTTTTAGCCACATCAAGCTGACTCACGGGAGTCAAGGCTACGTAAATACCATATAGAACCATCGCCAAACCATCCTACTTCATTTTGGAATCTCCACCACATACACAGTTGTTAAAGTGGTTTTCGGTATTGGCAGAGAGTATGATAATATCTGATCTAACAACCAAACGCTTATTTCACACCGTGATCATTTCATTTCAAATAGTTCATACTTCATATCAAATATCATATTCATTTCAAAACCATATCAAATTCGATATCATTACTCACTTTAAATAGTATTCATTTTCAGAATCGTAACACTTTCGAAATTATAACACTTTGGAAATCATAACTTTTGGAAATCATAACACTTTCCACCTAAATCGTTTAGATGTTGAAAATAGTATATATTGATATTAAAATAGTTATAAACTAAAATAGTTTATATAGTAGAAATACTTTATATAATAAAATAGTTTCCTCCAATTTCACAAATCGATTCCAAATATAGAGTTGAACCACAAATTGAACCATTTCAATTTCAATAGATTTCAAAGTTTAACTACTCAAACATTTACAATAACTCAATTTAATACATTTCATTTACACTTCAAATTCAACCCCCTTTTTGAAACCTTCACTTAATCAATCCAATAACAATTTATTAAAATTCCAATTTATAAATTTAAATCAATATTAAATATTCAATCCCAATTTTTTTATTTAAATTTGAGAATATCCATTTAATCACTTTTTATCAAATCAAGTTATAAATCATATTTCTCCACATCTAAAATCAATAAATTCAAATAAATTCTTATTTAAATTCAATTATTAACCAATTTAAATTCCTAGTCAACATTAATTAACCTTCCAAACCTTTATTATTAAATTTATAAAATCTATTTTTAAAATATTAATATAAATTTAAATAAATACTTAAACATATTATATACTAATTAAATTTTATTAAATTTATTTTATATTAAATCCATTTTTATATATTTAAAATAGTAAAATTATAAGTAAAATCTTTAAATTATATTTTCAAAACTAACTTATAAATTTATACTTCCAGAACATAAAATTTTAAAAATCTAAAATTTAGACATATATAAATTTAACATTTATGTATTATATTCTAAAAATCAATATTTAATAAAAACCATATATGTCCTTTCCAAACTTTGGAAATCATTTTCAAAATATAGACCAACGGTGTCCATATATAACTCTCTATCCTATGGTCAAGTGATACGGACATTTATCATTTCAATCCGCAATTTAAATATCCACGGGTATATATCATTTCAACCCGCAAATCCCAAAATTCAAAATCAATGAAAATCGCTTGGGTTTATCATTTCAACCCATAACGATTTTCCCCTAATCTATAATATCGTTCGGGTATGTATCATTTCAACCCATAGGGAATTTCTAAATTAACAGGGAACTTGCAGAGTGAGAACAAATATGATAAAATATGACATATCAATAACAGGCATATGTCATCAGTAACAAATTTAATTATAATATAAATAACAGATTATGGTGTCAGATGTCACAGGTGAATAGTTACAGGTAATGGCATATCATATATAATAATTAAATAGTTAACAGTTCGAATTTAACAGCATATTTCAATTGTCGTTTCAAGTGAAATCAAACTTATTAAATATAAGAATGTTAATCATTAGTGATTGCTCTCCTTTCGAGGCTAGAGAACTTTGATAACGAATTGGGCTACGAATCCGAGCAATGAATTCAGAGTAAAGTACAATGAGCACGAATTCGACGAGTAAAGTTGATAGCTTGGGATTGATGGAGACAAATCAAACCAGCTTGATATAAACTGAAACAAAATATATATATAATATTATAAATTTTCTTAAAATCAATATTCAACTTAAAACACCTATCAAAATAAAATCTGTATATACATATATCTTTAAAACCAATATCCAAATGAAGTCTCTATATTTAAAATCCAAAAATCAATGTTTAAAAAAAATTCATACATTTCTTTCAATATTTCTTCAAATGCATTTTAAACGTTAATATTAACATAAGTAACCATATATACATATATATATACTTTCCAAAATATAAATATTAACATAAATATAGCATATTATATAAATATATATATATATATGTGTCTCAAATTATTAACAAAACATATTTTATTTATACATTTCAGAATATCAACCTCTATCAAACATATATTCATATATTGAAATCAATGTTTATAATAAAATTAATATAAACTTGCTTTGCTATAATAAATATATAGACTCAAAACAGATCCTATTAAACTCATATTTACATATGTCTACAAACAGCCAGTTTTATATTACTTACATAAACTTATGTATATACACTAACATATTATATAACATACTTAACTTATATATATAAACTGGCATATATATATATACAACTTTCATGAAACAACATATATAACTGACATATATAAACTAACATATATAAAATTTATATAAACTACATATGTAAACTAACATATCATAAACTTACGCAACTAACATATTATTAGAAGGAGAGGCTATCAGTAAACATACATACGCAAGTTGGAAAGACAGAGGAGCAGGTTCCAAAAAGAAGTCGCACGGCGATCATAAGATTCAAATATGAGAATGCAAACTTGAATGGAATTTTGTATATGTATATTCTAAAGAAAGAACAGATTCTCCAAATACCAAGGCACCAACATAAGGCATTTGTTATCCCGCCTTTTGGCAAGGCCGTAACACCAAGGAATTGACTAGTAACCAATGACGGTTCATCTTAGAGATCGGTTATACACAGGCTCACTATGGAAATCGACGAATTTTTTCCGAGTCCAGATCGAGCTAAAATTGATTTGACACGACAAGCGAGGCTATGAGAGTCAACGTTCCAAATTTCAAGTCAATCCGAGTTCGTATGTTCAAGTTACGATCGATACAAAATTGGATGAAAACCAACCACTGTTCGAAACGCTCAGTTCGAATCCATCAGGGAAGCTCACTTTGACTCGATCAGCTCCGCATCCGTCACCAAGCCTCTGTTCGACTCGATCGGGTTCGTATCCATCAGAGAAGCTCACTTCGACTCGATTAGCTCCGCATCCATCACCAAGCCTCTGTTCGACTCGATCGGGTTCGTATCCATCAGGGAAGCTCACTTCGACTCGATCAGCCAAAAACCACTTCGTATCGATCTGCATCCATCAGGAAGCAACAGTTCGACTCGATCGTCTAATGCCTACTTTGAATCCATCAGCTGGAGCATGTTGCTCGAATCCATCGAGCAACAGTAGTTCGTGTCCCTCATTTGTCCAGTTCGTATCCACACTAGAAAAGCCTTGTTCGAATCCATCAAGTTTCGGTACTTCATATCCATCATGGATCCACTGTTCGGATCCATCGTGTTGCCGTTATTCGAATCGATCGACCGGAGTTGATTTCCATCGATACGAACAGAACCCTATTGGCAACGCGTGCAATTCACTTTCCATCGATACGAAAAGAGGGTGTTTCCATTGATACGAACGAAGCAAGGCTATCGACACGAACAACGTAGTTCTGATCGATACGAACCAAACAGCCTACCGAAAGCCTCCATTTTGTATCGATCATAACTCGAGATCCACAAGTCCAAATGCTATGAAATTTTCACAGAAGCTTACGTGCATGCTATGGAATGTCCATGCCAAATTTCGACTCCATCGGACGCAATCTTGATCGATACGAAATCCGTTCGTATCGATCACGGATCGGACCGAAACTTCGTAGGCTTGGGCGCGCGGGCCTAGTTACGTGCCAGAGGGAGCCTCCCGAGATCTGAGTGAAATATCAGCCTCCTACACCTATAAATAGAGCCCCAGGGCATACAGAAAAGGATCTTCTTCTTCTTTGAACTCTCCAACGCCCAGACTCTGCCGGATCCAGTTCTAAACTCCATTGCTGCTGCTACCAACGAATTTCACTGCTGAAAATCGTAGTTAATTGCTGTAACCCACTGAAATCATTTGTAATCATCAAAGAAAGATTAATAAAGTAATCAACTTCATAGTGGATGTAGGCAATACGCCGAACCACTCTAAATTCTTGTGTCTCTGTGCATTCTAATTATTTTCATATTTGTAATTTGGAGTTTTTGTTAGATAATCCTCTTTATTCATTTAATTTCTTCACTTTATCTCTTTAAAAACTTCCGAAGAGTGTTGTGCCCAATTTTGGTACAAACACTTTGGTGCTTTCACTGAGAGAAACCCAACTTTTCTCCTGCTCCTTGGATCTCCTATCGATACCGGATTGCATAAATCCAAGAAGAGGATCTAGATCTCAAGCTTTGAAGCCCTTCCATTCTATTCAGATTTGCAACCAGATCTAGGAAAGGACTTCATTAATTCATCATGGTGAGTACACGTACCACTTCTACAGCTGCTGATCAAGGAGGACGGGATAGACAGAATCCCGTGCGATTGCCTCCATCCAACCAAGATGGACGGGATAGACAGAATCCCGTGCGATTGCCTCCATCCAGCCAAGATGGACGGGATAGACAGAATCCCGTGCGATTGCCTCCATCCAACCAAGATGGACGGGATAGACAGAATCCCGTGCAATTGCCTCCATACAACCAAGATGCCGCCGGACCTTCAGATCCATCAGGCCCGGTTACCAAACAAGATTTTCAGATGCTACTCCAAGAATTGACCCAGAGTCGGCAACAGCTAACTGAACAACTACTCGCCAACACAGAGTTGACCAACCAACTGAATCGCCAAAGGCGCAGAAGATCCAGAAGAGATCAAGGTTCTTATTCTTCCACAGAGAGCTCAGCCTCATCTGACGGTCATCACAGATCCACACTCCCGCGGCTGAATGTAAGCTACACCCAGGCCACAGGACACCAACCTGCCTCACATCTAGGACAACCTAGAACTGGACCATCCACTAGTCATCATACCGTCCCTTCATCCCGAGGAGGTGCTATTCCTTATCATGTCACAGGCAACCTCGCTACTACCACCACTACCGAACAAGGAGTTGATGCTAGAAACCAAGCTGATCCTCATCATAACCAACGAGAGCAGACTCCAGAGCCTTATGTCCCAGAAAACGTTGAACCAAGGAGGCGAGGCATGGACCGTCGACCGCGTCCGGTCTAGACTCGCGCTGTCGAAACCTGACCACACCTTGCCCCAGCATGCTCCTGGTATCCGGATGTCGGATATACCAACAATGATTCGTCAAATGATCCGTGAAAATCAGGGTTTCAGTAATGACGACTGGGGAATCTCCCGGAGTCATACCCCTTTCACCGATGACATATTATATGCTGAACCACCTCGGCGCTTCAGGATGCCAACTTTGCCAATCTATGAAGGAAGCTCTGATCCCAATCAACACAACCTGAAGTATGAATGGTTGATGAATGCTGCGAGGGCAGATGATGTAGTAAAATGCCGTAGTTTCCCCATTTCCCTAGGGGGCATTGCAACCATGTGGTTTACTCGTTTGCCACCACGATCCATTTCTAATTTTGACCAGATGGCCACCAAGTTTGTTGAACAATTCCGTATGCACGTAGCAAGGCCTAAAGATGTTCACACTTTGTCTAGCGTCACTCAAGCTCCCGCAGAGACCCTCAGATGTTACTTGGAGCGATTCCATGCTGCGTGCGCATAAATAAGCAATCCCATTGACAACTCTATCCTGATGGCATTGACTAAGGGGATTGATGCTGATTCCGAGTTCGGAAATTGGTTAGCTAGGAAACCACCTGCGTCATTGGACCATTTCTATTCCAAGGCAGCCCAATTCTTGAGAAGGGAGGATGCGAAACAGTCCAGGAAACAGGATGACGCAGGGCCTAACATCGAAGGAATTCAGAGTAACATCGCCGTTAAACAATCTGGGGAGAGTTCCGGAAAAGTTCGGTTGAATATTCAAAATAAACAGAACCAGCAGAGGGATAGTGGAAATCAAGGCAAAAAGCAAGATCAGAATCGTGGTCCACGACGTATAGCACCCATGTTTGACAATTATACTCCGTTGAATACGTCGCTGGAAAATGTGTATTTGCAGACCTGCAATACCATGCAATACAAGAAACCGGCTCCAAATCCACCAACGGAAAGACAAGTCCAAATAGGAAAGTTTTGCAGATTCCACGAAAGCTATGGCCATAATACTAATGAGTGTCGACATTTGCAAGATCTCATTGAAAAATTGATACGTGAGCGGAAGTTAGATCAATATGTCCGGGCGCAGCAATCAGGAGGTGCGGGCCCATCAAATCTGAATCGTGCGCCGAATCAGGAAAGACAGGAGGAACCCGCTCGTACAGGCGGGAGGTTGGTTATCAACACAATAAGTGGTGGTCCTCACCCAACAGATCGAAGCTGGAAGGAAATGGAGTCGTATGCTAGTTCTATCAGGCATGTGGACTTCGAGTATTGTAGTAGTTTTGATGAAGGGGCTCCGGCCAAGCAACAGAAGACGATGACAGATGATATCGTGTTCAGGAACAGAGACGCTGACAGAGTCGAAGCCCCCACTATCGACCCACTGGTCATCTCAGCTCAAGTAGGTCCTGCTTGGATAAAGAGGATCTTGGTTGATAGTGGAAACTCTGTGAATATCATGTTTAAATGAGCTTATGATCAAATGAGAATGGAAGCAAAGGACTTGAAACCCTGTCAATCTCGAATCCATGGTTTCAACGGAAGTGCTACTATACCCACTGGAATGGTGGAACTACCAGTGGAGTTGGGAGTTAGAGAACGCCGGAGAGTACGGATGTTACAGTTCGTTATGTTGGACATAAACTCCCCTTATAATGCTTTCTTGGGCCGACCTGCCCTCGCTGAATTCAGGGCAGCCATTGCCCCATGGTGTCTGACTTTAAAGTTTCCCACTGATCGTGGAGTTGGAATCATTCAAGGAGATCAGGCTGCTGCAAGAGCCTGTTATGTTGCTGAGCTGCGAGAGGCGCAGCGAAAGGAGAAAGGAAAGGGCGTAGAGGAATCGCTCTGCGTCCACTTTACTGATAATTGACAATTAACGCCCGGGCCTAGGCCCGGGCACCCCAGCCAATTCCAAAGGGATCTTGACCCAAGAGAAACTGAAGACGAAGAAGAATCTAAGAAAAGTCAAGCATCCCCAACTGAACTGACGATTGATGTCTCGATTGATGATGACGATGATTCGAAAATGATAAAGATCGGGTCTCAGCTAAGCCAGCAAACTTAAGAGGAATTGGTTGAGTTTTTTGTAGGCGAATCTTGACGTGTTCGCCTAGACGCATTCTGATATGTGTGGGATCTCACTGGACATCGCGAGCCACACTCTGAACATTGACCCGTGGCATGTCCCGGTCAAACAGAAGAGGCATGGTATGGATCCAGAGAGATCTGCCGCCCTTAAAGAAGAAGAAGAAAAGCTTAAAGCAAACGGGTTCATTCGAGATGCATTGTATCCATAATGGGTGTCGAATCCCGTGCTCGTCCGAAAATCAAACGGAAAGTGGAGAACATGTGTCGACTATTCCGATCTGAATAAAGCTTGTCCCAAAGACAGTTTCCCGCTTCCCAGAATTGATCAGCTAGTAGATTCGACAGCTGGGCATGAGCTCTTATCCTTCATGGAAGCATATTCTGGCTACAATCAGATACCGATGCATTTACCCGATCAAGAACATACCAGCTTCGTAACGAACCTGGGACTTTATTGCTACAAATTATGCCATTCGGACTCAAGAATGTTGGGGCTACTTATCAGCGATTGGTCAATCGTATGTTTGCCAATCAAATCGGGAAAACCATGGAAGTGTATGTAGACGACATGCTTGTGAAGTCACGAATTTCCACTGACCATGTTAAAGACTTGGAAACTATGTTCAACATATTTCGAGAATACAGAATGAAGCTTAACCCACTGAAATGTCACTTTGGAGTTGCATCCGGAAAATTCCTTGGGTTCATCATCAATGCTCGAGGGATCGAAGCTAATCCTGAAAAGATCTGGGCTATCAGAAATCTCGAAACTCTGAAAACTATAAAGCAAGTCCCGAGTCTCAATGGGAAAGTAGCGACATTGAGCAGGTTCATTTCAAAGTCCACTGACAAATGCATTCCCTTCTTCGATCTGATCCGAAAAGGGAAACGAAACTTTGAATGGACCACGGAGTGTGAGGGCGCTTTTCAAGCACTAGTTCAGCATCTATCCACACCACCTATCTTGTCAAACCCTAATCGATCATGAAAAGTTGTACGTATATTTGGCGATATTAGAAGACGCTATCAGCGCTGCCTTAATTCGAG
Organism: Allium fistulosum; assembly: GCA_030737815.1. NCBI lineage: Eukaryota > Viridiplantae > Streptophyta > Magnoliopsida > Asparagales > Amaryllidaceae > Allium > Allium fistulosum. Next base: position 611,405,732 of record CM060902.1, read on the forward strand.
AAGAAGACAGGATACAGAAGCCAGTATACTACGTCAGCAAACGATTGACTAGAGCTGAAAGGAATTATCCGAAGCTAGAGAAGTTGGCTTATTGCCTTGTTATTGCATCAAGGAAGCTCCGACCATATTTCCAGGCACATCCAATTATTGTTTACACCGACCAGCCATAACGACAGGTCCTTTCGCGGCCTGAGACATCTGGTAGGTTACTCAAGTGGAACATCGAATTGAGCAGTTTGACATTACTTACACTCCAAGACGAGCGATTCAAGGACAAGTCCTAGCCGATTTCATAGTTGAGTTTACCGTTCCAGAGGACTTGCCCGAAACCAGTAAATCCCCTGAATACGTCTGGAAGCTGTATACTGATGGTACATCAAACGATCGGTGTTCGGGCGCTGGTGTTGTACTTGAAACCCCCGAAGGCCGATCTGTATGCTATGCTTTGAAGTTTGATTTTCATGCAACCAATAACAAAGCTGAATATGAAGCCTTCTTAGTCGGACTAAAACTTGCCAGAGATTTGAGAATTCTCACAGTGGAAATTTATTATGATTCGCAGTTAGTTGTGTGTCAAGTACGGGGAGAGTATCAAGCGAGAGATCGAAGGTTGGCTGCTTACTTAGCTCGAGTTCAGGAAGTACTAAATTAGTTTGATTATTATGCCATTTATTGTATACCTCGAGAACGCAATCAAAAAGCCGATTCATTGGCAAACATAGCTAGCACAGGTGAAGCTCAGCAAATGGGACTCGTTCTCGTAGAGACGTTATCTTCCCAAGCAATGACTGGGCAGAAATAGACTGGGTATGTGAAACCGTCCAAGAAAGGGATTCATGGATGGCTCCACTCAGAAATTACATCGAGCACGGAACCCTGCCGGAGCATAGGAGTGAAAAGAGACAAATCCTTTGGAAGGCCTCACGGTTCACCATCCAGAATGGAATCATGTACAGAAGAGGGTACTATGTTCCTTTACTCCGGTGTATCGCTCACGATGAAGTTAAACGAATATTGCACGATGTACATGAGGGAGAATGTGGCGATCACACTGGGGGGCAAGCACTTGCCAAGAAAATACTTCAATATGGATATTACTGACCTACAGTTAATCATGATGCATCGGATTATGCAAAGAAATGTGATAGGTGTCAAAAGTATGCTCGAATTCCTAGAGCCCCTCCTACAAAGATAACGCAAATGGTCAGCCATGGCCATTTGCAATGTGGGACATCGATATCATTGGTACTCTACCCCTGGCAAAAGGTGGTGCGAAATACGCCATCGTCGAAGTTGATTACTTTACCAAGTGGGCAGAAGCTGAAGCTCTTGCTACCATAACGACAAAGAAAGTAATCAACTTTGTGGTTCGCAACATCATCTGTCGATTCGGTCTCCCACACACCATTATTACCGAAAATGGAACCCAATTCGAAAGTGCTGAATTTAAAGATTTCTGCAAACGATTTCACATCCAAAAGAAATTCTCCGCAGTTGCACACCCTCAGGTGAAGGGACAGGTCGAAGCGGTTAATAAAGTTATAAAGTCCATTCTGAAAAATGACTGGAAAAGGTCAGGGGCAAGTGGGTCGATGAACTTCCTATGGCTTTATGGGCTTACCGAACAACCCACAAGACCGCGACCGGTAACACTCCATTCTCTCTCTCTTATGGTTCAGAAGCCGTTATTCCAGTCGAGCTAGAAGTACCTTCTCATCGTGTGACATACTATGATCCAAAGACTAATGCAATATTACTTGTTGAATCTCTCAATTTACTAGATGAGAAGCGTGAAGAGGCTGATTTGAAGGCAGCTGCGCATGGAAGTCGAGTCGCCCGATTGTACAACGCCAAGGTCCGTCCGCGAACCTTTGAACTAGGCGATCTCGTCCTTAAAAGAATCTATCCGGTTCCTTCGCATATGAAGCCGACATGGGAAGGACCGTATGTAATTGAACGAAGGCTCGGAGATGGCACATTCAAATTATCGACCGTTGACGGTCTTACTTTGCCAAGAGCCTGGAACAGCGAGAGTCTTCGCCGCTACTACACATGACAGGCTATGTTTATCCATTTAGTTTATTTTCCATTTCGCAATTTGTTTCTGCATTTCGAAATTAGAATTTGTAATAAGGCAACTGACTTTGCCATATTTTCTTATTTCAGCAATAAAATGCAATCTCTTCGAGCCAGAGCTGTGACTTACTTGGCATGCTCTATATGATCATCACTATGCATGGAGAGCTAAGTTTCACCATGCGGTGGAATTTATTCAAATAGGGAGTGGCTGTGATGCAACCGGTCACTCGCTAAGTGACCCCGAGCTCGGGGACTAGCCATCACAACAAAGTCAAAAACGGATTGATACACGACAATCCCTCACTTAACTCCCAGTTCCCAGAGTGCGAACTGGAGTATAAAAATACGTTTACAAAGAGGGTGGATCCGTCCGCCTAACAACTTCGTCTGTATTTGCATCAAGTTTGAGGAGGGTGGACCCGTCTATCTAACGACCTCACTTGTTAACTCGGGGTGGATGTGATCCGACCATCCATGATCCTGATATACCTTTCGTTCCCAAAGTGCGAGCGAAATCAAAAACATACAGCAGATGTGACTAACCGTCTGCTTAACAAATCCGGATTCCCAGAGTGCGAGTCGGAGTATAAACATCAACTCCGAATTCCCAAAGTGCGAAACGGAGTATAAACAACAACTCCGAACTCCCAGAGTTCGAGTCGGAGTATAAACATCAACTCCGAATTCTCAGAGTGCGATACAGAGTATAAACAACAACTCCGAACTCCCAAAGTGCGGGTCGGAGTATAAACATCAACTACGAATTCCCAGAGCGCGAATTGGAGTATAAATACCAACTCCAAACTCCCAGAGTGCGAGTCAGAGTATAAACATCAACTCCGAATTCCCAGAGTGCGAAACGGAGTATAAACAACAACTCCGAACTCCCAGAGTGCGAGTCGGATTATAAATATCAACTCTGAATTCCCAGAGCGCGAATTGGAGTATAAATACCAACTCTGAACTCCCAAAGTGCGAGTCGGAGTATAAACATCAACTCCAAATTCCCAGAGTGCGAGTCGGAGTATAAATGTCGATTCCGAGTCCCCAGAGCGCAGACGTGTGATTAAAACTCAAGCCGGCGTGACCAGCCGCCGGTAATCAAATGAGGATCCCCGTAGTGCGGATATGATCATCAATAATCTAACAAGTATGGATGAATCACTCGATCTCCGCTTGTCTCAGACATCCGTTCAGTGGCACTAGACTCAACATGTTACAAATGAGGAGCGATCACTGACTGGTGTTCCACAACTCACCCCCAAGACTGGGGGGCATAACTTAAATGTCGACCATTGACTGAAGCAGTGCGTCGTCAAAATTCAATTCACTTCCCGATCATGAACCATGTCTATAGTTTCCAGACTTGGTGCAAAAAGACAAACTTGACTCATAGGCTAGAACTCAACAAGTGCATTTCAAACATTGAAACACTTAAGCAAATACAGTATAAGCTAAAAAAGAAAAGTTTCATTTCTACTATTTATGAAAGAAATTCGTGTACAAGTTTGTTCCAAAAAATTCCTACTAGCAGGGGCCGAACCCGCATCTATACACGGCCAACAAAATGTGAATCAAAATAAACCAAGGAAGCATGTCTAATCTTTCTTCTTCCTCGGCTTCCTTTTCGGTGTAGGCCCGCTGGAGCCGCCACTATCTTTCCTCTTTGAGCCTTTGCCTTTCGGTGGTCGGTCTCCAGGCGAGGACATGATATCAACATCCTCCTCCGAACTCGAGTGGATAGGAATGCTGCCTGCCGGTGGAGTTGGAGGGATAGGATCAGATGTGAAAGATGGAATGGCCGCACTAGTGTCGGAAAATGTACCACCAAGCGATATCATTCTAAGCGGAGCTGGACCAAGTGCCGCCATTCCGCCTCCAAAACTGCCACCATGAACCGCTGCTGCCATCTCGGCGTCGATTTCGGCCAAAATCTCCTTTTCGGTAGTCACTCGAGCCCCATTGGGAGCATCAGCAGTTGGCGTCGAAAAGCTTGTAGCAGGAACGCCTCCACCCATGACAAATGGTAAGTCAGCTAAAGGGTCGCCATGACGGCGAAAGAGTTCCTCCATCAGTTGCTCATCAAAAACAAGTGAGCCTCCCTGCATATCTTCAAGAGACGCAGCGGTAGTCACGGCGGTCGCTTCAGTAACGATAACCCCTTACGTCTGATGCGATTCTTGAGTGGTAGGAGGTGCGACTGATGCAGCGTCAATCATTGGAAAAAGAATAAGAGAACTGTTAGAACTTAACTTGATCGAAGATTTCACCTTAAGAAAGATATGTGGAATGTTCAGAATACCTTCCTCAGTTTGACTTGTGGGCGGCAGAACGGCTTCGGTAACTTGCGCTGTAGTCGGAGACATCTGCGGCTGATCCGGGTTGTAGGTAGGAACGGCTTGGGGATTGACCGCAGACGAGGATTCGGGCTGGGTTGACGCTGGAACTTCAAGACTCGCCTTATGACGGTCAACCCCTGAACCCTCTCCTACTTCGAAGTGCTAGGCGCCGAGTCTTTCCTTTTCATGTAGAATCATTGACTCGTGAAGAACCTTCCTTTCATCTTCAGTCAGAATGCGATTCTCGAGTTCAAACTCATCCACAGACTCACCCAAATGCGCCTCCTTCTCTTCTTTAACTAATCGGCCCCAGGCGTTGTAAAGATGCGCCGGATAATCATCGAGCCAGGCTAGACCCCTGTGCCTCAACACGTTAGCGTTGTAAACAACGAGAAGGTCTTCGATATCAGCCTCTAGCCTGGACTCGGCCGACTTCACTTTCTCCTCGACTTCAGTCTCCACCTTGCAGACTTTAGCCACAGCCGCATCCCGTCCACCCCTAAGTAGAACAGCTTGTTCGCACGCCTCCTGGGCTGCATTGTTTGCATCATCCCTTTCCTTGGCCGTGTCGGAAAATTTGGCCTTAAGCTCATTAAGTTCCTTGACCGCCGCATCTCGTTCGGCGGTAACAGTAGTATTCCGATGGCCCATCTCCTCCACTAAGGGAACGTGTGTCTGCCTCAACCTCTCCATCGCCGCGTTCGCTTCATCAGCTTTTTTGGTGGCATCCATTTTAGATTTCCGAGAAGACTCGGCCTCAGCAGTGATCACTTGAATGATCCGGTCCCTTTGAGCGAGTTCGGTCTCCATTTTCTCGATCGCTTTGGCTTGCTCAAAGGCCACCTTAGAAGCTTTCTCTGCAGCCTTAACCCACTCTCTATACTGGGTGTAGATGTCATGAAAGTAATCATGCATCGTGTTTTCCACACCTGATGGAATTCTTTTTAAGTGTGGTGGGAAGACATAGCCGTCAAAGCATATGTTCGGAAAATCCTTCCTCATCTAAACCAATTTAATGGCCCCTTCTCCTGTGGGCTCAGTTGGGACCTGCTCTGCAATTATGGAGGCCGTGGTTTCGACTCTCTAGAGATGAGTCTCGGACCTAGAAGTATGAGAAGATGGCCTGTGACGTGGAGGCTCTGGTGGATGTGGAACAAGAACAGGGGTGGAGATGGAAGTCTGAGAGGAGGAGAGCGAGATCTAGATCGATGTCTGTATTCTCTGTCCCTGTCACGCCTATACCTATCTTGGTTAGAGTACTCGCAATCGCGGTCTCTATCTGAATCCCTCCTGCGGGAATCATAATAAGTAGAAGCTTTTCGGGCAGAGCGAAGGTTCCCCAGCATCGATCCTTTCCCCGACATAGTACCTGAAAATGAGAGATGAAAGAAGAGTTAGTGATTTCTTAAGTTGGACGATTTACAGTTATGAATCATGTAGTGCAGTGAAGTGTATGCATGTGCAACCCCCCGACCAACCGGAAATGTCGGCCGCACTCATAGCAAGCGACCTGCTCAGTTCAAGAGCATTATCAAGCTCCTCCATCCCGGCGTCGTGTTGAAACGACACATAATCCAGAATCGGAATATCAGCAAGCCCTTCAAAAGGATTCTCAACTTGCGGGGGAGGAGCCTCCGAAATTCTAATCCCCGGGACGAGCAAGGACATAACCACGGACTTTAATCTCACGAATTTAGAACGCTTGTGAGCAACTGCTTTGCATTTTCTTCTCCCACCTGAATCCTGAACATCGGAAGAAGGCTCGGTTGGGAGCTCATTATCAGTAGGCATTCTCTCTGGGTCAACTTCTTCAGTTATTATGACTCCGGGCGCCTTGCGTTTCAACCGCTTCTTCGAGACCGTTCTAAGAGTCCTTTCCAGCCGTATGCTTTGCTTACGCTCAATCAGCCCGACAGTTCTCAAGTTTCTGTCGGTTAGAACCAAGTCAATGTGCCTCTCTTCACCCGGAACCGTTTGGAGAATTCGAACTAGCTCTCTGAAGTATGCACCGTCAGGTCGAGAGATTTTAGCTATAAAAGAAGAGAAGTATGTCAGTTTTGAAGCCGGCTATTACAATCTCAATAATTCGAGAGAAAGATTGCAATGTTTACGTCTATCCAACCATCGCCTAGCAAATCCAGGGGGCACCGAGTGTAGAACCATTCAGTCTTAAAGTAACTTAACCTTCCCCAGGAGCCCGTTACAATTTGACAGTTCATGACCGCTTCCAAGAAGGTGAAAGAAGGGCTGTCTCCATGACTCTTAATGTTAAATAGATATCTAATCTTGATCGGCTTTGGCGGTCGAAAGAGAATCTCCATAAACAAAATGAAGGTGCTATTCAACAAAGCGTATCCGTTGGGATGTAGCTGGGATGGAGCTATTCCAAGGAATGATAACATCTCCCTTATATATTGGTTGAAAGGAGGAAGTGTCCCCGCTGTGCAAGCGTGACGGTTGAAAGCAGTAAACCCCTCCGGGGGATCATGTGGCCTGTCGTTTGGCCCAGGCAGTAACACGTCGTCAAGCGACAAGTCGTGCCTTAAACAAATCCGTCCCAGCATATCTTCAGAAATACCGGACGGGATGGAGTCTTGAGGATTCATAATGAACCGGGCACCTGGAAGCTCGTCCGGAGCTGGAGTTATAACTTCGGCTTTAATGACCGGTATCTCGATGGTTGAAGGAATTGAACTCGGGAGTTCCTGCTGCTGAGAACTTGAAGGTTCCATGACTAACTAGCTTATGAAAAATCATTGTTAAACAACAATAACGCTCGTGCATCTCCCAATGTAAAGTGTGTGAGTGTGTTGTGTAGTGCGGTACTGTATATCACTTGAGAAGTTCTACAGAATTGAAGTAAACATGGAAACGACGAGACTTCGGAATTCAGTCGGAAGGACCGTCATCGCTGACCGTCACAACCGTGCCATCCAGTTATTAGCAATCAGTCCAAGTTAAAGTTTGTTAAAATTTTGTTAGAGTTGCAGTTCCATCGACGAGCTTCGTAGGGAAACCAAATATGTAGTTCAACGGTCAAGTCCAATTATGCAAGTTTAAAGCTCGTCGGAGTCAGTTGTTCAAATGTGCGAGGAATTACAAATTTTTTAACGTTCAATTCGTATCGCTCACAAGAGCCTTGTTCGCATCGATAAATCATGGTCATCTGCATGTGAGTTCGACTTGATCAAAAGACTGGGGATTTCGAATCGATCCGGAGTTATCATTTCACATCCATCAATTGGGTTGCATTCGTATTGATCCCTGGTGCACAATTCGAATCGATCGAATACCCTGGGTTTAGAATCCATCAGATGCAACCCCTTCGTATCGATCAACACGCTCGAGACACTCATCGATACTAACCAACTCGATGCAACGACTTAGCCATCGATCGATACGAAGGCCTCCATCTCATCATCTTAAAGCCATGACTCCGGATCGATGCGAAAACGAGGACCAGAGAACCACTTTTTCTCCATGCTCCTTCTTCCCCAGGTCGATTCGAACAACGTTCTATCCTTCCTCGACCTCACACATTATCTACTGCCTCGAGCAATGTTCAGGCACGAGTTCGAATGGAATGGCAAAAGAATCTGGATCTCATCGTTTTAGGATTGATTTTGTTCAACTGATTACCTGATTTCGATAAATGGTTGAAGGGATTAAAGACTTTGGTACGATTCGAAGTCGAGCAGTTTTTTCCTTTCTTGGTCTCAGAAGCGATACGAAAGCAAGGCACAAAAGTAAAAAGTGAAAAGTGAAAAGTGGCTAAGTCCACAGTATTTATATGGACTCAGGTATAAAGGCAAAAACGATTCGCATCCCCGTAGATTCGACCGGTTGCAAAACATCACCCAAGGATCGATTCGAATGGGCCCTTCGAATCCATCAACCCTCAGATGACTACTATTTTGTATCGATCGTGGGACTTCTGTTCGAATCCATTAAGCATTGCGCTGTTCGAATCCATCTACACGAGACTTTATCGAAGCGAAGTTGCCAACAAAGGCTTTTCTGAGTCACCCAAATCCATCGATACGAAACTATGTTCATATCGATCGTCTTCAACTCCATCCCCATTTTAGCGGCATGAAGTATGCAGTTCGAATCCATCAAACCACGGCATCCGGAGGTCAATATTCATCGATACGAATGCGCATTTCGTATCCATTTTAGTGGCTCGCGCCAGTTCAAAGACGAATTCCACCAAAGTTCGTAACCATCGATACAAAAGTTAGTTTCGTATCCATCGAATCTTAGACCCACCGATACGAGCGACCGCTTCGTATCCATCGAGCCCCACATCCATCGATTCGAAATGCTCATTTCGCATCCATAAATGCAATGAAAATCGATGCAAAGACCATGTTTCAACCCTTCACATCGATTCAGGAGAGGATCGTTACGAAGGAACATTCAAAAACAACCATCGAGCATTGTTACAATGAATTTCACGTCGGTTCAGGAGAGGATCGATATGGAATTCAATATAAAATAAACTGACAACGACTCGGGAATGTCAGCGAGAGTCAGATTAACGTATATGCATATGCGTCAGACTAATATTAAATATTCCAGATTTACAGGAGTTGAAAACTCATTTGATAACGATTACAACAACAAACAGCTAATCACTAGCATACAGCAATCAGTTGCAGCAATACAGGGTACAGCAGTTAACAGTCGACAGTTTATGTTGTCGAAAAAATCAGTCGAAGATTACAGCTTTCATCGAAAAGACGATAGTTATTCAGAATGAAGATTGCAGCAGTTCAAAGCACATCATGTTTCCACAAGACATACTTTGGGGGGCAAATGTTATCCTGCCTTTTGGCAAGGCCGTAACACCAAGGAATTGACTAGTAACCAATGACGGTTCGTCTTAGAGATCGGTTATACATAGGCTCACTATGGAAATCGACAAATTTTGTCCGAGTCCGGATCGAGCTAAAATTGATTTGACACGACAAGGGAGGCTATGAGAGTCAACGTTCCAAATTTCAAGTCAATCCGAGTTTGTATGTTCAAGTTACGATCGATAGAAAATTGGATGAAAACCAACCACTGTTCGAATCGCTCAGTTCGAATCATTCAGTTCGAATCCATCAGGGAAGCTCACTTCGACTCGATCAGCTCCATATCCATCACCAAGCCTCTGTTCGACTCGATCAGGTTCGTATCCATCAGGGAAGCTCACTTCGACTCGATCAGCTCTGCATCCATCACCAAGCCTCTGTTCGACTCGATCGGGTTCATATCCATCAGGGAAGCTCACTTCGACTCGATCAGCCAAAGACCACTTCGTATCGATCCGCATCCATCAGGAAGCAATAGTTCGACTCGATCGTCTAATGCCTACTTCGAATCCATCAGCTGGAGCACGTTGCTCGAATCCATCGAGCAAGAGTAGTCCGTGTCCCTCATTTGTCCAGTTCGTATCCACACTAGAAAAGCCTTGTTCGAATCCATCAAGTTCCGGTACTTCGTATCCATCATGGATCCACTATTTGGATCCATCGTGTTGCCATTATTCGAATCGATCGACCAGAGTTGATTTCCATCGATACGAACAGAACTCTACTGGCAACGCGTGCAATTCACTTTCCATCGATACGAAAAGAGGGCGTTTCCATCGATACGAACGAAGCAAGACTATCGATACGAACAACGTAGTTCTGATCGATACGAACCAAACAGCCTGCCGAAAGCCACCATTTCGTATCGATCATAACTCGAGATCCACAAGTCCAAATGCTATGAAATTTTCATAGAAGCTTACGTGCATGCTAAGGAATGTCCACGCCAAATTTCGACTCCATCGGACGCAATCTTGATCGATACGAAATCCGTTCGTGGGCATACAGAAAAGGATCTTCTTCTTCTTTGAACTCTCCAACGCCCAGACTCTATCGGATCCAGTTCTAAACTTCATTGTTGCTGCTACCAATGAATTTCACTGCTGAAAATCATAGTTAATTGTTGTAACCCGCTGAAATCATTTGTAATCATCAAAGAAAGATTAATAAAGCAATCAACTTCATAGTGGACGTAGGCAATACACCGAACTACTCTAAATTCTTGTGTCTCTATGCATTCTAATTATTTTCATATTTGTAATTTGGAGTTTTTGTTAGATAATCCTCTTTTTTTCATTTAATTTCTTCACTTTATCTCTTCAAAAACTTCCGAAGAGTGTTGTGCCCAATTTTGGTACAAACAGCATTCCACCAATGGCAATTTATACATAAGAAGCATCACGCCACCAAGGTAAACCAAAATGCCAGAGGAAGAGGAAGGGGTCAGTTTGGCAACTAGGGGAAGGAGAGTGGTCGGTGTACGCTGTTGGGTGGCAAGGGGCAGAGGGTGAAGGCCGGATCTACTGTCTGTCTAGGTGCCCTAACGTGCATGGCTCGGGTGGAGATAGAGATCGGTGTAAAAGGTGGGCTATGGTTTTCGTACGCGTGGAAAGGTGGTTCGGTGATGGGTCATGTGAGAACGAAGGCTGCTGTTGGTGAAAGCTGGCTGTTTGTGGAGCTACAGGGTGGTAGACGCGGATGTGTTTTATTTTTTTGCTGTGTGGTGTTGGTGAAAGGGGGAGGTGAGAGGGTCGGCTACTGGTGATGGCTGTGCTGCGTGGGTAGATGGGTTTCGGTCAGAGTGGAAAGGTAAGAGCGGAGTAAGCAAGGAGGTGGCTTCACGTGTGTTTGGTGATAGGTGGCCCAGACAAGGTGAAGAGGCGGATGAATTATGCGTGGGTTTGGAAAGGAAACACGCACGAGTCGGTTCAGCAAACATTATATTATAGCTTTTGTTTCTTTTATATTCAAATGGAGGCACTGATGAAACAGTGGAAAAGGAAGAGATTGAGAAGGTTAAGGGACAAACAGTCTTTCAGAATATAACAAGCCTAGTTATATTTATTTTCAAAAGCAACAGTCAGAAAGAAGTGAAGAAAATGAACGGACCAAAATAATTAATTTGCAGTAGGAATAGAAAAAGCCAAAATGTTGAATTCAAGAAATATTAATTGCTAGTGGCTGACAGCTTTCTCACGGAGGGCAATCAAAGGACAAAGGAAACAAAAGGGTTCAAAACAGGTACCGATACGGTTACCGTTTTCGTAGCTTTCGCCGTGTAATGAACTCCGAATCACACAAACGAATATACTGCGGAGATCAGTATGACGAGACGAATGGAATGGTACACAGATATCAAAGGTATGACCATCCTATCAAAAGTCGATATTCGGTATCGAAAATGCTGCTAAAACACCGAAAATAAGATAAACGGGGCTAGAGAAGTCCAAATTTGACGAAAAGAAATATGACGTCTCACTCAGAAAATGATTTACATTTTTATTGAATAAAAATATTCAGATTTTGAAAATATTTTATTTACATCAAATTAACTGATTTTAAATTTGAAATTGGAAATTACATAATAGAATTAACTTTCATTTTTTCCAATGAAAATTTACTATTTGTTATGTTTTAATAGACGCATTCCAAATAATAAATTTTCATTGCTAAATTTAATTGTTTCATTTTTCACGAAAAATTTCAGTTAATTACATTATAAAAATCGTTAGAAATTACAGGTCATTACACTCCCCTAAATTCCAACACGAACAAACACAAAAGAAACAACACAAATCGATATTCAACAGTACTCAAAGTCATTTGCAAACAAATCTCATGGTTTCTCAAGTTCAAAAACTCTCTCGACGCGTAAGGATGATAAATAATTTGCTAAGCCTACCTTATGCCCAAAAGCCTCAGATTAATACTTAGTGATTGTTCATACTACCTAAGAACAAATCGAAGAGTCATTCCCTGAACCTTCCATAAGCCAACAAAACATAGTATGCATATACTTAATCCCATACGATGTGCACCCATACGCGATATCCAATCCGATCACTTGTTTGATCACATAAATTTCACTTTCAAACTAGTATAGATCACTTGACCTCTTCAGTGCGGACTCCGATCAGGTTTCTTAATTAGAAATTTCTGTTCTCATTACATAGCCATATATTATGATAGAAAACCTCGGGATCCCGTCTTAAGTATTTGCCGTTGTGAATTGAGTGAAAAATTCTGGTTTAGATCGGTGTAAATCGCCTAGAAATCATGTACTCGTATCTTTAGATCAAGAATAGTCATGCAAACAAAAGGATCTATGTACTACTTATACATTTTATCTTATTGGTTACTTAACTACACTTGTTACTTTTTAATCACATTCATTTACACAAATAGTATACCTCATTCAATACTAAAATTATTTATAAAACAATTCATAAAACATAACTTAAGTTAACAAAATGTTTATAAAGATATAACTTTATTTATAAAACATTTTACAAAAGCTTACTTCAATTTATTACTCATATAATACTCTACTACACCCTAAGAGTATATACACAACAAAAAATTCATTTTACTTTCTAAAATTCCGACGAAAGCCCAAAATAAATATGGGCCTTATAACTGAGTCAACCTTTGGACTTCTTTAACCGTCAAGTTAGGCAAGTAGTTAGGAAGACCAGGACATTAGTATACATACCCAAGATTTGTATCTACTTTCCTTAGACAATCCTAAGGTAAAGACGTTTATTAGTTGGTCCAATAACATCGAATGATTTACTTAACATGGTTGTTTAAACCAATCTAAAATTTGTTCTAACTTACTACCTTCTCAATTAAAGTGTTATCTAAACTCGTCTTTATATTTACAAAAATACTTACCCTTAAGTTCTTTATGATTAGGAAGTTTCAGGCTGTCCAAAATCGACGAAAAATCCATTTCATTCTAAGAAATGAAAACTATCTAACAATCATATCATAGTAAGATGAACATATCACACTATCCCAATGCATAGGATACATGCATCAATAAAACAACTTATCAAAGTTTCACTTATTTATTATACACACTTTACTACAAAGAGAAAACAAAAAAAGGTTTCTTAGTTATTTGGGTTTGTCACTACCACTTTGCTCCCTACATAGCATACATGCAAACCTTTTCTATAGAAAGTTCATATAAAAATTCTATACTACCCAAAACTACTCTTTATTAAACTACTCAATATTTTATATAAAATCTATTAAAAGAAAACTTTAGAACTAAATTCCGGGTTTTATCTCAAATCATTTGAAATAATAATATATACATAAAATTAACAAAGTAGGTTACTTAAGAGATCTCGAAGAATAAGAAAAATGGCATCCTCTACTTGCCCTCCTCTCCTCCCTATCCCGCCTCAGCCGCCCGTTTCCCCTTGCCCTCTCCGTGGACTTCCTATAGTTTCCTCTGCCTCGTTAGGGTTTTTCCATTGCCCTCCTTCTGATTTTGATCGTCGCACTTTCTTCTAGAAGCGTTATCATGGTCGGCTAGCTAATGATTCGTTTAGCTTTGATCCTATGGCCATGGAGGCTGGAATCCAAGGGTCGTCTAACCTTCAATCATACACTAATGTTGTTCGTTCTTATTCACCGAAGCCTTCAGCCGTTGATGTACCGCCCAAAAGGCAAGTCAAACTAGAAATGGATACTTTTGGCCACGTGTTCAAAATGGCTTCTAAAATTCAAAAAATAGGGTGCTACTTCAAATGCGGACTAAAGGAGCATGTGGCGAGTTTCTGTCGAACATTGTTCTATGTTTTCGATTCCAAAGTTAGGTCTTTTTTCCTCCAATTGCAAGCTTAATTTTGTGGGCTCTACTGGGAAACATTTAAAGGCCATGTGCGATGTCAACTCCCCTCAATAATGCGCCGTCGTTTCGAATCTTGTTCTAGAGATATCCAGGCCCCCACCTCTCTCCTCTTATACCCTGCACAGCTCAAGAAAACCTTCAGTTTCCAATTCCAAATCTAATCCCGCCCTTATTACTCCCACCATGATCACCAATAAATCCGATATTTTCTGCACTTAGTTGCATGTTGTCTTTTCCGTTGTCAGTGGGTTATGGTCCATCGAGGATCTTTGCCACTGCCTTGAATTCCACTTCCGAAGAGGCAACTAGAGAATCACAATTCAAAGTAATCGATCGTTCATAGTGTGGTTTCAAGACCACCATCTACTCAACATTACCGTCGGAAAAGGATTCTTCCAAAAGGAGAGTGGCATGATGCTTGCCCATCAATGGTCACTATTGAGAGATAGCTACAAAAGAGAATTCTTTAGTCTTTCCTGGACCCACATCACCGGCCTTCCGCCGTTCTCAAAGGGGGCACGGAACTTAGGGAGGTGCTTCTTCCAATCGATGAGTTCATCGCCATTGATCATTGTTCTAAGACGACAGTTGACAACCACTACACATGTGCAAAATTTTGCTTTGAAAAATCTGTTTCTCCTCCGGGTTCATTAGTTTTTCGAGCCTCTGATCATTTCTTCAAGCTTACCTTTGAGCCTTGGGTGCATGTTCACCCCTCAATTCCATCCATGGTTATTATTCTTGGTAATGCTGACACACTAAAGTTCTAGACCCAAAAGCCCATTTATTTGTTCAATGATGAAGGGCTTAAGACCTGGGTTGATGTTCCTTGTCCGTAGCTTAGCTTTGCCAACAATGTGATATTGGATGAAGACATGATTCAATGCAAGAAAGATGGGATAGATATGGGGAAAAACTGATAAAAATTACTTCTAATGATGGTGGTTGTCCTGCTTAAGATCCTGGTATGGCTGTCTAGCGGCCTCCCCTAAACGTTGAAACAACTCAAATGAGTTCTGCAGACAAGGAGTTTTATCTGGCTCAGGATATTAAATTAGACTTTCAAATGATCTTTGGTCATGGCTTGGTGTAGGATAATGCACACCTCTTGGACATGGAGATAAGCAACCAGTTTTCGATACCCCTCTAGCTCTCACTCAACCCATCGTCTGCAATTGCAATTTCAACGCCGGTCAACTCAATTCGCTGCAGTGGTTGCTTGCTTGCTCAAAGTGTGGGGCATCCTTTGAAAGGTAGTGTTTTTTTTCGAATATTTTAAATACATTAGGCCAGTCAACTGTTATTTCTGTTGCTGCATGTTTTGGAGTTGCCTTGTCACCTAAGATTGTTTCGGTTATTTAAAATTTGGAAAGGGAGAGGGCTTGCTCTTCCCTGTGAAGATTTTGACCTGGAATGCGAGGAGCTTGGGGTACCCTAGCAAGTATGATCTAGTTAGGAATTTTATTTATGATTTGCACCCTAATATTTTATTTATTCAAGAGTCTAAAACTGCTTGCCCCACTACGTCTAAGCTTCGCAGCATTGGGTGTTTTCGCTCTTTGGTTGGGCTTTTATTGATTCCTTAGGTTCTAAAAGGGGGATTATTACCTTTAGGTATGAGTCAAAATGGGACTTATTTCAAATTATTAAGGACCCTTCGGCTCTCCATGTCATCTTAAGGCTCAATGCAACGGGAGTGTTTTATGCCTTCTCTAAAAAATTTGGTCTGTTTAACTCGCTAGATAGATTAAGCCTTTAGGGCAATTGTGCCTCTTTAAGTTCTCTTTTTTCCGGTCATGGATTCTTAGAGAGGATTTTGATATCATTAGATTTCCGTCTGAGAGAACTAATCTTTCTAGTTTCAATCATGACATGGACTCCTTTAATGATTTTATTAATCGTTGTGACTTGATTAATCTACCTTTAAATAATTACGCCTTCACTTGGATGAATAAGCCATCATTTTCCCTTTCTTGCAAAACTAAACAGACTCTTCATCAATATTCCTTAGGAAATAATGCACCCCTTCTCTTTTCAACGTAGCCACCTATCCTTTATTTCCAACCACTACCCTGTTTTGCTTGACTCTTGAGATGGCTCTCCCCACAGGCCTCCGTTTAATTTTGAGAACTTCTGGACCCTCCAGCTGAGCTTTGATGATATGGTGTAGTAGCTCTGGTCCTCCTTTCGTGTTTCGGGGTCAGCCACCAAGGTTCTTATCACCAAGCTTCGTCTTCTTCGATCTGCCCTCAAAAAATGTACAAGTGGTCTTTACGGATCCATTATGATTAGAAAAGAGAACCTTGAAAACCAAATTTTAGATCTTAACATCAAGGAAGAGTCCTCCCCTCTATCGATCGATGATAGGAGCCTCCTGGATAGCCTTGAAGCATAACTAGAAAGCATTATATGGTTCTTGGAAGCGACATTCGAGGGATTAGTATTTGAAGGAGAGGACCTAAACACTGCCTAGTTTCACTGGATTGCTAATGGAAGATGTAGATTTAACCATATATCCACCATTAGAGTCAATGGTGCTGATATTGAGGAGGAGGGGGAAATTATCGAGGCTTTTACCAATCATTTCAGGTCTTTCCTTCGGTGGCCTTTAGCCCCCTTCGATGTCCTATACAAGGAGCTACTATTCCCAGACCGACTTCCAGCATTTAACTCAATTATTAATGCTGAATTTACAAGCTCTTAATGATATGGCCTCTGACAAGGCTCCTGGTCTTAATGGATTTCTCCCTCTTTCTTCAAGCATATTAGGGGTTCCTTAAATTCAACATTGTCGCGGTTTTTGATGAATTTTCTGTCTGTCCAGGCTGAATTTCTAGGCTCAATTACGCCAACATCATCCTAATTCCTAAATTTGAGGTGCTTGTGAGACCAAGGATTTCAGGCCAATTAGCTTGCGAAATATGCTGTTAAAGCTAATTGTAGATGTGCTTTCTGCTTACTAATCACCTGAAACCATTGATGGACTTCCTTATAAGCCCTAGGCAAACGGCCTTCACCTTTGGCAAATCCCTTGCTGACAATGTAGCTATAGTTAAGGAGGCAATCTCATATTGCCACTCAAGCTGTATCAACTGTTCCTTTGTCAAGTTGGATTTCTCCAAAGCTTTCGATGCAATATCATAGCAATTCATTCTCAATGCCCTTAAATCGAGGGGCTTCCCTCCAAAATTCTTGATGTGGAATCATAATCCGCGTTCAACATCCTTCTCTTCGGTCTATGTCAATGCGAGGCATGGAAACATTTTTTCTTCCACTCGAGGCCTTAGCAAGGTGACCCGATATCCCCCTTACTCTTCAATATTGTTGTTGACACCTTTGCATGCACAATTGACCTGGCCTCTACCTTGGGTTTGCTGGAATGCCCTGGAAACTTGATCTTCCATGCTGGGTGTAACTCTTTCTAGTTTTTTGATGACACTATCCTTATCTTTGCACCTTCCCTAAACTCCAT
This sequence comes from Allium fistulosum, assembly GCA_030737815.1. Classification (NCBI taxonomy): domain Eukaryota; kingdom Viridiplantae; phylum Streptophyta; class Magnoliopsida; order Asparagales; family Amaryllidaceae; genus Allium; species Allium fistulosum. The sequence continues at coordinate 611,423,345 of CM060902.1, forward strand.
TACTACTCTAAAGCTCTTGATCTACTGTTTTGAATTAGCATATGGGTTGAAGATTAACTTCAACAAAAGTGCAGTCTTCATGTTTGATCCTTCCCACCCTACTGGCCCTAAGGTTACCAGAACCCTGAACTACCCCATCCAATCCTACCCAATTCCCTATCTTGGTTTATGTTTGAGGCCAACTAGGTCTAAGCGTGAAGATTGGTCCACTGTCCTGGAGAAGCTTTCCTCCAGGCTAGCTAGGTGGAAGGGCTCCTCTCTTTCTCAACCTGGGAGAACCACGCTTGTTAACTCAGTTTTTAGCAGTATCTCGACTTATTGGCTCTCTTTTTACAAAGCTACAAATTTGGTAATCCACAAAATTGATTCTATTCGTCGGGCCTTCCTCTGAAAGGGCTCCCCCTCTGTGTCACCTGCCAACTGTCTAGTAGCCTAGGAGAAAGTATGTAGGCCGAAGAAATTTGGAGGGCTAGAAGTCATAAACCTCTCCCACTTCAACAAGGCCCTTCTAGGAAAATGGGGATCGGCCTTGCTCTCTAGCTGCTCAAAACCCTGGGCAACGTGGTTTTCTGCTCTGTATTACAATGGGACCTTTAACCAGTCTAACTGCTCCTCACCTCCTCCTCATTTTGCCTCTGTGTTTTGGAAGGACATCATATCTTGCTATAGAGAGTTTCTCATCAACACATCAATTAAAGTTGGAAATGGTGAGCGTACTTCTTTTTATGGCGATCCATGGCTTGAGAAAGTGTCCCTCAAATCTCTATTTCCTCAATTGTTCGACCTGGCATCCTTCAAAGAAATTTTTTTAAGTAGGCTTTTCAAAATAGAGAATGCAACATTTAATTTAACAACATCCTCACTAGGCCTAACTTTGCTTCGGTTTTGGCTTTGCTTCGACTCACCAGGTCTGTTAGCCCAAACTTGTAAGAGGACACCTTCAGTTGGAGCAACTCTATTTCGAGAACTTATATGGTGAAATCTAAATATTACTTCTATAGTTTCTCTGAAATGTACATAAATTTCAATCACCAAAGAAAACTTAAAGCTCCTCTTAAGTACAAGGTGAATATGTGGTTAATAATGCTTGATAAACTAAACAACTACTAATCTTGGCCAAAAGTAGCTTGGCTTGGCTCAATGCAGCTTCTAGTGCTTATTGTGCATAGATACATGCAAACATATTTTTTTCGTGCTACTTTTCTTACTCGGTTTGGTCAACTTGTGCTACTAACTTGAACATCGACTTTATGAACTCTGATAATACTTGGGTTGAGCAGTGGAATTCTTATGACCTCACCTCATCTGAAGCCTTGCTGGTTTTGGATTTTTCCTGGGTTGTATGGGTGGAAAGAAAATTGTGATGCTTCAATTCAAAATCTAATAGTTTTCTTTCTATCGCTAATAAAATACTGTATTTATATTCATCGTGGATAAGTACTCCAGTGGGCACTCTTCAGTTCTTTCTCCCATCCTCGGATGCACAAGAATCGGTTGGAAGCAACATAGCATAGGGCTGATCCATTGGGATAGTTTTTAGATCATGATGCTTCTTGCTATAGGTACATTATTTGTATCGTAGTTGTATGAGATGTTTATGCTACTTTACTACTTGATACTATGCGTTTTGGGTTGTGATGTTTCTATGTTGCTAGATTTTTGGCTACTGACTAAGCCCGTTGGTCGGATACTTATATTATTTATGCATGGTACGGCTATGCGACTTAGGACGCAAATCCTTTTAGTCCAAAAATTATAATATATACAAATATCTTTTGTACCTAAAATAAAAATTTCAGGATTAAATCAAATTTTATTTTACCAAAACTACTATGTAGCAAACTATTTTTTTAGCGTTCCCCGCTTTGAAACTCGAAATTGAACGCTGATAGTGCTACAATCATCGCTAGAATTATTTTCATGGGATGGAAGTGAGTTCAGTACACACAAATCATACTTTTGGGACTTAACCAATATCATTTTCGCAACAATATCAATACTTCATATAATAGTGCTTAGTATCATGATCTCAATTTCAAAAACCAATTTTCCAAATATATTTTTTAAAATCTATAGAAAATATACATATAGATCAAGTAACACAAAAGTGATACTACGTAAATAGGTCATACCAAGTCGTACCATATATTCCCTTACTAAGAAGGATTATGCCCACGAGAAGTGCTTACCAACCAAATATATCTATTCCCCATTTTTAGTAAATTTCGAGCCACTCGAACTAGATAACATAAAAATACTTTGTTTTCAAGTAGATTTGTCGATTCCAAGAGCAACCTCGAACTCGAACATATCTTAAACAACTTTCAAAATATTAGTATTCACAAATACTTTCAAATAATACTACTATTATTAATTTCTCTAGAACCTTATAAACTAGTTTCAAAGCCATCGGGATTTAAGTTCCCAAAATATAAGTTTAAATCCTCTTTTTTATAAAACAAATTTATATCAAATCATTTTCTCAAAAAATTCATACTAAATCTTTTATCAGAATAAACTTCTAACCCAACATTATCGATAAACACCTTATAATCAAACTGTGAAACTTAATTCACAAGGTGTTCATTCAGTGCACCCATAATTATTGCCTACCTAACCTATTTAGTAAAAGGTAAACTGCTCGAGCACAAATCAACAATCAATAGACGATAATAAATGCTCATAAACTGACCGAGCATAAATCAACAATCAATAAACAATACTAAATGCTCATAAATTGGTCGAGCATGATTAATCTAATCAATAAATGATAACAATGCTCGTAAACTGGTTGAGTAAGACTAAGTGTAACATCCCCCATTTTAAGGCCCGAAACTAAGTGCCACGAATGGTACAGTCATCTATGGTTATTAATTTCTGGTGACAAAATGCGGCTACGTTAGATACATTGATAATACCAGAAGCACATGAATATGGAAAAAAAAGTAAACTTAATTCAAAAAAAATTCACATTTCATTTCAAATAGCGTTTCAGATTCGCTACATAATCCCATATGTAAACCATGTTCAGTGAAAATATAATTATTAAAACATATTCCAAGAGCGACATATGAAATATAGTATAATCAAAACATGGTGGAAAATAGAAATATAGCTCCTACTAGCTAGATTGTCTTCTGCATGTCTCAGAAGCTTATTCATCTAAAGAGAACCTGAAAAACCCTTACTCTCAACCTACTCAAATTAGTACCCGAGAGTTTAAGGGGAAAGATAAAAACTTTAGACCATACAAAAATTTTGGTGTGAATAGTAATCTACCATCTCAGACCAATGAGAAATCTAGAGAGACCACGCCGCTGAGCGGAATAGGTTTCCCCTCACTCGTATCTTAACCATAATACAATAACCATATATTGTGCACTTGCATCCATACTGGTTAAAACATAACGTAATATGATGATACTCAAAACTACAATATGCCCTGGATTTCTCATCCCAATTTATCTGACTATCTATTCAGTTTATAGTTTCTAGAGTTACTATTAACCTATTAGTTTTTATGGACTGACTAATAACCTATTCCAATCTTATGGACTATCTGTCTAATTTCATAGTTTTCGTGGAATCACTAAGAATCTATTGGTTTCTACCAATAACTTTATCCAATAATAGTTTTCGTGGGATCACTATGAACTTATTGGATTCTCCAATAACATCATTTAAATCATAGTTTTCATGGGCTAACTACGAACCTATTGATCTCTATCAATAACATATTCCGGACATGGTTTTCATGGATCACTAAGAACCTATTGGCTCCTACCAATAACATTTCTCATAACATAGTTTTCATTAGCTAACTAAGAACTTGTCTAACTCAATAATCTTTTGATCAGTTCTGGACATTTTATATTTTGGTCTACCTGACCTCCTAGATGCAAATCTACTCATATAGGAGTTAGGTAAATTTATATTCACTATTGGGTCAACCTAGCTGGTTATCCTGTCCTTGTCACCCTAAACTGTAGTTATGGGTCATAAACAAAGTGAATATGATAACAATAGCATACATAATAACTGATCCAATATACCCAAAACATAAACATCCATAATTAAAGTCTTTGTAATCATTTCCTTAATGGTGTATGGTTAATACCCTTAACCCATAATATAAATAAGAAAATCATCTCTTCATATTTTCAAAGTCTAGTGCCGTTTATAAAACTTTTTTTGTATTGCCATGTGTTTGTATGAAATTGCTATAGGGTTTATCACCATTTAAAACATTTTTCAGTAATCAACGTCGACATCCTATCACGTCGACATCGAGACATAAGGCTCTCCATCTCTATTGGGAAACAACGTGAACATGCGGCATCATGCGCTTCTTCGATAATGACGACATCGATTTTGAACAATGTTGTCACCATCTACTTCGGTAATGAGGCAGCTTTGCTTTGGCTTTAAAACAACGCATATAGTCCATGTCGACATTATTGTTTAACGGCGACATAGTCTTTCTGCATCTATAGAAGTGCAACGACACAACTGATGCGGCACCATGAGAAGTGCGACGACAAGAATCATGCTGACGCTATTAAGTATTGATAAGCTCGAAGACCCTTCTCCCTTATACTTTAAAAGTATAGGCGTGATGAAGACACACGTGACACGATAAGTGCGGCATGACCTCGTCGACACCGTAGAGTTGTCGCTACCTCTTGACTTCGACGAGCTTGAAACCACTCCGCACTATTGAAATAGTGCCATGTGCTTTCCTCTCGACGACGTTGAAGGGATGATAAGTGCGGCATCAATATAAAGGGAAATGGCATCATGATCTCCCAAAGCCAAAACGATATGTTTAAACGTTAATTTACATAATTAACTAATTAAACAATTAAACACTAATCTTTCTTATTTAATACATATCTCTTCAAATACACATGAGAAAAATCCCAAAAATTGTATTTTTTTCATCATATAAGATTTTTGGGTCGAAAAATCATTATTTAATGACTTAATTAAATTAAAACCAAATTAACATGTTTTCCACCTTTAAAAATTCGTCGAAATATTCCTTAGGCTTAGGAAAATTATGAAAATAAAAACCCATCTCCAAATTCGTCTTTTAAACATCATACTAAAAAATCATAGCATTTGGAGAAATGTATCTTCGATTAAAATCTTAGAACTGAAATAATCATGTCCATAAATATTCTTATAACTTATCATCTATCAAACATGGCATATCATCAAATCATTAATACATATTCAGCATCGAACTCAACCCGAATCTAGACAATCACAAGACAATAAACATAAGATGGTTTGAGTTATTATTTACCTTGTTTGGACAATGGATTTTGAGATTTGACTATTGCTTAATCTTCCTAGCTTTCCTTCTTGAATCTCTACTTAATTTTCATAATTTAGATGGTAGTTAATGGTCGGCCTTTGCTTGCAATTTCTTTTTATTGTTTTGATTTTGCAAAAACGTGAATGAGAAGGAATAAGGGTTTAGGGATTATAAAGTCTTATTTATTCATATACTTCCCTTTCCTTATTCAACTATATGCTTAAGTTATTAAACACTCTTTTGTATTTATTTGATTAAGGCTAGATCTTAATTATATTCAAATCTCAATTCCATTATCAAACTAATCCTCATATTAAACTATTTAATTTATCTAATTAAATCTCCTGAATAATGTTAATTAAAATTAGGGGCGTTAAAGGCTCCCCTCCTTAAAGAATTTCACCCTCGAAATTTAGTAAGGACTAAATACAAAGCATATCAACCATGCAAACATCTGTAAAATTACCTAATAACAATACTAGCTTATCTGACTAGCAAACAATCTATATTTATCAAATATAGAACATTGCCCTCATAACAGATCGGGATAAGTATCTCTAATTCTATCCTCTGTCTCCTAAGTATAGTCTTTCTCGTTGTCGCTCCACTGAACTTTCACCAACTTGACTGTCTTGTTTCTTGATCTCTTATCATCTCTCACTACAGCTCGAACCGGTTGCCTAACAAAGTCAGATCCAGTTCTACTACTAAATTTTCCAATGCAGCCGGAGTGATAGTAGTATCTGATCATGCACATGCTTCCGAAGATGAGAAATATGAAAAACTTTATGGAGTCCTTCCAAACTACTCGGTAACTCTACTCGATACGCGAGCTTTCCGATCCTCTCTATAACTAGGAACAATCCAACATATCACGGTGCCAATTTCCCTGACTTTCCAAAATGTACCACACCCTTCATCGGCGATACTAGTGAAAACCTTATCTCCAACTGTGAACTCTATATCCTTACGCCTTCCGTCCGTGTAACTTTTCTGTCCAGATTGAGCTTCTCTCATTCTGTCTCGAATTAACTCAATTTTTTCTCTTGCTTCTCTCACCAAATCTGGACCCAAGGACTAACCTGTCTCTGGTCTCTAACTAACATGTTAGTGACTTGCATAGCCTTCCATACAAAGCTTCGAAACACACCATTCCTATACTAGTCTAATAATTATTGTTATAGGAAAACTCAACCAAGTGTATGTTGTCTTCCAATGATCCACCAAAATCTAGTACGCAAGCCCTCAATAAATCCTCGAGTATCTTATTGACTCTCTCTGTCTGCCCATCTGTCTGTGGATGATAAGCGGTACTTATCTTAAGTTTGGTACCTAACACTTCCTGTAGACTCTTCTAGAACTCACTAGTAAACAATGTATCTCGATTACTGACTATACTACTATGAATCCCATGCAGTCTAACTATGTTTTTCATAAATAACTTAGCCAAAACAGGTGTCGTTCTGGTTGACTTAATAGGAATGAAATGGGCGCTCTTGGTCACTCTGTCCACTATGATCCATATACTCTCATTTCCTCGATTCAACCTTGGCAACCCATTAATAAAGTCCATGGATGTTGAATCCCATTTCCAAACTTGTATACCTAGAGGCTGAAGAAATCCACTTAGCCTCTGATGTTCGGCTTTTACTTGTTGGCAATTCGAACATTGCTTTACCCATAAGCCAACAACCCTCTTCGTACCTTCCCAGAAGAAACTTCTCTTCATATCCTGATACATCTTGGTTCCTCCAGGATGAATCATAAACTTCGATCGATGACATTCCCTAAGAACTTCTTTCCTTATGGTCCTAACATTCGGAACACAAAACCGTCCCTTCTTTCTCAACCATCCCTTCTGGTCAAGGCTAAAATCTCTTAAATCATCAATAGTAGTTCCAATCTCAAGTATTCTAATCTTCTCGGCCAACAGTGGATCATCTCTCAGTTTAGAAGTAATCCTTTCGATCAAAACTGGTCGAACTTCCAAATAGGATAATGTAGCGGTACTCTGACCAGAACTAGCAGTCGATCTTAACTGCACACTACACGTATTCAATGCCTCAAGATCCTTCCATTCTACCAATATAGCTAACACCAAATTCTGATGATTTTTGCTAAGAGCATTGGCTACTTTATTTCCTTTTCCCGGTGTATACTCTACACCGAAATCATAAGCTGCTAAAAACTCCAGCCACCTCTATTGTCTCATATTCAAATCCTTCTGAAAGAATAAATACCTTAAAGACTTATGATCTATGTATGACTCAAATATTTCTCCTAAAAGATAATGTCTCCACACTTTCAACTCAAAGATCACCGCTGCCAACTCTAAATCATGGATCGAATATCTTACTTCATATGGTCTGAGCTGTCGAGAAGCGTAGGCAATTATCTTACCCTTCTGCATCAACACAACTCCTAATCTAGTCTCACATGCATCTGTATACACTGCTAATTCTTGATTCCCATCTTGAACTACTAACACCGGTGCATTGGTCAACAAATGCTTTAACTTGAGGAGCACTTCCTTACATTTGTTGGACCAGGTAAACTTCATGTCCTTCTTAGTTAGCTTAGTAAAAGGCGCTGCTATCCGCGAGAAATCCATAATTAATTTTTGGTAATAGCTAGCGAGTCCAAGAAAACTTCTAATCTCGATCACTGTCTCGGGTCTCTTCCAACTGTTAACCGCTTCGATCTTAGCTGGATTGACTGATAACCCTTTTTCTGAAACTACATGACCAAGAAACTTAACTTCTTTCTTCCCAGAATGACACTTTATAAACTTCGCTTTAAGCTTATGTTGTCACAATGTCTCGAGCGCTATTCTAAGATGAACTTTGTGATCTCTTCCATCCTTATAATATACCAAAATGTCATCTATGAATACCAATACGAACCTATCCAAGTGCTCTCGGAAAACTTGGTTCATCAAGTCCATAAAGAAAGCAGGTGCACTAGCTAGTCCAAATTGCATCACTAACTATTCGTACGAACCATATCTTGTTCGAAACGCCATTAACGGAATACTGTCCTCCGCCACCCTTAGTTGATGGAACCCTATCGCCAAATCTAATTGGGAAAATACATTAGCTCCACTCAACTGATCGAATAAGTCGTCGATTCTCGACAAAGGATACCTATTCTTTATAGTCTTCTCATTCAGTTTACGGTAGTCAGTACACATCCTCAATTACCCATCCAGTTTCTTCACGTACACCACTGCCGCTCCCCAAGGCGAACTTATTAGTCTAATAAAACTCTTTCCTTCTAAGCCTACCTGATACACCTTTAACTCCTTCATCTTGGTAGGTGTAATCCTGCTAGGCAGTCTACTCATAGTTTCTGGTCCAAGTACAAGATCAATTCGAAACTCTATAGCTCACTTCGGTGGTAGTCCTGTAACTGGTTCAAAAACATCTGCAAACTCTCTTGCTACTAAATCCCAATTCAAATCTTCTTCTACTTCCATAGCACCCAATAAGGCATAAACATTCAAATCTGAATTCTCCATTGAGTATATGATTCGGTTATGACTATTATGGTGTCTTAATGATATTTCCCTATCCTGGAAAAATATCTTAGCATCATATCTATCTAACCAATCCATACCCAATAAGATCCCGAAGCCCACGAAATCAAAGACATACAAACTACATGCAAACTTATGACCTAACAAATCAAGTTCTAACTGGTCATCTCATCCCCATAGTTGCATACCCTCCTATCGGATTCACAGCCCTTAAGAAAGTAACAAGGTATGATGGTTCTAAGCATAACTTATCTACCAAACACTGAGATATAAATGAATGCATGCACAGGTATCAAATAGTATCCTAATCGGTATAGTATGGATCAAAAGCGTACCTTCCATCACAGATTTTTCCCTTCTCAGTAGTAGTTAGCCTAGAAGATACTGGTTCCAAAGCAAAAAAAATTCCCTTGTCAGCTTTGACTGGTTATAGGCACTGATTCTTGTAGTGCCTCATTTGGTCATAGTTGAAGCATTTCACTCCTTTCTTATCGGCAACTTTCTTCCCTTTTCCAGACCAGCACTCATGAGAAAATTGTCCCTTCTTATCACACTTGTAGCAAACCGAATCAGTCTTTTCTTTCCTGGAAGCTCCTCCTTTCTAAGCTCCTTTCTTCTTAAAGAACTTACTCTTCTTACTATGACAATCCTGAGTTTCACCCTGCTATTATTTTCAAAAACTAGAAAGAATCTCTTCATTCCAGATTGCCATCTCCACTACAACATTGCTTGATTCTCAAAGATGTGGCATGGTCACCCTAGCAATCTTTGGCTTTCATCCCTGAATAAACTTTTCATTCTTCTCAATGATAGTATCAATGGTAGCATGTCAATATCTAGATAGCTCATCAAACTTAGTGACATACTCAATCACCAACATTGCTCTTTGCCCTAAGTCCATAAACTTTCCTAGTAATGCCGACTTGGCAACCTCAATTAAAAATCTCTCTTCGAACCTCCTTCAAAATTCTGCCTAAGTCAACTCCTCCTTAGGCACACCTATGGTGACTCCATTCCACCAGAACAATACTGCTCCCTGCAACTACCTTGAACCTAGTATCCTTTTCTGCTCATCATCCAAACTGAGATCAGCAAAGATTCCCTCGCAATGCAACAGCCGATTCTCCACTTCTATAGCATCCTCTGTTTCAAGAAAAGGCTTCCCAGCCAAACTGGTATAATCCTTGCTTAGCTTGGCATAATTATTGCCAACTGGCGCCACGATATTTACTTCTCCCGCATTCACCGCATTTCCTCCAACTACTCCTGCAGCCACTCTAGCTTACATCAGGTTGACGAAGAACTGATACATCGTCCCCATATCTACTGGTGGGATTCCAGCATCTACGTTGGCATTTGTGTTTTGATTAGCATTTGCCTATCGACCTTGGTTTCTCCTGAATTTTGGGTCGAACATTTCCATTAGTTGTGGTGCTTCCTCCATCTAGATTAATTCTTCCATTTTCCACTTCCATACCTTTCTTTCTCATAAATCTGCATATGAGCCTTAGTAAGATACAAAAGAACGGTCTAAGAGAGAGGGGAACACATACCTATATATAGCAAAATACAAGTACGTTATTATTGCGTTAACCCAAACCCAATCTTATTCTATGTTTCATTGGATTATGTTTTCAAAACATTTTAAGTTTAAATTTCTTCCTTTAAGTTGACATAAACCTATGCTTTAATACCAAACTGTAACATCTCACATTTTGAGCCTCGAAATTAAGTGCCACGAATGTCGCAGTCATCCATGGTTACTAATTTCCGATGAAAAAATGCGACTATGTTAAATACATTGATAATACCTGAAGCACATGAATATGAAAAAAAATTAAACTTAGTTCAAAAACAAAATTTTCATTTCAGATTCGCTACATAATGTAACACCTCTAATTTTAAATAGCATTATTTAGAAGATTTAATTAGATAAATTAAATAGAACAATATAGAGGTTAGAGTGATAAGAGAATTGAGATTTAAAAAATAATTAGGGTCGTGCCTTAACTAATGAAATTATAAGTGTGATTTATAAATTAGAAACTTAAGAGAATAAAGTAAGGGAAAATTGGGAATAGCCGTATACCGTAACCCCTTACCTCATTCTCATTCACATTTTAATAAACCAAAAACATAAGCAAAGAAAGTTGAAGGCTGGCCATAACCCTAAGAAGAAGAGGAGAAAAATCCATTTAGAGACTAAGATTCAAGCTAGAAGATTAAAGCAAGAACATATCTCAAGTTGCTTATCCAAATAAGGTGAATAATGATCTAAACCATCTCATATAAGTCATCTTAAATGTTTTAATTCAGGTTTGAGGTTTAAAACCGTATGATTGGATGAATGATGATATGTTTTGATAGAATAAATGGATATATATATATATATGCTTGTTAATGATTTATATAATTTAATATGAATTTTATGATAGGTTTTAGATTAGAAAACTTATCATATGACATCCTAAAGTGTTGTATTTTTTATATATGGTCAAAAAAATTATTTTAGAAGTGGGTTTCAAGTTCATAATTTTTCAAGTAATTATGGATTTATCATGAATTTCTAAGAGAGAAAGTAGTTAATTTCGGATTTAAATTATTTAAGGCAATTAAATAATGTTTTCGGGTCTGAAATTTATATATGTTAGAAAACATATTTAATATGAATTATGGTGATTTTAGGGATTTTTTCTAAGTTTATTACTATGGATAATAATTATTTAAGTTAGAGTACTTAAATTATTTATTAAGGAGAAGGGCTTAAGTGTTAAGTTATTTCAAATCCAAATTTAATTTCGGCAGCAAATTCTATAAAAGGAAATTGATAAAAAAAAAATTAAACCAGTAAGATTGAGACGAATATTGATGATAGGTGAAAAGTATTTTTTTTAATAAGAAAAAATGCAGTTTTTATCCAAACAACATCTTCGTCACTTAACCCTACTGGCTTTCAACTTCGTACACACCCGCCTCTAACCCTTCCGCATCCATTCGGTGCCAATATACATGGTATCAAGCTAGTGGTATGAAGTGTATTGGACCTATGTGAAAGGTAGCAAAGGTTTCAAAAGTATGCATGTGTAAGGGGTGAAGTTGTATTTCCAAGTTTCGAATCTATAAACCTACCTTTCGTTTAATATCTTCGAAAGGGTAGCTGCTTTTGAACCCCTTCGATACCCTAGCTACCGCATTAAAACCTTTCGCCTTAGTAAGAGGCCGCTCTTATAACTCTTTGAATCAATGAGTTTGGAGGGTAGGGTTTCGAATCGCTACCATTCCGCATCCATTGAAGCCGCTTTCCTTTTAATTTATGCATGTGAAAGGATGGGTGCCGCTCTTATATCTTTCGACATGGTTGAAGCCGCTTATTTAAACCCAAGTATACATGCAGAAGCATGTTGCCGTCACCAAAGGTTTTCCGAAGGGATAGCTTACAAATGTGCCTCTTTTATATACTTTGTAGTTTGTATTATTTTCAAACTATGGTTTCGAAAGAAACACTATAATTGGTTTCGAAGCTATGCTTCCATAACTTTTTACTTGAACCCAATGCTTTCGAAAGGTATGTTTTAAGTGTTTTGGAAGGCATGTTTTAAGTATTTCAAAAGGGATGTTTCCAAGTGTTCGAAAGATATATTTTATGATTTCGAAAGAGGATGTCTGAAATTTTAAGCAATAAATTATGGATATATTTTATGTTTTCAAAAGGAAGCTCTCCTTAGTAAATAGGTAGGTTAAGAGTATTGACCATCTTTCATTAGAAATATAAATATATGGAAATAAACCATGGATGTTAATATGGTGTGTATCATTTGATCAAGTATCATGAATATTGTGATATCATATTCACTTTATAACCCATATGAGCATGTTGAGGTGTTAAATGGTAGGATGACTCACTAGGTTGACCCAATAGTAAATGTAAACTGAATCAAAAGGCCATGGAGTTAAAAAGGTTATTAGTAAGCCCATAAAAACTATGCTATGGAAATTGTTATTGGCAGGGGCCAATAGTTTCTTAGTGATCCCATGAAAACTATGTCCGGAACATGTTGTTGATAGAGATCGATAGGTTCATAGTCAGCCCATGAAAACTATGGCATGAGAGATGTTATTAGAGAATCTAATATGTTCATAGTCAGCCCATGAAAGCTATGACATGAGAGACGTTGTTGGAGAATCCAATAGGTTCATAATGGTCCCATGAAAACTATGATTGGATGATGTTATTGGTAGAAACCAATAGGTTTTAAGTGATCTTATAAATACCATGAAACCGGACAGATAGTCCGTAAGCTCGAAATAGGTTATCAGTTAGCCCATGAAAACTAATAGGTTAATGTTGACCATAGAAACTATAACTTGAGACAGTAGTTAGGTGAACGGGGATGGGAAATCCAGGGAACATTGCATGTTTTCATATCATCATGATACATTTTATTATGTTATGTCTTAACCATTGTGGATGCAGGTGCACAGTTAATGGTTATTGTAAATTGGGTTAAGATACTAGTGAGGGGAAAACCCTTTCCGCTAAGCGGCGTGGTCTCACTAGATATCTATATGGTTCGAGATGGTAGGTAGTTATTTACACCAAACTTTTTGTCTTACTCGAAGTTATGTTTTCCCCTTAAACTCTCGGGTGCTCAATTTTTTTTGAGTAGTTTGAGAGTTAGAGATTTTAGGTTCTCCTTTAGAAGAATAAGCTTTCGGAGAGGTCCAGGAGGCAAGTTAGCTATTAGGAGTTCTTTCTGTTTGATTCTGTTGTGTAATTGGATGCTATGGCAACGTTGTTTAGTGCCTATATTTAGACACTGATCAACCAAGGGGGCATCTTCATATGTCGCTCTTGGCGTATTTTATAATAAATTGTAATTTATCTGAACGTGGTTTATGTATGGGATTATGTAATGACTCTGAAATGCTATTTGTAATGAAATGAGAAATTTGTTTTAAATTGAGTTTCAAATTTTTTCATATTCATGTGTTTCTGGTATATCAATGTTTCTAACATTACCACATTTTGACACTAAGAATTAATAACTATGGTGACTACAGCATCCGTAGCAATTAGTTGTAGGCCTCCAAATGGGGGATGTTACACATAATCCCATATGTAACCATGTTCGGAGAAAATATATTTATTACAATATATTTCAAGAGTGACATATGAAGATGCTGCCTTGGATGTTTAAAGTAAAATATCTGGCATTCAACACAACTTGCCATTAAGACACAAAAGCAGAATCAAAACATAGCAGAAAATGGATATATAGCTCCTACTAGCTAGATTGCCTCTTGCATGTCTCTGGAAGCTTATTTGTCTGAAGAGAACCTGAAAACCCCCAACTCTCAACCTACTAAAATGAGTACCCGAGAGTTTAAGGGGAAAGACAAAAACTTCGGGCCAAACAAAATGTTTGTTATGAATAATAACTACCATATCGGACCAATTAGATTCTAGTGAGACCACGCTGCTGAGCGGAATGGGTTTTCCCCTCGCTAGTATCTTAACCATAATAAATAACCATATACTACGCACCTGAATCCACAATGGCTAAAACATAACATAATATGATGATATTCAAAACTGCAATATGCCCTGGATTTTCCATCCCAGTATATCTGACTATCTGTCTCAGTTTATAGTTTCTAGGGTTACTATTAACCAATTAGTTTTTATGGGCTGACTATAACATGTTCCAATCTTACGGACAATCTGCCTGATTTCATAGTTTTCATGGGATCACTAAGAACCTATTGATTTCTACCAATAACTTTATCCAATCATAGTTTTCATGGGATCACTATGAACCTATTAGATTCCCAATAACATCTTCAAGTCATAATTTTCATGGGCTAACTACGAACCTATTAATCTCTATCAATAACATATTCCGGACATAGTTTTCATGGGCTCACTAAGAACCCATTGGCCCCTGTCAATAACATTTCTCATAATATAGTTTTCTTAGGCAAATTAAGAACCTATCAAACTCAATAATCTTTTGATCAGTTCTAGGCATCCTATTTTCTGGCCTACCTAACCTTTTGGATGCAAAATCTCTTCTTACAGGAGTTGAGTAAATTTATATTTGCTCTTGGATCAACCTAGCTGGTTATCCTGCCTTTAACACACCACAAAATGCAGTTATAGGTCATAAATGAAGCGAAGATAACAATAGCATACATAATAACTGATCCAATAAACCCAAAACATAAACATCCATAATTAAAGTCCCTATAATCATTTTCTTAATGCTGTATGGTTAATACCCTTAACCCAAGGAAATCATCTCATTGTATTTTCAAAGTCTAATGCCATTTGTAAAACCCTTTTTATATTGCCATGTGTTTGTATGAAAATGATATTGGGTTTATCACCAATTAAAACATTTTACAATGATCAACATCGACATCCTATCATGTCGACATCGAGACATAATGATCTTCGCCTCTATTGGAAAACAACGTGAACATGCGGTATCATGCGCTTCTTCGAAAATGTTGACATTGATTCTCAACAATGTTGACACCATCTACTTCAGTGACGAGTCAGCTTTGCTTTGGTTTTAAAACAATGCATATAGTCCATGTCGACGCTATTGTTTAATGGCGACATGGACTTTCCGCATCTATAGAAGAGCGGCGACACAACTAATGCTCACCATGAAAAGTGTGATGGCACGAATCATGTCGAGGCTATTAAGTATTGATAAGCTCGAAGACCCTTCTCCTTTATACTTTAAAAGTATAAACGCGATGAAGACATACGGGACATAAATAAGTGCGACATGACCTCGTCGACACCATAGAGTTGCCACTACTTCTTGACATCCATGAGCTTGAAACCACTCCGCACTACTGAAATAGTGCCCTAGCTTTCCTCTCAACGACGTCGAAGGGATGATAAGCGCGGCATCAATATAAAGGGAAGTGGCATCATCGTAATTATCAATACAATTGAATTTTTGCCTAATAAAGCATGTTATTTTCAACAAATCTCTTTTATATGTCAAAATATGATTGGTTGCTAAAAACTTTTCAACTTAACTACAGCTACGCTATCGCACATTATCTCCCAGAGCCAAAAATATATGTTTAAACGTTAATTTATATAATTAACTAATTAAACAATTAAACACTAATATTTCTTATTTAATCCATATCTCTTTAAATATATTTGATAAAAATCTCAAATACTCACATAAATCCCAAAATGGTATTCTTTTCATCATATACGATTTTAGGGAAAAAATCATTATTTAATGACTTAATTAAATAAACCCGAATTAACATGTTTTCCACCTTTAAAACTCATAAAATATTCTGTAGGCTTAGGAAAATTATGAAAATTAAAATCCATCTCCAAATTCATCTTTTAAACATCATACTCAAAGATCATAGCATTTGGAGAAATATATCTTCGATTCAAATCTTTGAACTTAATTAATCATGTTCATAAATATTCTTATAAATTATAATTTTTCAAACATGGCAAAAAAATATGGAATATCATCAAATCATCAATACATATTCGGCATCAAACTTAACCTGAATCTAGATAATCACAAGACAATAAACATGAGATGGTTTGAGCTATTATTCACCTTGTTTGGATAATGGATTTTGATATTTGATTATTGCTTAATCTTCCGAGCTTTCCTTCTTGAATCTTTACTTGATTTTCGTGATTTGCATGGTATTTAATGGTCGGTCTTTATTTGCAATTTCTTTTAATTGTTTTGATTTTACAAAAACGTGAATGAGAAGGAATAAGGATTTAGGGGTTATAAAGCCTTATTTATTTCTATATCACCTTTTCCCTGTTCAATTATATGCTTAAGTTTTAAAACAATCTTATGTATTATTTGGTTAAGGCTCGACCTTAATTATATTCAAATCTCAATTCCCTTATCAATCTAATCCTCACATTATTATATTTAATTTATCTAATTAAATCTCCTGAATAATGTTAATTAAAATTAGGGGTGTTACACTAAGGTAATAAATCTACAAATGATAATAATGCTCATAAACTAGTCAAGCATTTCAAATCATTCTACAAAGGATATCAATGCTCATAAACTGGTCGAGCATGGCTAAACTAATTAATGAGGGGTAAAGATGAACATCATTAATCCCTATATTAATAATAATACACTTTAATAATTCATACTTGTATAAGTTAACTTATATAAGATCTATAATTTTCGTAGTTGGAATACCTTTAAGGAATACACTTATAACAAATACAAATACGCTTTCATATGTATAATACACTAAACTCATTTTAGGGCATAACTTACCCTATCTCTAATGAGTTATACCCAACCAAAGCCAAGGTTCTCGCTTAACCTAGCTTTGTTACCAGTTGTAACAACCCGTCTTTTCGATCGCCAAATGTTAACATTAATAAATCCACGGTATTCACGTGCCGAGCACCCAAGTGACGAAAAGACAGATTATTAGGGTAGAAAGAAAAGGAACAAGAAAGAAGAGAACGAAACGTCTAAACCTCATAATGGGACAAGAACATAAAATATCAAAAGGACAGTACAAACTATCACTTTAAGATGCATAGCATTTCAGAGTTATAATCCTAAGTACTATCATCATCTTGGACAGTTAAAATATCCTATCCTCACAAATGCTAATATATACATAATGGTAGTGCAGTAGAAATAAAATACTACAGTGCGCAAATGGAAGCATCCAGCTCGTCTGTTAAAGCTCCAAAGAATATGAATGATAACCTTCCTTTCTCAAACTACTCGAAAGATCACTCGGGCGATTAAGGGAAAGATAAAACCACGAGTCAGACATAAGCATAGAGTGAGAAACTCAAGAAATATGATGCACCATATAACTGTATCTTTTGAGACCATTCGAATCAACGTAATAGTTTTTCCTCTCAAAAGAACCAAAATCATCTAATAAGTACATATGGTGATATAATAGATAGTGTCTAGTGTGTAGAATATAAATCAGAAAATAGTTGTGTTGCTTGCATTTCGTAACACAACAATATTAGAAGTATAACTAAAACTATTAAGGTATGTTTGCATATGGATTTTCGTGGAGGTTTCCTCAATAAACCAAATTCGACCTCCTACATAAGGGTTAAAAATTGCCTTCCGAAACCATGCATATCTCTAGATAAAATATGTCACAAAGGTAAACATAGCTGGTCTACGCCCAAACACATGATGCTGAATAGCATAAGATCCCATGTGCCCCAATCGAAAGTGTCTCTAGATATTTGGAGTTAATGTACCCTCTTGGGATAGCTAAACCCCTTGGCTATGCATCCTGCTCTGTTTTATGTCATTACCGATGGTGCAGTCACGTTCAACATCTCAACACACAAGTTTTCAGCACTAGAACAAATCTCGAAACTCTCTGTGGATTCCAATATCCCAAACAGTCAATAAATCTCTCAATGAATTCCAACAGAAGTCGTCCAATGAATGCTAACGATTATCACTCCCTTGGACTTAACTTTAGGATAGACAATTCAACTATATACCATTCCACTCCACAATCACTTCCAATACATAGAAGTCATATATTTGTTTTGAAGTGGTTTACGGTAAGTAATACACTTATCCAATCCCGGACTCTTCAAAACTAAATCGGTGAATTTATTATTAACTCAATTCTGATTCTTTAAGAAGTAAATGAATGATATAAAGCAGTACTCCCTGGGTATTCTCATGTATATAAGTTCTTAAAGCAAGAGACGATTTATTCGAATGAGTCCTCCCCGGGGGATCTCAAACTGTATCAATACGTGAAGCTTACATATACTTCCAAAGTTAAATCGGTCAAACTTGATAGTCGACTAATCGACTACCTTGTACAAAATAGGAACTATCGTATATGGAAACCAAGTCTCGTATACTTATCACGTTTCCGACCTTCTAAACATATGTTATCCATCGGTCAAGAGTGAAGCCAGTAGGTTAGGGCAATGTTTACTTCTGAACCCTACTCAAATATCATTCTTAACTTTCACAAATAGAATACTTTGTTGGCTTTTAGTGCTAGGTATAGGATTAAATACTTTCCATAAACAAGTAAATACACAAAGCACGATTTAGTCACATAAGCGAATTCTAATCCCCATTTTATTTAATTAATTCTTTTACCAATTAAAATTTCTCTATAAATACTTGTATATATATTTAAAATACCTTTACAAAAGATATATACATGTATACAACTATTTCACTGTTATTTTCTACTCTTTCACTATTTATCTCTA
This sequence comes from Allium fistulosum, assembly GCA_030737815.1. NCBI lineage: Eukaryota > Viridiplantae > Streptophyta > Magnoliopsida > Asparagales > Amaryllidaceae > Allium > Allium fistulosum. Next base: position 611,442,470 of record CM060902.1, read on the forward strand.
CTCTTTCACTATTCATTTCTACTCTTTTCAATACTTAGAAATGTATTCATATATTCTTATCCCCAAATGGTATAAGAATATTCACGAATCTTAAACAAGATTTCACGTTTCCAAAAGTATAATTAAATAGGTTAAAACAAATGTTATTAAAAACATTATTACTATATACCCAAAACCATTTTATACTCAACATTATCTTTAAAACATTCTTTTCAAAGATCTAATTACATTTACACTATTTACAGGGTAAAGTACTTTTTAATAACTTTCCAAAACCATTCGTTAAAATTAAGTGTTATAATCAAAACCACTTACCCTTTTATAAAATACTTAACTTACTTTTCTAAATTTATATATAAATACATTAAAAATACTTAAAATTGGTTTAAATATCTATATAAATATTACTTGAAATTTATTTTTTAACCAAAATTAATAAAAAAACATGTTTTACATTTTAAAAACCTTTAATTTAAAAATTCATAAGTAATTAATAAAAATGTATTGAAACTTGAAACCACTTTTAAAATACTCTAATTAATGTTATTAAACAGTTCTGAAAAGATCTCATAAAATAATTAATTTGAACATCATTTAAACACATTTAAAATCTCAAAATTTGCTTATAACAACATTACACCAATAGAAGACCAGAAGTTTTGTTGTAGCTCAAAGACAACATTTATAAATGCTAGTTTCCACCGCTTAAATAAATGACTAAGATCCAAATTTTTTATAGTAAGTAGTATACTTAGACTACTTTAAAACCATGCAAAGAAACAACTAAGTATATTTCTCAAAATTATATTGAAAAATCCATGAAAACGAGGTATTTTTCAAAGTGCATTTACAACGACTATTTCGCTTCTAAAATTTTCAACTTTGTTCAACCAGTTATGAAATCATTTGAACTTTGATATTTTTATAGTGAGAGGTAACTATAGATTTCTCATTAAAATAGTAAAGAAACCCTTAAGGATGTCTCTCGGATTAATTTTAAAAATCACCGAACACAAGGCATTTCAAAGTGCATCCATAGCAACCTTTATGCTATAACTTTTCAAATTGTCCTATCATTTCTACAACTTTCCAAACCATTTCCTCACTATCCCATACACTGTTATAAGTGAAAATAACAACCAAAATATATTCTTCCATTATATATTCTCATATAACCATTTAACACAAGTTAAAACAACAAGAGATTCAAAGTGCACTAATAGCGACTGCTATCGCTTCAAACACACTTCAATGGCACACACAACCAGACCAAACATGAACACAAAGTCAATGCCACATTACATGTTGTAAGGGGCAATATGACAATATACAATATTGTCATTTGCTTTCAAAAGCAAGTATGGTCCAAAAGTTATAACTTTCATTAGTTAACTTTAGTTTAAGCTTTATATTCAAGCAACAAACATACATAAACACATATATACACAGTCAATGGTGATTAAACTCACCCCAAAGCCAAGCTAACACAAGAACAGGAGCACAAGAACATACGAACACTTCATACCATCACCAAACATCAAAACCTTCCACTTTTACCCCCATTTTAGTGCAGCTTCCTTCCTCCTCCATAATTGCTCACGGCCCATGATGGGTTTGGCATTTATGCTTTATTTCTTCATCATTTGAGTCTCTTTCCTATGTTTCCAAGATGAACTCAGTCCTCTGCCAAAGTTTGAGAGGGATTGGAGTTGTTTTGATATGTTTTCTAGAATTTAATATGAAAAGAAAAGAGGACGAAGAAGCATTTTTATTTCATAACTTAGGCATACAAGCTTGTGATATTATAAAGTATATAAAGTAGATTTTACAAGAGGAAAAATGACCCACTATGCCCCTTAAGTGGCCGGCTAAAGCATGCTCAACCTCCATGTGCAGATCACTTCTCATTTCCACCTCACTTAACCAAAACTTTTTCTCACCTTCAAAATATCTTCCCTATCTTGTTCCCCTACATTACTTTAGTTAATCTAAAGTATCAAAATATTTTTAATTGCTAATCAATTAAACATTGAATAATTTGACACACACAACAAGTTCGAACAACTTCTATTGAGTAAAAAGCTGTTTATGGGTAAAATGATTTTCGGTCACATTATCGATATTACTTTGAACAGTTTATTTTTGTAAACATTTTTCAAAAATAGTTTTACCATCATTAGTTATTAATTAAAAGGGGGTTAACAAGGTCATAAAATCAATTTAATCACACTAAATCCAAGATTCAAATATTTAAATAATTCAGCTATTTAAATACGAAGTGTTCAAAATTCCAGGTCATTATAGGGAGATTGATAGAGTTAGGTATACCTTAGTGGAAATTTTGCAATTTATTATAAATTATTAACTCTGTAATAAAATATTGTTCAAAATAAAAGGTGCTTTTATTTCTATTATATATTTTTCATACTATGTTTTGCTAATTAATTGTAATAGAAAATCCTTGAATTATATGTGATATTAATTATAGTGTGTTGTAATGGTGAGAAATTTATCACATTAAAAATAACATATTGTTTTAAATATTCGAAGTCAAGATGTTTCGATACCCAAAACCAAGCACAACTAGAGTAACAAGGCAAAAAGAAAGCTACCTCAAAAATTCCAAAAACAAAAATCACCAAGTGATGGATCGATACCGATCCATCCCTATGGATTGGTACTGATCGATAAACTTGTGCCCAATTTACCTCAAACTTTCCATGCTCATCAATCATCATGCCAATAACCCTCTTCCAGCTTCAGACCATCAATCTCATGCTATTTTCTATCGATCTCCTCGATACCCCAAACTAGAAACTTCATTACACCACCGATTCGTCACTTTGACTAAGAAATAAGCTCTAAGCACAACAAATAAGATGAGAAATACAAAGAAAACAATAAGTCACCTCATCACAAAGAGTTCAAACCAATCCATAAGCAAGTCTTATGGATCAGTACTGATCCATGCCTATAGATTGGTACCAATCCATAGCTGCTAATGATGTGGCCATGTTTATTAGGGGAGTTGATGCTGGAACGTGGGAGAAGTGATGAAGATTATGGAAGAGCGTATTCCGGTGGTCTACAGCTATAAATAGAGGGGTAGGGGCTCGTTTTGGAGGATCCTTTTGACTTCCTAATTTTTTTTACATATTTCCTGTAATCGGTTATCGAGTGGTACCAAATGATAAGAACAGTATTTGTAAAACAACAATATTAATGATAAAATCATTAGAAACTCTAAGTGGACCTAGGCATCTATTGGTCGAACCACTATAAATCTTGTGAGCACTGTTTTTTACTCATTTTAATTTGCTTTTCTTCAATTTTCTCCTCTTTTAATATCTATTAGATGTTTGAGCCATTTTTGATGCAAACAATATATATGAGTTTTTTTAATCGATTCAAATGTTTTTGTATGTATGCAAAATGAGACAACAATTATATATATATATATATATATTATAGAATATAACATACAAGTAATATAAAATAAATGAACAACATACATACAAACATACCTACGTTATATATATGACTTAGTTGTGAAAATCCCTATGGGTTGAAATGATACATACCCGAACGATATTATAGAATAAGGGAAAATCATTATGGGTTGAAATGATAAACCCAAGCTATTTTCATTGATTTTGAAATTTTGGGATTGCAGGTTGAAATGATATATACCCGTAAATATTAAATTTGTGGATTGAAATGATAAATATCCTCATCACTTGACCATAGGATAAAAAATTATATACGGACACCGTTGGTCTATATTTTGAAAATGATTTCCAAAGTTTGAAAGGAAATATATAGGTTTTATTGAATATTGATTTTTAAAATATAATATATAAATGTTATTTTATATATGTATAAAAATTAGATTTTTAAAATATGTTTTGGAAATTAAATTTATAAGTTAGTTTAGAAAATATAATTTTTAAAATTTTTCTTATAAATATTATTATTTTAAAAATATATAAAATAAGATTTAATACAAAATACACTTAATAATAAGATTTAATTTAATAAAATTTAATTTAATAGGTTTATAATATGTTCGAGTATTTATGTAAATTTATATTAATATTTAAAAATAGATTTTTTATAACTTTAATAATAAAGGTTGGGAAGATAAATTAATGTTGACTTGGAATTCAAATTGGTTAATAATTGAATTTAAATAAGAATTGATTTGAACTTATTGATTTTGAGATTTTGAAAGATATGATTGATAACTTGATTTGATAAAAAGTGATTAAATGAATATTCTAAATTTTAAAATAAAATTTGAGACTGAATGTTTAATATTGATCTAAAATTTATAAATTGAGATTTTATTTAATTTTTATTAAAATAATTAAGTGAATATTTTCCAATTTGAATAAAATTAAAGTTAAATGTTGAAATCTAAATGAAACTTATATTGAAAATGTTTGAATATTTAAACTTTGAATCTTATTGGAATTGAAGAGATAGTTCAAACCAGGATTTGAAATCGATAAAAATTGAAATGGTTTATTGAGAATTTGAATTGAATCTTTAAACTTTTTTTAATTGAAAGTGTTGAACAGGGATTTATTTAAATGGAACTTTTGGAACTTAAGTTGATTTGAATCGATTTGTGGAATTGGATGAAACAATTCTAATTGGGAAACTATTTCTGTATAATCTCTTTAATTAAAAATAAACTATTTTAATTTATAAATATTTTAATATATAAATTGTTTTAATATATATACTATTTTAATTTATAACTATTTTAATATATATATATATATACTATTTTCAATATCTAAACTGTTTAAGTTAGAACTGTTATGATTACAGAAGTGTTATGATTTCAAAAGTGTTATGATTTCCAAAGTGTTATGATCTCGGAAGTGTTAAGATTTCAAAAGTGTTATGATTTCCAAAGTGTTACGATTTTGAAAGTGTTATAATTTTGAAATGTTACGATTCTGGAAAGGAATATATTTTTTAGTAAATAATGATATCGAATTGATTTGGTTTTGAAATGAATATGATATTTTGATATGAAGTATGAACTATTTGAAATGAAATGACTACGGTGTGAAATAAGCGTTTGGTTGTTAAAGAGACCGGGATCGGATATTGTCATACTCTCTGCCAATACCGAAAACCACTTTAAAAACTGTGTACGTGGTGGAGATTCCAGAATGAAGTAGGATGGTTTGGCGACGATTCTGTATGAGGTATTAGTGTAGCCCTGACTCCCACGAGTCAGCTTGATGCGGCTAAAACAGGAGCCATGCCGGGCCAAGTGAGGTCGCACCTCCGATCGGGCACATTTCTTCGATACCATTCTACTACTCTGTGATTTGATTGGGTGCACCTTTGATTTAGGATTGTGTCTCGAGGTGGGCGGTAGTAGCTGATATGTGTTACCACCAGTCCAGATCCGCAAACGATTTATCTACCTTGGCATTGCCTTGCATGCCTTGTCACATGCCTTATCGCGCCTTCTACGAGTTTGTTTTATACCGTACCTATGGGGTGTCCTCTGGGTAAACCACCGGTTTGGTGGAGCTTACGGCATTGTATAGACTACGGGAATATATAAAATGTGTTAAGGGGGATATGGGTAACACCTTAACGCTATTTAAATAGTTTATTTTTCTATAGACATATTATAATAGCGTATATTACTACATAGTAGATAGTTCCACGGATCCTTAGAGGATGGAAATCCCAAACATCCTTTAAGTTATTTGTATTTCAATTGACATTTCACTTGAGTTAAATTTAATGATATAAGAATGTTAATCCTGACTCGAGTGTTTTGTGTTTTGCTTTATGCTCGGGTCAGACTTAGTGTTACAGCATTTGAGACTCCCTTTTGGAGATTGGAGCGTTGTTTGAAGATCTATCTATCCAGCTTTCAGTTATTTCTGTTTATTCCAATCATTTATGTTCAGACTTGTCAGTTACTTTTGTATTCGATACTACCTTGTATTTGAGATCTCTGTTGTACTTTGTTTTAAACTCTGATGTTCTATAGTAGCTTCATGAACTACTATTTATTTGTTCCGCTGCTTATTTTTGTATTACTGTGTCTGTGATTCTATGATTGATTTATTTACTGTATATGCTGAGTTTGCCAAATATAAATTAACAATCTGTTGTTTTGAGCAATTCAAGTCCGACATGTGCGGATGCGAATGGTTCGAAATCCCAGGTCGTTACAATATATATATATATATATATATATATATATATATATATATTTATTCGAAATTTAAATGATAATAATTTAAATAAATTTTAAACCATTTAAATAATTAATGTAAGTTTAAATAAAAAATTGTTAGTGTAAATCCATTTGGATTTACTTTATAAATTTTTTACTTAAAATACAAATCCATACGAATTTGGAAAATAATATTAAAGAAAATTAATTTTTAATTAAAACATTTCGACCGAAAGATAAATTAAAAAATTGTATGTAAATATATTTAGTAATTCATAATTTATGAATAAATAGTTTAAACTAAATATAAAGCTATGGAAAAAAACTGTTTATATATAGATATATTTAAACATGCCTATATTTGAAATTTGAAATTTGAAATTAAATTTCAAATAGATTTTACCTGGATCTAGATCTAGTTTCTAAATTTAAATTTTATTTATAACAAGAGTGATATTTAATTTAAGCAGAGCACTCATTTTGGTGTCTCTGTGAATTGAACCCAAGACCTTTGAAACCACAATCAAGATACCTTACCACAATCTAGTTTTTAAATTTAAATTATCCAAAGATATTAATTCAAATCATTTTGAATTAGTCAATAATTTAAATAAACAAAAATAACATAAATGGTGTTTATATATACCTACAAGAGTGTGCGTTTATATATATATATATATATATATATATATATATATATATATATATCTGTTGCGGTGTATATCACAAGACTTATATACAGACACATTAAACCATGTGCATTTCTATATGTTGAAGGTGCACTATACACATATGTGTATTTTACATACGCATATGTTATATATTATATAAATAAATCAATTCTTTTATATAAAAAATTAAATAAAATAAATATTTATTTAAAATTATTTATATTGGATCTAAATAATTTAGACTTCATAGGCCCAATACGTCTAAAAATAGAAAGAAAAAAAATCACTCATTTATCCCACTATGACTAGGCCTAGTTCCTTCAGTTATCGCTTCTATTATTTGAGACATTTTGGTTGTTGTGTGCAAACAATCTCTTCTAAATCATCATTTAGATGTTTTATTTCAACATCGGTGTGTCAATACTCAAAATAAGGTTATGCGATCATTTGAGAGTAGAATCCAAATGGACTTAAGCACGCTGATTAGGGAAACAGTTCCAATAATTTCAACATTTGAAATTGACAAGGTCATTTCCATCAACCTTTCCTTTTACATTTTAACCGCAATGATCTTCTTCACGAACACCTAGGTACAGTCAATGGATCATATCATTTCAGGTACAATTTTTGGAAGTGCGATAGCAATATTTTGGTAGTGTGATGGTACTAAAATTAAACATGAGATAGCTATATTTTAGAAGTGCGACAGCACTAAAGTCAAACATCGATGTGTGATAGCACTACAGTCGGACATGCGATAGCTATAGGTAGGCGATAGATTTAGAAGTGCGATAGGTATAAACATGTGATAGCTTTAGACATGCGATAATTATATACATGTGATAGCTTTGACATGTGATAGCTATACATGTGATAACTCAATTCAGAGGCATGCTAGTTATATGTGCGGTAGTCTCATTTTTAAAGATGTAATAGCCCTGTTTTATACACTTGATAGCACATTGTTAAGTATTAGGTTAGACTTTTCCTAATAATCAAAGATGGGTTTTGTTGGATTTATGAACTTGATCGATAAGATTTTAAAATATGGTAAAAGTAAATTTTAACCTAAAACTAATTGAGTTTATATGAAATAAACTACGTTCTTGTTCTTATGTGTTTATGTGTAAATGGCTATCATGAGAACATATTTATATTGTTGATAATAGCTTTATATGTTCAATTGTATGCTTTTATTAGTTATATTATTTTCCAAGTAAATTGATAATGTTCTCACCTATATCTAATCACCAAGCATTCCGACGTTGGGAACTGATGGCCATGTAGGTTTTTTCCATCAATGGGTACAGTCAGACTAAACCGTTATGAGTAGAATTGCATCGGGAAGATTAGAAAGATCAAATGCTAGATGCTCAGAACTAATAAAAACGACTTGCTCAATGTTTAGAAAATCAGATTTAAGTTGTGTAGACTGGTGTCGGGGTAGCGCCTTGCGCTTTAGCCGATTAAGCCCTGTATGCATCTGGGAATCAAATAAGGACACTCATTATAATTTTCCTCTATCATGGAGAAATGGAAGTCGTTATTATTTTTCTTTTATCATGGAAGTATCTTGGTGCTTTTATGGAAATGGAAGTCGTTAGATTATCTTGTATTCGGCCTAAATCAGCCTAATAGTTTTTCGTCAACACATGAAAAATAATTGGTTTATACCGACCCTTAGAAAACTATGTCATTGTGTTAACACCTAATGGAATGGGTAGATGTAGGGCATATGTAACCCTTACACCCTATTAAATATTGGCATATTCATTTTTGATTCATTATATATGATGTTCATCTTATAGTCTAGCCATTGTCGTTGCAGGTGGATGAGGAGGGCACGGTGTGTTAGGCTTGTCCCATTCTATCCACTAAATGTTATATTTGGCATTCTTGATTGTTAAGATACTATGGAGGGGGAAAATCATTTCGCTCGACGGTTTGGTCTTACTATGTATCTATTTTGATTTCAGATGAACTAATATTACACATAACAAACTTTTTATGTAACTCAAAGTTTTTTATTATCCCTTGAACTCTCGGGTATTCATTTGAGTATGTTTAGAGTAGAGTTTTCAGGTTTAAGTCAAATAAAGCTATCACAGACGTGCAAGAGATAAGCTTATATTAGTCTTAATTTATTTTCGTTGTGTAGTATAACTACTTCTGTTTGTATGCAAAGACGGGTCTATATATGTCAGTAGTTATGACTTTGATCATTGAAGGGGACAACATTATGTGTCGCTCTTTCAGTTATTATTTGTATTTATTATAGTGGAAATTAGGAAGGCATCCCTATCATACTTTCATATTGTAAAGCGGATCCCTGTCAAAGTTTCATTGTAAATCCGGTCCTTATTTTCTAGAAACAAAGAAAAATTATTGCTGAAATGTCAGCAACTTTTATAAATAAGTGCTGATATTTCAGCAACTTTCCCGGTCAAAGTTTCATGGTAAATTTGGTCCCTATTTTCCAGAAACAAAGAAAAATTATTGCTGAAATGTCAGCAACTTTTATAAATAAGTGCTGATATTTTAGCAATTTTCATATACTGTGTTCACAGTTACATAAATGTTGCTGAAATATCAGCAACTTTTATAAATAAGTGCTGATATTTCAGCAACTTTCATACACTATGTTTACAGTGTGCAGAAAAGTTGCGGAAATGTCAGCAACTTTTATGAAAAGTTGCATCATGCTCTGCAATAATCGTGAATGAAAAACAGAGACCTAATTTACACTAAAATTTAGTAAAGGACTTTTCGTGTATTTTGAACCTTAATAAGGACCTGTGCCAAAAGTACCCTTTATTATATTTTATCTGAACGGTGCAATCGTACAGTTGTGTAATGAATGAAATTGCTTTTTGATATTTTTTGAATTCTTGTGCTTTTGATGCCAATAATACAATAACTGATCTCATTTTATCTTTGAAAAATAATACTGACGATGATTGCAGCATCATTAGTATTAATTTTCGGATCTTAAAATTGGGGATGTTACACTTAAAAATTGTTTGGTATGTAGATTGTGAATCGTTTGATCTCATTTTGCCAAAGGCGGCAAATTTTGTCTTATATGGTGGCACAAGAACATCCTTGAAGTTAAAGAAATGTAAAAGATTCTTCAAGCATTTGCGATGAGGAGTCTACTACATGCTAAGGTATGTACACATTTGGATTTTGCGTGTATTGTTACTTTGTTTGGCAGATATCTTAATGATCCTGAAAGTGGATCATTGGTTGGTAAGAAAATGGTTACATTATATCTTTAATGAATAAAAGGAATATATGCTCATAAATAAAAGATCGGATCGGCTAGAAATCATAAGGTATTACAATCTGAATTTAGTGGATGCCAAAAAAGCAAAAGATCCACTTCATAATACACATTTCCATAAGATGGTGGAGTTATATAAGGAAAAATATAGGCCATGCAAACACTTATAGCTTCTTATATCATGGAAAAATTGTTTATGGTTGGTTATAAGGCATTCTACTATGGAAAATATGTGTGAAATTTTGTCATAAGGCCGCGAACTATTAAGAAATAAATTGAAAAACCATTAAATTATTCCCTGACAATAAATAATACTGTTATTTTCCAATGAGGGAGAGTGCAAAATAAATTGAATTTCATAGAGCATATTAGAACAAACTCCATGATAGTAGATCCACTTATAGGAAGATTGTCATCGAAGGTCTTTTTTGAGCATGTTGCTTAAATGAATGTAACTTTTATATAAGGATATTTTGGTTCGGAATAATTTGTATTTAGCATAGTATTATGACATTGCTCTTTACTTTGGTTATGAACATATTTCAGCATTTTTTTTAATTAGAAATAAATTAATAAAGTTTTCTTTGCACTCCGTGTTGTTCGGATATTGAACTCTTTTGATCTCACTTAAGTAAAGTAGAATCGGTTGAAAATAAACAAGTATAGATTACCTTTCATGTAATTTCCATGTCATACGTCCATGGTTGATCCACGTCATTTGATTGCATTGATATATATCGATGGGTTTAGTTACACTAATGGTAACGAAAACTGCTTTGATTATTTATCAACATAGTTAACGTACGATACTATTTTGAACATATCTTACGTTATGAATATCAAATTTTTATGAGGTTCATACAGTTACATGTGGGGTCACACATCTAGATATGCATTGTGTGGCCAGAAGTGATATTGCTTATACATTTTTTGTTGCAATAATACTTGCAGGCCCGAAAACTATGATAGGGAAAGTGGCAAAATTAATTGTAGCCGCATGATAACCTACAGCCCCCTATTTTCCACCTTTTCCTATTGAGGTCTCTATGCGATATTTTCACCACAGTTTGTTTATTTTTTAAATTTAATCACTTCTTATGTAACATGTCATGTGTCACCACATGTTGAAGTTTTCCAACTGTATGTAATACATAAACTGTTAAACAATTGCACACAAATTCTTGATAAAATTGCAATTTTCCAACCAACAAATAGTAACACCGAGGAAACAACCACCCCAATATTTTCCCGCCTATTTAAATACAATTTAGTAGTCCAATTTATACTCAGTTAATATCTTCACTTTCCCAAAATCAATTCAAAAATCAAAAACAATCTGCCCACGTCCTTCCATCCATCAATCAATTCACAGACCTCAACGGAATCAAATCAATCAATCAACTAATATGGAATCATCGCATAACCCATTATTACAAACAGCAGCACATTTATCGGAGCTCCGAATAGAATCCCCGCCCTCCAATATCGGGTTTTCGGATCCCTGCCCCTGCTGCGACAGCAAGAAGCGCCACTGCCTTCTTCCCAGCGCCGCCTCACCCTCCTTCCACCGCAAGAAGCTCCTCGTCTTCGATTTTTCAGATCATCGTCCTTCTTTGCCGGAGTCACCTTCCTCCGATTTCTTTAATTCCACCGTCACCATCGACGCCTCCTCTCCCAATTTAACGTCACTGCTTGCAAAATCGATGCAGCTTCCGAAACAGCAGAAGGATGTGGTGACCATTAATGGAACTTGCTACCATGATGATGTTGCTAATAACGGATCCACTTTGGATCAGAATGACGATACTCGGGTACCTTTTCTAATTTCATTTTATTATCTGATCCTCCGTTCTTTTGATTTCTTTTTTTTGCATTGGAAAGATAATAAAGGGTTAAAATATAATGGCTTCTTGAGATAAACTATTAAATGCTTTGATGTGTTATGAATGAAAATGCGAACATAAATTCCCATTGTTTTTATTTTATATATTTTTTGAATGCAGAAGCAAAAGGGGAAAACGGAAATTAAAGTGGGGGTAAAATGCAAATGTGGTGCTCGTCGTGAAATCACTCTTATTCAGTAACAGAAGACCGATTTGTTAACGTTTTGTTCATTGGTTAATTGATTTTAGTTATTTTTCTCTTATGTAAACTTCTTTGCTGTTTACCCAGTTCTTGGTTTGATCTTGTAGTGAAATATGAGAGATTTGTATAGATTAGATTTTAGAAGCACTTGTCAATAGCAGTTAACATGGATATATGAACCGCCGAAAAGATTATGCATTCTTCAAGAAATTATGTTCTAGTTTGATGCATGAAATTTTAAAATTATTTGTTCTTGCCTTGTGTATGTTAAATCAAATGATCAAATAAATCAATACGCAAAATTAAATAAATTACACCAATGAAGAATGGTATATAGTTTGGACAATCTCTTCCAGTTGCAAAAATTTATTACAACAAACTCAGCAGATATCCATTTGGAACTAGTAAATTGTTTGCAAAACATTATAACAATCAGACTGAAATCATCTGATACAAATTGCACATTATTACTGACGCTATTTGAAAATAAAATATGAAAGCAATCATGATTAGGATATCATAATTTTGCAAGTAGTAAAATCTCAATCAACTGAAAGCCGATTTCGGGATGTAAACAGTAGCCCAGATCCACCTAAGTACGTTCCCTTTGAATATCTCACCTGAGAAAAAAATGATGCAAGTTAGAATTATATTAGCAATAAACCCAAAGTATTGTTGAAATTAAATAAATTCGGTATGCAAAGCTGTTATTTGTGAAATTGGGGGGGTTTTCGTACAAGTTTAGAAGTATGGCACAATCAAACAACAAGGCTAAATGGTCTACAGTTTGAAACAAATAAACCTGATGTTTACAAAAGGATAGGTGTATGCATATAATCTACAAAGTTAAAAATAATTAGATTTAACGATTGGTTCTCAAACCCACAACAGTATTGGGCCTTGCTAACATCATCATGCATTTGGGTCCAATCCCTGTTACGATCGTTTTCAGGTTTATGGCTATTGTAGCATATTATCCCATTTTGCCTTCATATTTTTTTAGTACACAAAGCAACAAAATGTTTCATAAAAACACTATTATAACTACAATTGAGGGGATAACCAAAATGGACATGATTTTCTCATAAGAGTGATACTTTGATTAAGTAAGAACACCAGGTAGTCATATAGATTTTGTTTCTTCTTAGCTAGTGCATTCATGCAAGCAAATGTGCACACTTTGTGTTAATATCCAATATCAAGCTTTCATGTCAATGTGTAGTGTTACTAGTGCAGTCACCCATTGTCTTAGCACTCGGCATATTGGTCTAATTGAAATATCAAACAAATTAACATAAATAATTATCATACATTCAAGTTTTCTTTGGTTTATGCTAATTTGACATTAATGATCACAAAAACTATATATTACCATTGAAAGATCCCTCGGTGGCATTTCTCTATCCAAAGGTTTGATTCAGTAGCAATTCAAGGTCAACTGTAGACTTGCGTTAATAATATTTCAAAGCAATAAATTACAAATTTTACACTGACAATTTGAGCACAACAGTGTCTATGGGAGCGAAAACTAAATAGTTTTAGAAAATTTGACAGAGATCTAGTCTAGAAAATAAATAACTAGGCTGCATGCAATGAATGGTCGCTACTACTATAATTTTTACGGACCTTGTGCTTCCTACCAAATTGTTTAAAGACCTTTTATTAGATTTGACCCATGGAGGACAAGAAATATGGGTTGAAGTTGAACTTTGGAATAAAAAGGAGATGAGATTAACTTAATTATTTGGGCTTTATCATTACAACGTAAAAGGATTCTCAAGATTTGACCCAGGTTATAACCAGGTACACTTTTATGTGCATTCATTTCTGAAGCACATGTGATAACAGCAAATGAGTTGAAAGGAAATCATGAAAAATAAAATAAAATCATTTCGCAAAGTGAAAAAAAAAGCGAGTTTATTTGAAATTACACGACCAATGACTCAAAGCTAGACAAGGGCTATAAACAATGAAAACATGCTTAGGAGGCTGTCTTTAAACACGCAGAACAAATATTAGTTTGGCGCATTGCAGGAACATAGAACGACACTATTTTATATGCAAAACATTATAGGCAGAACAAAATAATAGCTTTGTTATGCATGATTGTATGGAAGCCACATACAACTGTATTGCAAATCCACTTCATTAATGTGTGAAGTCACACTTGATAGTAGGCTTACTTGTATAAATCCATTCTCTCATCACTCCCTTGGGTTTGTGAACTTTCCAAGTACAAGTACAAATATTGAAACTCATGCATAATTGTAAGTCAAATGCATGTTATACCTTTGTTGTTGGAATATCGACCATTTTAACATATAATAACAGCGGAAAATGTAGATTCGAAGAGTCAAAATTCAATTTTGTCACATTTTATACCAAATTTAAAGATATCTGTTGATATTTATTTCTAATGATTAACAATATTAATACGTTATTATCGCTTTCTTGTCATGCTCTCCACTCTAATTTAATCTCCCAGCAGTGCCTAATCATCTCCTTCTTTTACTCAATCATCGACCAATTCTTAATATCAAATGTGGACAATGTTTTTTTTGGCACATTTATAATTCTATTATCATTTGAAATCGTCTAATAAGTTTAATGTGGAAAGACTGTCATGTATATGCATGCACATCAATACACTTGTACTGGTAATAATTAGGAAAATTTAAGCATACATCCTTGTAATTATAAAAACTAAGCTTTATGTCTCTTCTAATTTTCTTTTATAAAATACGTCCCTATTTTCCAAAAAAATAGGTGTAATTTAAAGGAGTATTAGGTGATTTTACCAACCATAACACGTGTTCATGTTATCATTTTCCATAACTCATAACCGCATGCAATACACGCATCGGCAGTCACTTTTAAATTTGAAAACGAGAGATGTAAAAGAGAAAGAATTATAAAAAGATGAAGGTATAAAATAGTTTTCAAAAAAGAGGGAGGTAAAACAAACAAGTTTTAGAAAAAAGATGTATCCCTAATTTCTACTAATTTAATAACTAGTTACCCAGAAATAGGGCCTTGAAAACAAATTTAAAAATATAAAACTTCTTTGTCAAATTATCCAGATAATTTACTATCAATTTCAGTGCCTAATGCATATATACATGTTTAATTTGTTATATTTGCAGTTCCTAAAAGTGCACGCGCACACACACATACATAGATTCATACATACATACATACATACATACATATATATATATGTATATGTACATACATACATATATGGTATTTCTTCATCTTTAAGCCTATAACCCTCTAAATTTTCTAAAGGTTATTTATTACTTGCTAGACATAAAACCTAACCATCCTTTACAACGATTGACATAGTTATATCCTTTTCTGGCTATCCTCGTCAAACTAATGAAAGTTTAATATGATATGGTTGTACATACAAATAATGAAATATTATAGGTCAACGAAAACATGAAAACTGTGAACCATGCATTAAATTTTCTAGCTGGTACCGGTTACAATTGGAGAAAACTCACCTTTAAAGAGTTAAGAGTGACTTCAAGCAGTGATTGCTATATTTCACTAGTATTCAAGGTATCAAGTCCAACAATTTGATAAGTTCAACTTTATTGACGCGCTATTTTAAGTATGTCAACAAAACACTCCCTTTGATCGGTGCACAACAAATAAAAACTACTATGGTCATTATTCTGATATTGTCTCAATATATGCACTAACCAAAAGGTATGTTTTGTTGAGTTAATAGCAAATTGAGTTAACAAAATTGTACTCCAATCTCAAACATTTATCAACTAATACTCTGGAATGATTAAATTTAATCCCCAGCAGTCAAAAATTCAACACAAAAAAAAATTGGAACTTGTGATTGCTGAGCTCAAGCAGATGTGCATCTATTATTCTGCTTGTTTTCTCCCTTCCAACCCCAAATATAGAGGTTGTGGGAAAGTAGCTCAAAGATTTGGACACCAACCAAATAGGGACTCAAAATTTTGGGCAATGAAAATGCTCAGCGGGTCCATAGTGGCGAAAGTGCAAAAAACTATAGTGGAGATATAACAAAGATATAGTGAAAATTGCAGGAGGGTGGGAAAAAAAAATTAAGACAACATCCTGATGCCAAAATCAATTTGTTATCATTCTCACGTCATTGTAAATATATATATATATATATATATATATATATATATATTATATATATATATATAAATAAACACACACACATGCACATTGTTTACTCTAATATAACAAAACTCAAGAACGTCTTAATCCAAAGAGTTACATTTTCAGGTCACAAATAGTATTTTCACTTGTATTCAGCAATTGGACCTTGAACTTGGGTATATAACCTAGCTTGGCTACCTGAGTTTAAAATAAAATTTGAATAAACCAAAAAATTAAATTTAAATTGCTAGTGGATGCTAAAAAACCATAATTTAGCAGGATTAGCAGTAAATAGCAGGGCTTTAGCTACACAAGCAGGAATGTTGTAAAAAAAATGAAAACACTTCAATGTATAAGAAGTCTGATTTAACTGTTGGAAAATTACAGTCTTTTGACACTAAATAATAAAACTCAGTAGCTATTTCATTCATCGCCATTGTAGATGCTTTTATACATACAGTTCCATGTTTCAAACATTATCTAAATACTTGTCAACTTGCAGATAATGCATAAACTCAGCGCGTAAAAACATTCAAACTCAATTAATCAAACAAATAGCAATCAATTAAACTAAACAAATAAGATACCTCCTCCATGAGCGCATGCTACTCCAAGGAAAGCTGGGTGCCTCAACTTCCTCCATCGGCTTCCCTCTTCCTCTCCTCTTCCCTTGAGGTACACTAGACTTAACCTCTCTCCTCTCCCGACCCTTCTCCTCATCCAACCAATGTCCAACCTCTGTTGCCTCCTCTCCCTCCTCCTCAACCTCTGTCTTCCTCCCCTTCTTCTTCTTCCCCTCCATCTTCTGCTTCATGTTCTCCATCACCCACGGAATCGGAAACAGATCCTTCGAGATCGACAGAGGCTCTTTCAAAGTAATGTATGCCTTTTTGTAATCGGGTTTGGCCACTAGGTAGCCACCACGCTTCTTCTTCTTGCCTTCCATGTTTAGGGTTCGGACCTCAGCAACGTCAAATCCATACAAGGACTCGAGGATGCGGCGGATCTCGATTTTGGAGGCAGATGGAATGGTTTTGAGCGCAAATTCATGGATTGATTCGAACGGTGTTGGAGGCAGAAGAAGCTTTATTGGCAGGTTCAGAAAGTGCACTACTCGCCGGCCAAGTCGGCTTCCCATTTTATTCTACAACCTTTTTTTCTGGAAGAGAGAGGAAGATGATGAGAATAGGGTTTTAGCCAATGCTTTAAAGACCATACCGTGAGTCAAGCCATAACGGCTCAAGGCTAAAGGTTCCAAATGTTCGACCGGTCAAAGTCAAACCGTAGGAACCGCACATGCAATTTTTTCAAAAAAATGTACATTTAAAAAACAACGCAAAATAGCATAAACCAGGAGCGCAAGACATACAATATTAATAATGCACATATCACAAATCACAATAGTTCGGTTTTAGTTCCTACTCGATTGACAGACAGTGCTTTCGGTCCCAGGATTGGACGCTAGGTAGAACATGGGTTTGATGCCATTCTTTACGTAAGTAGAAAAAAACATAATCTTACTATCAATCAAGCACTAAATTATAAACTAAGCATGAAAAAAAAGATTACTATCCAATGAGTAATAAAAAAATATAGCCATTACAGTGAGCATCAATTCAAATATTAATATCGGTTTGCAACATTAGTTTTGTCGTTATTCTTTACAACAAAATTAAACATCGGTTTGTATTTTGTAACACCAAATGAGCAATTACAGTGAACATTAACCTGAATTATAAACCTAAATATTAAAATCAGTTTAGCCATTAATAATGAGCACTAACATAAATATTAGGATCAGTTTATCCATGGCCATTACTGCTTCAGGCTTTAGGTTTTTTTTAATCGCCTGTAGATATTCTTAAAAATTATTCAACAAAACTTACTAATTATTTAACAACCAAGCCTTCATGTAAACACTCTTTCAATCATTACCAATTACTAAGCAAAAAATGAAATTGATACCTGTAGGGATGGTTGCTATCGCGCACAAAGAAGAGGATGGCTCGTGGCAGTGGTGCTTGCGGCAGTGCTCGTGGCGAAGGCTGCTCGGTGGTGGTACTTTGATGCGGTGGCGGCGGTAGGTAATTTACGGATTAGGGTTTTTTGCAGCTAAAAACGCGATGCAGAATAAGAAAAGAAAAAGGAAAACAGAAAATAACTGAGCTGGAACGAGAATTGAAGGGTTAGAAGGGATGCGGAGATTGCCAGGTTTTAGTTTCCAACACGGAGAGCCAAATTTTACAAATGCTTCCGGCCGTTTGGTTTCATTTTGTATTTTGAGTTTTGTGTTTTCAATTTGTACTAAGAAATAGCAAGAAATAAGTAAAGAAATTTATAATTCTTAGTCGTTGGGACACGGACAACGAAAGAGTTTGATTGTTCTCTGTGCTTTTGTTATTTCTCGAAACACGAAAAATAAAATAAACTTATTTCTATTTTATATGTAAATTTCCTTTTTCAAAATTGTTTGTTTTCAACTATATATACAACGGATGCGTTTTTGTATAGACGAAAACACAAAACTAAAAACGACAAACCAAACGGGGCCTAAGGTACCTTGCTTTTTGCAAAATTAACGGTCAGCGTCTGCGTCTGACGCGTCAAGCGTGAACCTCACGCTGCTGCTCAGTTCAAACGAACTGCTCGCGTCAGATGCGTCCGACGAGTCGAACGCGAACGGTTCGTTCGCAACCGCCATATACCCCTTCATTCACTATATATACCATTCCATTTCTCAACCAAATCACCAAAAAAAAAACAAAAAATTCGAAAATTCAACAATTTCTACAAGATTCGCCGTCGATTTTTTCAAGTAAATTTTTTTATATTTGCGTTTTTCGTATTATTATCTACCATTTGTATTTTTTTAAGATTTTTTTGAATTTTTTTTAATTACTTTTTTCAGAATGTTTAGTCACTCTGTTTCTTCTTCTATCAGAACCATCGTCGACTGGAATGCCGACAGGACAAACGTGTTCATCGATGTTTGTTTCGAAAACATTGATACGCATGCCCACCGTGTTGCACAGTGGTATGAAGATATCACGGTCCTGTTCAACATAAAAACTGGTCTGGATTACAACGCTGGGCAAATAAAAAACAAGTTCGATAATCTAAAATGTGAGTGGAGCCCATGGAACAAGCTGCTACAGATTCCAAGTGGCTATTGGAACGAAGAACAGAACACGGTCAGTGGTCCGACGAGTGGTGGGATACAACTGCAGCAAGGTACTGTAAATACAAACATGCTTCGCATGCTCGTTTTAGACAGTTGGACGTGATTTTTGATGGCTACATCCGAACTGACAAATATCAGTTCATAATTCCACCAGATCCACCTGTTCAGCTACAGTTCGACGCACAGCTTTATGGCGACTATCTTAGGGGTGATGTTGCGGAGATCTCCAATCGTAGAGCGCCCAGATAACAACGGCCCACTGGTGGTCCTTCTAGGTCTGTTGACAGTTCTTTGCACGATCCGACTCTTACTAGGTGTATGGAAGCGAAGCAGGAGGATGACGATTATAAAGAATGGGAGGTCACGGTTTGTTTGGCTGAGTATGATAACAGAGGTTTCAATCATTTGCATGCCCTGTTAGACAACCCCGAACAGCTTAGGAAGGCTGTTATTTATCTTGTTGCCCAGTTGAAAAGAAGAATGTAATTTGTTTTATCTGTATTTTATTTTCTGCATTTTTATTCGGTACTTTTATTTCTGCATTTGTATTGTGAATTCTGAACTATGAATTTTTATTTCTGCGTTTGTATTCTGTATTCTGTATCCAAAAATAATTAACGTAAATAAAATAATAACTTTGCCTATTTCGTGTTGCCCCTTTCGTAAAAAGAACGCATTCCCTTTTCGCGAATTTACCCCTTTCCCGAATTTACCCCTTTCGTTTGCCCCTTTCATTTGCCTCTTTCGGTTCAAAAAAGAACGCACCATAAGTTCCTGCGAGATGCATATTGTATTAGTCAAACATATATTTTTACCTCTTCTGTTCTTGATTAAAACATCAAAATCACATCCAAATTTTGCTAAAAAGGTGATAGAAAAGTATTTCCTTGGTCCACTTTATTGCAAGTTTTTTCTATCTACGATAAAAAAATATGGTTTAAATTTACTGTTGTTAACTGTTAGTAAAAAACAATCTTGTCACTTTTTCATTTACAATTTCATATGGAGGTAAGTTTGAATTCTCCATTATTTAATTAATGATTTTCGAATGGTTAATGATGATTAGAAGAAAATTAAATAAAAGAAAAGGCAATTAGGTCAATTTGATTATAATTTTATAAGGGACTAGTTTGACCAGCCCCCTCACGGTAAAAAACTTTTTTAATAGAAAATGGTCCTCTCACATCCAAAAGTGGAGCGTCAATAACTATACCTCATTTGTAAAGGTACTACACAAATAAGATCAAGAAGATTTAAATATATGGTTTAAGTAGCGGCTGAAGGATTCAGTCTATCCATTCAGTCGGTTGGATGGACTTCTAGGCCATCGTGGGCTATGGTTGCGGTTTTCGCGGTTCAGCCGGGGTCGATTATCAAAACTATCCTTTAACCCCAACTTTTCAAAGGGAAAAATGGATAAAGTTATCTTTTCCCTTTTTCTTTTATACCCTACGTTAAAAAATCTTGTAACTTGCAACAAATCAAAAACATTAATTTTGAAAACGTGATTACTTTAAAAAAAACCAAGTAGTTGGACGAATGAAAACAACAGTTAAGGTGTCATAATAATTCACATAGGAGGACAGTCCGGATAACAGAAATACCCTGTGGTTATGGTGAGGGGTGATTAGAAGCAGTTGCGTAGAGTGATTAAGTGGAAACCCAAATATCCCCACACTCCTACCGCGCCATTTTTCTTATCCTCTCACCTCTCCTACAGCCAACCAAAGGCGATGTTCATATCATCTCTTGCACCATAACGAAAACTAAAAACATAAAGTTGATCAAATTATAAGAAGTTCAGGGTTTATAAAATCAAAAAGTTGAAGAGAAATAAACAAATTTACCTCTTGTTTTAGCAACTAGGGTTTGCGTTGAATTGGAGAGGTAAGGCATGAGTTTGGAAGATGAATACGCTAGTTGGGAAGATGAACGATGGAATGGAATAGTGAATCGGGTTGGGCCTGTGTATATTGGAGACCCAACCGTAACTTGAAAGTATGAATGGTCCAATAAGCTAGAAAAATGTGAGAATTTGATACAGACTTATTCGTAGGCTCATTAATGGGTACTTGAATAATTCAAATTCCATTCGCACGCGTAAAAAAGATTTAAATTTATCCGATATTCGAAAAACAAATACAAATGTAAAGATATTCACATAAAAAAGTTATCCCTTTGATGTTTATAAAGATAATATAGTATAATTAACCATTGGCATTTGCTATTTTATCAAAATAATGGTTTTTTTATATGTACAAAAGTGCACAATCGATGTTCAAAACATTTTCTTGAAACTGGATAACCAGATTAGCGCAAACTTTAAAGAGTTAAACCAAACAAAAATGCAGACTTCAGTTAAGAGATAGGATGTTAATGTCTTACGTATTCAAAACTATTTTTCACCATCATAGTTTCTATTCATTGTGCTTTCATAAGCATTCATATTGAAATTATTTTATGTTAAACTAACATTTTATTTATTTATTATATATTAAAAGTTGTGAGTGGATAGAAAAACAATCAATATCGTTCGTAATCCATAAGTATGAATATCTGGTTTTGAAAATAATTCTGAATACAAATGCGGATATGACACTATCTATAGACAAAAGTACGTGTAGACGGATCTAACTATTTACGTGTGAACTCCTTTAGAAGGACAATACCTTTTTGCTTGAAACAACAAGGACAACACCTTTACGTTTATTTATTTATGCAATTTTCATTATGGCTATTGGATTGAAAAGCTAAATATTATTTTATATTTTAATAACTAGTTCATTTATGTAATAACATACAAGAAGGATAGATTTTGAAATTTTATTCGCTTGGACCAATTTTTTTGAATAAAGGACCATTAATAAATGCTAGAAGAAAATGTTGTTTCTACATCTTTATTTTTGCGAGTGAACAAATTGCTCGCTAATTAGCAGGTGATTTGTGACTAATTTGAGCGAATAATCATCTTTTTCTAATCAAATAAGTTGGGAAGTAAAAGTTAATGCAAATCACACGTTAATTATGAAAGAGTTAGTGGTATGCCATAAAGGAAATTATTTAACTGTTACATAACTCTTTAATCAATCTTGTCCATAATAAAGGTTTTTGTTTTTCTTTTACATAATTTGTTATACTGTGTATAAATAATTAAGTAATTAATTTAAGGTATATAATTAATAAAATCCTTAAATAAAATGTTATATTATTGTGGTTGTAAATAGCTACAATTGTGAGTAGCTGACCACAAAATAAAATAACATTTTGTTTTAAATATTCCCGATCAAGATGCTTCAAGAAAAGATATCGATACATCCATTGAGACCAAAGTGCATAACGTAGTACGTAATGCTCTTCAAATGTTGAGCAGTGTAATACTCATGGTTGTTGGGGTCGTCAAGGTGTTACATACTCGTGGTTATTGAATAATTATGGAACAACTAGCCCCAGAGTTTCCTATTTATTGATACAACTAGGTCAAATAGAAAATCTCAATGTAACGATGTTACACAGTTCCCTCGAAATGAGAATACCACGAAACTTCAATACGGATATTCCACTTTGATTATAGTTAAATCATGATATTACGATCCATCTGATGACTATAGTTGGGCCTGAGTTGAAGCATTGGAAACGAAGCACCATTCAGTAAGGAAATCGCCACCTCCGTTTTGTGGGATTACTATCACGGTTAATTGTAGTCAACTCAATGTCAAAATCTCTTGCCAGGGTAGAATGATTAATGGTAAATGTTGTTATTAAACCAAGGACTTTGTTTATAGACTGATCGGGTTGAATTTGGATAATATTGGAGCTTTGAGCAATACTAAATATCATACATCCTAAAGTGATATGGTGTTGGCGAAGTGAACGTGTGTAAATTATCGTCACTACTGGTACTGCTTAGATAATATGAAATATGATTTTACCTAAAAGATTCATAAGCGATAAATTTGACGAAATATCACACTACTAGCTAAGGTGATGTGTAAACATCAATATTTTAATTGTTTAATATTATTGCTTACTGAATTGACACATCTGTGTCACGTACCTGCATTTATGAATTCTTTGAAAAACCACATGATTTAACTAGTTTATAAAGTGTTATAAATTAATTAAATTAATTAATATTTAAATAACATTAATTATTAATTTATTTGATGTTTTGGGTGTTGCTAGTAATTATTTGGAGGCGCATATAAAACTTATATGCACACATATTGATATACGATATCAGTATATTTTAATCGGGCTTTAAATATTTATTTATTTAATATGGCTTTTTTGAAAAATTGATTCATGCAAGTGTTGGAACTAGCCAGCACACAGCGGAAGAACTGGATGAATTTCAATAAAATTTACCATATTTGATCTTAATTAGGCGTGTGAAGTATAATTTATTTAGAACATTTCAAATTTTTATTTTTTAATAAAATCTTTATTTTATTTAAATTTATAATATAATATTATTTAATTTATGTTATATTATATACATATGTGTATCATATACACATATGTATGTGTGTGCATATATAACATATCAATCCATGCAAGGTATACCATGCCCATGTATAGATGTTGGGATTTGCATCGCAACAAACACGTTAGCTCATCTAATATGTAAATATAGTTGTAACGGACTTGGATTTTCGACCCTCGAAATCGACATCAATACGTCCATTGTATAAAATGCCGAGCGGTCGAGTGCCGGAAATACCAGTTCATTAGGGGTGAAGAAGAAAAAGGTAGAAGAAAAGAAACACAACAACACAGAATCTCACAATCGCAGTTGAACAAAATATAATATATAACAATAGAATTTAAATACAAGAAATCTGTAACTGTTATATACTTACAACCATCAGAGTATTATAGGCAATAATCAATTTGGACAATTTAAAAACTTGTCCTTACACAGCGGAATACTAATCAAGTATGGAAGTACCCCTTGCCATCCAACTCGTTCCCTGAGCTCCATAGCATCCTATCCTGAATTTGTAATGCTCGGTCTGACCCAAGCATTATAATAAAATAACATCCGAGTCAGTCTGGAAAACTAGCGTGAGAAAACACACTCAAATTGAATTGTTAACTTCCAAAATCCTTTGAAAAACAAAGGTATCTCGTAAGACCACGTCACACATAAACACAACGGGTTTTTACCTACGATAACCAAAAAAATAACTTTTATCAAAATCATCCGATATTATAATAGTGTCTATAGAAAATAAATAGAAAATAGCTGAAATGCTTGCATCTCACGTTTCGGCATAGTTGGGCACAATCAAAACCGTACGGCGCTTATTGGAGAATGGATTCCATCGAATGACTGGGCCACTGGGGTACCGCCCACCACAGTACACCTCTAGAACAATGTACCGAGGACTACGCCGGGATCTCCTGCTACACAAGACCGGCCTACCCCTAACTTGGATAGACCAAATGTTATCACCCCGGGCGTTCCCACCCTTACCATCGAGCGCTCCTTCCATTCACAACCATATCCATAATATAAAGGTTTCCGAGGACATCTAGAAAGGTGATAGCATACCCTACTTGGGTGCGACCCACTTAGCCTTGCTGCATCTCCCCTGTTTTAGTCATTCCCGGTTGATGAGGCTCGAGGCTAAGCATTACCTTTCAAGAAACGATTTCTCTTAGAATGTCCATCGTCCTCCAATGACGATGTTCTGATAGCATTCGTCCATACAAGTTGCCCTGAGTCTGGACAAACCGAATCACCAACTTCATCATCTTCACGGTATTCATTCGTAACGTTCAAACCGGATCGAAGTGGTTTTCGGATAATTAAATCCGGTCCCGGTCTCTTCGAAACGATTAACGAAATTTTCCAATATTGATAGTCGGTTATTTAACTATCAATTAACATCCATAAACAACCATCAGGCCTTAAATAAATTTTCCAAAATATTCATTTCCAAAATACCTTTATAAGATATAATTTCCAGTATTCCATCTTTTTGAAAAACAATTCCAAATCCTTATGCTTACAACGGAATATTCCTAGCCATCCCAATTCTTAGAATATTTTTCCCCAACTCAATTTTATGTTCGACACTTAGGAAGTATTCTATTTATTTCCTATTTTTCTCAAAATCATTTACGATCTATATGTAAATCCCTTAATCGTTTATAAATATTTCTATAAGTTTTGGAATTCCTTAATTAATTCCCTTGGTATTTCCAAAGTCAAATATATTTGTTTATAATTCAAATTTCCTTCTACTTCTTTTGTGAATTCTATTTCACCTTTCGAAGTTCACCTATCTTATGCTTTTGAAATTTCCTTAAGTCCTAATATCATCACTATAAGCTCTTCTTCTAAATTCACACCCATTAAATAACTTCATTTCCAATCTCGAGAGGATTTATAAATAAATTTAAATCATTTAAAAATTATATATATATATATATGTAAAATAAGAATAATGGTTTAGTTTTAAATTGTGTTAAGTAAATCTAAAATATCAAAACATTTTAAATAGCATTGATAACTCATATCTAATTACTTTTTAAATAACTAGTTAATTCACACAGCTGATAATAATCTAGAATTTATTTCAATAAATATTAAATATTTTAATAACTAACTTTTGGAATATTCTAAATTTAAATAATAGTTTAAGTTATATAGTATAGTAATTAAAAATTTCTTTTAAAACAATTGTTAATCTCCTTGACAATCATCTATTTTAGAAAAATCCAACATCCACCAAATTCACTTTATAAATCCTTTCTCGATTCGTATCACATCGTCTACATCTCAATTTTATCACCATTCTCACATTCAAAAATATATTCCACTATTTCTTTTAAAATAATTTCCATAACTTGATATAAGTTCACACCATAAACTTATATTCTAACTTACCCACTGATATCATTTTCCCTTAGTTATAACCCTCGTTTATAAATTTATAAACTCCTTTGAGTTTCACTTATTTATAAAACAAATTCTATTTATAAAATTCCATTTTATAATTCTTTCCCTTATTAAAATCCCATTTTATTTCAAATCTATTTTTAAGATTGATTCCAATTCTTTTCCATGATTTTCAAAATATCCATTCAAGTCATTTTTATATAATTTATTTAAAAAACTCTATTTAAATCAATTTACGAATAGTTAAGTATAACCCAAGTTAATTTATATTTTTTTTTCCATTCCACTTAATATCTTTAAAAATAAATCCAATTTTTTCGACATAGATATTTTATATTCAAATCTCCTTTTAAATTCCTTCAAATTATTTATTTATGGTATTTAAAATACCGAATTTAATTCACATGCTATTATAGCATTTAATAATTTAATTCACACATCAATCATAGCAATTTATCCATCATATCATATATATATATATATATATATATATGAAAACAATAAATATTTTTGAGGAATCCAGTTGGATCCCTCCAACCTGTTTTCCTGCATCCATAGACGTTAGTCAACAATAAAAATACCAATCCCGCTTCAAGGCGGGATATCGCAGTATATAGGGTCATCCGCTATTATGTAGGGCGCATAGGGTCTCATCCGCTCCAACGGCGGGAAATATATCCAACTACTAATATATACTACTATATATATAACATTCAACATATGATAATTATAAATTCAACCAGGCATCCAATTATTTATTTAACTATTTAAAATAAATTTCGGTAATCAAAATGAGTGAGAGTTTCTCACCTTGGTTTTAATTGCAGTCCATTCCAAATTTTCATTTTCTGCATAGATTTCGTTTGATTTAACCTCGTATAGGAAATTTCGAAAGTTATAAATTAACGATTTCAATTTCAATTAATCAACTAATTATTTAATTCAAACTAATTCTTATCAACAAATTCTTTTTTTAAACATGATTAACATTAATTAAAATGTTTCTAAATTAAATGACCTTTTTTTCGTTCCTTCCTGAAGCCAATAGTGCTATAATCTGGAATCGAAGCTCTCCTCCCCCACACTGTCATCGCCCATCACCATGCGATCAAGGATCGCGTCTCCTTACCGTTCTTCCCCTTCACCACCGCACTAACATCGAGCCGCCCCCAACCTCATCTACCCACGACCATCGCGCGCACGAGCTCTGCCATCGCCCTCCGCCTCTGCCACAACATCGCGTCAAACCTACGCACGCGCCTTTCCTCCATGCACGCCTATAAGCCTTGCACGATGCTCACTCATGATTTCGTTCACCTATCTCCTTTCGCGGTCGATTCGAACAGAAGAGAGAGATGGGAAAGGGGATGTCGTATTTTTTTTGAATTGAGAATCGATTTCGAATTGGCTTTGAATAGAAGAAGATAAATGGGGAAACTCGAGATTTTATATGCAGCGGCCGTTTTTTTTGAACGAACCATTTTTTTTTCTTTTGTGAGTTTTGAACTGAAGGAAGGGAAAGGGGAAAGACGTGATTTTGAAAGGGAAATTAGCGTGTTTGAATATATTTGCGTGTTATAGGGGGCAAGGTGATTGAATATTGACAGGTTATAATTTTATTTTTAATTATAAATATTTCATTTACTACAACTTAAAATTCTGGTACCCTATCGAGGCGTGCCGCTAGATATTTATAATGTTATACCCCTATTCCAAACACAATGGAGAAGGTTTCGAGTCCTAATTAGATCGTATGGTGAAGATAGCTTTTTGAACCAAATTATTATATTAATTCTTCAATATTAATTTCAACGCGTTTATATCCTGTACGACCATACGATAACTCCAAATATAATGAAATTTGAAATTCTATAATAATACACTATTACAGATCCAATGGAACTAGTTTTGTCGAATTCCGAGACTGTTCCCCAGATAGCTATTTTTAAATGTCAATTTGAACAAACTATTTTTAAAATGGAACAGATCACTTTCAAATTCAATTTTAAAACTTTCATTATCTTCATTATTATTAATGTAATTTTACAAGCCTTTCAATAATTTTTATCGGGCTTAAAACTAAAGATACAACAATTTAACCAATATTCAATTATAAACTTCAATAATTAAATTATCCAATAAATAACTATATTTAAATTCTGAATTTATTTTATAAATAAAAACCAAATTTCCATATTCAAAATCAATCTATAATTCAAATTCAATATTTAAAACCATTAAATATTCCAAATCAAACAACGAAAAATCCGGGTCATTACAATAGTCTAAACGTATGTATATATATATACTTTTGTTACAAATAAAAAATACTTTATATATATATATAAACTTTAACTAAATATATTCCCTTTTTTATAAATATAAACGTAGATATAAATACAAATATAAATATTTGTAAATATAAAATATTAGCTTATGTATGTGAATATTTTTAAATAAATTATAAATATATAAAATAAAATAAAAAATAAATTTTTTATAAAATCGAGAACAACACATACATATGTAAATAAAATATTTTTTTATTAATATACATATATATATATATATTAATTACTTATTTAAATATATATATAGTAAAATATAGATTAATATTTATAAATACAAAAGTTATGTTTTTATTAAATATTAGTCTTATGCCTAACTCAGAAATATATATTATTTTATTTATTTATTTTAAATATTATTTAATTTATATCCGTATAGTTTTAACTAAAATATTAATATAAAATAATATCAAAACATAATTTTATAATTTAAATTTCTAGTAAATTTTGGAATAATATTTTGTGCTTTCAATATTTATTTCATAATTTTATTGCTCAAAATAATTTTAAAATTAATTATTGATTTTCAGATTATATTTAAAATATTTTTAAATAAAATAAAATGGTTTTTTTGAACATGTATTTTAAGGTAATATAATTTTATAAAATATGAAACATAATTTTTATATAATATATACAAGAAAATAGGCACAAGGAAAAAGTTGCAAAAAAATTTACTCTCAAGGACAACAAGTTTGCTTTTTAGTCCGAAAGACACTTTTTAGTGTAAACATAAAATGATAGTTACAACTATCGTTCTGTGATTTACACTAAAATATGTCCTTTAGCCTAAAAAGCAAACTTCTTGTCCCTGAAACTAAATTTTTCTCCAACTTTTTCCCTAAGGCTAAAAACCCCTAATATATATATATACATATATATATATTAAGATATTTAGTTTATGTAATTAAATGGTTTAAATAATATTTAAATAATAATAAATATATATAACTATTTTTATTACTGCCGAATATATTATATGTATAATTCTTTATATAAAAATCGATACAACATATGTATATAAATTATACTTTAGTAATTAAATTATAAACTACATTTATATGAATATATATACAATATATATTTATATATTATTAAAATAAACAAAATAATCTTTTTTATTTGAGTCATATCATTATAGGTATGAACATAAATTTTTTTATTTTATTTTATAAGCATATACATAAATACAACCAAAACAAATTTTGACAATATAAGTTACATATCAGAATCATCACCTAACTAATATTATATATACATATATATGTATGTATATATAATAAAACATTATATTTGAGCATGAATAATTATATATTGATCAGAATTATATGTTACTTCCAATGCCTTGAAGTACACTTTGAAATGATAATGTGTGCTGCTTAAAACAATTTCCGATCTAAAAGAGTGAGTCCTCGAACCATTGACCACCAGCTATCGAATAGTAGTTGAATTGACTTGATTTGAACTTGAGAAATTGGAAAGACCATAAGGGGGATTTTAGCTAGCAAATATATAGGGATGGAGGCTCTAAAAGATCAATCTCAAATGGAGGTAGAGATGCTTAAATAGAGGAAGAAAAGGAGAGAATTTAGGATCTCATCTTTTACTCAATCTCCTTTAATATGAGCCATCCAAAATCAAGCCATATTTTTCCATATTAGAGCCGCATATACCCCTATTATGGCCGCACATGCCAGCCTCTCTAATGGGCAATGAACCCATCTATGTTTCGAACAAATATTTTGCATTTTAAATCTAATTTAAAATGCTTATCGATATAGTATCGATTAATATATTTATAATTTTTATAAGTATATTTAATATTTGTTTATTAAATCAAAATAAAATTTATATCATAAATGTTAATTAATTTATAACAATTATAAATTAGTTAAATCATTTAGTCGAAGGAGAATTCATCGTTTCGGTTATGTGACTCGTTGGATGTAAATTTGGTCAGCGGTTAATATCGAAGTATTTGAATATTAACGTTCTTTCGTCTCTTAGCATGTGGTGTGACATTTTGGCCAAATTCATCATTTACTTGATTTCGGTAAAATCCAATTTACTTTAAGCATTACCCGGTTGTGACTTTTTGTTAATCGACGGAAATTCTATGGAATTAGAAAACCGTCGAAAAATTTAGAAGTAAAAATTACCGCAAGCGCACGACGTACTATTGAAGTACGTGGCGAGTACGGGTCGATCCGTAGGGAATTGATGATTTTAAAATTCTATTCAATCAAATTAAACCAAAGTCGAGTGAAAATTAAGCTAGAGAATTAGAGAATTAACTAACTAACTAAGAGAAAAGAGATGCAAATATAAGGGTTAAATGACAATTTAAAGAATAAATCCACTCTCTAGATCATGTAGTTCAACACATATGAAATCATAATCTCTCTTTTATGGTCATTAGTGCTTTAATTGATGTGCTTATCATAAGTATGGCATATTTGTGCTATTGATTAGCCAACATTAGCCAACATAAGCCATCAAACTATAACACACCCCTTAAACCACTTACTAACTTTCATGAAAATTGACAATGAAAATGAAAATGGAATCTATTTTAAGTATGGCCTATTAACTATTTATTAGAAATATAGACCATCAAATTTTAATTTCAAATCACTTTCTTTTGCCATAATCATATTATGATGAAGAGACAATTAGTGTTAGTGATTGTTTAAGCATAGCTTATTTGATGTCAACAATACAGGCTATCAAATTCAAGGCAAAAACAACAATTAAACCACTTCAATCATTCTTCGTTAAGTACAAAAAGAGAGCATGAATTAACAAATAGTTGAAGCTACATAATTAGAGAGCTTCATTACCCCTTAATTGAAGGGGTTTAGCTTCTCATATTTGTCATTTGATTAACAAATGTAGCTTGCAACATGAAACTAAAAAGAAAGGAAAAAGAAAGCAAAGTAAAGAAAAACTATTCTACTTGCATGAAAAATAAATCTACACTACTAACATGAAAGTAAATGTAACGACCCGTATTTTTACGGATCGAAAAGTTCGTAAAATCTGGAATTTTCAGCATTTTTAAGTCGTTTCAGATTTTGGCAGATTTTGTTAAGTCCTAAGTCGGTTTGGACGAGTTAAGAGAAGTCTGGGTCGAGTTGCCGACTTAAGGGATTAACTGGGTTAAGGTGGTGGCCGACATAAGACCTAGGCGATTTAAGGAAAGTTGGTGTCATATGAGTTTTGGTGAAATTGCTAAGTCCTAAGTCGTTCACGACTTAGTATAGGTCGTAATTCGTATACGACTTAGGAGAGGAGTGATCCAGTAGTTACCGACTTATAGAAGATAGTGGTTGGCTAACCTAGTAGAGTTAACGACCCAGTAGTAGACGACCTAAGAAGTTGACCGACTTATAGATTAGACGACTTAAGTATTTGACGACTTAAAGAAGGGAAGGCTTAAGTCGGTGACGACCTAGTGGTTAGCGGGTTAGAGTAGTTAGGTCGTAAATGACTTGAGGAGTTAAGTCGTAAGTCGTGTCCCCAGGTAAGTCGCGTGTAAGTTAAGTCGCGCGATTGAGATTTCCTTAAGTCGTAGGTTGGCATAACTGTTAAGTCGTAGAATGGGTTATCTCGCTAACTCGTCTAACTAGTTAAGTCGTGGACGAGTTAAGGTTTTGAGTCGTAGGATGTGTTGAGTTGCTAAGTCGTTAAGTCGTCCAGGCGACTTAGGAGGGAACGCGTACATGTTAGGTCGCGTGTAAGCTTCAGGAGTTAAGTCGCGCAAATGGTTAAGTCGAAGGTCTTAAGTCGTAGGTCGGAATGAGAGATGAGTCGGCAACGACTTAGGAGATAGCCGAGTTACGACTTAATGGATTTTTAGCTATAAATAGGAGGGGTTTTTCTCACTTTTTGGGATCCGGATTTCGAAGCGACGAAGTGCTGCCATTTTGAGAGCTCGACTTCTACACTTCTTCACTTCTTTTCTCCACTCTAATCTAGTGCTTCCATTCATCCAAATCGAAGATCAAGATTGAAGATTCAAGAGCTTGCATTGAAGATCTTCATCCTTTGAAGTGAGATTTCTCCGTTTGAAGCGGATTCGTGATAGATCAAGCTTGATCCTTCGCTGTCCAGATCTGAAGCGTGTTGGTTTGAGGTTGTTTAGGTGATTTAGTGAGTGGTGATTATCTCTCACACGGATCCAAAGGAGTATATCGGATTGTTGGCTCGATTTGGTGTTAAAATAGTGATTTCCATGCATTTTCTTCATCCTAAGTGTAGATCCATATAGATCCATTGTTCATGATGATTTGACAACCATTTTTACTAAGTGTTAACCTATGCAAGTTCATTCATCAAGATTGTAGAGATAATTCTCATGATTTCATGCTTGTTAGACTTTCAACACTTTATTTACGAAATTGCCATTATTGTGATAATTGTCTATTTAGATCTTATTTGAATGCTTGATTGTTTGGATTAATGTTTGACTTGATTGATTGCTATAAATTAGATGATTGATGATTTGATTTAGACCGAAGATGATTCAAAAGCTAAGGGAAAGGCTCTTGAATTGGGAAAGCTGCTCGTGGCATATGTAGCGGGATGATGAAGCTCTTATGCATAGATGATGATGTTGAGATGAGACTTTGCGAGGATGTGATGAAGCAAAGTATGATATGAGATAGTCTTGGTCTAATCCAGACGGGATCATTCCAAGCACGTTGGTAACTCGGTGATATGATTTGAGTTAAGAGTAATGGATGCTTGAGAGGCGCTTGAGCTGGTATGGGAATAGTCGTCAAGGAGGATGACTAGGAGGCTTGGATAACATCGTTGTTGAAGGTTCTAGCATGCTCTAAGCAAGAGTACGTTTGGGCAGATTCAATAGTCCCAACGGCCAACTGTTGATGGTCGAGTACTCTGGGCAGATTCGATAGTCCTAGGCACGGGCTGCGACGACGTGCGGGAGTTATGTCTAGAACCGGGGTTTCCATTAGCCCTTGACGGACGGCTGAAAGAATGTGCCGGTCATTCAATTAACGGTGATATCGAAGCAACGATAACAGTGATAGCCAGAGTCATGGATGTTTGGTTGTATCGTCATTCGGTCTTAAGAGCAGTGTTTTCTGGGTACTTATCTGATCTTGGTTTAGGCCTTGGGGGTTTGTGCTTGGAAAACATCGCCCTTAACTCAAGTGATAATTTCTTCACTTTACATTGTTTGCTCTGCTATCTTCTGCTTAATGTGTGTCTGGGGGCTATCACTGTAGAAAGAGGTTGGTGTGGGAGGGTTGTATTCCTATTCCTTTTCCTTTATGCTCTTTTGGTATGTTGTTATTTAATTTACTGCTCACTAAGACTGTTGTCTGACTCAAGGCTTTATGTTTTAATTCTTATTGCCTTGGGCTGTTCGTCCATTTTTGGGACGGGCAGACTAGGTAGCAGGTGACAGGTGCTGTTCCCTTCTCACGATGCTGATATCGAAGACGAGCTAGAGGGTTGCATATTATTTTCTTATGTACTGGATGTTCCACTGCTTTGTATTCTCTGAGTGTTATGTAGTGAGGCTTGATGTATTGACTATTTGGATGCTTGTATTCAACTATTATGGAGTTTTATATGATGGCATTTTATTCTGTAAAGCTTCACTATACATATGTTCTATTGTATTTTGTCCATGCGCTGTGAGTAATACGATAGATTTTGTTGTTTTAATTTACCCTGACAATCGTCCATGGTCACCTGGCACACTTTACAGTGCATTTTCTCTAGATTCAGTGCAGGGGTCATGGGCGGTCGTCACTTTTGGTATCAGAGCATTGGTTAATCGATCTTACCCAACGCTCGCTGACGTAACTACGTATGAGAGACGTAATTGTAATTTGATAGATGAATACTATATATAATATAGTAGTTTAGTTGAGTTTGAGTCCTTTATGCAGTTGTTTCTCCAGATGTGCTAATCATTCCTTTTTATAGATATTGAGAATGAGTCGAAGAGGGAGACCAGCTGCTAGGGAAGGCCATGCTGCTGAAGGAACTGCTTATTATGCAGCTATGTTCGAAGCTATGATGACTTCGATCATGAGAAGGTTACCAGTTCCAGGGGCAGCAGTTGATGTTGGAGTTCAAGTCCAAACTCCAAAACCAGTGGATTTCGCTAAGTTGTGCAAGGACTATACTGCTCTTGGAGGGAAGGTTTTCTTGGGAACAGAATCAACTATTGAGGTCCAGAGGTGGATAGATGCTTGTAGAAGGATCTTTGGTGATTTGGGAATTGATGATGCAACTAAGAGGAAGTTGGCATCAAGGCAGCTTCAAGGGAGAGCTTCTGATTGGTGGAACTCTATTACCATCAATACTCCGGAGGAAGAGATTACTTGGGAGCAATTCCAAGTCAGATTTGAGGCTAAGTTCATTTCTACAGTGCAGAAGTCTGTTCTGTTCAAGAAGTTCGTGGAGCTCAAGCAAGGTGGAAGACCAGTCCTTGAGTATGTTTCTGAGTTTGAAGCTTTGTCCAAGTATGCCCGGTCATATATTGAGTCTGCATATCAGAAGAATGAGAAGTTTGTGACAGGCTTGGACAGTTATCTTGGGAGACAGTTGGTGGATCATTTGGACGATTCATTTGAGAAGCTTGTGGAGAAAGCTCTCAGGCATGAAAGTCTGTTTCCTAAGGAAGGATCTATTGTTGCTGTGACTAGGGAAGAGTCTAAACCTCAGCAAGGTGAAAACAAGAAGAGGAAGCAGCAACAGCAGAAGGGTAAGGATGGCCAGAAGAAGCCGAAGGGCGAGGTGACTTGCTACAATTGTCAGCAGAAGGGCCATTTCTCGAAGGATTGTAAGAATCCGAAGGCACCGATGAAGTGTCATAACTGTGACAAGCCGGGGCATTTCAGGAAGAATTGTCCAGAACCGAGGAGGGACAAGCAGATTGTGCAGGCTTATGCTTTGGGAGCTGTTCCGTCGTCTTCGAAAGCTCCTACCGCTGAAGAGAAGGGAAAGAGTGTGGTGGTTCAAGGTACTCTTTTCCTATGTGGTGTTCCAGTTAGAGTTCTGTTTGATACTGGGGCGTCGCATTCGTTGTTTGTAGTGAACTAGTAGGCCGGTTAGGTTTGGAACCGGATATTGTTGATAGGCCATTGGTTGTGACTAATCCAGTTGGGGGTTCGTCTTGTTTGTGTATGTTATGCCGTGGTCTAGTTGTATCGAGTCATGATTTCTCTTTTGTTTGTGATTGCTTTGTTCTGAACTTTGCGGGGTTCGGAATTCTTTTGGGAATGGACTGGCTTAGGAAGTATGCGGCAAAGGTTGATTGTGAGAGGCTGGAAGTGACAGTCGAGAATGTGGAGGGGCGAAAGATTGTGATACGATGTAAGCATGAAGAAGGCGTCTTCATGAGCTTCATGTATTCGCTGGTTGTTCCACGGGATGGACTGTCATTAGTGCCAATCGCGAATGGATTCGAGGATGTCTTTGACGAAGTCAAAGGGTTGCCGCCGCATAGAGAGATCGAGTTTCGTATAGATCTAGTTGAAGGAGCCAGACCTGTTGTGATGCCTCTTAGGCGGATGGCGCCTAGGGAACAACATGAGTTGAAGGTGCAAGTTGATGATCTTTTTCAGAAAGGATTCATTCGGCGTAGTGTGTCCGAATGGGGTGCACCAGTTGTGTTTGTAACCAAAGCAGATGGATCGCTGAGGTTGTGTGTGGATTACCGTGAGCTGAATAAGGTGACTAAGAAGAACAAGTATCCATTGCCGAGAATAGATGACTTGTTTGATCAGCTTCACGAGGCTAAGGTGTTTTCTCAGATGGATTTGGCAACGGGATTTCACCAGTTGAGAGTGGCTAAGGATAGTGTGCCGAAGACTGCTTTTAGGACACCATCCGGTTTCTTTGAGTGGTTGGTAATGCCGTTTGGATTGACTAACGCGCCAGCATATTTTGTGGATCTTATGAATAGAGTGTTCAGAGATCAGTTGAACAAGTTCGTACTTGTGTTCGTGGATGATATTCTGATTTATTCCAGAACTGAAGAAGAGCACAAGACACACTTGCGTATTGTTTTGGAAACCTTGCGGAAACATCAGCTGAAGGCTAAGTTTTCGAAGTGTCACTTCTGGAAGAGTAAAGTGAGGTTCTTAGGCCATGTGATTTCTGGAAATGGAATAGCGGTTGATCCCGCTAAGGTGGCAGCAATCCAGGATTGGGTCAGACCTAAGAATGCATCCGATGTGAGAAGTTTTCTTGGATTAGCAGGATATTATCGTCGGTTTATCAAAGACTTCTCCAAGGTAGCTGCACCGTTAACAGGATTGACGAAAAAGAACCAAGTGTTCAGTTGGGATGCTAAGTGTGAGCAAGCTTTCGGAATCCTGAAAGAGAGATTGACGAGTGCTCCTGTTTTGATTATTCCTAGTGGGAATGATGAGATGGTGGTTTACACCGACGCATGTGGTACTGGACTTGGAGCAGTGCTGATGCAGAGGGATAAAGTTGTTGCGTATGCAAGTCGACAACTGAAGCCGCATGAAAGGAATTACCCGACTCATGATTTGGAGTTAGCGGCGATTGTTTTTGCTCTGAAGATGTGGAGACATTATCTGTTGGGAGTTCGATTTGAGTTGTTTACGGATCATAAGTTGTTGAAGTATCTTTTCTCCCAAAAGGATTTGAATCTTCGGCAGCAACGTTGGCTAGAGTTTTTGGCATCATATGATTTTGGTATAGCTTATACTCCGGGAAAAGGTAACGCAGTGGCAGATGCGTTAAGTCGAAGACATGCAGGATTGGGAGCCATGTTTTCAGAATGGAAGAGTCTCGAGTATTTAGCTGGATTTGACTTCAGGCCTAGATGTGAATTGGAACCTGAGATGTTGGCAAACTTATCGATAAGACCTTCTCTTGTGGAAAGGATTGGCGAGAGCCAAGAGCGAGACGATAAGCTTGTCAAGATTATCCGTGAATTGGAATCTGGATTGGATCCAGAAAAGGATAAAGGATTCGAGGTCGATCGAGAGGGTTGGCTTCGAAAGCAAGGACGACTAGTTGTTCCCGATATAGATGAATTGAGGAGTGAAGTTCTGAAAGAATGTCATCACTCGAAGCTGACAATTTATCCAGGTGGAAATAAGATGTATCGGGATATGAAGAGAACTTACTACTGGGAAGGTATGAAGAAGGATGTTGGAAATTTTATTTCCAAATGTATGAACTGCCAGTTGGTAAAAGCCGAACAGAAGAAGCCAAGTGGATTGCTTCAGCCATCAGAAGTTCCTACATGGAAGTGGGAGCAGGTATCGATGGATTTTATCGATGGATTACCTAGAACCAGAACGGGATATGAGCGGATTTGGGTCATTGTAGATCGTTTGACTAAGAGTGCACGATTCATTCCTATTCGATCGACTAGGACTGCATCAAAGTTGGCTGAGTTATATGTTAAGTGGATAGTTCGATTCCACGGTATTCCGAAGAGTATAGTGAGCGATCGAGATCCATTGTTCACTAGTGGATTTTGGAAGAGCTTCCAGGAAGTTTTGGGAACCGAGTTGTGTTTGAGTACAGCTTATCACCCTCAAACAGATGGTCAGACCGAGAGAGTCAACCGAGTTTTGGAAGATCTTTTAGAGCATGTGTTTTGGACTTCGGAAGATCATGGGAAGATCACCTTCATTTGGTGGAGTTTGCGTACAACAACAGTTACCAGTCAAGCATTGGTATGGCACCGTATGAGGCATTGTATGGAAGACCGTGTAACTCTCCGACATGTTGGATAGAGACTGGAGAAAAGCTGATGCTTGGGCCAGAGATGATTCGACAGACTACGGAGTGTATAGAGATCATTCAGCAACGAATGAAGGCAGCCCAAGACCGTCAAAAGAGTTATGCCGATAAGCTTCGTAAGGATTTGGAATTCGACGTAGGAGATATGGTTTTTGTGAAGATTTCTCCACTGAAGAATGTTATCCGATTCGGGAAGAAAGGGAAATTGACTCCGAGATTTGTTGGACCATTTCCGATTATCGAGCGAATTGGAAAGCTCGCTTATAGATTGGAATTACCAGAGAAGATGTCGAGTGTGCACAATGTTTTTCACGTATCGTATCTACGGAAGTATGTGCACGACTCGAATACAGTGGTTTCTGTCGATAGCTATGAAGATTTCGAAGTTGATCCAGTCGATAGAAGACCTCGTAAGCCGCTTCGTGTTGTTGAAACTGACACGAAACAGCTTAGGAGGAAGGTAGTTAAGTTGCTCAAGGTACAATGGAGTGATGATGATAACGACTGTACGTGGGAGGTGGAAGAGAGGATGAAGGCAGCTCATCCTGAACTCTTCAAGGTATGGCCCTAAGGTGTCGTGTCATCTCGCGATATTGTAACTTGTTCTAGTTTTAGAATTCTGTACGCTAAGCTAGAATTGGATGCATGGTTTGTTGATTGTTATGGATGATAGGCGTACAGAATAGTCTTTGATTGCTTTGTTTGCTTGGAATTTCGGGGGCGAAATTCCTAAGGGGGAGAGAATGTAACGACCCGTATTTTTACGGATCGAAAAGTTCGTAAAATCTGGAATTTTCAGCATTTTTAAGTCGTTTCAGATTTTGGCCGATTTTGTTAAGTCCTAAGTCGGTTTGGACGAGTTAAGAGAAGTCTGGGTCGAGTTGCCGACTTAAGGGATTAACTGGGTTAAGGTGGTGGCCGACATAAGACCTAGGCGATTTAAGGAAAGTTGGTGTCATATGAGTTTTGGCGAAATTGCTAAGTCCTAAGTCGTTCACGACTTAGTATAGGTTGTAAGTCGTATACGACTTAGGAGAGGAGTGACCCAGTAGTTACCGACTTATAGAAGATAGTGGTTGGCTGACCTAGTAGAGTTAACGACCCAGTAGTAGACGACCTAAGAAGTTGACCGACTTATAGATTAGACGACTTAAGTATTAGACGACTTAAAGAAGGGAAGGCTTAAGTCAGTGACGACCTAGTGGTTAGCGGGTTAGAGTAGTTAGGTCGTAAATGACTTGAGGAGTTAAGTCGTAAGTCGTGTCCCCAGGTAAGTCGCGTGTAAGTTAAGTCGCGCGATTGAGATTTCCTTAAGTCGTAGGTTGGCATAACTGTTAAGTCGTAGAATGGGTTATATCGCTAACTCGTCTAACTAGTTAAGTCGTGGACGAGTTAAGGTTTTGAGTCGTAGGATGTGTTGAGTTGCTAAGTCGTCCAGGCGACTTAGGAGGGAACGCGTACATGTTAGGCGCGTGTAAGCTTCAGGAGTTAAGTCGCGCAAATGGTTAAGTCGAAGGTCTTAAGTCGTAGGTCGGAATGAGAGATGAGTCGGCAACGACTTAGGAGATAGCCGAGTTACGACTTAATGGATTTTCAGCTATAAATAGGAGGGGTTTTTCTCACTTTTTGGGATCCGGATTTCGAAGCGACGAAGTGCTGCCATTTTGAGAGCTCGACTTCTACACTTCTTCACTTCTTTTCTCCACTCTAATCTAGTGCTTCCATTCATCCAAATCGAAGATCAAGATTGAAGATTCAAGAGCTTGCATTGAAGATCTTCATCCTTTGAAGTGAGATTTCTCCGTTTGAAGCGGATTCGTGATAGATCAAGCTTGATCCTTCGCTGTCCAGATCTGAAGCGTGTTGGTTTGAGGTTGTTTAGGTGATTTGGTGAGTGGTGATTATCTCTCACACGGATCCAAAGGAGTATATCGGATTGTTGGCTCGATTTGGTGTTAAAATAGTGATTTCCATGCATTTTCTTCATCCTAAGTGTAGATCCATATAGATC
The DNA here is from genome assembly GCA_030737815.1 of Allium fistulosum. Classification (NCBI taxonomy): domain Eukaryota; kingdom Viridiplantae; phylum Streptophyta; class Magnoliopsida; order Asparagales; family Amaryllidaceae; genus Allium; species Allium fistulosum. The sequence goes on from CM060902.1 coordinate 611,483,096, forward strand.
CATTGTTCATGATGATTTGACAACCATTTTTACTAAGTGTTAACCTATGCAAGTTCATTCATCAAGATTGTAGAGATAATTCTCATGATTTCATGCTTGTTAGACTTTCAACACTTTATTTACGAAATTGCCATTATTATGATAATTGTCTATTTAGATCTTATTTGAATGCTTGATTGTTTGGATTAATGTTTGACTTGATTGATTGCTATAAATTAGATGATTGATGATTTGATTTAGACCGAAGATGATTCAAAAGCTAAGGGAAAGGCTCTTGAATTGGGAAAGCTGCTCGTGGCATATGTAGCGGGATGATGAAGCTCTTATGCATAGATGATGATGTTGAGATGAGACTTTGCGAGGATGTGATGAAGCAAAGTATGATATGAGATAGTCTTGGTCTAATCTAGACGGGATCATTCCAAGCACGTTGGTAACTCGGTGATATGATTTGAGTTAAGAGTAATGGATGCTTGAGAGGCGCTTGAGCTGGTATGGGAATAGTCGTCAAGGAGGATGACTAGGAGGCTTGGATAACATCGTTGTTGAAGGTTCTAGCATGCTCTAAACAAGAGTACGTTTGGGCAGATTTGATAGTCCCAACGGCCAACTGTTGATGGTCGAGTACTCTGGGCAGATTCGATAGTCCTAGGCACGGGCTGCGACGACGTGCGGGAGTTATGTCTAGAACCAGGGTTTCCATTAGCCCTTGACGGACGGCTGAAAGAATGTGCCGGTCATTCAATTAACGGTGATATCGAAGCAACGATAACAGTGATAGCCAGAGTCATGGATGTTTGGTTGTATCGTCATTCGGTCTTAAGAGCAGTGTTTTCTGGGTACTTATCTGATCTTGGTTTAGGCCTTGGGGGTTTGTGCTTGGAAAACATCGCCCTTGACTCGAGTGATAATTTCTTTACTTTACATTGTTTGCTCTGCTATCTTCTGCTTAGTGTGTGTCTGGGGGCTATCACTGTAGAAAGAGGTTGGTGTGGGAGGGTTGTATTCCTATTCCTTTTCCTTTATGCTCTTTTGGTATGTTGTTAGTTAATTTACTGCTCACTAAGACTGTTGTCTGACTCAAGGCTTTATGTTTTAATTCTTATTGCCTTGGGCTGTTCGTCCATTTTTGGGACGGGCAGACTAGGTAGCAGGTGACAGGTGCTGTTCCCTTCTCACGATGCTGATATCGAAGACGAGCTAGAGGGTTGCATATTATTTTCTTATGTACTGGATGTTCCGCTGCTTTGTATTCTCTGAGTGTTATGTAGTGAGGCTTGATGTATTGACTATTTGGATGCTTGTATTCAACTATTATGGAGTTTTATATGATGGCATTTTATTCTGTAAAGCTTCACTATACATATGTTCTATTGTATTTTGTCCATGCGCTGTGAGTAATACGATAGATTTTGTTGTTTTAATTTACCCTGACAATCGTCCATGGTCACCTGGCACACTTTACAGCGCATTTTCTCTAGATTCAGTGCAGGGGTCATGGGCGGTCGTCACTTTTGGTATTAGAGCATTGGTTAATCGATCTTACCCAACGCTCGCTGACGTAACTACGTATGAGAGACGTAATTGTAATTTGATAGATGAATACTATATATAATATAGTAGTTTAGTTGAGTTTGAGTCCTTTATGCAGTTGTTTTTCCAGATGTGCTAATCATTCCTTTTTATAGATATTGAGAATGAGTCGAAGAGGGAGACCAGCTGCTAGGGAAGGCCGTGCTGTTGAAGGAACTGCTTATTATGCAGCTATGTTCGAAGCTATGATGACTTCGATCATGAGAAGGTTACCAGTTCCGGGGGCAGCAGTTGATGTTGGAGTTCAAGTCCAAACTCCAAAACCAGTGGATTTCGCTAAGTTGTGCAAGGACTATACTGCTCTTGGAGGGAAGGTTTTCTTGGGAACAGAATCAACTATTGAGGTCCAGAGGTGGATAGATGCTTGTAGAAGGATCTTTGGTGATTTGGGAATTGATGATGCAACTAAGAGGAAGTTGGCATCAAGGCAGCTTCAAGGGAGAGCTTCTGATTGGTGGAACTCTATTACCATCAATACTCCGGAGGAAGAGATTACTTGGGAGCAATTCCAAGTCAGATTTGAGGCTAAGTTCATTTCTACAGTGCAGAAGTCTGTTCTGTTCAAGAAGTTCGTGGAGCTCAAGCAAGGTGGAAGACCAGTCCTTGAGTATGTTTCTGAGTTTGAAGCTTTGTCCAAGTATGCCCGGTCATATATTGAGTCTGCATATCAGAAGAATGAGAAGTTTGTGACAGGCTTGGACAGTTATCTTGGGAGACAGTTGGTGGATCATTTGGACGATTCATTTGAGAAGCTTGTGGAGAAAGCTCTCAGGCATGAAAGTCTGTTTCCTAAGGAAGGATCTGTTGTTGCTGTGACTAGGGAAGAGTCTAAACCTCAGCAAGGTGAAAACAAGAAGAGGAAGCAACAACAGCAGAAGGGTAAGGATGGCCAGAAGAAGCCGAAGGGCGAGGTGACTTGCTACAATTGTCAGCAGAAGGGCCATTTCTCGAAGGATTGTAAGAATCCGAAGGCACCGATGAAGTGTCATAACTGTGACAAGCCGGGGCATTTCAGGAAGAATTGTCCAGAACCGAGGAGGGACAAGCAGATTGTGCAGGCTTATGCTTTGGGAGCTGTTCCGTCGTCTTCGAAAGCTCCTACCGCTGAAGAGAAGGGAAAGAGTGTGGTGGTTCAAGGTACTCTTTTCCTATGTGGTGTTCCAGTTAGAGTTCTGTTTGATACTGGGGCGTCGCATTCGTTTGTTTGTAGTGAACTAGTAGGCCGGTTAGGTTTGGAACCGGATATTGTTGATAGGCCATTGGTTGTGACTAATCCAGTTGGGGGTTCGTCTTGTTTGTGTATGTTATGCCGTGGTCTAGTTGTATCGAGTCATGATTTCTCTTTTGTTTGTGATTGCTTTGTTCTGAACTTTGCGGGGTTTGGAATTATTTTGGGAATGGACTGGCTTAGGAAGTATGCGGCAAAGGTTGATTGTGAGAGGCTGGAAGTGACAGTCGAGAATGTGGAGGGGCGAAAGATTGTGATACGATGTAAGCATGAAGAAGGCGTCTTCATGAGCTTCATGTATTCGCTGGTTGTTCCACGGGATGGACTGTCATTAGTGCCAATCGCGAATGGATTCGAGGATGTCTTTGACGAAGTCAAAGGGTTGCCGCCGCATAGAGAGATCGAGTTTCGTATAGATCTAGTTGAAGGAGCCAGACCTGTTGTGATGCCTCTTAGGCGGATGGCGCCTAGGGAACAACATGAGTTGAAGGTGCAAGTTGATGATCTTTTTCAGAAAGGATTCATTCGGCGTAGTGTGTCCGAATGGGGTGCACCAGTTGTGTTTGTAACCAAAGCAGATGGATCGCTGAGGTTGTGTGTGGATTACCGTGAGCTGAATAAGGTGACTAAGAAGAACAAGTATCCATTGCCGAGAATAGATGACTTGTTTGATCAGCTTCACGAGGCTAAGGTGTTTTCTCAGATGGATTTGGCAACGGGATTTCACCAGTTGAGAGTGGCTAAGGATAGTGTGCCGAAGACTGCTTTTAGGACACCATCCGGTTTCTTTGAGTGGCTGGTAATGCCGTTTGGATTGACTAACGCGCCAGCATATTTTGTGGATCTTATGAATAGAGTGTTCAGAGATCAGTTGAACAAGTTCGTACTTGTGTTCGTGGATGATATTCTGATTTATTCCAGAACTGAAGAAGAGCACAAGACACACTTGCGTATTGTTTTGGAAACCTTGCGGAAACATCAGCTGAAGGCTAAGTTTTCGAAGTGTCACTTCTGGAAGAGTGAAGTGAGGTTCTTAGGCCATGTGATTTCTGGAAATGGAATAGCGGTTGATCCCGCTAAGGTGGCAGCAATCCAGGATTGGGTCAGACCTAAGAATGCATCTGATGTGAGAAGTTTTCTTGGATTAGCAGGATATTATCGTCGGTTTATCAAAGACTTCTCCAAGGTAGCTGCACCATTAACAGGATTGACGAAAAAGAACCAAGTGTTCAGTTGGGATGCTAAGTGTGAGCAAGCTTTCGGAATCCTGAAAGAGAGATTGACGAGTGCTCCTATTTTAATTATTCCTAGTGGGAATGATGAGATGGTGGTTTACACCGACGCATGTGGTACTGGACTTGGAGCAGTGCTGATGCAGAGGGATAAAGTTGTTGCGTATGCAAGTCGACAACTGAAGCCGCATGAAAGGAATTACCCGACTCATGATTTGGAGTTAGCGGCGATTGTTTTTGCTCTGAAGATGTGGAGACATTATCTGTTGGGAGTTCGATTTGAGTTGTTTACGGATCATAAGTCGTTGAAGTATCTTTTCTCCCAAAAGGATTTGAATCTTCGGCAGCAACGTTGGCTAGAGTTTTTGGCATCATATGATTTTGGTATAGCTTATACTCCGGGAAAAGGTAACGCAGTGGCAGATGCGTTAAGTCGAAGACATGCAGGATTGGGAGCCATGTTTTCAGAATGGAAGAGTCTCGAGTATTTAGCTGGATTTGACTTCAGGCCTAGATGTGAATTGGAACCTGAGATGTTGGCAAACTTATCGATAAGACCTTCTCTTGTGGAAAGGATTGGCGAGAGCCAAGAGCGAGACGATAAGCTTGTCAAGATTATCCGTGAATTGGAATCTGGATTGGATCCAGAAAAGGATAAAGGATTCGAGGTCGATCGAGAGGGTTGGCTTCGAAAGCAAGGATGACTAGTTGTTCCCGGTATAGATGAATTGAGGAGTGAAGTTCTGAAGGAAAGTCATCACTCGAAGCTGACAATTCATCCAGGTGGAAATAAGATGTATCGGGATATGAAGAGAACTTACTACTGGGAAGGTATGAAGAAGGATGTTGGAAATTTTATTTCCAAATGTATGAACTGCCAGTTGGTAAAAGCCGAACAGAAGAAGCCAAGTGGATTGCTTCAGCCATTAGAAGTTCCTACATGGAAGTGGGAGCAGGTATCGATGGATTTTATCGATGGATTACCTAGAACCAGAACGGGATATGAGGGGATTTGGGTCATTGTAGATCGTTTGACTAAGAGTGCACGATTCATTCCTGTTCGATCGACTAGGACTGCATCAAAGTTGGCTGAGTTATATGTTAAGTGGATAGTTCGATTCCACGGTATTCCGAAGAGTATAGTGAGCGATCGAGATCCATTGTTCACTAGTGGATTTTGGAAGAGCTTCCAGGAAGTTTTGGGAACCGAGTTGTGTTTGAGTACAGCTTATCACCCTCAAACAGATGGTCAGACCGAGAGAGTCAACCGAGTTTTGGAAGATCTTTTAGAGCATGTGTTTTGGACTTTGGAAGATCATGGGAAGATCACCTTCATTTGGTGGAGTTTGCGTACAACAACAGTTACCAGTCAAGCATTGGTATGGCACCGTATGAGGCATTGTATGGAAGACCGTGTAACTCTCCGACATGTTGGATAGAGACTGGAGAAAAGCTGATGCTTGGGCCAGAGATGATTCGACAGACTACGGAGTGTATAGAGATCATTCAGCAACGAATGAAGGCAGCCCAAGACCGTCAAAAGAGTTATGCCGATAAGCGTCGTAAAGATTTGGAATTCGACGTAGGAGATATGGTTTTTGTAAAGATTTCTCCACTGAAGAATGTTATCCGATTCGGGAAGAAAGGGAAATTGACTCCGAGATTTGTTGGACCATTTCCGATTATCGAGCGAATTGGAAAGCTCGCTTATAGATTGGAATTACCAGAGAAGATGTCGAGTGTGCACAATGTTTTTCACGTATCGTATCTACGGAAGTATGTGCACGACTCGAATACAGTGGTTTCTGTCGATAGCTATGAAGATTTCGAAGTTGATCCAGTCGATAGAAGACCTCGTAAGCCGCTTCGTGTTGTTGAAACTGACATGAAACAGCTTAGGAGGAAGGTAGTTAAGTTGCTCAAGGTACAATGGAGTGATGATGATAACGACTGTACGTGGGAGGTGGAAGAGAGGATGAAGGCAGCTCATCCTGAACTCTTCAAGGTATGGCCCTAAGGTGTCGTGTCATCTCGCGATATTGTAACTTGTTCTAGTTTTAGAATTCTGTACGCTAAGCTAGAATTGGATGCATGGTTTGTTGATTGTTATGGATGATAGGCGTACAAAATAGTCTTTGATTGCTTTGTTTGCTTGGAATTTCGGGGGCGAAATTCCTAAGGGGGAGAGAATGTAACGACCCGTATTTTTACGGATCGAAAAGTTCGTAAAATCTGGAATTTTCAGCATTTTTAAGTCGTTTCAGATTTTGGCAGATTTTGTTAAGTCCTAAGTCGGTTTGGACGAGTTAAGAGAAGTCTGGGTCGAGTTGCCGACTTAAGGGATTAACTGGGTTAAGGTGGTGGCCGACATAAGACCTAGGCAATTTAAGGAAAGTTGGTGTCATATGAGTTTTGGCGAAATTGCTAAGTCCTAAGTCGTTCACGACTTAGTATAGGTCGTAAGTCGTATACGACTTAGGAGAGGAGTGACCCAGTAGTTACCGACTTATAGAAGATAGTGGTTGGCTGACCTAGTAGAGTTAACGACCCAGTAGTAGACGACCTAAGAAGTTGACCGACTTATAGATTAGACGACTTAAGTATTTGACGACTTAAAGAAGGGAAGGCTTAAGTCGGTGACGACTTAGTGGTTAGCGGGTTAGAGTAGTTAGGTCGTAAATTACTTGAGGAGTTAAGTCGTAAGTCGTGTCCCCAGGTAAGTCGCGTGTAAGTTAAGTCGCGCGATTGAGATTTCCTTAAGTCGTAGGTTGGCATAACTGTTAAGTCGTAGAATGGGTTATATCGCTAACTCGTCTAACTAGTTAAGTCGTGGACGAGTTAAGGTTTTGAGTCGTAGGATGTGTTGAGTTGCTAAGTCGTCCAGGCGACTTAGGAGGGAACGCGTACATGTTAGGCGCGTGTAAGCTTCAGGAGTTAAGTCGCGCAAATGGTTAAGTCGAAGGTCTTAAGTCGTAGGTCGGAATGAGAGATGAGTCGGCAACGACTTAGGAGATAGCCGAGTTACGACTTAATGGATTTTCAGCTATAAATAGGAGGGGTTTTTCTCACTTTTTGGGATCCGGATTTCGAAGCGACGAAGTGCTGCCATTTTGAGAGCTCGACTTCTACACTTCTTCACTTCTTTTCTCCACTCTAATCTAGTGCTTCCATTCATCCAAATCGAAGATCAAGATTGAAGATTCAAGAGCTTGCATTGAAGATCTTCATCCTTTGAAGTGAGATTTCTCCGTTTGAATCGGATTCGTGATAGATCAAGCTTGATCCTTCGCTGTCCAGATCTGAAGCGTGTTGGTTTGAGGTTGTTTAGGTGATTTGGTGAGTGGTGATTATCTCTCACACGGATCCAAAGGAGTATATCGGATTGTTGGCTCGATTTGGTGTTAAAATAGTGATTTCCATGCATTTTCTTCATCCTAAGTGTAGATCCATATAGATCCATTGTTCATGATGATTTGACAACCATTTTTACTAAGTGTTAACCTATGCAAGTTCATTCATCAAGATTGTAGAGATAATTCTCATGATTTCATGCTTGTTAGACTTTCAACACTTTATTTACGAAATTGCCATTATTGTGATAATTGTCTATTTAGATCTTATTTGAATGCTTGATTGTTTGGATTAATGTTTGACTTGATTGATTGCTATAAATTAGATGATTGATGATTTGATTTAGACCGAAGATGATTCAAAAGCTAAGGGAAAGGCTCTTGAATTGGGAAAGCTGCTCGTGGCATATGTAGCGGGATGATGAAGCTCTTATGCATAGATGATGATGTTGAGATGAGACTTTGCGAGGATGTGATGAAGCAAAGTATGATATGAGATAGTCTTGGTCTAATCCAGACGGGATCATTCCAAGCACGTTGGTAACTTGGTGATATGATTCGAGTTAAGAGTAATGGATGCTTGAGAGGCGCTTGAGCTGGTATGGGAATAGTCGTCAAGGAGGATGACTAGGAGGCTTGGATAGCATCGTTGTTGAAGGTTCTAGCATGCTCTAAGCAAGAGTACGTTTGGGCAGATTCGATAGTCCCAACGGCCAACTGTTGATGGTCGAGTACTCTGGGCAGATTCGATAGTCCTAGGCACGGGCTGCGACGACATGCGGGAGTTATGTCTAGAACCGGGGTTTCCATTAGCCCTTGACGGACGGCTGAAAGAATGTGCCGGTCATTCAATTAACGGTGATATCGAAGCAACAATAACAGTGATAGCCAGAGTCATGGATGTTTGGTTGTATCGTCATTCGGTCTCAAGAGCAGTGTTTTCTGGGTACTTATCTGATCTTGGTTTAGGCCTTTGGGGTTTGTGCTTGGAAAACATCGCCCTTGACTCGAGTGATAATTTCTTTACTTTACATTGTTTGCTCTGCTATCTTCTGCTTAGTGTGTGTCTGGGGGCTATCACTGTAGAAAGAGGTTGGTGTGGGAGGGTTGTATTCCTATTCCTTTTCCTTTATGCTCTTTTGGTATGTTGTTAGTTAATTTACTGCTCACTAAGACTGTTGTCTGACTCAAGGCTTTATGTTTTAATTCTTATTGCCTTGGGCTGTTCGTCCATTTTTGGGACGGGCAGACTAGGTAGCAGGTGACAGGTGCTGTTCCCTTCTCACGATGCTGATATCGAAGACGAGCTAGAGGGTTGCATATTATTTTCTTATGTACTGGATGTTCCGCTGCTTTGTATTCTCTGAGTGTTATGTAGTGAGGCTTGATGTATTGACTATTTGGATGCTTGTATTCAACTATTATGGAGTTTTATATGATGGCATTTTATTCTGTAAAGCTTCACTATACATATGTTCTATTGTATTTTGTCCATGCGATGTGAGTAATACGATAGATTTTGTTGTTTTAATTTACCCTGACAATCGTCCATGGTCACCTGGCACACTTTACAGCGCATTTTCTCTAGATTCAGTGCAGGGGTCATGGGCGGTCGTCACAGTAAATAAGCTTGAAAAAGAAAAGAACATGTATTGAAGTTGCATAAAAAAATTACATAAAGAGAAATGGCTAAGTAGCCATGAAAAGAAAGAAGAGAACTTGATTTATTTTTGAGCCTAAACTAAACTAAGAGAGACTAAGGGAGAGGGGGAGTTACATGAACATAATGGGTTATTTATACAAGCATGAAACCCTAATCCGTAATTTGGGGAATGCCCAAACTACCCCTTAGGAAGTGTGGTGGCCAAGTAACCATTAACATCCATTAATCATCATTTAAGTGTACATGAAGCCATTAATTCCATAAGCATGTGCATTAGCTTCTAATGTGTACATTAAGGTAGGTGGGTAGGTGGGGTCCTCCATGATCTTCACATTGAATTATTTCCATCTTCATTCCTTTGTGTTCTTTTTGTGCATGCATATCTTCTTCATGAAACCACTTGTAATGGAAATCAAATTCCTACAAAATAGTGTGGAAATTTCTAATTAAATTTTCTCAAGTTAATTTATGCACAAAGAATGACTATTTTGCCTTTGGATGAAGATGAATATGTGATAATTTGGAATTAATATGGATTTTGGTTAAAACAAGTTAAAATACCCAATATGATCATTTATTTGAATTAATTAGATTAAATATGGTGGTAAAAATATGCACATTTACGTGCACATCAAATACCCCCACACTTATCTTTTATTCGTCCTCGAATAAAGGAAAAACTAAGATAAATCCATTTTCGTAGGGAGCACGATTGCATTGAGCGTATGCAACAAGCCGTTAAACCTCTGGGTGTCCCCAGTAGGACGAGTGTTGTCTCGTGAGGGTTTTCAGCGGATACTACCCACAAAATCCAAATGCAAATTGAAAATATTTACACAGTGCAAGATTTATTTACAATGGGATGAGTGAAAATATTTACAATAAACGATTTACTTTTAAATTGACACAAATAAGTTAAATATAGGTTTCGGTCATTATCTTGAAAATTTACGTCATTTACTAGTCAAAATTTCCAACAAAAATCAAGCTATCATAACAAATAGACAATAGTTTAACTCGTTGTTTTGGTTGATAATAAAGTGTAATTATAAAATGGATCCTTATTTGATTATCAAAGTGCTATTTCATTTCATTTCAATAACAAATCAAATAAGTTAAAATAGTGCTTGGATTTCATTTGCTTACTCTCTCCATTTTTTTTTGAAAATTTTGTTGATATTAACAATATTTACGTATGCCTAACTCGGATAAACTGAGGCCAGATATATTACTCATGCACTGCCTTGCGGACTGATGTGAGGAAAATACAGAGCGTGGCAAGTGAACACACAAGTGTGAACACGTATTGACTGTAGGCATTATTAGTAAAATAATTTTTATATGCACACCTAACTCAGATAAACTGAGGCCAGATATACCGATCGTGCACTGCCTTTCGGGCTTACGTGAGAAGGGTACAGAGCATGGCGAGTGAACACACGAGTGTGAACACATGACTCTAGGTGTTTATTAAAAATATACATATATACAAGAAATATTTTTTTTTGTATTTTGTATTATTATTTTTTCCGAAGAGAGAGTTTTGCAAAATCATCTTAGAACCATTTAACTTAGAAGACAAAAAAAATGTTATATCCTTTACTTTAAATTCACCACTTTTTAAAACAAAGATTTTCAATTAGGATATTTCATAATTAACACGTATGAACCTTCCTATATACTAGTTAAACTATCGTCATTTGTAATCAAACTTCATTTTTATTTTTGTTAAGACAAATAAATTTTAAAAAATTTCAATTTTATAAACCAAAACCATATATTTATCCTAGTGTTTCTTTAAAAATAAATCAAAAATGCAAAAAAAAAAATTGAGATTTTTTTAAAATTTGGGAAAGAAAATAAAAATAGACCATGAAAAATAGAAAACGATGATGAGTCTCCCCCACACTTGATTTTGACTGTGTCCCCACAGTCAACCCAAGTGGAAGGAGAAAAATAAAAATAAAAACATGACCTTTATTTAAATGAAAATTAACGGTATTTACACGAGATCAGAAAGTATATCGTCAAAAAGTAAATGAAACGGTCTTCCAAAGACCGATTCATTTGTCTCGTCAAGTATGCGAGACACAGCTTAAGCTTGAAAAACCAAACCGTAAAAGATTTCAAAATTGAATGTTGATTTGGAAAAACGAATGTCGTTTTATCAAAAATTGTACAAGTCGTTTTATTTTCAATGATTTTTGGGGTTGATAAAACGATTGATTAAAGTTCAAGTTTAATTTCACCAAATTGAAATTCAGGTTGTTCATTGAAAAATTCTTCAGAATTATTGATTTCAAAATCAAATTGGTGATTTAAATCTTCCCCATCAGAGTTTAACCACTCGTTTTAAAAAAGTCCATAAAACTCGTGTTCATTAAATTCGACTTCCTTTGTTGGATTGTCAACAACTTCATTGCGTATCCTAAGTTCAAAATCCAAAGTTGTTGTATTCAAATTTTCAAAATCGAGAAAAGGAAGATCGAATTTTAAATTTGGTTCCACACCCTCAAATGAATTGAAATCCAACTCAATTACCAAATTTTCAACAACTTCGTTAAGATCGTTATTTTCAATTTCAAAAGTTGTTATTTGAAAATCGTCGATTTGGGTAAAAGATGGATTATTGTTTGACTCATCACACGTTGGAATTTGATTTTGTTTTTCACATTGTTTCATATATGTTTCAAACAACGAATTTGTGTGATCATTGTAAATTTCATTCATTTGCTCAACAAAATCCAATTTATAGTTATTAGAATGAGGATTTTCACTTTGAATTTGTTGAGAATAGAGATTTTCAATCGTAGCGTGGTTAAGATTATTCCCATTGCCAAATTCGTTTGAAAAGTTGTTTCCATTTTCATTTTGAGTAATTCATTTTGGAGTTCGAAATTGAATTGGCATGGGTTATAATCGAAATTGTTTGAATTTTGAATTGAATTAAAATTTTGAAATCCTTGACTCGAGTTATTACACAAGTATGAATTACACAAATCATTTATACTTTGATTCTATTGTGTAGAGATTTCAAGTAGAGATGAAATGCTATTTTTGAGATTCGAGGGTGGTTCGTCATTTTGAAAATTTTGTGGTTCAAAACTCAAATCGTTTAAACAATAGTTGTTGTTAAAATATCCATACGGATTTGGAGTGGAATCATATGGATTTTCACAACTATTGTAAAATTCACGTAAGTGGGGAAACTCGGACATTTTTAAGAATGTTTTTGTTTTTTTAAGGAAAAATATTTACAAATAAAATTTATTTTTCAAAAGGGAAATTGATTTTTTGTTTTGTTTTTTGGTTTTTCAATTTTTTTTTGTTTTTGAAAAGGTTTTATAATTTTTTTTTATTTTGGTTTTTCTAAATTTTTTTTTGGATTTTTTGAAATTTCAAAGAAAAAAGATTTAAAAATTTCAAAGAAAAAGGAATATATACAATTTTTTTAGTTTTGGATTTTGAATTTTTTTAAAAAAATATGCATGGACTAATGCAACTAAATGAATGCAAGGGTTAATTACAAATGATTTAACCTAAGTTAACTCAAAATTGTATAATCACACTTTGTCTTAAATCAACAAGATAGTTCTCAACCAGGTAACGGGCAGGGGTTATCGATGCACCACGAATCACCGTAGCAATGCAGCCGAAGGTTTAAGTACCTTCAGAGGAACAACCACTATAATATTTACGAATCACCGTAATATTTATAAATGGTTATTACTCTGCCGTAGCCTAGACGCCGAGAAATTAAATTGTTCAAAGAAGACAACTTGTCAATACACAATTAAAAGTTATCGATGTCTAACCGTTATTACTAATCAAAATTCTAGGACGAAATGCAAAACAGAAATTAAATGTGTATTAACAATGCAACTACGAATGGATTTTTTGTTTTTTAATTTTTGATTTTTTTAAATATATATATATATGCAAATGCAAGCAATCAACAATATTATTTGGGACCTGATGGTTTCAATGCAAAAATTTTCAAAACCCATTGGGATAATATCAAAGACATTATTTCTAAAGTAGTAAATGAAATTTTGAATGAAGGTAAACTGCTCAAAAGTTTTAATCATACTTTTATTACCTTAATTCCTAAAAACAAAAATCCTACTTGTATTGAAGATTACAGACCTATTTCCTGTTGCAACTTTATCTATAAAATCATTGCTACTATTCTTAGTAACAGAATTAAGTTGTTTCTCCCCTTTTTAATTTCTGAAAACCAATGTGCTTATATTCCTGGCAGATTAATTTATGAAAATTCTTTACTTGCTCATGAAATGGTCAGGAATTTTAACCATAAAAAAGGGGATAATATGTGTCTAAAAGTTGATCTTCAAAAAGCTTATGACAAAGTTAACAGAAACTTTATTATGCATATTATGAAATGTATGAATTTTCCTACTAAGTTTTGTAAGTTAATTTTTGAATGCATTAGTACGCCCACCTTCTCTATTCTTTTTAATGGTAAACCAGAGGGTTTCATTAAGAGTAACAGAGGAATAAGACAGGGAGACCCTCTTTCTCCCTATCTTTTTACCTTAGCCATGGAATATTTTTCTATCCTAATTGATATTGAAACTATCAAAAACAATATTTCTCCAATAAACAGAGTTCAACCATCCATTACTCACCTGATTTATGCGGATGATCTTATGTTGTTCTCTAAAGCTAACAAAAATAATGCAGAGGCAATTAGTGAGGTCTTTGAAAATATGTATAAATATGCTGGCCTCAAGATTAACGAATTTAAAACTAAGGCATATTTTAGTAAATACTGCAGGTTCAAAAATGAAGTTCTGGAAGTTCTTAAAATTAAGGAAGGTAATCTTCCTATTAAGTATCTAGGGCTTCCTTTATCTGCTAATCAAATAAAAGACAGTGATTGTTCCTGCCTTATTGATAAAATTCAAAACAAGATGGAAACTTGGTCTTGCAAGCTTCTATCCATTGCTGGCAGAATTGAGTTAATTAAAACTGTTGTTTATGCCATTATTTTATACTGGTTTCAAACTCACCACATCCCTACTGCTACTATTAAAAAAATTGAAAATAGATGTGCTGAATTCCTCTGGGGTGGTAAATACCATAAAATCAGTTGGGACAAAGTTTGTAAACCCAAGAATGAAGGTGGGCTTGGTATAAGAAATCTTAATGATCTAAGTTTAACTTGTCAATTAAAGCTTTTTTGGAGATTTATCAATGGTGATTCTTTATGGGCCAAATGGATGACTGGTAAATATCTTAAAAGTGGTAATTTTTGGACAACTTTAACAAAGAACAACCAATCCAATACTTGGAATCAAATTTTAAAATGCAGAGAAATAGGAAAATCTTTAATTCAAAGAAATTTCAAATCTGGTTGTGAAACTAGTCTTTGGTTCGATCCTTGGTTTCAAAATGACTCCTTTATTAATAGGGTTGGTTGGGACAATCTTGTTATTTGTGGGGAAGCTAATGCTAATGTAAATGTAATAATTAATAATTATCAATGGCAGCCACATCTACATCCAATTACGTATCCTCATAAAAATTTGATCTCTAATATCCCTTTAGACCCTAATGCAGAGTATGATAATTGGGAATGGTTAGCAAGCAGCAAAGGTAAGTTCTCTTTTAAGAAAACTTGGGAGTATATTAGAAATAAGCAGCCCAATGTTGAATGGCATAAGTGCATATGGAACAAGGTGAATAATCCTAAGATGGCTATCTGTACATATTTTGCTATCAAAAACAGATTGCCAACTCTGGATTTAATTAATAAATGGGGAAGAAATTCTCATTCACTTTGCTCCTTATGCAACTTATCTAATGAAAATGTTTCTCATTTATTCTTTGAATGCAATTACAGTTATTACATTTGGAGCCAAATTAAAGCTAAGCTGAACATATTCAACAATAGCAGCATGAACCTTAATCAAATCATCTTGGATATTTACAAGCAATTTAGACATAAGTCTATTGAAAGGGATCTTGCTCACATTCTACTGACTACTGCTGTTTATCACATATGGAAGGAAAGAAACAATCGTACTCACAACAAGTCAAAGCTTTCCAAAGAGCAAAGATGGCTTATTATAGAGAATGACAGTAGAATTATTCTTCAAAAATCTAAGAATAAGGTTAAAGACCAAACCAATGATGATTTCCCTACGGATTTGTGGAGCAAGGAAGCTGGTTGCAAGTACATAGAGCATTATCTCCTCAATCCGAAGGCATATCATACTGATAATAGTAGTCACCAGCAGCTTTATCATGGTAACAAAGAGCTCCCAAACTCAAATCAGCATACTGATGGCAACGGAAACTACGAATCTACAGATCTGAGTCGCCTTGACATCAGATCTGTAAATCAGAGTTTCATCCCAATCCCGAGGAACCATAGCAGCATCAACAAAGAAGGTGGTATGAGAAGAAAGTTCAATCAATGCCTTTCATATTGGGAGAGAGGCGAAAGCAGTGGGAAAGAGAAGATGCAAGAGATCTGAGATGTTGTTCTCGAGTTATTCTGTCGCCATTTTTTGCTTTGTTTCGTTTGTTTTGAGAATGTGTCGGCTACCCTAATGTTGGCTAGGGTTTGATGTTGTGTTTTCGGGTATTGGTTGTGATACCCGATTCTTTGTTGGATTGTTGTTTTGTTGGGCTGGGCCCTTACCTCCTTTCAAAAAAAAAAACAATGCAACTAAAATAAAAACAAGAGATATATACAATGCAAGGAAAATAAAAACAATAGATATATCAAGCAAGCAGTTTTTTTATAAAGCAAAGCGAAGCAATTATTTTTGGGCAACAGTTGAGCGAAGCAAGCAACTTTTCCAATCTGCTTTGGCAACCTGAAATTTAAAACAAGATATATACAACTGTTTTTTTTGAAAAGGAAACTTAAAAGTAAGGTTTTACTTAAAAAAAAAATTTGATGTTAGAAACTAGAAACAAAACAACTCAACTTCAATACTCGATTTCAACTCAAAACACAGCCCAAAAAAAAACCTTTTTTTATTTAAAGAAGAAGGTATTAAAACAAAAGAAAAGAAAAAAAAATTAAGACAAAACAAAATAACAGACACAGCCCAACAGGCCCACTATCCAAAATAAACATTCCCAGTGGAAAATTTTGGCAACTGATCTCTCCTATTTTCTAATAACTTCGACTATAATTCCCCAATTCACAGAATTTCCAAATTTCCAAAATCAATTTTAATATTTCAAGCCTCGAAATCAATTTCAAAATTTTTCCAAACGTCCCTGATTCAACTATTCGGTGTTGGGAATTCGACTTTGGTTGTTCTATTTTGGTGAGGTGATATCAGGCGTCTGGGAGAGGTGGCAGTTCGGCGGAGTTTGGTGGTTGTCGGCGATTGGTAGTTGTAGAGGCTGTGTGTTTGCGGTAAAGTCGCGGTTGAAGTTTGGTTCGAGGCGGAGAGGCAATTTTGGGGTGAGTTCGTGGGGATTTCGTGAAGAAGGTGGATTGGAGATTAGGAATTTTGGGTTTTGAAACTTGGTCGTGGTTAGCTGGGTTTCGAGGAGGTGAGTAAATTTGTCGATTGATTGTTTGCGTCGAAGGCAATTGTTCGATTTTCTTTGGATTCGCAGTTGGTCGAGTGTTAGTGGAAATTGCGATCTAGTTGGTGATTAGGAAGGTTGGTCACTGATTTGCAGTGGCAGTTCGAATGTTGGTTGGAGTGGTGAAAGCTGCTACTTCTGGTGGTCAGATAGGACGATCTGCAAGTTCATGGGGGAAGTCTGGTACTATGTGATGTGGTTAAAGCGGGGGTTTGCTTTGAATTGTTGAGACGCTGTGAAATGTTGCCAGATGGTCAGGGATTTGGATGATGGCAACAGTGGGTTTTGGTTTGGGGTGGCTCTGGTATATAGTGGAAGAGCAGGCAGTTGATAAGGTAGGGGTGGTGGTATGTGAATGTGATGGAGTGGTGGCTGTTAAGTTTTGTGGTCAGAGACAGTTGAATGTAGCTTGTTTGACAGTGGAGGTGTGGTGAAGTTATGGAGGGGTAGGAAATGTTGCAGTGAGAAATGGTGAAGGAGGTTGTAGAAGTAATGTGAACATGAGTGAAGTTGAATGTGGAGTTGTACGTCAGTGGTGAGTGGTATATGAAATGTTTATTGATGATGGAAATGTAGTGGCTGTTGGATGATGAAGTAGATATGAGGAGGTTGCTGGATATGAATTGTATGGCAGAAGTAGCGTAGAGGTTTTGATGTTATGGCAGAAGTTATGATGGGTTGTTGCTGTGGGTTGTAAGGGAGAAAAGGGTAATGGCAGTCAAATGGTGATGGGAGGAGGGGAAGAAATGTATGTGCTTGACAGAAGGATGGTATGTGGTAGGCAAAGTTGTAAGGGATTAGATGAGGAAGGCAGTATGTACTGTGGTAGGCAGATGAAGATGGGGGTGCAAGGGGGAGCAACGTGTATGAATGTTGTATGGTGAAGTCGTCAGGTAAGTGCGTACAGGGTTTTGGCCGAGGAATAGTGTAGTTGTCTTGGTGGTTGGGTTTCAAGGTTTGGGGGATTTCGGTTGCAGTGTTGGCGTGGACGGTGGTCGTTCGTTGTAGTTGTTTGATGAATTGGTTTGTGAAGGAGGTGAGATGTTTGATGAACTGAAGTGATGTAGATTGTAGGCTGTTGAATGAATGAATGTGGTAAATAGAAGTGAAAGAGTGGGGTGGTTCGATGTTCGACAGTGAGGCAGGTGATGTGAATAGGGGATGTTTTGTAGTTTGATGGCTGTTAGCAGAGGTAAGTGTGGTTCTGTTGGCTGCTGCAGGGGATAGAGCAATCGTGGTAGATGTATTGGCACACAGTTATGCTCTGATGCAATGATGATGAGGAAGTTTGCTAGAACAGTTGTATGCAGGGTAATATATTTACAAATGAAGATGGTTTTGGAGTTTTATTTGTTGGTGAGGAATTTGGGATGGTGGTAGTGTTTTGATGTGCCGGGGTTGAATGTAACGATCCTGAATTTTGAACAATTTAAATTGAGAATATTTAATTAATTTTAAATATTTGAATGATGATTTGACTTGAATTTCAAATTATCAGAGTAAATTGGCGATTTAATTTTTGAATTTAATCTATTGAAGTTGAATAAAATTTGAATCTTCAATTTTAAGCCGGTTAAAAATAATTTTAAAGCTTAGAAAATTCATATTGATAATACTAAAGATAATAGAAGTTTCAGAATTGAATTTGGAAGCGATTTGTTCAGTTTGAAATTGTATCGTTTAAATTTAATTTAAAAAATAGCCTTCCGAGGCAGAGTCTCGGAATTTGACAAAACCTACTCCATTGGGTCCGTAATATTGAATTATTACTGGATTTCAATTTTCGTATTTATCAAAATTGTTTTGCGAATACACGACGTATAAACGCGTATAAAATTAAATTGAATTCAATTTGAATTTCTGTAATAACCGGGATTTTTGCATCGATTTGATATCATCGTTAAACGATTTCTCTGCTAGCTAATTGCTTATAGGAGTTTCGATTCGAATTGGAATTCGTCTAATAAAAATTGTTGTTGAAAATTTTGAATCGGTTAAATTCATTTGGAAAAAAAAAGAAAAAAAAAATTTGTTAAGGGTTGATGGGCTTAAAAGAAAAGTATATCATGACCCATATCCCTATTTGGTACCATACTATTTTCGTTAAAACCCTTTACCCGTTTCCCTTTACCCATTCATTCCAAAACCCTAGAAACGAAATAACGAAAAGAAAATAAATGGCGGCCATGATTCTTCGTTCGTTCGCTCGAAATTAGGGCCTAGGCATCGTCTCGATTTTCTGGCGAATTTGAGCACCGGCTTCGTTTCTCGTTCTCCCGCATCGTCTCCAAATTAAGTTCGCTCCTCTTCGACAAAGAAAAATTAGGGCATCGTTCGACTTCCTTCGTCTCGTTCGCTGCTACTCGGAGCTTTGGAAATTTAGGGCTCCAACTTTTGTTCTTCGATCTGGAAACGTAGGGCTTCAGAAAAAAATTGGGGCTTTCGACTTTGTGTGGCTTCTATCGCGACAGCTTCGATCTAAGGTGAGTGGATCCTTCACTCACATCCAATTCAAGCTTTTAGTAATTACTAGCTTGTTCAAATTCATGTTTTGTTGCTTGATTAACGTGACTCCCACGTTGCTGATTCTTTCCTGTTTATGCTTTGGTATTTTTGGGGATTTCTTCACGAGCACGGTTTCGATTTCGAACGTGCGATCTTTGATTTTTATTCCATAAACTTTCCAAAATTATAAAGTTGACTGTTTCACTGATTTAAAAAGAACTTTCCTGTTTTTAAACATATGATTTCGGCATTGACTTCACTGTGACTTCGAACTTGTTTAATTCTGGTTTGACTTCGAACTTGTCTTTTATTTGCCGAGGTTGTTGTTTCACCACTGAGCCTTATGTTCTTCATACCACTCCTGTTGTTCATCACCTGTGATATTGCTTGAACTTTTGATGACTTCTCTGCAGTTTTGTACACTGATTAGTTGAGCATGATTTAGGTGTAACTGTTGTTCTTGGGTTGATTCATTTAGTTTTCATTGTTCTTTGTAGTTGCTGATCATTTGTATACATTCCTTGACTCATATTTGTAGTCTGCACCTCCGCACTTCGGTGGCTGACCATCCTGTAGCATATCTCTGTTTCATTTTAATTTGATTTGAGTTGTATTGCTTCATCACTTGAACTACTCTCTGCTGTTTGTCTGGGTTCATATATATATACTCCATTGATCATGTGTTCGATCACCTGCTATGTCTTGTTCATCTGGTTCTTGTATCACTTCGGTATTGTTGCATTATAGTTGCATCACTGTATATAGATGTACGTTTCTATGTTGCATTTGGTACACTTCATATGCATACTTTGTTTGCTATTTGGTCATCTATACCTCTGTAAGCTTCAGTTTGCATAGTTTCATCATGGTTTGCATTTTGATGCTCTTTGAGTATCACTGAGTCTTTGGCATTTGGTCATTCTTTGTACTACCTGATCCTTCTGGAGTTTCAGTTTGTACATTTGATTGTTGTATGTTGGCAACTTGTATTTGTGATGCTTGTTTCATTTATAGGGTTGTCTTCACTGTATTCATTTGATTTGGTCATTGTTTGTAGTTGGCCTTGTTTAGTTTCTAGGTTTCACCATTGTAACGACCCAGAATTTTTGATAATTAAAATTCGAATATTTAATTGATTTTAAATATTAATAAGTGGAATTAATAAGTCGGATAATTTAAAATTCGAATATTGAGTTTAATTGGATAGTTAAATCAATAATTTAATAATTGAAATTCCAGAGATAATTGAAAATCGAGTTTAAAATGATTGAAAATGATTTGTAAAATTTTATTTAATCATACTGGAGTTATAGAAATATTTTAGAACTCTTAAAATTTAATTTGGAGTTAATCTGTGAAAATTGAATATTTTAATATTTAATTATCGACTGAAAAATAGCCAATTTTTGAACAGTCTCAGAATTGAACGAAACCAGTTCCATTGGATCCGTAATAGTTAGTTATTATCGGATTTCAATTTTCGTAGCAATCGAAGTTATCGTTTGACCGTGGCAACTCGAAACGCATCGATATCGTTTTAATTTTAAATCGTCGAGTTAAAATAGTCATTTTTCAAAAAGTCTTGGATTTCGACGAAACCAGTTTCATCGGATCCGTAATGTGATATTATTGTAAGATTTCAAATTTCGTAATTTTTGGATTTACCATTTGTCCGGTACAAATTAAAACGCCTCGAAATCGATTTAAATCGGTTTAATTTAAATTGATCGTTTAATTGCATATCTCGCACAGACGACCAAATTAGCTTTCGAAACCTGTTCAATTGTGTCCGGAATGCGGGGTAAACCCCAAAAATGCCAGTTACCGCGCGTAAATCGGAGTTTGGAAATTCCGAATGAATAGTGTTCGATATTTTCTATAAATAGCCCCCTTTATTCACAAAATTAGAAAAAATTTAAAACCCTAACCCTAATTTAAAGGCAGCCGCCACTAATGGTTTACACGGCCAGAAACGCTCGATCTTTCTCCCTCAAAATCTTCCAATCTATGCGTTATTTCAACAAATTCTCAACTAGAAAAGTGTAGTCAACGCCGAGATCTTTGAAACCAACGGTCAAGATTGCAAATGGATTGATGGTTTGACGGCAACTGGGGCCGAAATGATGGTCGTTCGTGCTCGTCTAGGAGGAGCTAGGGTCGACCGGACCTAGCCGCGACTTGGGCGTGGGTGGGGCTCGCGTAGACGGAGGCGGCAACGCTCTCTGATCGAACTCCGGGGCATCATAGAGGCGTGCGTTTTTAACCCTAGGAGGAGCATGTTGGGTTCGTCTTCGTTCATTTCAAACTGGGTGTCTTCGCGTGATGGAGGGAAGACGCAATCCACGGCCTAGATGCGATCGAAGAAAATGCACGGCCATGATACTGTAGGGTTTGAAATTAAAATTCAAATTGTAAATTAATTATATAAAAAATTCGTTAAAGTTTAAAATGTGATATCTCTTTCATGCGAGATCGGAAAATGACGAAACCAGAAGCGTTGGAATCGCAGCGATGCGCTCTACGCTGCAGTGCAGATCTGGGCGTGTTTGGAATCAGTGAAATTTTTGAGTAAAATTAAACGGCCGTTTAATTTTATTCGAAATAAACGCTGGAACAGAATTTAAAATCAAGGTGAGATCTTCTCACTCAAATGAAAGTGGATTTTCTTTTACAGTTAGTTATTGATTGACTGTTTGGATGTGATATTAGATATTATAGGATATATCTATATATATATAGCAATATATACATATTGGCATATGTATATATTGGATTGATGATTTCCCGCCTCGTATAGCGGATGAGACCCTATTGCGCCGTTAGTAAGCGGATTTTTATAAAACCCATATACCGCGATAATTCCGTACTGGAGCGGAATTGGTATTGTGCTGACGTCTTTGGATGCAGGGAAACAGGTTGGAGGGATCCAACTGGATTCCTCAACTGTATGTACTTATTTACAGATATTGATATATATTCTGTTATCATATTGATATATGATATTGACTGTTGTGATGGACTAATTGATGCTGTTGCATCATCGGATCCAAAATTTTGAAGTTTAAAAATAACGACTTTTACTTTAAAAAGATTTTAAAGTGATTTTTGAAAAGTAGACGTTTATCGAATTTTTGAATTGATTTATTTCAGAAAAATAAACGTCTAGAATTTTAAAGTTATAAGAGTTAAGATTTTTGGTGAAATATAACCAAAGTGTGATTTTTGAAATGAAAGTTGATTTAATTGTAAAATGGGTTAAATTGAGATTTTTTTAAAGTATTATAAAAGATGTACAGAAAAATTGATATATTTATCAATTAAAATTTTTGGAATTTTAAAACGAGTTTTTATAAGTGAAGATATGAATCTTATAGAATTTTAAATTGTGAAGATATGAAATTTATAGATGTATAAATTGTGAGGTTAAAATGAATGAAATTGTAGCATAGAAGATTTATAAGAAATTAACTTATAAATTGGATTTTTGCCTACAAATGAAATATTGATCGGATTTGTTAATAAAGGAGATGTACAAATCGAAGTTGTTATAAAATATAAAAGGTGAAATTTATAAACATTGTTTTATAAATCCAAAACCAATTGAAATTGATAGGTTAAACATAGAAGTTTAATAAAGGAGATATATCCGCGATTTTGGATAGTGGATAATTATTGAAATAAAAATGGGTAGAAAATATTGAAATGTGGTTAGTGAAGTATATTCACGATTTTGGACAGTGAATATATTGTTAAGTAAAATGGATATTGTTTTGGGAAAGTGATATTGAAAATGAAGTTAATTGTTTTAAACGATGTTTTAAAATGTATTGAATATCGAAATCATAGATTTCAACATTCATTGTTGAAATAGACGTTTTCGAGCAATAAGGAAATGATGGACTATAACACTGTTGTTATAGTAAATGATTTCCGAAAGGAAATGTTTTTGTCTAGTATTGGGATTTATATATCTATCTAAATTTCGAATCCCTATACTAGTGATTTTGAGTCGTCGTAACGATGTTCTACGTAACATTCGTTTTGACTCAGATAAATGTGTTATAGAAATAGATTTCCTTAAAGAATGAATATATACTTAATATTGATTTAAGTATATCGAATATTTTCAAATGTTGAAAATAAAAAGATTTGTGAAATACTTATTATTAAATAAGTAAGGAAATGTTTTTTTTCCAAAATGAAATGGAGTGTTTTTGAGAATTTATCTCAGTAAAGATAAATTGAAAATGAATAATTGAAAACGATTGAAAATCGTATATCAGTAGATATTTTGAAAATATAAATTCACTATGGAATTTATAAAAGAAAGGGAAGTTGTTTAAAAATAAACGTTGATTTATTTTTAAAGTGTGGAAATTTTTATATCTAGTAAAGATATTTTTGAAGATGAAATAATTTGGAAAATTATTTGGGATCTGATGATGTTGCGCATCTTTATTGATAGTTAAATAACCGACTATCAATAATTACCTTTAGATAGGTATTTGTTGTGAATTGGATGAATTTGAATGCCACACTTATTTTTAAATAAGCGCTCACTATTCGGGTTAACCGGGAAAGGACCATGGGGTCGTATAACCCATTCCGAATATGTGATACGTCGTTATGAATTGCATTCGAAGACCGGTGTTGAAGACCGGATATTTTTGAAAACGGAAGGATTACCGTCGAGTTACTCTACATCGGCTGATCTCCGATTTAGAGGTTTTATCACCCTTAGTGACGGGAAGTCCGGACGTGATTAGGAAATTATCCGGATATGCAAGGGCTTCGTGAGAAGTTCCTTCGGTTCTGTTCGATCCCGGAACAGACTTGTATGGATTGTGTGTCTGACGTTACAATTTGAGATATAAAGCTGATTTCTTTCAAATACATTTCTGTTGGTGGCGGAGAATTTATTCTCTTAGCTTAACACCCTTCTCTGAGACGTACGAGCTCAGAGGTTATGTAGTTGAAATTTATCAGCGATATACTCCCAATTTGGTAACGTGGCATACTGAGTGTTGCTGTGAAATGATCAGTGTTTGATCATTTGCGATATGATCATTTGTTTGATCTTATATCTTTGTGATCATAGGTTGATCATTTTGTTTGACCCGAAGCATGGCTTTGTAGAAAGCGTAGCTTTGTGGACGAGACTTCATCGAGCCTCACACCCCGGAAATGGTCGAAACAGGAAGGATGCAGCAAGGTTCTAGGGAGTAGCGCCCCTTAGTGTATGTCATTCCTTCTGGATAAAGGTGGTATCATGGTATGGAGCCCAGATACTTAACCTCTGTGGTTACTGCATTATTTTTACTATGTGGTTTGTTGTGAATCGGGGATCCTCGGGAAGATCGGTGACGATCGGGGGATGGCATACGCGTGTCAGTAGTTACCTATTTTTGCAGAGGTAACCCGGCCTTGTGTTGGCAGAGATCCGGTTAGGTTCTCGGGTCGTCTATTCCAGGGACGTACCCATCGTGGATAGGAAGTTCCTTAGCCTGACCATTTGTTGGAAATCCAAAGAAACGATACGAGCCTTGTACGGTTTTAGTTGTAGAACCTATCATTCACTTATGGTGGCGCCCCACTGTTTGGATGGTAGCTATAGTAGGCATAGTTCGAAATGTCTATGCTGGCTAAGATTAATATTATACTTTCGAAATGATTTCTACACTATGCACTAATAATAATATCAAAAATGATTTGATTTTGCGTAGTAAGCATCTTTGACTATCATAAGAAGAAATCTCCTCCAATTCTGCGTTTGCATTGTGTGTGTGGCGGGAGGTCTTATGGTAGTTTCATTTTCCAAAAGCATTTCGAATTGACTTTAAAATTCTCTGTTGTTTATTTTAAAGAATAACTGTTTTACGATCTCACACCAGTCTTGCTATATTACAGCATGATAGGGGATTCTCGCTTCACGGTTTGGTGGCGAACGGGAGACTCTTACCCCTACATGTCCCTGAGAGGGATGGGTTGGTTAGGCAGAGGCCGTGACAGTCGAGAGGCTGGCCGTAAAAGCAAGTTTGGGGTATCACTGTCAGCCACGGTGGGGCTGGGATGGTTGAAAAGCCTACCGGTTGTGACCGCTTACTTCGGTATATGACATTTGGTATCAGAGCATATGGTTAAGTGACAACCCTGCTCTATTGGGTGTTACTCATTAGAGATAGAGTCAGTAGTACTCTAGAATGAGTTGAGTGTAATAATAGATACGAGTGCGTATTTGTTAGTGAATATAAAATTGTTTTATATTGTGATGATTGGTTTGTTGAGTGGTATATGGATTCTGGTCGGTATTGTCCGTACAACTCTATCGATAGGGATCTCTAAACACTTGTATAGAACAATTCGGCACAGTATTGTTTTGAATAGGGTAAATGAAATAATTTTGCCCAAAACTATTTTTGTATAGAAAAGAAATGTTTTTCTATAAAGTACTATAGTATATGGTTGCATGGATGTTAGGAAGTAATAATAGTGAATTATCATCACTAAAATTAAATGAGAAATTGAAATCGTAACTCCAAAGATAAGAGATAGATTCACATAAAAATGAAATTTAAGAATAAAAAATTATAAATGTGAATTGTAATTTAAAACGGGATTCCAAAAAAGTATTTGGAAATGTTTTAAAAAGAATTTGAAAATTTTGGAGATTTGGAAAGTTTAAAATTCCTTTTTGATTCGAAAATGAATTTCAAGGGTTTTGAAAAATGTCTTGACGGAATGAAAAGCTCTAAACTCTTTTCAGTCGCTGGAAAATAATTCCGATTGGTGATCGCGACACTATCGGTGTTCATTTTCGGGTTTCCAAAAGAGGAATTGCTGCCAAATTGTTTTAAATGAAAGTTGTTTGAAAAATTTGGGTTTTGTTTTGGAAATTCAAAGGATGATTTGAATTGTTTTCAAAAATGGTTTTGAAAAAGTTGGAAAAGACTCTGGAATGCTATATAAAGATATTTATGAAATATTATTAAGTTGATAACTTATGGAATTTGAATATTGATAGAATAAATTTACAATTATGATTAAACAAAAATGAAATTGAAAGTTGAGATTCATTTTGAAGTTGTAAGCATTGAATTGAATTGAATAATTATAAATGAAAGGTAAATTGAATTCGAATTGGAAATCCAGTTTAAATGTAAATAGATTTAACCGAAGTGGTAAATTGAAAATAAATATAATGTCTACATGGAATATTTATATTGAACCTAAGAAATGAAGAGCGAAATTCTTAAGTAAAATTTGAATATTGAAATTATTCTAAGTTGATGATTGAATGAAGATAAAACTGGAATTAGAACTGGATGTTGAAAATGAATGTGAATAAATGAATTAGAATTGAAATGAATTAGTAACTGAAACTAATTTAAAAGAGTGCAGTTGTGAATTAAAGAAAGCTGATAAAATTCAATATTCAGAATAGAAGATAAAATTGAATTCAAATAGATTTGAAATGTAAAATTGAATGAAAATGGTTATGTAACTTCAATAGTAAAGTAAAAATGATATAAGTAGTTTATATTGGAAATTTTGTAATTGAATTTGCAAAATGGTTTGAATGTGTAACTAGATATTATGGCTAGTAGGACATACAGGTGTTATAAAGGAATTGGATTTGATTTCAAAGATAATTTGAATTGCTCGAAAAAGGTATGTATTTAAATTTGAATATGAGATTTGATGACTTATTTCTCTAGCCGCTTGGCTTTTTCTTTTTCTTTTTTGAAATCTGAGAGTCCGTAGGAACGTTTTGTAGTCGTACCGTATTAGCCGCGCAAAGGATACGCTGGCGAAATTTTTCGAAAATTTCGAGTGTTAGAAAAATTTTGAGAAATTTTGAAAGTTTAAAATTTGAATTTAAACTCAAATTTGAATTGAGTAGTAAACAATATTGTTTGAAACTTTAATTGGAGTTGGAAAGTTAGTAGAAATGATAACGAATCTTTAATAGAAAGATTTGTTTTGATAAATTGATAAAACTATTAGATTGTGAAAAATAGTAGACGAGTTAAGGACCTTTTTTCCTAACTTGTAATTTCGAGGACGAAATTCTTTTAAGAGGGGAAGTCTGTAACGACCCAGAATTTTTGATAATTAAAATTCGAATATTTAATTGATTTTAAATATTAATAAGTGGAATTAATAAGTCGGATAATTTAAAATTCGAATATTGAGTTTAATTGGATAGTTAAATCAATAAATTAATAATTGAAATTCCAGAGATAATTGAAAATCGAGTTTAAAATGATTGAAAATGATTTGTAAAATTTTATTTAATCATACTGGAGTTATAGAAATATTTTAGAACTCTTAAAATTTAATTTGGAGTTAATCTGTGAAAATTGAATATTTTAATATTTAATTATCGACTGAAAAATAGCCAATTTTTGAACAGTCTCAGAATTGAACGAAACCAGTTCCATTGGATCCGTAATAGTTAGTTATTATCGGATTTCAATTTTCGTAGCAATCGAAGTTATCGTTTGACCGTGGCAACTCGAAACGCATCGATATCGTTTTAATTTTAAATCGTCGAGTTAAAATAGTCATTTTTCAAAAAGTCTTGGATTTCGACGAAACCAGTTTCATCGGATCCGTAATGTGATATTATTGTAAGATTTCAAATTTCGTAATTTTTGGATTTACCATTTGTCCGGTACAAATTAAAACGCCTCGAAATCGATTTAAATCGGTTTAATTTAAATTGATCGTTTAATTGCATATCTCGCACAGACGACCGAATTAGCTTTCGAAACCTGTTCCATTGTGTCCGGAATGCGGGGTAAACCCCAGAAACGCCAGTTACCGCGCGTAAATCGGAGTTTGGAAATTCCGAATGAATAGTGTTCGATATTTTCTATAAATAGTCCCCTTTATTCACAAAATTAGAAAAAATTTAAAACCCTAACCCTAATTTAAAGGCAGCCGCCACTAATGGTTTACACAGCCAGAAACGCTCGATCTTTCTCCCTCAAAATCTTCCAATCTATGCGTTATTTCAACAAATTCTCAACTAGAAAAGTGTAGTCAACGCCGAGATCTTTGAAACCAACGGTCAAGATTGCAAATGGATTGATGGTTTGACGGCAACTGGGGCCGAAATGATGGCCGTTCGTGCTCGTCTAGGAGGAGCTAGGGTCGACCGGACCTAGCCGCGACTTGGGCGTGGGTGGGGCTCGCGTAGACGGAGGCGGCAACGCTCTCTGATCGAACTCCGGGGCATCATAGAGGCGTGCGTTTTTAACCCTAGGAGGAGCATGTTGGGTTCGTCTTCGTTCATTTCAAACTGGGTGTCTTCGCGTGATGGAGGGAAGACGCAATCCACGGCCTAGATGCGATCGAAGAAAATGCACGGCCATGATACTGTAGGGTTTGAAATTAAAATTCAAATTGTAAATTAATTATATAAAAAATTCGTTAAAGTTTAAAATGTGATATCTCTTTCATGCGAGATCGGAAAATGACGAAACCAGAAGCGTTGGAATCGCAGCGACGCGCTCTACGCTGCAGTGCAGATCTGGGCGTGTTTGGAATCAGTGAAATTTTTGAGTAAAATTAAACGGCCGTTTAATTTTATTCGAAATAAACGCTGGAACAGAATTTAAAATCAAGGTGAGATCTTCTCACTCAAATGAAAGTGGATTTTCTTTTACAGTTAGTTATTGATTGACTGTTTGGATGTGATATTAGATATTATAGGATATATCTATATATATATAGCAATATATACATATTGGCATATGTATATATTGGATTGATGATTTCCCGCCTCGTATAGCGGATGAGACCCTATTGCGCCGTTAGTAAGCGGATTTTTATAAAACCCATATACCGCGATAATTCCGTACTGGAGCGGAATTGGTATTGTGCTGACGTCTTTGGATGCAGGGAAACAGGTTGGAGGGATCCAACTGGATTCCTCAACTGTATGTACTTATTTACAGATATTGATATATATTCTGTTATCATATTGATATATGATATTGACTGTTGTGATGGACTAATTGATGCTGTTGCATCATCGGATCCAAAATTTTGAAGTTTAAAAATAACGACTTTTACTTTAAAAAGATTTTAAAGTGATTTTTGAAAAGTAGACGTTTATCGAATTTTTGAATTGATTTATTTCAGAAAAATAAACGTCTAGAATTTTAAAGTTATAAGAGTTAAGATTTTTGGTGAAATATAACCAAAGTGTGATTTTTGAAATGAAAGTTGATTTAATTGTAAAATGGGTTAAATTGAGATTTTTTTAAAGTATTATAAAAGATGTACAGAAAAATTGATATATTTATCAATTAAAATTTTTGGAATTTTAAAACGAGTTTTTATAAGTGAAGATATGAATCTTATAGAATTTTAAATTGTGAAGATATGAAATTTATAGATGTATAAATTGTGAGGTTAAAATGAATGAAATTGTAGCATAGAAGATTTATAAGAAATTAACTTATAAATTGGATTTTTGCCTACAAATGAAATATTGATCGGATTTGTTAATAAAGGAGATGTACAAATCGAAGTTGTTATAAAATATAAAAGGTGAAATTTATAAACATTGTTTTATAAATCCAAAACCAATTGAAATTGATAGGTTAAACATAGAAGTTTAATAAAGGAGATATATCCGCGATTTTGGATAGTGGATAATTATTGAAATAAAAATGGGTAGAAAATATTGAAATGTGGTTAGTGAAGTATATTCACGATTTTGGACAGTGAATATATTGTTAAGTAAAATGGATATTGTTTTGGGAAAGTGATATTGAAAATGAAGTTAATTGTTTTAAACGATGTTTTAAAATGTATTGAATATCGAAATCATAGATTTCAACATTCATTGTTGAAATAGACGTTTTCGAGCAATAAGGAAATGATGGACTATAACACTGTTGTTATAGTAAATGATTTCCGAAAGGAAATGTTTTTGTCTAGTATTGGGATTTATATATCTATCTAAATTTCGAATCCCTATACTAGTGATTTTGAGTCGTCGTAACGATGTTCTACGTAACATTCGTTTTGACTCAGATAAATGTGTTATAGAAATAGATTTCCTTAAAGAATGAATATATACTTAATATTGATTTAAGTATATCGAATATTTTCAAATGTTGAAAATAAAAAGATTTGTGAAATACTTATT
Organism: Allium fistulosum; assembly: GCA_030737815.1. Lineage (NCBI taxonomy): Eukaryota > Viridiplantae > Streptophyta > Magnoliopsida > Asparagales > Amaryllidaceae > Allium > Allium fistulosum. Next base: position 611,513,409 of record CM060902.1, read on the forward strand.
ATTAAATAAGTAAGGAAATGTTTTTTTTCCAAAATGAAATGGAGTGTTTTTGAGAATTTATCTCAGTAAAGATAAATTGAAAATGAATAATTGAAAACGATTGAAAATCGTATATCAGTAGATATTTTGAAAATATAAATTCACTATGGAATTTATAAAAGAAAGGGAAGTTGTTTAAAAATAAACGTTGATTTATTTTTAAAGTGTGGAAATTTTTATATCTAGTAAAGATATTTTTGAAGATGAAATAATTTGGAAAATTATTTGGGATCTGATGATGTTGCGCATCTTTATTGATAGTTAAATAACCGACTATCAATAATTACCTTTAGATAGGTATTTGTTGTGAATTGGATGAATTTGAATGCCACACTTATTTTTAAATAAGCGCTCACTATTCGGGTTAACCGGGAAAGGACCATGGGGTCGTATAACCCATTCCGAATATGTGATACGTCGTTATGAATTGCATTCGAAGACCGGTGTTGAAGACCGGATATTTTTGAAAACGGAAGGATTACCGTCGAGTTACTCTACATCGGCTGATCTCCGATTTAGAGGTTTTATCACCCTTAGTGACGGGAAGTCCGGACGTGATTAGGAAATTATCCGGATATGCAAGGGCTTCGTGAGAAGTGCCTTCGGTTCTGTTCGATCCCGGAACAGACTTGTATGGATTGTGTGTCTGACGTTACAATTTGAGATATAAAGCTGATTTCTTTCAAATACATTTCTGTTGGTGGCGGAGAATTTATTCTCTTAGCTTAACACCCTTCTCTGAGACGTACGAGCTCAGAGGTTATGTAGTTGAAATTTATCAGCGATATACTCCCAATTTGGTAACGTGGCATACTAAGTGTTGCTGTGAAATGATCAGTGTTTGATCATTTGCGATATGATCATTTGTTTGATCTTATATCTTTGTGATCATAGGTTGATCATTTTGTTTGACCCGAAGCATGGCTTTGTAGAAAGCGTAGCTTTGTGGACGAGACTTCATCGAGCCTCACACCCCGGAAATGGTCGAAACAGGAAGGATGCAGCAAGGTTCTAGGGAGTAGCGCCCCTTAGTGTATGTCATTCCTTCTGGATAAAGGTGGTATCATGGTATGGAGCCCAGATACTTAACCTCTGTGGTTACTGCATTATTTTTACTATGTGGTTTGTTGTGAATCGGGGATCCTCGGGAAGATCGGTGACGATCGGGGGATGGCATACGCGTGTCAGTAGTTACCTATTTTTGCAGAGGTAACCCGGCCTTGTGTTGGCAGAGATCCGGTTAGGTTCTCGGGTCGTCTATTCCAGGGACGTACCCATCGTGGATAGGAAGTTCCTTAGCCTGACCATTTGTTGGAAATCCAAAGAAACGATACGAGCCTTGTACGGTTTTAGTTGTAGAACCTATCATTCACTTATGGTGGCGCCCCACTGTTTGGATGGTAGCTATAGTAGGCATAGTTCGAAATGTCTATGCTGGCTAAGATTAATATTATACTTTCGAAATGATTTCTACACTATGCACTAATAATAATATCAAAAATGATTTGATTTTGCGTAGTAAGCATCTTTGACTATCATAAGAAGAAATCTCCTCCAATTCTGCGTTTGCATTGTGTGTGTGGCGGGAGGTCTTATGGTAGTTTCATTTTCCAAAAGCATTTCGAATTGACTTTAAAATTCTCTGTTGTTTATTTTAAAGAATAACTGTTTTACGATCTCACACCAGTCTTGCTATATTACAGCATGATAGGGGATTCTCGCTTCACGGTTTGGTGGCGAACGGGAGACTCTTACCCCTACATGTCCCTGAGAGGGATGGGTTGGTTAGGCAGAGGCCGTGACAGTCGAGAGGCTGGCCGTAAAAGCAAGTTTGGGGTATCACTGTCAGCCACGGTGGGGCTGGGATGGTTGAAAAGCCTACCGGTTGTGACCGCTTACTTCGGTATATGACATTTGGTATCAGAGCATATGGTTAAGTGACAACCCTGCTCTATTGGGTGTTACTCATTAGAGATAGAGTCAGTAGTACTCTAGAATGAGTTGAGTGTAATAATAGATACGAGTGCGTATTTGTTAGTGAATATAAAATTGTTTTATATTGTGATGATTGGTTTGTTGAGTGGTATATGGATTCTGGTCGGTATTGTCCGTACAACTCTATCGATAGGGATCTCTAAACACTTGTATAGAACAATTCGGCACAGTATTGTTTTGAATAGGGTAAATGAAATAATTTTGCCCAAAACTATTTTTGTATAGAAAAGAAATGTTTTTCTATAAAGTACTATAGTATATGGTTGCATGGATGTTAGGAAGTAATAATAGTGAATTATCATCACTAAAATTAAATGAGAAATTGAAATCGTAACTCCAAAGATAAGAGATAGATTCACATAAAAATGAAATTTAAGAATAAAAAATTATAAATGTGAATTGTAATTTAAAACGGGATTCCAAAAAAGTATTTGGAAATGTTTTAAAAAGAATTTGAAAATTTTGGAGATTTGGAAAGTTTAAAATTCCTTTTTGATTCGAAAATGAATTTCAAGGGTTTTGAAAAATGTCTTGACGGAATGAAAAGCTCTAAACTCTTTTCAGTCGCTGGAAAATAATTCCGATTGGTGATCGCGACACTATCGGTGTTCATTTTCGGGTTTCCAAAAGAGGAATTGCTGCCAAATTGTTTTAAATGAAAGTTGTTTGAAAAATTTGGGTTTTGTTTTGGAAATTCAAAGGATGATTTGAATTGTTTTCAAAAATGGTTTTGAAAAAGTTGGAAAAGACTCTGGAATGCTATATAAAGATATTTATGAAATATTATTAAGTTGATAACTTATGGAATTTGAATATTGATAGAATAAATTTACAATTATGATTAAACAAAAATGAAATTGAAAGTTGAGATTCATTTTGAAGTTGTAAGCATTGAATTGAATTGAATAATTATAAATGAAAGGTAAATTGAATTCGAATTGGAAATCCAGTTTAAATGTAAATAGATTTAACCGAAGTGGTAAATTGAAAATAAATATAATGTCTACATGGAATATTTATATTGAACCTAAGAAATGAAGAGCGAAATTCTTAAGTAAAATTTGAATATTGAAATTATTCTAAGTTGATGATTGAATGAAGATAAAACTGGAATTAGAACTGGATGTTGAAAATGAATGTGAATAAATGAATTAGAATTGAAATGAATTAGTAACTGAAACTAATTTAAAAGAGTGCAGTTGTGAATTAAAGAAAGCTGATAAAATTCAATATTCAGAATAGAAGATAAAATTGAATTCAAATAGATTTGAAATGTAAAATTGAATGAAAATGGTTATGTAACTTCAATAGTAAAGTAAAAATGATATAAGTAGTTTATATTGGAAATTTTGTAATTGAATTTGCAAAATGGTTTGAATGTGTAACTAGATATTATGGCTAGTAGGACATACAGGTGTTATAAAGGAATTGGATTTGATTTCAAAGATAATTTGAATTGCTCGAAAAAGGTATGTATTTAAATTTGAATATGAGATTTGATGACTTATTTCTCTAGCCGCTTGGCTTTTTCTTTTTCTTTTTTGAAATCTGAGAGTCCGTAGGAACGTTTTGTAGTCGTACCGTATTAGCCGCGCAAAGGAGACGCTGGCGAAATTTTTCGAAAATTTCGAGTGTTAGAAAAATTTTGAGAAATTTTGAAAGTTTAAAATTTGAATTTAAACTCAAATTTGAATTGAGTAGTAAACAATATTGTTTGAAACTTTAATTGGAGTTGGAAAGTTAGTAGAAATGATAACGAATCTTTAATAGAAAGATTTGTTTTGATAAATTGATAAAACTATTAGATTGTGAAAAATAGTAGACGAGTTAAGGACCTTTTTTCCTAACTTGTAATTTCGAGGACGAAATTCTTTTAAGGGGGGAAGTCTGTAACGACCCAGAATTTTTGATAATTAAAATTCGAATATTTAATTGATTTTAAATATTAATAAGTGGAATTAATAAGTCGGATAATTTAAAATTCGAATATTGAGTTTAATTGGATAGTTAAATCAATAAATTAATAATTGAAATTCCAGAGATAATTGAAAATCGAGTTTAAAATGATTGAAAATGATTTGTAAAATTTTATTTAATCATACTGGAGTTATAGAAATATTTTAGAACTCTTAAAATTTAATTTGGAGTTAATCTGTGAAAATTGAATATTTTAATATTTAATTATCGACTGAAAAATAGCCAATTTTTGAACAGTCTCAGAATTGAACGAAACCAGTTCCATTGGATCCGTAATAGTTAGTTATTATCGGATTTCAATTTTCGTAGCAATCGAAGTTATCGTTTGACCGTGGCAACTCGAAACGCATCGATATCGTTTTAATTTTAAATCGTCGAGTTAAAATAGTCATTTTTCAAAAAGTCTTGGATTTCGACGAAACCAGTTTCATCGGATCCGTAATGTGATATTATTGTAAGATTTCAAATTTCGTAATTTTTGGATTTACCATTTGTCCGGTACAAATTAAAACGCCTCGAAATCGATTTAAATCGGTTTAATTTAAATTGATCGTTTAATTGCATATCTCGCACAGACGACCGAATTAGCTTTCGAAACCTGTTCCATTGTGTCCGGAATGCGGGGTAAACCCCAGAAACGCCAGTTACCGCGCGTAAATCGGAGTTTGGAAATTCCGAATGAATAGTGTTCGATATTTTCTATAAATAGTCCCCTTTATTCACAAAATTAGAAAAAATTTAAAACCCTAACCCTAATTTAAAGGCAGCCGCCACTAATGGTTTACACAGCCAGAAACGCTCGATCTTTCTCCCTCAAAATCTTCCAATCTATGCGTTATTTCAACAAATTCTCAACTAGAAAAGTGTAGTCAACGCCGAGATCTTTGAAACCAACGGTCAAGATTGCAAATGGATTGATGGTTTGACGGCAACTGGGGCCGAAATGATGGCCGTTCGTGCTCGTCTAGGAGGAGCTAGGGTCGACCGGACCTAGCCGCGACTTGGGCGTGGGTGGGGCTCGCGTAGACGGAGGCGGCAACGCTCTCTGATCGAACTCCGGGGCATCATAGAGGCGTGCGTTTTTAACCCTAGGAGGAGCATGTTGGGTTCGTCTTCGTTCATTTCAAACTGGGTGTCTTCGCGTGATGGAGGGAAGACGCAATCCACGGCCTAGATGCGATCGAAGAAAATGCACGGCCATGATACTGTAGGGTTTGAAATTAAAATTCAAATTGTAAATTAATTATATAAAAAATTCGTTAAAGTTTAAAATGTGATATCTCTTTCATGCGAGATCGGAAAATGACGAAACCAGAAGCGTTGGAATCGCAGCGACGCGCTCTACGCTGCAGTGCAGATCTGGGCGTGTTTGGAATCAGTGAAATTTTTGAGTAAAATTAAACGGCCGTTTAATTTTATTCGAAATAAACGCTGGAACAGAATTTAAAATCAAGGTGAGATCTTCTCACTCAAATGAAAGTGGATTTTCTTTTACAGTTAGTTATTGATTGACTGTTTGGATGTGATATTAGATATTATAGGATATATCTATATATATATAGCAATATATACATATTGGCATATGTATATATTGGATTGATGATTTCCCGCCTCGTATAGCGGATGAGACCCTATTGCGCCGTTAGTAAGCGGATTTTTATAAAACCCATATACCGCGATAATTCCGTACTGGAGCGGAATTGGTATTGTGCTGACGTCTTTGGATGCAGGGAAACAGGTTGGAGGGATCCAACTGGATTCCTCAACTGTATGTACTTATTTACAGATATTGATATATATTCTGTTATCATATTGATATATGATATTGACTGTTGTGATGGACTAATTGATGCTGTTGCATCATCGGATCCAAAATTTTGAAGTTTAAAAATAACGACTTTTACTTTAAAAAGATTTTAAAGTGATTTTTGAAAAGTAGACGTTTATCGAATTTTTGAATTGATTTATTTCAGAAAAATAAACGTCTAGAATTTTAAAGTTATAAGAGTTAAGATTTTTGGTGAAATATAACCAAAGTGTGATTTTTGAAATGAAAGTTGATTTAATTGTAAAATGGGTTAAATTGAGATTTTTTTAAAGTATTATAAAAGATGTACAGAAAAATTGATATATTTATCAATTAAAATTTTTGGAATTTTAAAACGAGTTTTTATAAGTGAAGATATGAATCTTATAGAATTTTAAATTGTGAAGATATGAAATTTATAGATGTATAAATTGTGAGGTTAAAATGAATGAAATTGTAGCATAGAAGATTTATAAGAAATTAACTTATAAATTGGATTTTTGCCTACAAATGAAATATTGATCGGATTTGTTAATAAAGGAGATGTACAAATCGAAGTTGTTATAAAATATAAAAGGTGAAATTTATAAACATTGTTTTATAAATCCAAAACCAATTGAAATTGATAGGTTAAACATAGAAGTTTAAAAAAGGAGATATATCCGCGATTTTGGATAGTGGATAATTATTGAAATAAAAATGGGTAGAAAATATTGAAATGTGGTTAGTGAAGTATATTCACGATTTTGGACAGTGAATATATTGTTAAGTAAAATGGATATTGTTTTGGGAAAGTGATATTGAAAATGAAGTTAATTGTTTTAAACGATGTTTTAAAATGTATTGAATATCGAAATCATAGATTTCAACATTCATTGTTGAAATAGACGTTTTCGAGCAATAAGGAAATGATGGACTATAACACTGTTGTTATAGTAAATGATTTCCGAAAGGAAATGTTTTTGTCTAGTATTGGGATTTATATATCTATCTAAATTTCGAATCCCTATACTAGTGATTTTGAGTCGTCGTAACGATGTTCTACGTAACATTCGTTTTGACTCAGATAAATGTGTTATAGAAATAGATTTCCTTAAAGAATGAATATATACTTAATATTGATTTAAGTATATCGAATATTTTCAAATGTTGAAAATAAAAAGATTTGTGAAATACTTATTATTAAATAAGTAAGGAAATGTTTTTTTCCAAAATGAAATGGAGTGTTTTTGAGAATTTATCTCAGTAAAGATAAATTGAAAATGAATAATTGAAAACGATTGAAAATCGTATATCAGTAGATATTTTGAAAATATAAATTCACTATGGAATTTATAAAAGAAAGGGAAGTTGTTTAAAAATAAACGTTGATTTATTTTTAAAGTGTGGAAATTTTTATATCTAGTAAAGATATTTTTGAAGATGAAATAATTTGGAAAATTATTTGGGATCTGATGATGTTGCGCATCTTTATTTATAGTTAAATAACCGACTATCAATAATTACCTTTAGATAGGTATTTGTTGTGAATTGGATGAATTTGAATGCCACACTTATTTTTAAATAAGCGCTCACTATTCGGGTTAACCGGGAAAAGACCATGGGGTCGTATAACCCATTCCGAATATGTGATACGTCGTTATGAATTGCATTCGAAGACCGGTGTTGAAGACCGGATATTTTTGAAAACGGAAGGATTACCGTCGAGTTACTCTACATCGGCTGATCTCCGATTTAGAGGTTTTATCACCCTTAGTGACGGGAAGTCCGGACGTGATTAGGAAATTATCCGGATATGCAAGGGCTTCGTGAGAAGTGCCTTCGGTTCTGTTCGATCCCGGAACAGACTTGTATGGATTGTGTGTCTGACGTTACAATTTGAGATATAAAGCTGATTTCTTTCAAATACATTTCTGTTGGTGGCGGAGAATTTATTCTCTTAGCTTAACACCCTTCTCTGAGACGTACGAGCTCAGAGGTTATGTAGTTGAAATTTATCAGCGATATACTCCCAATTTGGTAACGTGGCATACTGAGTGTTGCTGTGAAATGATCAGTGTTTGATCATTTGCGATATGATCATTTGTTTGATCTTATATCTTTGTGATCATAGGTTGATCATTTTGTTTGACCCGAAGCATGGCTTTGTAGAAAGCGCAGCTTTGTGGACGAGACTTCATCGAGCCTCACACCCCGGAAATGGTCGAAACAAGAAGGATGCAGCAAGGTTCTAGGGAGTAGCGCCCCTTAGTGTATGTCATTCCTTCTGGATAAAGGTGGTATCATGGTATGGAGCCCAGATACTTAACCTCTGTGGTTACTGCATTATTTTTACTATGTGGTTTGTTGTGAATCGGGGATCCTCGAGAAGATCGGTGACGATCGGGGGATGGCATACGCGTGTCAGTAGTTACCTATTTTTGCAGAGGTAACCCGGCCTTGTGTTGGCAGAGATCCGGTTAGGTTCTCGGGTCGTCTATTCCAGGGACGTACCCATCGTGGATAGGAAGTTCCTTAACCTGACCATTTGTTGGAAATCCAAAGAAACGATACGAGCCTTGTACGGTTTTAGTTGTAGAACCTATCATTCACTTATGGTGGCGCCCCACTGTTTGGATGGTAGCTATAGTAGGCATAGTTCGAAATGTCTATGCTGGCTAAGATTAATATTATACTTTCGAAATGATTTCTACACTATGCACTAATAATAATATCAAAAATGATTTGATTTTGCGTAGTAAGCATCTTTGACTATCATAAGAAGAAATCTCCTCCAATTCTGCGTTTGCATTGTGTGTGTGGCGGGAGGTCTTATGGTAGTTTCATTTTCCAAAAGCATTTCGAATTGACTTTAAAATTCTCTGTTGTTTATTTTAAAGAATAACTGTTTTACGATCTCACACCAGTCACCATGACTGACTCGGAGTTTATTATTCCCTTCTAAACTCTGGGTGCCCACAAATTTCCACACGGGCAGCCTAGAGTTATATTATCAGGATATTCTGGATATTCTGGAGCTTTGGAGATAAGCTGGATGACGAGACGTAGTATTTGTATCTGATGTTATTTATTCCGCTGTGTATTCTGTATGAGGACAAGTTTATATAACTGTCCATTGTTGTACTGAGTTGTATAATGACTCTGATGATTGATGTATGTTATAAAATGATATAGTTCTTTGTTTAAAGATTATTCATTTATCTATTATATATTGTTCCGCTGCGATGTGTAAGATTCTGATATTGTTTTCTGTTCTGATGTGTTTTCTGTTGTTCTTCTTCTTTCTTTCTTCTCTTTTCCTTCTCTTCTTCTTCTGCCTTTTTCTTCTTCTTAAACCATCATAGTTCGTATTCCCGTTCATTTTGAGTTAATCAATGGAGATTAGTGGTTAATCAAGAGGGACGGATTTGCGGGCCATGACATATACTCTTGTTTGCATATATCAGTTGCTTGTACACGTGTCTGTGGTCTTCATATATGTGTCCTTCGCATTTGTCTACATGTATACCATGTGTTTGAGTCTGGTTCTTGTTGCACTTCACCTGCTATGTCCTTGTTCATGATTTAGTGTACTTGAATGTCTACTGTCTCATTTCTAGTTTGCATTGCCTTTGTGATCTTCACTTAGGTGTAGTCTGCACTTTGATAATCATGTAGCCAGGCATGTGTATAGATATGTACATATTCTGTATTACTTCGGCATTAAATCAGATTTTGAGCCTGGTCCTTGATGATGTTTGACTACTTGTTGCATCGAGAGTACATCTGAAATTTTGGCGAGGCAGTGCACGAACGCGTGCACTGCAGCCACCTAGAATTGACAGTTTTGAATTGATATTTTTTTTCTTTGCGTCGTGATGCATTGATCTTTTATGCTGTATTGGCGAGGCCGTACACGCGTGCGTGTACGGCAGCCAATCGAACTCTGATGGTTTTAAAGTGACAACTTCAATTGTCTTAAATTGATTTAGTCGATTTGATAAATTGTTTATTTATCTCTGTTGATGATTTAAATCTGCTGATTTATTGTTTAACACTGTTTAGTGTTAAAATTTTCGTTATCCGATTTCTTTGTTTAAAGAGTCGGATAGACGGGAATTATTGTGACTGTCGTCTATTTAAATTATTACTGCCTATATGCACTAATAAACTGGTTTGAATTAGACTGACCTGTGTATTATTTTCTTTTGAATATAATACTCGGGTCAGACCGAGTATTTTACAGCTTGAAGATTTTCGAGCAGCGAAGTTAGAGAGAGAGTAAAGAATCACTTTAGTTTTCAGAAGAAAATTGTATTTTAAGATATTCCGCTGTATCAGTATTAAATTGTATAAACTCTGATGTATATAAAAAGATTTATAGTAATGAAATAAATTCTCATTTGTTTTAATTCAGTGTTATTATTCCGTGTTTCTGTGGCTGATTCTGTTTAAACCTTATAAACTAAATAACAATTCGTCTTTTTGAACGTTTTGAGTTGGTTTAATTACCGACTGGAGGCGGTCAGAAGGAGGAATGTTACAGAGTGGTATCAGAGCTTTGGTTTACACAAAGCTTAGTTTATGATGTTTAATATGAATAGTTACTAGAGACACTTTAAAGAGAATGTTTTTCAAATCTAAAGAAGTATAAAATTTGTTTTTGAAAATAAAGATTTTTAACTTAAGAAAAGTTAAATTGAATTGAATTAGTATTAATAAATGAATGGATTTGAAATTTAACTAAAGGAAGTTAAATAAATTGAACTTGATTTGAAAAATTATTGAGATGAAAAGTTAAACTTGAAAGATAAGTGATTATATGATATGAATTGGAAAGTTTAAATTTAATAAGTTGTATAACTTATAAAATGAGAAAATTTGAATCAAACCAATTGTTAAAATGGTTAAACAGTTTTGTTAAGTAAAAAAAAATCTGAATTTTGAAATGTGATATGAATTTGACTTTAGTAAAGTTAAATAAAATAGAATTTCAAATAACTTAGAGCCGAACTTAAGCTGTATAGTGAAAATAAATGCAAGTGAAGATAAAATGAAATATAGCTTAAGTAATGTTGAATGAGGTTGAATTTGATATCAAAATGAATTAATAAAGTGAAGCAATGAATATGAATTTGAGTTATAGAAAGGAAAATTCAACTTTAATTGTAAAAGTGAATTAGTGAATATGGTGAGTATAAGAATTCAATCAGAATTAGAGTATAACCAATTGAAATTAAATGTGTTAAACCAAATTGAATGTAAGCAAAGTAAATAAAATTTGGTTTTGCCAGTTGATTGTTTAGGAAATTCATTAAGTGTTAATGAAATTGAATTAATGGAAATTGAAAGATAAGTAAATCTAAATAGAATCAAATTTGATTTGAATTGAAAGCAAACTAACTTGAGTATAAATTAGTGAAAGTAAACTAATTGAATATGAATGAATGTTAGTAAAATCCAATGTAAATGAATCAAATGTGATTAAATTGAAAATCAAGTCGATGAATGATTTACTAAAGAACTAGTTGATTATTTTGGAAATAGGAAGCAGATGCAAAGTTCAAATGGGAATTAGATTTGAAAATTTTGAAGTTGTCAACATGACAATCCATAATAAATTTAATAGATTCAGTGATGAATTTAAATTTGAACTTGCAGAGAATTAAGTTAAGTGGAAAACTTAGTATTGGAAAATTTGAAGTTGGTTTAAAACCAATATTGTGAAAAGTACGCGGAATTCAAACTATAAATTGAAGTCTTTATAAATCCGGAAATGACTTATTTTGATAAGTAAATCTTTATATAGCTTGTTAAAGGAAGTATATCCATAATTTTGGACAGTGGATAATCTTTGAAATAAAATGTGCAGGAAATATTGAAATTTGGTTAGTGGAGTATATTCACGATTTTGGACAGTGAATATATTATTGAATAAAATGGACATGTTTTGGGAAAGTGATATTTTAAAACGAAGTTAATTGTTTTAAAAGATGTTTTCAAAAGCATTGAATATCGAAACCATAGATTTCAACATTCATTGTTGAAATAGACGTTTTCGAATATAAGGAAATGATGGACTATAACACTGTTGTTATAGTAAATGATTTCCGAAAGGAAATGTTTTGTATAGTATTGGGATTTATACATCTATCTAAATTTCGAATTCCTATACTAGTAATTTTGAGTTGTCGTAACGATGTTTTACGTAACATTCGTTTTGACTCAAATAAATATGTGAAAGAGAATGATTTCCTTAAAGATGAAATATATACTTAATTTTGATTTAAGTATATCGAATATTTTCAAATGTTGGAAATAAAAATGGATTTGTGAATTACTTATTTTTAAATAAGTATGGAAATGTTTTTCCAAATATGAAATGTTGTGAATATATTCCGTAAGGGATAAATGATTTGAAATTCATTTTTGAAGTCGAAGTTGAAAAGTTAAATGAGAAATTTGAACAATTTGTTCAATTTGAAATTTTTCAAAAGGATTGAATCGTTAAGTTAAATTGAGTTTAACTTCGACACTAAAGACAATATAAGTTGAGCTTTGAATTTCAGATGATGATTTGATTGTATGTCTAACATTGTGAATTGATGACATAGCAATTGATCTCTATTAAATATATATCTGTTGGTGGCGGAGAATTTATTCTCTTAGCTTAACACCCTTCTCTGAGACGTACGAGCTCAGAGGTTATATATCGATAGACATCAATTCTGTGTTGAGAATTGACGATGTAACGTGTAATTCAAATCGAATGTGAAAGTCGATAATAAATGGAATTATGAATATGAATTAGGTTTTAAGATAACCTTAAATTTCTAAATCGACATAGAGGAAAATTTTGAAATCCTCTATTTTGTTATGAATATGGATATGTAAGTTTTTAGAACTTATATATATGAAAGCGGTAAATTTGAAACCGTTAGTTTAGAAAGACATTGTTATGGAAATCTTATGTATGTTTACATGGATATGATATGTACGAAATATGAAATGTAGTACTACATATATATGATATTATGTTTTCTAAACTGAGGATATGGAAAAGTACCTTCCATTTATTATTGGAGAAGGTATTGGAACTCGTGAAGAGTGTCCATTGGAAATTCGTAGCTACGTAGAATTTTCCATAAGTTGGAATGTTCATTTGGACTAGAATCCCTCGTGATGGGATCATGTTGATTATGATGTATGTTAGCGTAAGTTGAGGGGCGAGATGCCCACAGTTACAAGCGATTCCATTGGGATAATGGCGCAACCGCCGAGTAAACTGCAATCTAAGCGCCAAAGCGAAATTCGAGGGGTGAGATGCCTACGGTTACAAGCGATTCTACTGGGATAGTAGCGTAACCGCCGTGTGGACCGCGATCAATGGCAAAAACCATGGCGAAATTCAAGAGAGATGTGAAATCTACGGTTACAAGCGATTCTACTGGGATAGTAGCGTAACCGCCGTGTGGACCGCGATCTATGGCAACAACCATGGCGAAATTCAAGAGAGATGTGAAATCTACGGTTACAAGCGATTCTACTGGGATAGTAGCGTAACCGCCGGGTAAACTGTGATCCATGGGGGAACGTGCTTTCCATATCCATTTTTTAAAAGAATTTTTAAAAGTATTTTCACTGGGAATTGAAGCAAGTATGTTTAGTACTTGGAGATTTTTAGACTGCGCCTGGCCAGCGTATGCCTAATGTCTGTGAGAACGAAGATGGACTTGTTAAATTTCGAGTTAGCAAGTATTTTCAAACTTTAAATAGCAAATCAATAGCCTGAAATTAAAGTTTCAAAATTCCCACTTAATGAACTAAGGAAGAAGATCTTTTGAAATGTTTTGAAAGTCCACAGCTTTGGAAGAGATATACTATATAAATCTCTAATGTGAAGAATTTTAAGTTTGAATCTGAGTTGTAAATTAAAAATGTTAGTAAAAGACTTTTGCGTTTTGATTGTAGAAATCAATGAACAAAAGAGAAGATAAACAAAACTAATGAGATTAAACAAATGAAATGAATTCTATATTCATTTATTTGTAATAAGTTTCAAACTTAGAAAAAATTTAGTAGGGTATAAATATTAATGAAATTTTAACAACCTTTCCTTTTCGTGGATGAAAAGTTTTAAGGAGGGGAGATTGTAACGATCCTGAATTTTGAACAATTTAAATTGAGAATATTTAATTAATTTTAAATATTTGAATGATGATTTGACTTGAATTTCAAATTATCAGAGTAAATTGGCGATTTAATTTTTGAATTTAATCTATTGAAGTTGAATAAAATTTGAATCTTCAATTTTAAGCCGATTAAAAATAATTTTAAAGCTTAGAAAATTCATATTGATAATACTAAAGATAATAGAAGTTTCAGAATTGAATTTGGAAGCGATTTGTTCAGTTTGAAATTGTATCGTTTAAATTTAATTTAAAAAATAGCCTTCCGAGGCAGAGTCTCGGAATTTGACAAAACCAACTCCATTGGGTCCGTAATATTGAATTATTACTGGATTTCAATTTTCGTATTTATCAAAATTGTTTTGCGAATACACGACGTATAAACGCGTATAAAATTAAATTGAATTCAATTTGAATTTCTGTAATAACCGGGATTTTTGCATCGATTTGATATCATCGTTAAACGATTTCTCTGCTAGCTAATTGCTTATAGGAGTTTCGATTCGAATTGGAATTCGTCTAATAAAAATTGTTGTTGAAATTTTTGAATCGGTTAAATTCTTTTGGAAAAAAAAAAGAAAAGAAAAATTTGTTAAGGGTTGATGGGCTTAAAAGAAAAGTATATCATGACCCATATCCCTATTTGGTACCATACTATTTTCGTTAAAACCCTTTACCCGTTTCCCTTTACCCATTCATTCCAAAACCCTAGAAACGAAATAACGAAAAGAAAATAAATGGCGGCCACAATTCTTCGTTCGTTCGCTCGAAATTAGGGCCTAGGCGTCGTCTCGATTTTCTGGCGAATTTGAGCACCGGCTTCGTTTCTCGTTCTCCCGCATCGTCTCCAAATTAAGTTCGCTCCTCTTCGACAAAGAAAAATTAGGGCATCGTTCGACTTCCTTCGTCTCGTTCGCTGCTACTCGGAGCTTTGGAAATTTAGGGCTCCAACTTTTGTTCTTCGATCTGGAAACGTAGGGCTTCAGAAAAAAATTGGGGCTTTCGACTTCGTGTGGCTTCTATCGCGACAGCTTCGATCTAAGGTGAGTGAATCCTTCACTCACATCCAATTCAAGCTTTTAGTAATTACTAGCTTGTTCAAATTCATGTTTTGTTGCTTGATTAACGTGACTCCCACGTTGCTGATTCTTTCCTGTTTATGCTTTGGTATTTTTGGGGATTTCTTCACGAGCACGGTTTCGATTTCGAACGTGCGATCTTTGATTTTTATTCCATAAACTTTCCAAAATTATAAAGTTGACTGTTTCACTGATTTAAAAAGAACTTTCCTGTTTTTAAACATATGATTTCGGCATTGACTTCACTGTGACTTCGAACTTGTTTATTTCTGGTTTGACTTCGAACTTGTCTTTTATTTGCCGAGGTTGTTGTTTCACCACTGAGCCTTATGTTCTTCATACCACTCCTGTTGTTCATCACCTGTGATATTGCTTGAACTTTTGATGACTTCTCTGCAGTTTTGTACACTGATTAGTTGAGCATGATTTAGGTGTAACTGTTGTTCTTGGGTTGATTCATTTAGTTTTCATTGTTCTTTGTAGTTGCTGATCATTTGTATACATTCCTTGACTCATATTTGTAGTCTGCACCTCTGCACTTCGGTGGCTGACCATCCTGTAGCATATCTCTGTTTCATTTTAATTTGATTTGAGTTGTATTGCTTCATCACTTGAACTACTCTCTGACTATTTGTCTGGGTTCATATATATATATATACTCCATTGATCATGTGTTCGATCACCTGCTATGTCTTGTTCATTTGGTTCTTGTATCACTTCGGTATTGTTGCATTATAGTTGCATCACTGTATATAGATGTACGTTTCTCTGTTGCATTTGGTACACTTCATATGCATACTTTGTTTGCTATTTGGTCGTCTATACCTCTGTAAGCTTGAGTTTGCATAGTTTCATCATGGTTTGCATTTTGATGCTCTTTGAGTATCACTGAGTCTTTGGCATTTGGTCATTCTTTGTACTACCTGATCCTTCTGGAGTTTCAGTTTGTACATTCGATTGTTGTATGTTGGCAACTTGTATTTGTGATGCCTGTTTCATTTATAGGGTTGTCTTCACTGTATTCATTTGATTTGGTCATTGTTTGTAGTTGGCCTTGTTTAGTTTATGGGTTTCACCATACTCTTGTTTGCATATATCAGTTGCTTGTACACGTGTCTGTGGTCTTCATATATGTGTCCTTCGCATTTGTGTACATGTATACCATGTGTTTGAGTCTGGTTCTTGTTGCACTTCACCTGCTATGTCCTTGTTCATGATTTAGTGTACTTGAATGTCTACTGTCTCATTTCTAGTTTGCATTGCCTTTGTGATCTTCACTTAGGTGTAGTCTGCACTTTGATAATCATGTAGCCAGGCATGTGTATAGATATGTACATATTCTATATTACTTCGGCATTAAATCAGATTTTGAGCCTGGTCCTTGATGATGTTTGACTACTTGTTGCATCGAGAGTACATCTGAAATTTTGGCGAGGCAGTGCACGAACGCGTGCACTGCAGCCACCTAGAATTGACAGTTTTGAATTGATATTTTTTTTTCTTGGCGTCGTGATGCATTGATCTTTTATGCTGTATTGGCGAGGCCGTACACGCGTGCGTGTACGGCAGCCAATCGAACTCTGATGGTTTTAAAGTGACAACTTCAATTGTCTTAAATTGATTTAGTCGATTTGATAAATTGTTTATTTATCTCTGTTGATGATTTAAATCTGCTGATTTATTGTTTAACACTGTTTAGTGTTAAAATTTTCGTTATCCGATTTCTTTGTTTAAAGAGTCGGATAGATGGGAATTATTGTGACTGTCGTCTATTTAAATTATTACTGCCTATATGCACTAATAAACTGGTTTGAATTAGACTGACCTGTGTATTATTTTCTTTTGAATATAATACTCGGGTCAGACCGAGTATTTTACAGCTTGAAGATTTTCGAGCAGCGAAGTTAGAGAGAGAGTAAAGAATCACTTTAGTTTTCAGAAGAAAATTGTATTTTAAGATATTCCGCTGTATCAGTATTAAATTGTATAAACTCTGATGTATATAAAAAGATTTATAGTAATGAAATAAATTCTCATTTGTTTTAATTCAGTGTTATTATTCCGTGTTTCTGTGGCTGATTCTGTTTAAACCTTATAAACTAAATAACAATTCGTCTTTTTGAACGTTTTGAGTTGGTTTAATTACCGACTGGAGGCGGTCAGAAGGGGGAATGTTATAGTTGAAGTGGTCTAAGTAAGATGGTGATGAACTGAAATGTGTGGGGGGGGGGAAGTGCAGCAGTAGCTTCTGTTGGTTATGAGAAATGTAGTTGAAGTGGAGCTGAATAGTGCTCTCTGGTGGTAGTGGTAAGTTTTAAATGTGATGGTGGATGTAATTGTTTGTGACAGTGGGAAAGGAGGCTGCAAACACTGAACAGTGAGTGACAGACCAGAAGATGAATGTGCTTAGTGCACAAATATATTTTTTTTTGTATGCAAAAGAGATAAAAATGTAAATGAAAAGGTGTAAATGAAAATGTAACAAAAAAAATTTGTTTTTTTTGAAATTGTGTATATTTCCCCTTTTTTTTGGAATAATATGCAAATGCAAAAGAAAAATAGAAAACAAGCACACAAACAAATGCACAAAAAAACAATATTTTTTTTAAATGCAAACACACAATAAAATCACACAAAAATAATTCAAAGAATAAAAAATCAAAATCAAAACAAATTCCCCGGCAACGGCGCCAAAAACATGTTAATCGACGGAAATTCAATGGAATTAGAAAATCGTCGAAAAATTTAGAAGTAAAAATTACCACAAGCGCACGGCGTACTATTGAAGTACGTGGCGAGTACGGGTCGATCCACAGGGAATTGATGATTTTAAAATTCTATTCAATCAAATTAAACCAAAGTTGAGTGAAAATTAAGCTAGAGAATTAGAGAATTAACTAACTAACTAAAAGAAAAGAGATGCAAATATAAGGGTTAAATGACAATTTAGAGAATAAATCCACTCTCTAGATCATGTAGTTCAACACATATGAAATCATAATCTCTCTTTTATGGTCATTAGTGCTTTAATTGATGTGCTTATCATAAGTATGGCATATTTGTGCTATTGATTAGCCAACATAAGCCATCAAACTATAACACACCCCTTAAACCACTTACTAACTTTCATGAAAATTGACAATGAAAATGAAAATGGAATCTATTTTAAGTATGGCCTATTAACTATTGATTAGAAATATAGACCATCAAATTTTAATTTCAAATCACTTTCTTTTGCCATAAACATATTTTGATGAAGAGGCAATTAGTGTTAGTGATTGTTTAAGCATAGCCTATTTGATGTCAACAATATTGGCTATCAAATTCAAGGCAAAAACAACAATTAAACCACTTCAATCATTCTTCATTAAGCACAAAAAGAGAGCATGAATTAACAAATAGTTGAAGCTACATAATTAGAGAGCTTCATTACCCCTAAATTGAAGGGGTTTAGCCTCTCATATTTGTCATTTGATTAACAAATGTAGCTTGCAACATGAAACTAAAAAGAAAGGAAAAAGAAAGCAAAGTAAAGAAAAACTATTCAACTTGCATGAAAAATAAATCTACACTACTAACATGAAAGTAAATAAGCATGAAAAGGAAAAGAACATGTATTGAAGTTGCATAAAAAAAATTACATAAAGAGAAATGGCTAAGTAGCCATGAAAAGAAAGAAGAGAACTTGATTTATTTTTGAGCCTAAACTAAACTAAAAGAAACTAAGGGAGAGGGAGAGTTACATGAACATAATGGGTTATTTATACAAGCATGAAACCCTAATCCATAATTTGGGGAATGCCCAAACTACCCCTTAGGAAGTATGGTGGCCAAGTAACCATTAGCATCCATTAATCATCATTTAAGTGTACATGAAGCCATTAATTCCATAAGCATGTGCATTAGCCTCTAATGTGTACATTAAGGTAGGTGGGTAGATGGGGTCCTCCATGATCTTCACATTGAATTGTTTCCATCTTCATTCCTTTGTGTTCTTTTTGTGCATGCATATCTTCTTCATGAAACCACTTGTAATGGAAATCAAATTCCTACAAAATAGTATGGAAATTTCTAATTAAATTTTCTCAAGTTAATTTATGCACAAAGAATGACTATTTTTCCCTTAGATGAAGATGAATATGTGACAATTTGGAATTAATATGGATTTTGGTTAAAACAAGTTAAAATACCCAATATGATCATTTATTTGAATTAATTAGATTAAATATGGTGGTAAAAATATGCACATTTACGTGCACATCACTTTTATTTACACAATTCTGTTCGTCAAAACTATATCACTATGAACTTATGGATTTGGTAATGGCCAAAATTCCAATATCGTTCATATTTAACTCTATAGTCCAAACACAAAGTCCTTGGTTCGATTATAACAATTATTAACAGAGACTTTGACTTTACGTTGACTTGAGTCGACCATGATACTAAACTCATATAATTGGCGAGACGAATCCTCTCTTGAATAGTGCTTCACTTCCAATACTTCCACTCAACCCAACTATAGTCACTCGATGGACATCGTGCCATGATTTGACTATAATCAAAGCGGAGCTTTTATATTGAAGGTCGATAGTATTCTCAAGTCGATATAACCGTGTAAATTAGTTACATTGATATTTTCTCTTTGACCTTATTTGTATTAACCAACAGAAACTATTAAGCAAATCATTCCATGATTATCTGATAACTATTAGTACGTAACCCTTAATGCCGATAGCAGCCATGAATAGTACATTGCCCAACATTTGGAGACTGTTATGTACTCTAGTCTCAACGGATGTATCGATATTCAGTCATGATATATCTTGACTAGGAATATATAAAATGGTATATTTATCTTCATTGTGATAAATTACTCATGGTTACAACACTTTGTAACTACTACCACAAAACATACCATTTATGGGGTTTCTATTAAATATATTTTAATTTAATTAAATTAATTAATACAACACATTATATCAAGTATATAATAGAAAGAAAATACATTTTATTTCGAACAAGCTTGGTTATTGAGTTAGATATATGAAACAAATTACATAATTGCCCCTAGGGCATACCCCTAACTCTATCAATCTCCCACTTGCACTTGGGGTCAAGTATTAAATCTTATTCCAACTTCTCCAATCGGTTTCATCAAAACCAGTTGGGTCAGTCCCTCAGTGAACGGGTATGCTATTATGTTTCAATTATCTACTCTATCAATCAACTCACTCTGATGCTGATAAACTACCTTTATCGTATGAAACAATTCAGAGTATGTCTCTCGACTTCCAGTGAGCTCTAAGGTCTGTTATGAACTATATCATGACATTATTATCATATAATAATATTATGGGATTATCAACATTTGGAATTACCCTTTGCTTAGTTATAAATTTGTGTATTTATATTTATACACATTGATTTTATTGGGGCGCTATTCAAGGTGATATACTTAGTCTTTTTCATTGAATCAACCATAGTCTTTCATTTGGAACATTTTCAAGTTAAAGATTCTTAGCTTGAATTTATTATTGACATATTATACTTAATATTACTTATGAAAGTTTGAGCCTAAACACTCCTTCATAAAGGGTTTATTGTTTCCATAAATAATTCTTGATATTTGCTTCATGTATCAAATACATAAAAAAATCACAACATCGTAGACAACATAACATGTATGATAATTCCTATTATCGATGCATAAGGAATCCGTCTTACATGTTCTGTATTAAACATTTTAATAAGATGTCCTTGCATAATGTTTTGGGACATTCCCAATATCTTTTATAGTTATTACAATAGATATCATTTACAAATCCAACATCGAGTATTAAAACAACTAAAACTGATTTTAACATAAGTACATCGTTAACAATTAGCAGTGTGTTGTTTGCTTATGATTTAGAAATATCTATGTATGTTTTAACGTTCTTTCTTATGAACACATGCTTCCTCTGCATTTGAATTGATAATCAAACTCTTTGATACATCTATAAAAACACTTGTTTAATTTTGATGCTTTTCAAAATGATACTTTCATATCCATTCTCGGACCGATCCGAAAATCCACAAACTCGGTATCGCTCCCATTGACTTCGAGACACTTTGGTTGTTATGTGCAAGTAGACTAGTCTAAATCTATATTCAGAACTTTCTAGTTCAATACATATATACCAAAACATAAAGTCATACTAGACGATAATTTTGTGAGTAAAATTTGGACCAACTTGAGCACGTCAAATGGTGAATATATTACGTTAATTTCAACAATTGAAATTCACGGTAATATTCTTATCAATATGGCTTGCTATATTCCATTTGCATTTGTCTTATTCATAAAGACACATTTGTGGCTAATGGACCATATCCCTTCAGATATAACTATCAAAATCACATTTTGATAATGTACTTGGAATCCATTGTGGATTTGTGCATCATATCATATTATAAAGTCAACACTCTTAATAATTTAATTAAACAACCGAGGATTATTTATTCTTGACATTGACAGGAAAATCACATTTCTCTTTAATGTACAAGAGTACTCATTAGACATTATAATGTATTTGTTTTCATTTAGGTTCAGCCGATTTCATTTTATCCCTTGTAATCAGTTATTATTGGATCATATCCAAATTCATTTTATACTAATAATTTCTTAGAGCGATTCCTTCGCTACGAAGTTGTTATTTCTTGAAACAACAGTTGTTTCTCAATGTAATGGAATGAGCATTCATGAGCATTTTATGAATTTCCTTATATAAAACTGTTTTTGCATTAGTTCACAATATATTTATGTTCTCAACATAAATTAATTATCTAATTATTATCGTTCTCAAAATTCCATTGGGACGATTCATATAAGGTTCCTTGCGTACAATTATTATGTGCAATCTTTCGACTCGCACAACCTGCCAACTACTTGGCCTAGGATATGTAGGGGTTTCTTATAAACCCTTACCTTGTATGGTTTTGTAAATTATTCTTTAGATGATATTAATTTTGAACTTGTGTACTACTCTTAGGTACACACTTCATAGAAAGAGTTTAACTCAACTATACTCATCTTTAATCGTGCACTATCTAATAAAGTTCTATTACTCGTTATTAATGCATCATTATGTATTATAGCAAGGAGTTACCTTTGAAACTGAATCTTTATTCATATTAGGTACATACGGAACTCTTTCCAGTATACTTACCCATTCGATCAAATCGAATCATTTATGTTGCATGGTATTTTTTTATATTCTATGATCTTATCATAGACTTATACATGCGTATCGAATACACATGTTTATGTCTATCATAACTCATCGGTGAATACAACGAATTACGTGGAACCGTTTTAGTGTTAATAGACTTACAATTGCATACATCTATATGTATCAATCCAAAGAGTTCATCAACTCTTATAATGCTCCAACTAAAAGAGTGCATAACTCTTAATTGTTTGAGATATAATTAACTTGTATCATATTGTTCATAACCATATAATAAAAATTATTTCTCAAAAATACGGCTTAGTCTATAATTCCAAAATAACTATAAATAATTTTAGATACTTTAGTACTTTCCAATCCATCACTTTTGTTGTGAAAACAAATACCACATTATAGTTTTATTTCATAACGAATATTCATAATATTTACATAGAAATATAACTACATGTATTTTTTCAGTCGACATCGAAAAAATAGTCATTATTTCATAAATAATATTGGATATCTTTTATAAAAACAATTTTCGTAATTTAATGCAATCATTATGTGGTGTATGGCATGCTTCCACTTTTTCCGCCATTTCTATAATAGCATACTAAATTCGAATGTCCATCATTCTCTTAATATAGATTATTTATTTCATATACTACAACTATGTTACAACGACGAGTTCTTTGATTATCCGGAACCTAAAGTAATAAATCTCACAAAAAATAATTTTCTATGTGAAAATTCATTTCGAATAGAAATCGTATTTCTCATTCCAGTATTAAGTATCAATTTTATTATTATAATTCTCGTTTCCGATGTTTCTTTATAAAGAAAGTGACTATTCCAAAGGCTTGGCCCAAAATTATAAAATAACGTATAAGTGGGTGCGCAACACTAGAATCGCACTAACACCCTGATCTAGTCACCTACTCCATAAATCTCTCGTCGTACACTTGCTTCGACCTCAACGGATCACTCAAGCACAATGGTGCTTTGAACCATGGGATTTATGATAACTGTCTATCTCTAACTCTACCTAATCTCATACCGATCACTATCATCACGTGTTCATGCATCTACCTGAGTCTGGAACCGACTCCTTGTCTTTATGTGCTCTTCCCGGTCGTACATGCTCATCGTACGTGACCGTGAAACCAACAACTATCCCAATCTCATATCTAATTGGCTCTTAATCACTATCTCGATCTCCTACTATCCCTGTATAGGAATAGTCCATGACACATGTCCCCTGCCTCAATTGCTTCCTTGACCACTTACCCAAATGCCTTATTAATTATTACCTATCGCTTCTGCATCGCCTTTACTTCCATATCTGAATAGAAATAAGATATATGATAATATATTATCACTAATATAACTAAAAATTATAGTTCAGTTAATTTATAACCATATTATACACTAATCTCAACTCCTTTTAATTCTATTCAATACGAATAAAACACAATATTTATCTATACATGAACTTGATAAATTGTCTCGAATATCTACGATAAAATATATAAAGATATATCACTAATACAATTACAATATTATAGTTTAATTAATTTATAACCATATTATACATTAATGTCAACTCCATCAAACTCTATTCAGTACGAACAGAACACAATATTTACATATATGGGATCTTAATCAATTATCCCGAGTATCTATTCAAACTAATCCAGTCAAATAGGGGAATAATTACCTATATATATTATTCTACCTTTTTTAGTAACTACGCGGATTTATACTAAAATATAAGTTCAAACTGTTAATTCCACTCACCTGATTTGTAGCTTCTCAAGTGTTTGAATCCAGCCCAAACTTTTACTATATCGTAGATAATCTCCATACAAGTGCAACGGCAAAGACCGCGTCTTAATTGGACCTCGTATGCAAGAGATACAAATTTTATAAAAATATGAATTATA
This sequence comes from Allium fistulosum, assembly GCA_030737815.1. Lineage (NCBI taxonomy): Eukaryota > Viridiplantae > Streptophyta > Magnoliopsida > Asparagales > Amaryllidaceae > Allium > Allium fistulosum. The sequence goes on from CM060902.1 coordinate 611,537,631, forward strand.
AATATGAATTAATTAACTTTATTAATAAATTAATCAATACCTTAATCCCCTCTTAATCATCTTCCCCAAATCCTATCTCATGTGCACAAACCTAAACATGCACACCTTCTCTCCTCCACCCACCCTCTCTAGTTAATGGAATCATGCACCATCACTTCCATCGAACTCCTCTTTGCGCGCTTTCCTTGAAGGTTCCAACCGCCTCAGCTTCGACCACCTCCCTAAAATCATGACCTGGTGATTTCTTCCATGGACAAAAATGTTGCATCCTCTATCCAAATCTCAAACTCAAATGATTGACATAGGGAGGTGCACGCCACCATAAGAAACATAACGGTGTAGTCCACTTCGTCTGACTCCCCCTTTAACTCCAACAAACGCTAAACCTAGCCAACGTTGACCTTGACCAAGCACTGCCGCACATGCCTATGTCGCTATAGATTTGAAGCTCTCCTCTCCCCGATTCCAATGGATCCAACTTCGACCTCCAACGTTGCTTGTAGCTCCGTCAATCGGGGAAAACCCACAACCCAATAATTCGAACCCAATTAAGATAGTTACTGGGAGAGAATAGTGAGAAAGAGAGGTAAAAGTGAAGTGAGGATGAGTGTTTATCATTAAAAAAATATTTTATTTAATTTATTAAATAAATCGTCACATGTTTCGAGCTTGTACGATCATAGCACATCAGATAGCCACGAAACTAATCGACACACATCGCCTCATTTTTTTGGTCCCAATGATATAAACTTCATCGTCATCCAAGATGGCACTCTAGGATGATAATTTCATGCTTTTCGAGATCTTTTTGACCATTGGATAACCTGATTCCACAAATTCTTCAATCGTTATTCGCATAATGAAGTCCTACTCTAAGAAACAAAGTCGTCAGTCGAGATTCCACTGACTTGACTACGCACGTATTTTTATGAGTAAAGCAATATGTAAATCACACAAATTTCATGACTCAAAATATAACGATATCTATACATATTTTGATTCATACCATCAGTTCGGTCTCAGTAGAAGTGGTCTCGAGGCCTATTTCGATCGTATGAAAAGTCAGATTATGGACCTTCAATTAACTAACAACTCAATATTTAAATTGATTATTTAAATATCCAATTGTGAAAATACGGGTTGTTGCATTCACCCCTTCTCAAAAGAATTTTGTCCCCAAAATTCCTATAAGTGTGACAATGCAACCCGAGTGACCTAAAATTTCCAAGCATCTACTTTGGACTATCTCATCTGTTCTTCCTTGACGCAGTTAACGTTACATGAACTTCCAAAGCACAGAATGTATCTTTAAATCCTTAGGATTTCAAAACTCCTCTTGTTTCAGAAAAATATGACAGCACCTCCTTACGTGGCTAGCTCTGAAAAAATCCTAAAACAAAGTGTGTATATATACATATCATATCCGAGGCATCTCATCTCATTTTTGAGGACATACAATATATATATATATATATCATCTACACTACGTATCTTACGTACCTCTTTTACAGTAAGAGCATGCCATTTAGATGCAACTACAAGTGGATAATCATCCTAAAAGCACATAACTGCTTCCATGTACCTAATCATGTACTTAACAAAGAGGATTAAACACAGTTGCAATATCAAACCATGAATTTAAGCTTGCTAAATCATATATAGCAATCATATCAAATAAACATGTTATAACAAACTATGCAACAAGCACACCTCCAATGCAACAACACAATATTAGATCATATATAATTAAGTGTAGTAACCGATACTACCACAACCATACGTGACTATCTTTTGAATAGTAAACCAAAATGAGTCAGTATCTATATATAACATTGACCATGAGTCACCTCAAAAGGCAGTAGACACGTACAGAACCCATCTCAACCCTCCTACGGGCATGGATGATATATGATATATTTTAGATAGTCATCGCAATTAATCTCCCCAAACATACTTTAATAGGTAAGTATAATTAGCATACAAGCAACCAAACTCACAAAAAGAAGCCAAAAACAGCAACAATTTATAAACATACTACCAAACGTACTAAGCGAGTAAAAGCTAGCAATAGCAATCAATAATCAAAAAACAACAAGCAACACTAAGAAACAATAAGAATGAATAATGAGCAACATAAAAAAAAATCAACAAGCAACAATAAGTAGCATACAAAACAACGAAACATACCAAAGAGTCTATACCGACACACATAGTGACCCACAATAATTGAACATGCATGACAAACTATAAACTCCAATGAGTTTGTTTGATATCCAAGATGGACAAAATGCCTAAGTGGTGTAGCGCTTTTAATGAATAAAATACATGAAAGACTATTACACTTCCCGCCATGAAAAGAAAAACTTATATGATATGCAAAATCATCGAGTCTTAAATCTCTCAAATAAATCCAGCAAACTAAGTTTCCCCTTTTCCTTCCCTTTCGAATAAAGGAGAAAACTCTATTAATTAAATCATCGACAATCTTCAAACGCTTGGGTTTGCTCGGGTTTAAATTAACCTCAATCATACAACCATGATAAGGATACTATACTAAATACACTACGATGTTTGCCTAGGAAAGTATCACACAACCACTTAGAAGATTATCCAAATTATCACAAAACTGGTCAAGAAGTCCTTCCCCGAACTATCACAAGCAACCTTAACTATATTATACTAAAATTTTATAATGACTGAAGATCATCCAAAATGATATGATGCACAATCCAATACTTCCTTTTCTCGCACGACTCTTTGTTAAATAAGGGTCGGGCACCTGACTCTTCACATGTAAACTCCGATCCAGTTCCTTAATCCGACTACTAAAGTCTCCTCCCATGATCAAAGTCGTGCTTTGAAAATCTCACAACCACCTTAAGAATCTGATTCAAGTGACCACATTTGAGAATAGAGTGAAATATCATTTCCTAACCGATGTAAATTACCTAGAAACCCTGCCTCAAACTATGGATTAAGAACTAGTATATGAGTGGGCTGATACTTAGGAAATACTTTTTCAGCACATGGGATTACTCCAATCGCCTAAGGTTTACTAACACAAAGGGGAAAATACTTCTAACACGGATGACTCCAAGAAAAACGCATAAGTCATCCGCTCGGTCTTTGCTCATTACTAGGCATCCACCAATCTTAGATGCAAGTCTAAGTCACACTTCATCGACCATTCCCACTCAACTTGAAAGCTAATGCATCAAGTTCGAATGGCAATTGTTTGAACGAAAAATGGCATAAGCATCCAAATGAATATAGAGAGAAAAGAGTGGAGAAAGTAAATAAAAAAAGAAAAATCAAGACACAAAATTTTTATAGTGGTTCGGCTAATTGTTGCCTATGTCCACTTAGCTTTACTGCTGATTTGGTGGCTGTTTACAAGTACAGTTCTTATGGATCAGTACCACCCCATCGGTGATTACAAAAAAAATATGTAATAATTGCAAGGAAGCAAAAAATATCTCCAAAAACGAGCCTCTACCCCTCTATTTATAGATGTAGACCACAAAAATATGCTCCTCCATAACCTCCATCACTTCCTCCACATTCTAGCAGCAACTCCCCACTAATAACATGGCCACATCATCACTTGTCATGGATCGGTACCAATCCATAGGCATGAATCAGTACCAATCCATAAGATTTTCATGCGGATTGGTTTGAACTCTTCATGATGAAGCGCCTTGTTGTTTGCTTCATGTTTCTCATCTTGTTTGTAGTGCTTGGAGTTTGTTTCTTGGTCAAGTGATGGTTCGATGGTGGAATGAAGTTGTTGATTTCAGGTGCTTAAGGAGATCGATAGCTAATTGCATGAGATCGATGGTTTGGAGCTAGTAGAGGGTTATTGGCATCATGGTTGATAAGCATGGAAAGTTTGAGAAAATTTGGGCACAACTTTATGGATCGATACTGATCCATCACTTAAATGGATTCAGTCCCGGGATTTTTGAGATGGCCTTGCTTCCATCTTCTGATTCTAGGTGTACTTGGTTTATGGATTTGTAGCTATCTCTTTAGGCTTCCAGCCTCGATAGTTTTCAAGCTCAATTTTTATGATCCATCCAAATATTTCCTAGTCAAAAGGTTGGATAAAAGCAGTACTCTTGGTCACTATACCCGAGCTTAATAGCCAAGGTTGTCACACAAGATATATCATTACAAAGGAATTCAGCTACACTACAACTGGGTCAAGTTTCAGCACAAGAACCAAGTCACCAGAAATAGATGAATATATAGCTCTTGTTTTGGAAAGAAAACAAGCAAGCATCTTACAATTGAAGCACACCTTGCTACTATAACTCCTTTCCTTTTTCTATGAGCAGCAAACCTGCTAGGACCTAGGAATGCTTGTATGGCATAAGTTATTACTACTTATCCGAAGTGCAAGACAATTCTTCTTCAAGAAACCAAGTTGATAGCAATTGAAGCACTCACATTGGCTTTTGCTACCTTCAGTAGTACCTTGGGTGCTCTCATACAGGGGAGCCATCCCCATGAGACTCTCAAAAGTGGCTCAAACTGGGATACATGTAAGCAATAAACAACAAATCAAAGCATTAGGACCTTAGGCAAGCTTCCTTGTCTACTTCAAATGAGTAATAACCATCTCCACTATGAATTTAGCCATAAGTATAAATTGGCTTACCTACGCCTTCATTGACAAGCTACCCTTCTGCAAATGGATGAAACACTTAAGCTGCACATCCCTTTCGACCTCAGAAATACACTGAGACTCAAGGAACATATAGAATCAATCCAAGTCATAGTGTGCTCGTTAATCTCTTCTACTTCTATTCCCTAAGTGCTACACCACCTTCAATACACACCGCAATTGCTGGAATGTTCGCGGATGGCAAAACGTCCCTTGTGGTATTCAAATAGTCTCTGAACCAATCAAGCATCTCAAGCTACCTATCCACAGTCGTTCGTGCACCCCGTCAACTCATACAGATAGCTTTAACGAAGATAACTAATTAACTAGCGACTAAGTAAATAAATGTTTAGGAGACAAGTAGTGTATGCAATGTTATATAATATGATGCACTAAGACATGTTATGAGGTTTCTCTTTTCCTTTCTTAGTACTGAAAATTTAAATTATAAAACAAACGATCCGCTATAAAGTGATTCCCTCCATTCTAACTTCTTCTAACTAACTCGTTTCGACCATGGTAGATGATCATGTAAGCATTTCCGCAAATATGACAGATGGAAAACATTATGAACTCTTACCAACTTTTCAGGAAGTTCCACCCTATAAGCTGACTTCCCTACTCTCCCCAAGATCGGAAAAGGCCCTACAAACCTTGGTGCCAACTTTCCTGAACTACCAAACCTCATAACGTGTCTATGTGGTGAAACCTTCACAAAGACCACGTTGCCCATTGCGAACTCCAACCCCATGTGTCCCTTGTCAGCTTATGACTTTTGCCTATCTTGGGCAGTCCACATCCTTCCATGGATCAACTCTACTTTCTCCAAAGTTTCCCTTATCATCTCTGGTCCAATTGTAATGTCTCACCAATAAGATAGCGATCTACAAGGCCTCCTATATAACGCTTCAAAATGTGCCATTCTAATACTTTCCTGATAGCTATTATTATAAGCAAACTCTACCTACATCAAATGATCTTCCCAGGAACCTTAAAAGTGCAACATACACATCTGCAGCAAGTCCTCCAATACTCGATTCGCCATCTCGGTCTGCCCGTCCGTCTATGGATGATAAGAAATACTTAGATTTAATTCACTACCTAAGGCCACTTGAAGACCCTCCAAAACTCACTAGTGAAAAGTGGATCTCGGTCGCTAACGATGCTAGAAAGAACTCCAAGCAACTGAACTATCTCTCCCATCCATAAAGTTGCTAAATGTGAAATTGTCCTCGTACTCCTAACTGGAATAAAATGAGCATATTGTGGTCAGTCGATCGATTTTGACCTAAATACTCTCATTCCCCCTTCAACTCATGGGTAGTCCATAAACAAGGTCCATAGAGATACTTTTCCACTTCTAATGCAGAATATCCAATGGTTGTAACAATCCACCCGACTTCTTCTGCTCTGCATTTACCCTCTAACGAGTCACACACTTAGAAACATACTCCTCTACATGCCTCTTCATACTAGGCCAATAAAATACTCTCTCCATATCATGATAGATTTTATCACTACTAGGATGAATAATCATCCTAGAGCGATGAGACTCTGCTAGTACCAAGTCAACCAACTTCTTAATAAGAGTGACACATAACCTACCATCTCTTCGTAATAATCCTTTCGAATCAATGGAATATTGGACCAAATGACTCGAGTGCTTCCTTTGTCCATCTTCTCAAAATATCCAACAACTCTGCATCTTTTGTTTAACTTAAACCAATACGGTCCATAAGTGAAGGCAGAACATATAAAGCTGCCAATAATCCCAGATGTAATGTTTAATGAATGTAGAAAGTCAAATGTAGAGATGAACTCCAAGTTCTTCTATTCCAAGAACATAGGGCTTAACATCGCATGCTTCCTCATTAAGGCATCGACTACAACATTACCTTTGCCTAGAGTATATGAAATACTAAGTGCTCTCCTAACAGATAATGTCTCTATGATTTGACGACAAAGACAATAGTTGCCAACTCAAGGTCATAGGTTGGATAGTTCCTCACGTATACCTTTAGCTATCGACTAGCATAACCAACAATCACACCCTCTTACATCAAGACAACGCTCAATCCTGTATCATAAGCATCGGTATATACTGTGAACATCTTTGAACCATCAGGGAGGACTAAACAGGGCAATAGTCAATAACTCCTTTAGTTTAATGAAAGCATCCTCGCATTCTGCATTCCACAAGAAAACTAAATTCTTCTTGGTAAGGCGTGAATCACAGCGAAGTCCTTGATGAACTTCCTATAATAACCAGCCGAACCAAGGAAACTTGTCACTGTTGGAACTGAACTAGCCCGCAACGGAAGTTATTGGTGAATTTCAAAATTTTTACCCTATTGGATCTTTTATTGGGCCTACGAAGTCTAACTGAATTAGAACATTTCTAAATTTCATTTAAATAAAATCATTTATTTTATTTAAGTTCTAATATATTAAGGTATGAAATTAATTTTATTTTGTTTAGTTTATACATAAATGTATCATATACATATATGTGTGAGTGCATGTGTAACATAATAATCCGTGAAATGTATAATATGCCCATATGTAGATGTTGGGATTTACATCGCAACAGACATATTAGATCATTTTGTATATCATGTATGTTGTCCAAATATGTGCATGTATATGTGTTACAGAAAATATACACACGCACACACATATGTATGTATAAATATAATATATATTATATATGAACAAAAAACATTTATATATAGATAAATATATATATAGAAAGAGAGAGAATAATTATTAAAAATTATTTGTAATTCAAAATTAACTTAGTTTTGCAAACAAAATAATTTTAGTATTTTAATTTGTATATATTATGAATAAAATAATGTTTTCATCCATAAATAATTAACATAAACTAATCTATTGATGAAAATTCAAATTTTACAATTTTCAAAAATCTAGGATCATAAATAGAGCTTAGGAAAATCTGGAGATTTTTTAAAGTTGAAATATTATTTTTAAAAACAAATACATTGATTTCGGCAATAATTATTTAATACAAAATATTATATTATTAAAAATTCAAATTTTAAAATTTCAGAAATTCTAGGATCATGAATGAAAGGTTACAAAATTTTTTGAAGAATTTCTCAATTAAATAATTTTTTTTAATAAATCATAATAGTTTTTTCAAAATAATATTAATTAGTAAAAATAATAAAATTTATTGAAAATTTCCTAAAATTTTTCTCTATGTTTCTAAAATGATACAATATTTTTTTAAATATAAAATTGAATTTTTAATGTAAAAATTATTTTATATATAATAAACAATTCAAAAATTCAATAAATATTAATTTAAAAATATGAGTATATGTATGATAATTAATTTTTGAATTTGTAAATTCATATTATATATAAATAAGTGTACTAAAATTTTTAAATCATATATATATCTTATATATGCATATATGTTATTATGAGAGAGAAATATACACTAATATATATATATATATATATATATGAATTTATTAATAAATATTTATAAAACAATTACTAATGATAAAAATTTATTTTGTACAATAAACAACATTTGTTTATACATAAATCAAATAGTATAATAAACAAATTATGCACATAATCAAACTGATTTGTGACAACCACATCTACTTACAAAAATCTCATCTAACTAAACGTACAGTAGCAATATATTTAAACAGATATGAAATTGCTCATTATAGTATCATAGAACATAATTTAATTACTGTAATATGAATTAAAATTACCAATTTAATGATGCCTTTGAATCCACGTTGAAGCAATGAATTCCCTTCCTTTTACTGTTCTTGATTCGTCAGATTGCAAGTCTGTAATCACAGACCTCTAACTATCGAATAGTATTATTTTAATTTGAAATATATTTGAGAATTTTGGAGTGGATTGAGAGCTATGTTTTAACCAGCAATGTAGAAGGTAATGGTGGCCAAAAAGGTTAGTCATTATTTTAGAGATACATACACACACACACAGGGTTGTATTAGAGAGAAACGAGGAAAACCTTTTTACCCATTCTCACTTGATCTTAACCCATTATCTTCAAGCCAATTCTCTATGTTTTAGCCACCCCTAGATCTTCGCAAAACCGAAATTTTATAGCCCTAATGATGGGCCTTAAACTCATCTAAGCCCAAGCCAAAATACTATGCAATTTAATCTAATTTAATCCACTACAAGAATTTTGATTTTTAGTAGCGCTCAAAAAACGCTACTAAAAGTTTTAGCAGCGTTTTGATAAACGCTGTTATAAAGCCCGCGACTAAAAGTACCAGATTTTAGTTGCACTTATTTCAACACTACCATAAATCATTTTACTGCAGCGTTTATGAAGCGCCACTAAATTCTTTTTTTGCAGCGTGTATAAAACGCTACCAAAATGTACTTGGTCTGCTCAAAAATATTTTGGTAGCATTTGTTAAACGCTGTAATAGAGGACGCAGTTTATTGACAAAGCCTGTAGCTGCGTTTATTAAACGCTACTATATATGCTCTCCTTCGACCCTTTTATTTTTTGTAGCGTTTTTTAGTAGCGTTTTCGAAACGCTACTAAAAATATTCCAGCTCTGCCTATACATTGCCTCCAGTTCAATCTTGTTCATAGCTTATAACATAATGCATAAACACATACACATTAAACAACCGCAAAATACATATACATATACACATTCAAACATAAACACATTTAAAAACCACAAAATACATAAACAAAAGCACTAACATAAACAATATGTTAACCGTACATAGAAGTTTACACAACCGAACAGTAGTTTCAAGACAAAAGGTTAACCGCACATAGAAGTTTACACAACCGAACTACGTACCACAAACAATATGCTACTGCTGTAGTTAAAGCACCATAAACATCCGAACTAAGCAAGTACAATAAACAACCAAACTACCTAACAAGTACGATAAACTAGTGCTGCTACTGCTCATTCTTCAAAAATGCCTACCTGTAGACAAAATATAATCAACAGTGAGACTCAAGTTATAATCAATACTGAGATAATAATGACAGGACCATTAATATTGAGAAAACAATGAGACTAAAGTTATGCACAACTGAATATGTGCAATCTTGTGTTCAACTGAATATGCACAACTGAATATGAAAACTAAAATAATGTGCATGTTAGTTTTGGCCAAGAATAAAATGAAAATGAAGATTTGTCATCAATGTTTTGTACATTTTATCTTTGCCTTGACATTTTCATATACTCACACAGATTTTCATATACTCGAACACAGATGAAATAATAAGTGTACATGAATTATTTTAGATAGTGAAATTAGGTAGGTGTAAGAAGTCTGCCAGACCCATATGGATACAGCCAAACACAGATTCAAAAAATTCATAATGATAGATGCATTTGTTGATAAAAATATGGGATAATAATATAATATGGTCCTAATATGTAAAATGACTAGAAACTTAGGATCATAAATTATCTTTTAAGTACGTACAATTAGTCGATATAACTTATGGCTACTGATGGATTAAACCACCGACTAATTACAGTTAATATATACAACATAAATACCATATTTTGATAATCCTGATCATAGTAAATTCCAACATAAATTCTAACTTATTCACATTGTTGCATATTCACATAAATCATTCAAGTACAACAACTCATTGCACATCTACAAGCAGGTTATAATGAGGCAATTTAGAGGAAAATTTCAAATAACTTTGAAGGCAACCCCTTTTCAAATCACTTAGGCATTATAATTATTTGAGTTGATGGTTTAAGTATTTTGTTGCTACTGGTTATCCATGATGGTAATTTTGCAAGAAGTTTTCAATTACATAAAGAATTGCATACCTTTCATTTTGGTTCCATAATGACTTTTGCTATCGGCCAAGCTATGAGAACGCCAAAGGCATCTTCCATGCACGTCAACTCCGATGTAGGTCTCCATAGCATTGCATCCGGAACTCTCACAATTTCAACCCAAACTTTTACAACACCACGTCCCAATGGACGACAATGGACCATCGATATTGGATCAGTTGAAGCGATAGTTCCTTCAGCCACTACTTCGTTCGTTTCACCCACATCAATCAACTTGCATTTATTATCTTTTGTTAGCTTTGCAATCGACTGGAAAAAAAATGGTGCATATTTCAAACAGTGCATATTGAAAACTGTGTACTTATTTTAGAAACCAAAGCATACAAAATGCAACAACACAGTGGTGCATATTTCAAACAGAAGAAACAAAATACAAACTACAAAATATTTCCAGTATATTTACTTACATGTTGTGGTTTCTTCGCGATTATGGGTGTGGATATCACGGGAGAAGTCGCACAATTTACATTCCTACCAACTGCATCTTTATTAACTTCAACTTTTGATTTTTACCATGCTACTTTCCTACCAACTGCATCTCTAACGCACGACATATCAACTGTGGGTCGCCACAAATATGCATCTCCATTTATTACATTAGCCACCCAAATCGCAAAGGCAGCCGGACCGAGCGAAATACCATTAACAAGATGTTGTGGATCTCTGGCATAGGTTCTTCCTTTGGCAATTACCCCTTCACCCTCATTCCAACCATAAATCTTGCATTTGTCTTGGGCGCTACTGTCACTCTAAAAAGGAGAAGTGTAAATCAAGAGTTTAGTGATTAAGTGAAAATATTGTACAAGACATATTTCTAAATTAAATTTATGGAAGACCGACGTAAATATTGTGAATTATAAAATTTACCGTACTGACTTCATTCAGCTGTCCTCGCAGCGCCCTCTTAATGCAATTTAATGGCCATGCTACTACCTTATTCTCAACGTTTGCTAATACTGTCATTTCAGGTGTAGGCCTCCATATGTAAGCATCTGGTTCTTCCACGAAATCTATAATAATGCTCACAGCATTTGGTCCAAGATGAATGCCATTGATAACCTCATTTGGGTCCATGGACAACACTCTCCAATCGGCAACAACTGTAGAGGTTCCATCCCAATTCAACACCGAACATACGTCGTTATTGCTCTATAATTATTCAACAGAAAATTATAGCAATTATTGGATCAAAAACTAAAATCCAAATGTTATTTCTTGAGTAATATAATTATTATTTTACCAATTCAGGTGTGCTCCCTTCTTTCGAACTTTCTTTACCCTGCAGCAAAGCACTAATATTAGGATATTTAATCTTAGGAGCACTGAAGTGGATACGCACAATACTTAAAATGTCACTAGAATCAGTCCAATAAGTTTGAATGGCAGAGTACATACAAAAAACCAGTTGTTGTAGCATCATTTACAAACATGTATGTCTGAATTCATTATTTTCAAAATTATTATTTAACAAAAAACCAGTTGTTATGCACTGTTTTGTTATTCCCAGTTACTACAGTGTTTTTATATATACTTTGATGCTATCCATATTTGCAATAAATTATAGGTGCATCAGTAAACCTTGTTCATCATAGACTTACCTTTTATGTTCAGTGATCAAGTGTCAAGACGACATGTGCACCCAAAACTTGTTGAGAGTTTTATTTGAGAAAAAATGAAAAGCAAGTAGGAACACCTATACTACATATACTGTTTGGATACTCAAAATGGATGCCAAATATTTATGTGAACATACGACATTAGAAAAACATTTATCCATCAATAAAATGATCTTCAGCAGAATATGTCAAAGAAGGTATAAACTAAAGATGAAAGGCCCATCAACTAATTCTGTTACAATGTTCTCGGGTATAATATGATTGTAATTTTATTAATAAAAGCAGATGGAGAATAAGCTGCATTTGCAAGTGTGAATTTATTCATCTACTATATAAGAATAAATAACTTTGTAAATTGTAATTGTGTGCCAAAATAAATAGTACTGGAAATCAATCATTAATTTAAATAGGAAGAAAGCATCAAATTATTATATAGTTGACACCAAAACAAATATCATTTCATAATAAACAAACTTAAACATTCTTGTTGCCTAAAGATAAATTTAGACATGATACAAGAGAATATCCCAACGGATAAATAGACTCATTTAATAAAGAGTTTAGTAACCCATTCCAAAGTTGTTATAATCGATAAATAACGAAAAGAATTCGCGAATATGAGACTCAACATTTGTCTCTTACAAACCATTTGAAAAGGTAGGCCCTGGATTAGGCCAGTAGACAACTACCTAACACGCCTCCAACTTTTTAAGGGTCTCCAGTTATTATAACATGTTATTCCCAGTGAGCAATGCAGCTATAATGGGGCCTTAATTAGCAGAGTCTGACCAAGCTTGGTATTTTCACACTAAAACAAAGTGTTGCTTGTTGTTCGGTTCACTTGCTGCCTCAAGCCATTATACCGTGTTTTCCCAATGTTTTCCCAATGTTATTCCCAGTGTTTTCCCAATGTCTACTTAATAAATTACTTTTAAAAGTTTACCTTTTGGTCCACCAGCATATGTACCATACCTGTAACGATACTGATTTTGACAACTATGTTGTAACTGACATCAGTTATATATATATATGAGACCTTTGTTTTTATCTATGTTCCGCATTTATATTATCTGTGTTATTGTTATATCTAATGTCCTAAACTATTATGAACCATCGTAGTTTGTTTTATTCTGATAATTGGGTATGTCGATGGGAGTGAATAAATAAGATGAAAAATGAAAAGTATATACCACTCCTATCGAGGTAACCAATATTAGCGTAAAGCCAACTACGGATGGCCGCTCCTATCCAGCCTTATTCTTTGTTATAATAGACAGTATTTCTTTTAATACTCTTTGTTATTATGAGCATAGAGGTGGGGCGTTACAGTTGGCACGAATTTGAACGATCGAATCTACGGCATTCGAGTACGATGTAAAGTATGGATGTCGATTTTCGAACGCGAAAATCAGTATCGTTACAATACCCCTCAATTCTGCTATTTCCTCTCGACATTGAGATAGTTGTTTATCTCTGGACTGGGCCACAGCTAGCTTGGTTAAGGTGCAGCCCCCTCCCAGTGCCCTTAACCGTCCTAGTTTATCTTGTCCCAATACATTTGCAAGAGCATCTCCATTGACATTCTGTGACGAGATGGACTATGATAGGCTAATAAAATTTTCAATCTCCGCCTGCATAAATAAATACATACAGATAATGTACGATGGTAAAATCATCATAGTTTCTTAGCATTGACTGCTCGATTTTTGCCTTCACTGCAAGCACCGGCTGGAACCTTATACTTCCGCTTTGAATTATACTTCCACTTTGAATTATACTTTTGGGATTCCTCATCAGTCTTTTTCTGGTTGCGAGTACGTACAGAGCTTGGAAACATCTCTTTTCTGCAAATGAAACAAAATATGAGATACTTAAAAATTTCATTATTTACCATCTACTCGCTGGAGGAATCTGGACCCAATAATTAGTTTGCATATGCATGATCTCTGAATCTTTTTAACGTTATATTTCGAAGTATTCTAGAAGTTAATTTTATATCTTAAACAATATAACGAACAAATTAATTAACAAAAGATTAATTTTTTGTAATAAGATCGATATTCTTTTTAATACATTAATGTAGAAACTTACTAGACCTTGTATGTTAACATGCAAAAATTAACGTAGTATGTAACGACCCGCCTTTTTGGACAGTTTAAATCGACAAATCAAACACACATGCCGATTCTAAACCATTAAAAAGGGCGGATGGTTAATGGGTTAAATAAGAAAAGAAAGGAAAAGAAAGAACAAAAACAAACTCAGAATCTCGCAGCGGAAGGAACGAGATATAATAATAAAATAACAGTTCATGAAGCTGTTAAATAAATAAATTTGATTATTATTATACATCATAAATCAGAGTTACATACATATCAGAGATAATACAATAATGCAGCGGAAAAATAATATGGTAGTAGAATACAAATGATGTAATACCAAACTCCGTCTTCATCCTCCAGAATAGATCTTCAACCTTATCTGAAATGCTCAGGCTGACCCGAGCGTAATGAAAAGGCAAAACACTCGAGTCAGGACTAAAATATCTCATGTAAGTCAAATCGAATAAGAAAATATGAGTGTGACGGCGTCAGAGATGTTTACGGGTTTTGACATCTCCTATCCAGTGTCAACGTGAGTGCAATAACTTAAGAGATGTTACGGGATTTTCCATCTCTCAAGGATCCGTTAAACTATCTACTATGTAGTACAATACGCTATTATAATATGTCTACATTAAAGTAAAAGTATTAAAATAGCGTTAAGCCATGGCCCATTCCACCCTTAACACAGTTTATATTCCCAAGAGCATATACAAGACCGTAGTTTCCCCAAAACCGGAAGTCACCAGAGGGCAATCCATATACTAAAGGTACAAATCAAAATCGTAGTGGTCGCGCATAAATGGAATACAAGTATGACAAGGCACATGAGGCAATACCCAAGGTAGTGATACTACCGTTCGCCTGATCCGGACTGGTGAGAACGCAACGCCGCAGCGCCCGCAACACCGTGAGACAACACTCCCAAAATCAAGGGTGCGCACCAATCAATCACAAAGTAAAAGAATAGTTTACGAAGAAGTGTGTCCACTTGAGGTAGCTAATCCTCCATTGGCCCGGCACAGCTCCTGTTTTAGTCATTTCCAATTTGACACAAGTGTCAAGGCTATCCATTATCGTTCTCTTTCTTCAGTCAACACGTACATCATTCCAACCACTTCATTCTGGATCATCACTCCGCGTATAGTTATTAAAGTGGTTTTCGGTTTAGATAGAGAGTATATCCATAACCGATTCCGGTCTCTTTAATAACTTCGAAATTATTTCACCGATTGGTCGTTTATTTATTTCAAAACCAAATCAATTACAATCTCAATTAAAATTTATAAATCAACATTTCATTTGTCTTTCTAAATCAATTTCCACAATTTACGTTTCAAAACTTCCAAATCAAAATTTCAAAATCTTATAATTCAATTTCAATTTCAATTTAAAAAATTCAAATATTGATTCAAGTTCGTATATAAGTTTCATTCCGAAATCATTTAAATTAATTTAATTCAACATTCAAATCAATTTAAATTCATTTATCGATTTCATTTAATATCCGTTAAGGTACTTTATCATTCAAAACAATTTCTATTAAATTTCAAATCCATTACACTACCTTTTTAAGTTCAACTTCATTAAATCAAAACTTACAATTTTGAATTAAATTAAATTCGTCAAATCAATTCTTCCAATTACAAGTCTTACATTAATTCCAAAAATATCACATTTTCATTTCTTGTTAAAAAAATTCAATTTCACTTATTTACTTTCTTAAATAATTTTCCAAAACTTAATTAATAAAGAAACTCAATTTCAATTATTTATGAAGTAAAAATTCACTTATTCAAAAGTTCAAAATTTTCTTATTAAAGAATTTCAATCCAATTTAATCATTAAATAATTTAACCTTATTTAATTATTAAATAATTCAATAGTTTCAATTTAGTCCAATTCACAAATTTCTTTGAATTTCAATTAAATTCCAAATTAATTAAATCTCAATTTTAAATAAATTTTCAATTCCAAACTCAAACTTGAAATATCATTTCATAAAAATTTTCTTAGAAATATTCAGAGTTCGATTAAAAGTCCAATCTTTTAAAACAAATCAACTTTCGAAAATTTACGCTGTATTTCAAAAATTTTCTTAAAAATCTAAACTTCGAATAATAAAACAATTTCATTTACCAAGTTTAAATTCCAACATCTTGAGCTTCAATTCAAAATAATTCAATTTCCATAAATTCGATTTTATTCTTAAAATCAATTCATTTAAATAATTTCAAAACAACTTTTAAAATCATTTAATTTAACTAACCCGGTGTCCGTATAAAATTTTCTAACCTATGGCCAAGTGGATAATTATTTCAAATTTAATTTCAAGGATGGACATATATCATTTCAATCCAAATAGATGTCATAGGTATATCATTTCAACCTATTTCTTAATTTATTCGAAATGATTCGGTTTACAGTTTATATGCAATAAACAATATACATGATGATAGCATGATATATCAAAATAAATAAACAACCAATATCGACCAATAGCATCCATCACAACCAATCAACCATAAAGCCAATAACATTCACAACAACTTCATAATTATCAATATCAGGAAATTTGATCGCAATTAAAATTTAACTTTAAATTTGACTGTCAATTTAATTTTCAATGGTGAATTCAAATGACAATCTATATTACAATTAAATTTTTATCAAACAATGACAAATAAATCCATATCACTTCATAATTTCAAATTTAACTACCATAAAGATATTCAGTACGTTGTGAGCGTTATAAAACACTCACCTTTTGAATTTAAATTCAATTTAAACCCAAAAATTTGACAGTCTCCAAATCCATCCAAACCAGCGTCAAAGTGTCCGGAATTTCGATACGATCGTAACAAAAGAAACCTCGCCCAAATCCGAGTCCGTATGCAAAAGTTATGAAAATTTGAAGATTGGAAAATTCTGGTGCTGAGTCGACTTCGAGTTCCCGCCTCAAATACCCGATGCCTGCTTGGAGTTTTTTGCAAAATCGACCCGATGACCCGAGTAGTTTTCTTCCCGACTCGAAGTTGCTCCAGGGTTTTTCCTCCTGAAACCCCAAGCGCGACCTGAAGCGCGTAAATCTCGAATTTTTTTTTTTTGATTTTGGAATTTGGGAATTAGGTTTTGTCTGCCGTTGGAATGAGAAGCTAAGAAGAAGATGAATTGTACGTACAGACAAATGAAGATTAGGGAGGCTAGGGTTTATAACTGTGTTTATATAGGTATGTTAGAGATAGAGTAGATAGACTGGATAGATGAACGTGCGGAACAAACTATGGCCCGAAAAGCCCGTTCTGACTCCGGAACGGAATTGGGTAAACCCATATATCAAAATAGGTGTTTTAAAATATTTTAAACGCAATGGAAAAGGTTTCAAGTCCAAATTCCATCGTATGAAGAAGTTATGCTAAAATCAAAATTTCAAATTGATTTTAATTGATTATAATTGCATTTATTTCAAGGCGTTTCGAGTCCGTACGATCAAACGACAAGTCCGATTGCTACGAAAATTGAAACCTTACAATAATTCACTGTTACGGATCCGATGAAACTAGTTTCGTCGAAATCCGAGACAGTTGTAAAAATGGCTATTTTTGCTGTTTAATTTCAATATAAAATTCCCAATTTTAAATTATTAACTTTTAAATCAAATTTCAATTGTTCACAAATTTTATTTTTAATTTCACAGTAATTAACAATCTTTTACAATGCAGTTTTCCATTATAAATCCAGTATAAAAGATTACATTAGATTCAGCGTTCAATTATATTGTAATTCAAATTCAAGTTATTTAATTCCAATTGAATTCTTTTATTTCGATTTACACTTTCATTATTGCATCAACCATTTACTTATACATTATTATCAATAGTTTATAATTCATTTACTTTCATTTTCTTCAGCTATCATCTTATTTAAATTCACAGTAATATTAAATTACATTCATTTACGTTGATTTCCATATTATAACTTCAATATTAAATGTACATTTTATTTATTTCGTTGTTTACAATCAAATTCAATTCAATTTCTTGTTACATTCAAATTTAAATCTTTACTTACGTTCAATTACCAGTTAACATCTTTATCAAATTACAGTTTCGGTTATTATTTGATTTCAATCAACTGTAATATTAAGTTACATTTATTTATATTAGTTTCAATAACATAAACTTCCACTATTAAATCTACCGTTTTATTTATTCTTTGTTTACAATCATAACCAATTTGGTTTACAATCAAACTCAATTCATTACTTACATTCAATACATGTTAACATCCATATTTAATTTACAAATAAGTTATTTCAGAATTCAGTTTTGCATTTTAACTTGTAATTCACATTTAACAACACAAAATTTTATTTCCTTCGGATTTTTATCCAAAATTTTTATTTTAATTCGTATTTTTAAAGTGTTAAAAATACAGGTCATTACATAGTATATATGTATAAACAAAAAACTGTTATAGAGTAGTCATGTTAAGCAAGTTCAATCCTTTTCCAGCTCCAGTTCATGATTTGAAAATCAGTTCTTTGACTATGCAGATGAGAAAAATATATACCATCCATGACAAACTGTAGTAGGCTAATGACAAACTGTAGTTATAGAGCCAAATTTGCTGACTTTAATTCTTCAAGTACTAATTGAACAATTGAAAACAGGAATAGAAAAACATTAGTTCAGAACTATCAGATGAAAATTTGCATGCTATAATTCAGATTATTTTAGTTCAAAAAACCAATAGTTATGGGCTATTCCATTACAAATACATAACGGACAATGAACTAGGCCAAGATTGCCTGAGATGGTAGTTTATTGTGTCACATATTCATGCTTCGTACAAATAACAATCACAAATTAAAACTGTTTGGTTCATAGTGGATATGAATTTATTTCATTAATAAATTGAAATCATAATATTATAGTAATTAGAACCGCAAATGGACTGGAATTGTTTGCTACTCTAATTCAATGAATAAATTATATGAATCCAGCAAAATGAGTAACAAGACAATAAAATATGAATCCATGCTTTCATTCCTTACTAAAACAAGTTTTGATAGTGAATTTAATAAATACAAAATGAGTAACACAACTTGCAAAATAAAAATAGAGACATTCGGAGAGTAAAATGAGTCTACAACTATGAGTAATGCATTAGTCTAATGTATGGATCTGACTTAGTAGGTGAACATATAATCTACTCAATTATGCCTTCGCAATCCTCCCTAACATAGCTAACATCTTCATCATCCATTTCGGTTATTTCATAATCTTCCACGGCTTGGATATCTTCCTCGATGCAATCATGTGTCTCTAAATCATTAAAACTTCTTGATGGTGCTTTCATTACAACATACCAATTAGAATCATCATTTTCTCTTGAATAAAATACTTGTTTTGCTTGAGATGCAAGTATGTATGGATCTCTTGAAAACGATGATTGATGTAAATTAACAAGAGTGAACATATCATCATCAACTTTTACTCCGTTTCCTTTATACGCCCAACGACACTTAAAAACTGGAATATAAAACAAATGATAATCTAATAAAATTATATCTATCAATATTCCGTAATAAGTGACCACATCAACCACTTGGGACATATATTTTGCACTTGCTCTACACATAGTAGTCGCATCAAAGGTTACCCCGCAATTCTGAGTTTCTCTCCCTACATCTTTTATATGAAAATGTTGATCATTGATAACATATCCTTTGTAAGACAAGGCATCATTCTTCGGACCCAAAGCAATCCATCTTAACATGTCATCATGATCCTTGGAGGCAATAGGTGTCTACAACAAATTCCATTTAGCATGAATATTTTAGAGTAATATTAGTACTCAAATGAGAATATATTTGGAATCTAACTAACCTTCCTTTTAATCCAATCGGAAATTTTTTTTGTATGTGTGTCCCAAAGTAAGGTCGCATTTTTTCTCATGCGCTGGTCTGAATTTTCTAATTCCTCCAAATGCAAACTAGTATAAAACAAGTGATTATAAGTTATAAATAGCATTACGAACACATCAAAATGATTAAAACAATGTAACATAAACTTACTATATAAATGGTTCCACCACATTCATATTCATTAACACGGCTAAACGAGCCATTTCTTTCTCATTAAAACAATGAAATCGGACGTCCCTCGGGTATTACATTGCTTTCATAATCTTCATTTCGAGCTTCTTTCTCGTCTATATGTCCAGATTTTTTCAAAAATTCATTGAAAAACATCATGGATTCTTCTACAAGATAGGATTCTGCAATACATCCCTCTGGTCGTGCATAGTTTCTTACATAATCTTTAAGTGTCTTCATATATCGTTCGAATGGGTACATCCAACAAAAATGAACCGGTCCACACATTAGTGCTTCTTTTCCAAGATGAATGGACAAATGTACCATTATATCAAAAAAAGATGGTGGAATTTTTTTTTCAAGTTCGCATAAAACTTCAATAATCTCAACATTGATTTGTTCTACCTTCTCTCTATCAAGAACACGTTGACGTAATTTGTTGAAAAAAGAACATAAGCGAATTATTGCTTTTCTTGCCTTCTTTGCCATTAATCCTCTCGATGCTACTGGCAATAACTGTTACATTAATACATGATAATCATGTGACTTCAATCCGCTAATTTTGCAATCATGCAACGAAATCCGATTCTTCAAATTTGAATAGTAGCCATCTGGTCCTTTGAAATCGTACAATCTTTTGCAAAATACTTTTCTCTCGGAATTTGATAACATGTATGGAGCCGGTGGAAGATATGTTTTATTCCCATGAGGTTGTGCATGAAGCTCATTTCGAATTCCCCAATCCTCTAAATCCTTTCTACAGTTGGTTCCATCTTTTGATTTATTACCATGCAACATCGTGCCCAATAGGCTTTCACCGATATTTTTCTCCACATGCATTACATCTATATTGTGACGTAATGGAAGTTCCTGCGAAAACCAAAACTATAACGCATTATTGGGTTTTTTCTTATGTTAAAACAATGAAAAATAAATAAATTAACTACTAACCTTCCAATATGGCAAATCAAAGAAAATCGATCTTTTCTTCCATCTTGATAGCTCCAATTCTGTAGAATTGTTAATATTATCATACTCATATTCTGTATCATAAGCACACTTTCTCCTCTTACTTTTCTCTTCTTTTTCTTTTCCAAAATCATTTAGATAATCCTTCAACAATGCATAAATGTTTCTCCCAGTTAGAATTCTAGGAGCACTGCCTTTTTCTATGGTGTTATCAAACAATGCCTTTTGTTTCCTCCATGAATCTGAAGTAGGTAGAAATCTTCTATGACCCATGTAGACGCTCTTTCGACTGTGATTCAACCAACGAGAATGGGTATTGACACCACATAATAGGCAACCTTTCCCCCCTTCACACGACATCCAACAAGATTTCCATAAGCCGGAAAATCATTAATCGTCCATAGCAAAATTGAATTCAATTTAAACAAAGTTTTACTAAATGCATCGTAAGCATTAACTCCATTACACCACAAATGATGCAAGTCTTCCACCAAAGGCGCCAAATATACATCAATATCATTTCCGGGTTGCTTTGGGCCTGGAATAAGTAAAGATAACATAATATTTTCTTTCTTCATACACAACGTAGGCGAAAGATTTTATGTCACATGCATTACCGGCCAGTAACTATATTTCGAACTCAACATAGAAAATGGATTGAATCCATCTGTAGCAAGACCAAGCCTAAGATTGCGTGGATCGGATGAAAAAGATGTATACTTTTCATCCACCATTTTCCATGTCATAGAATCCACGGGATGATGCATTTTTCCATCTTTGCTTGTATTTTTAATATGCCATCTTAAATCTGTTGCCATCTTTTGAGATCTATACATTCTTTTAAATCTCGGAATTATTGGAAAGTATCTCAACACTTTAACTGGAATACCTTTTATAACCTCTTTAGTATATTGATTTTTCTTCCATCTCGAAGAACCACATTTTGGACAAATATCTAAATGTTTGTATTCTTTTCTGAAAAGGCAACAGTCATTCTCACAAGCATGTATCTTTTCAAAACCCATGTCGAATGTTCTAAGAAATTTCTTTACTTCATATAAGGTTTTGGGAAGCACATTATTCTTTGGCAAAAATAAATGTTGCACAGTTAAAAGCTTATCAAACCCACTATCGGACAAGCCAGTCTCACATTTAAGATTAAACAAGACGGTGATGGCAGATAATTTTGTGTGATCTGTGCAACCATGATATAATGGAGTTTCTGCATCTTCCAAGTTCTTGAGTAACTCATCCTCTTTACTCTGAGAATCAACATTATCTTTATCATCATTCAAAAAATCTTCATCTTCATAGTGAATCATCTTGAATAAATCATATACGTCAAACGTATTTGTTTTCTTCTCTTCAATTATCTGTTCGCCATGGTTAAACCATACACCGTGTATGTATTTAGGATCCATTCCTCCAATAATTAAATTTTCAACGATGATGTGATCATCATGACGACTAAGATTCCGACAATCTTTGCAAGGGAATAAATTATTTTCTACACTTCTTACATTCCTCTTTGTAGCATGCACGAAATTCATTGCTCCTCGTCGGTACTCTATGCTAGTTCTATGACAAAAGTTAAAAACATAAAAAAGTAATTGAGTTTTAATATTATATTACATGTTCTAATTCTCAAAATACATATTAAGTTAAGCATTTTTTTATCACCTGTTTAAAAAAACCCAATCTTTTTCCATCGTCGACATATGAAGGCAAATAAGTTCCCAATCTTTGACGTAGAAATTGGTGACACCTCCTCTTCCTATGTCTGATACTAATTTTTTAAAAAAGAAGTTACTACGTTAATAGTACTTCTTAATATCGGGCCACCCAATCATTCTAAAGATTAGCCAAATAAAACTTTGTTCAATGACGTTTCAATGAATTTTTGTTAATAAATTATGAACAAGTGTAAGTGATTTCATACATGTAGGTTTTACTGAAAAATCAGTTCATTCGGTATAATAATACCGAATGAATATGGTATTTTGAAGTGTAACTTCTAACAAATTCGATATTTTAAACATGGTAATAGGTTTTTTTGCTGCTTTAGGAACAGTTGTAAAGCTGGTTACGTATATTTCTGGTGCTATCAAATAAGCATTTTTTAATTCCTATTACACAGGCTATAAATGGTTTGAAGGTTATGGTCAAAACAACGCAGTGCTATAGTATATAATTTTATTACACATGCCATAAAATTGATCTACACCATGGCTAGAAAAATGAGACTTAAAATTTATTACACAGGCCATAAAATTTATTACACATGCCATAAAATATATAAAGAGTCTAAATCAATTAAATTTATATTGGAAGACAAACAATATGACTAATAAAACAAACAATTTTTCAAGCTCTGAAACTACTAAATCTGACTTATGTAAAACTACTACGTCCTTGATGCAAAATTATAAAAGTCAGCTAAATGGAAACTAGTTGAAAGTGACAAAGATGAGGAGTGTGATCAGATGGTTACTTTTCGGATAACAGACTTGATTACATATGCATCAAATAATTGCAACTATAGATAAAAGAAAGAAACTAATTTTTTTCTTAGAAGGCGTTGCTTGAAGTCATGCAGGCCGTAACACCTAAAGTGACCCATATGGAATCTATGTAAAACCTTACATCATATAAACAGATGCAACATGCATCCCTGTTTTTGATTTATATTTGCCGACTACTTCCAGGTTTCATGCAAAGCCACTTGCCATTTGCCGTTTACCTGGTTTTTTTTAATTATAGGACAAAAGACATGATGAAGACACTTATTGATGACTTTCTCTATGATGTAAGTTATATTAATTGCACATTAACAGATTGGTAAATGTATGGATCATGCAACTCCTTTAATTAGACTTACTCAACTATCATGTCTCTCTCAAAGTCTTAACATATGAAGGCAAAAGATTATGTATTACTTTGCAATTCACTACTGTTCTAATTTTCCAAATTGGAGTCTAGTATTACAGATAATTTTGACAAAATCATGGGTGTAGCCAGACTCTCCATGTCCAGACATGTTGATATTCAATATCTTCCATAATTCAATTTTGTGATTATTCGTACTTGGTGTACAAAATTTGTACTTTGGTTAAAACGGTAAAACAATTACACAGTTTAACCCTGGACGTAGCCAAGCTTTTATTCATTTAATAAAAAAACATAAATATATAAAGGTGTAAACTAGGGTTGAATAAAAGGTCTTCGTTATTAGGGTTGAATCAACAATTTCAGTTAGAAATTAGGTAGAAATTCGAATATACGATGCATGCAAATTAGGGTTAAATCAAAATAGAATCACAAAATCGATTTAGACGATTCGTACCTAAACATACCTAAGCGATTGCTGGCTGCCGCGAGGATGTTGAGTAATGCCGCGAGGACGTTAAGCAAGGACGGAGTGGACGATGAAAAGGGGAACTTGATCTTTAGTTGATGACATTTGAGCGATTGCTGGCTGCCACAAGGATTGAAAAGGGGAAAAAAATTTCTACAGAAGTAGATCGAAATGGAGAGAGAGTTTTCTAAGTATACGTGAGATGGAAAACAATGACTGGTCACGTTTATTTTTGGCTAGGCGGAAAAAGTTTTCTAAGGAGCGGGAACAAAATTTTTTTAGTCACGAAACATATTTTGGGAAAAATATTTTTGGTTGCATTTATGATAAAACACCTCATTTTTTTGCAACCGTAAATGGTTTTTCTTGTAGTGATCGCTTGTCGATATTGTATATCGATCGATATATTTATAACTATTATATATTAACACTATTTATTTCTCAAATCATATTCAAATTTTATAATTAATATTTCATAAATATTAATTAATTTAATTAATTTTTAACAATTATAAAGTAATTAAATCGTTCGGTCTTAAGGGAATTCATTATTTCGGTTGTGTAACTCTTGAGTGTAAATTTGGTCAGCGATTAACATCGAACTATTCTAATATTAACGTTCACACATCACTTAGCAGGTGGTGTGACATTATGGCCAAATTTATCGCTTACTCATTTTTGGTAAAATCCAATTTTAGTTTAATAAGTGCTACCCGGTTGCGACATTTGTTTACACCAATTCTCTTCGTCAAAACTATATCACTTTGGACTTATGGAATTTGGTAATGGTCAAAATTCCAATCTCATCCACATTCAACTTTATAATCCAAATACAAAGTCCTTGGTTCAATAATAAAAATTATTATTAGCCGAAATGCTCTGGCCAGAGACTTTGACTTTGAGTTGACTATGATACTAACTGCATATAACTGAGGAGATGAATCCTCTCTTGAATAGTGCTTCACTTCCAATATTTCAACTCGACCCAACTATAGTCACTCGATGGATGCCATGCCATGATTTGGCTATAATCAAAGCGGAGCTTTCATATTGAAGATCCACAGTATTCTCAAGTCAAGAGAACTGTGTAAATCAGTCACATCGATATTTTCTGTTTGACCTTAGTTATACTAACCAACAGAAAACTATCGAGTGATTCGTTCCATTGTTATCCAATAAGCATTAGTACGTAACCCCTAGGTGCCCCCAGCAGTCATGAGTAATACACTGCCCAACATTTGGAGAGCGTTACGTACTCCAGTCTCAACGGATACATCGATATCCAGTCTCGATGCACCTTGACTAGAACATTTAAAATGGTATATTTGTTTCATTGTGATAAATTACTCACAGTTACAACACTTTGTAACTACTATCACAAAATATACCATTTATGGATTTTTGTTATTAAATATACTTTTAATTAAGTTAATTAATTAATATAATCACATTATATCAAGTATATAATGAGAAGAAAATAACTTTTATTTCGAACAAGATTGGTCAATGAGTTAGATATATGTAACAAATTACATAATTGCCCATAGTGCATACCCCTAACTCTATCAATCTCCCACTTGCACTTGGGGTCAATTATTGAATCTAATTCCAACTTCTCCAATCAGTTTTCTCAAAACCAATTAGGTCAGTCCCTTAGTGAATGGGAATGCTATTATGTTTTAATTATTTACTTTGTTGATTAACTCTCTCTCACACTGATAAACTACCTTTATCATGTAGAACAATTCGAAGTATGTCTTTCGACTTCTAATGAGCTTTAAGTTCTATCATGACCAATTTCATGACATTGTTATCTTATAACAATATTATGGGATTAACAATATTATGAGATTCACAACATTTGGAATCACCTTTGGCTCAATTATAAATTTGTGCATTTATATCTATATACATTGGTTTATTGCAGCGCTATTCAAGTTAATGTTCTCAACATTTCGTTAAATCGACCACAATCACCTTTATTTTGAAACATTTTCTAATTGAAGACTTTAACTTGAATTTTATCATTGACATGTTATACTCAATATCACTTATAAAAGTTGGTGTCCAAACGTTCCATCATAACGAGTTCGTTGTTTCTATAAACAATTCTCTAGTATTTCATAAATACACGAGAACACCTCAAATAAGCATTTAGTGATATCGATTTGGATTTTATATTTACTTCATGTATCAAATACATAAACAAAACACAGTATCATACACAACATAACCTGTATGGTAATTCCTATTGCTAATGCATAAGGAATCCAACTTACATGTTCTCTTTTTAATAAGGTGCTCTTGTATATCGTTTTGGAACAATCCCTATATCTTTTATACTCACCGTAAAAGACATCATTTACAATCCAAAATTGAGTATTAAAACAACTAAAGTTGATTTTAATACAAGCATATTGTTAAAATCAACAATGTGTTGTTTACTTATAGTTTAGAAATATCAATGTACCTTTTAACGTTCTTTCTTATGAACATACGCTTCCTCTGCACTTTGATTAAAAATCAAACTATTTGATATTTCTATCAAAATACTTATTCAATCTTGATGCTTATAAAATGATACATTTGTATCATTTCTTGGATCATATCCAAAGACTTACAAACCCAATATCGCTCCCACTGACTTTGAGGCATTTGTGGTTAATATATGTAAACGGCTTACTCTAAATCATTATTTAGAATTTTCCATTTTAATACATAAGTACCAAACACTAAGTCTTATCGAGCAGTAATTTTGTGAGTAAATCTGAATTAACTTGAGCATGTTGAATACCGAATCTGTTATGCTAATTTCAATAATTGAAATTTGTGATATTATTCTTATCAACATTGCTCATTTAATTCTAACCAAATTAGTCTTTCCAATAAAGACACAATCTCGGCCGATGGATCACATCTCTTTGGTTACGACCACCAAAATCATATTTTGATAGCGTTCTTGGAATTCTTTTAGATTTGCGCATCATACCATATAGATTCAACAATCTTAATGGTTTAATCGAACAACCGAGGGTAATGTATATTTTCGACATTAATAAGAAACTCATAGTTTCTCTTCGATGTACGAGAATACTTATTAGACATTCTAATGCTATATGTTCATAGTTAATTTCACTTCATCTCATATAATCAGTTCTATCTATGGATCGGATCCAATTCCATTTAACTACCAAAAATTTCTCAAAGAAATTCCTTCACAATGAAGTTGATATATCTTGAAACAACAATTATTTCTTAGTGCAAATAGAATAGGGATTCATAAACGCTTTATGAACCTTTTTATTTATAAAATTGATTTTAGTTTAAAAAAATTATGTTCAAAACATAAATATGTCATTTGATGACAGACCTTTTCAAAAAACTTTTTGGAGATTCAAACAAGATCCCTCATGAACAATAATTACGTGCAATCTTTCGACTCGCACAACCTGCCAACTCCTTGGCCTATGATATGTTGGGATTTCATACAAACCCTTATCTTGTATGATCTTGTAAATTGTTGTTTAAATGAAATAATACCAACCTTGTGTACTAATCTTAAGTACATGACCTTATAGAAAGAAACTAAGTCAACTTCACTTACAATTAATCGTAAATTGTCCAACAATGTCTGATTACTCCTTATCGATGCATCATTATGTATCACATGGAGGAGTGACTTTTGAGATTGAATCTATATTCATTTTTAGGTACATTTGGAACTCTTTCCAATATACTCACTTATTCGACCAAATCAAATCATTTTATTCTATTGCATGTTATTTTATTTATTTTTCTTTTATATTATATGATTTTATCATAAACTTACTACATGTGTATCCAATTCATATGTATATGTTGGTAATAAATCATCGATGAATATAACAAAGTATGTGGAACCCTTTTGGAATTAATAGACTTGTGATTACATACATCAATATGTATTAATTCGAAGTGTTCATCAACTCTTATGATGATCCCACTGAATGGGTGCATATCCATTAATTGTTTGAGATATAATTAACCTGTATCATATGATTCATAATCATATAGTAAAATTATTTCTCAAAACTATAGCTTAGTCTATAATTCCAAAACAACTTTAAATAATATTAGACACATATGTATATTTTTGTTACATCACTTTTAATACGAAAACAAATTCCATAATATAGTTCTATTTCATAATGAATATTCATAATACTCATATTGAAATATAGTTATATCTATTTTTCAGTCAATACCAAAAATAAATATTATTTCACAAATAATGTTCGGTACATTTTACGAAAACAATTTTCATAATTTGATGCAATCATTAGGTGCTATATGGCATACTCCCACTATTTCCGCAATTACTATAATAGCTTACTAAATTTAAAGGTCCACCATTCACTTAATATTGTTAATATTGTTTACTTATTTCATATGCTGCAACTAGTTTACAGTGGAGAGTTCTTTGATCAAATATCTTGAACTCAAAGAAATAAATGTTATAGAAAACAATTTTCTATATGAAAATACATTTCGGAATAAAAATCATATTTCATATTCCAATATTAAGTATCAATCCGACAATTCTTGTTTCTAATGTTTCTCTATGAAGCAGAAGTGACTATTCATTCTCTTCATTCCAACTTTACCTTAAATTACATGTATTCTTATACATTCATTTTTCTTTCAAATAGTCAAACTATTCAAAAGAAAACCTTACTACAATATCATAACAAACCTTTTACAAAAGCGCATTCGATTATTCTTATCATTTAAGACATCAAATATGTTGCACTTTATGTAAACCGATCAAGATGACATTTCAACGATCGAGTTCTTAGATGTATCTCGTAGTTTATGGTCTTGTGTTACATTAACACAATATGATCCTTTTGAAATCATTCAAGTTGAATACATGATCTTAAAATACTGTTTATCGGCTTACTTCGAATGAACTAACTTCATCGAAATATTATACCCCATAAATTTTGACTGTTCACCATATAACAATAATATGTGAAAGTACATGGATCAAATATCCATTGTCTTGAACTACATTTAGAGTTCAAAAACTCATGAAATGTAATACACGGTCTAAACCAAATAAACATATACGTGACCAACTTACGAATGTATTAAGTAGTTGAAATTAGGCACTTGCATGGGTACAGAAACATTATATAACATGCAGTTAGAATTATTAGTAAGTATATATTATATTTCTATTTGTCAACTTTCAATTCAGTTTGTATATATATGTTAATTGACAAATGTTTTATCAATCATATTAAATGCACAAATTTATCATTGTAGATAATTATAACATTATACAGCATATGTTCTTACAAGATTAGAAAGGTTAAATGTTACCATTTCATTTTTCTAATAATGCTCCCACTAGTCTTTTATGTTTCTCCAAACCCTAAGATGAAACATAGAAGTCTTACAACTTCACTAGTGGGTGTTAGGACTCATTTGTTTTAGTATTCTGACCTTGAGTTTGCTCAACAAATCATAGCCCCACAAACGGTGGATAACTCCTTATCAATTGTATCACATACAACTCCTAATCCATTTTTCCTTGTTCTAATCTCATTTCAACCTTTAGTTTACTCAACAAATCGAAAGAGATTATTCACTCATACCTACCATATCATGATGGCCTAAGTATATTATATGTACCTTGAGTTTTCTCAACAAATACATATAGTTATCTTACCTCATCTGTTCAATATATTAATAAGACTACGCATAACATCCCTAGCTTGAGTTTGCTCAACAACTAAGGAGCATGCAAGTAATTTATTAATATATATATATATATGGTAGAGGATACCATTATATTGAAGATTCATAATCTTTAATATATATATATTGAATATCGACTTATAGAATAATATATTTCTTATGAAATACCTCAGCGATTCAAGAGTCAGATACATCAGAAATCATGGTATATGTACATTTACATATGTATTTATTTCTCAAGTCTATTTGGGTTTCTTTAATGTTCTACATTTAGTTTATACATATACCATATAAGTTTTATTGTTATATAACTTGTATATTTCATATTACTTGTATGATAGTCTTACATATAATATATCATTAATTAAATCTTATCTAATTAATTATAATTAATTAACTTTTTAATTAATTTTAAATTAATATCCCAATATAACTTTTATATTGGACATATCTACTATAACATTTATAATGTATGTTATAACCTTTATAGTGTAACACACATATATCATATATATGTGTATTTTATTTAATTAATTAACCTTTAATTAATTTCTTCAATTAAACAATTTTTATTAAAATTTATTAATTTCAAAATTTATCTTGTATATATACATGTATATTTACATTTTCTTAAACATTTCAAAATAACATAACATATATCAACATATATAATACATGCGTATATGCATTAATTAATTAACATTTTTAATTAATTTTTTTTATTAATCTTATTGATAAAGTTAAAATTTGAAATTATTATAAAAATATTTTCAAACATTTTGAAAATATCATTATCCTTTCAAACATTTTGAAAACTCATGCAGTATTATAATTTTTATAATAAACATGTTTTATTTTAAATTTAACTATTAAATTTAAAATCTTTAACATTAATTTTCAAAACGATTTTGAAAATTATCCCAAGGCCCAAATTAAGTTGGACCTTTTCTATTAGGGGCAACCTTTGGGCTTACTTCACCTTTCGGGCCAAGCTGGTAACCAGGTAGGACAGGGTACTTGATTACCCAATTCCAATTCTAGACATTGCCTTTCTAGACACCGTACTAAGTGGGCAAGCTTAATTAGTTAGCCCTAATATGACTAATTTAGACCGCATAGGCTATTGGGCTTTGATACCATTGTTGGAACTGGACTAGGCCGAAGTGGAAGTTATGGGTGAATTTCAAAAAATTTACCCTATTGGATCTTTTATTGGGCCTACGAAGTCTAATTGAATTAGAACACTTTTAATTTAAATTTAAATAAAATCATTTATTTTATTTAAATTCAAATATATTAAGATATGAAATTAATTTTATTTGATTTAGTTTATATATAAATGTATCATATACATATATGTGTGAGTGCATGTGTAACATAATAATCAATGAAAGGTATAATATGCCCATATATAGATGTTGGGATTTACATTGCAAAAGAGATACTAGCTCATTTTGTATGTCATGTATGTTGTCCAAATATGTGCATGTATATGTGTTAGAAAAAATACATACATACATACATACATATGTGTGTATAAATATATTATATATAATATATGAACATAAAACATTTATATATAGATACATATATATAGAATGAGAGAACAATTATTAAAATTTATTTATAATTCAAAATTAACTTAGTTTTGCAAACATAATAATTTTAATATTTTAATTTGTATATATTATGAATAAATAATGTTTTCATCCATAAATAATTAGCATAAAATAATCTATTGATGAAAATCAAGTTTTACAATTTTCGAAAATCTAGGATCATAAAATAGAGCTTAGGATAAATCTGGAGATTTTTCAATGTGAAGGCTTGCAAATCCGTACCCCTTTGAGTCGACGATATTTCACCTTAGCTCAACTCAAATTGGACGGAAATACGAATCTTTAGGGTAAAGAAGAAAAGATAGAAGAAGAAGAAACAACAACATAGAATCTCACAATCGCAGCGAAATAAAATATAATATATATAATAACAGATTTTATACAAAAGAATCCATAACAGTTTATATACTTACAATCATCAGAGTACAACAATCAATACATCAAACTAGACAGTTATATAACTTGTCCTTACACAGCGGAATATAAGTCAAATACGGAAATACATCTGAAACTCCTCCAGCTAGTCCCCTAAGCTCCATAGCATTTAACCCGAATCTGTAATACTCGGTCCGACCCAAGCATTATAATAAAATAACACCCAAGTCAGTCTGGAAAACCAGCGTGAGAAAACACACTCAATTTGAATTATTAGAGTTATCAAAATCATTTGAATAACAAAGGTATCTCATAAGACCGCGTTACACATAAACATGACGGGTTTTTACCTTACGATAACCAAAAGATTTTTATAGAAAATCCAGTGATATTATAATAGTGTCAAAATACAAATACTTATTCAAATAGCTGAAATTGTTACATTAATTAAATTCCAGCACACTAGGCTCTACAAACAAAACTGTAAGCTCGTATTGGAGAATGGATTCCAACGAATGACCGGGGCACCGGGGTACCGCTTGTCACAGTACACCTCTAGAACAATGTACCGAGGACCACGCCGGGATCCCTTACTACACAAGACCGGTCTACCCCTAACCTGGATAGACCGAATATGTTATCACCCCGGGTGTTCCCACCCTTACCATTGAGCGCTTCTTCTTTCATGTGTACCCATATATAAGATAAATAGGGTTTCCGAGGACATCTAGAAAGGTGATAACATAATCTACTTAGGTGCGACCCACTTATCCTTGCTGCATCTCCCCTGTTTTAGTCATTCCCCGGTTGATGAGGCTCGAGGCTAAGCGTTACCTTTCAAGAACACAATTTTACTTAGAATGCTCATCGTCCTCCAATGACGATGTTCTGATAGCATTCGTCCATACAAGTTGTCCTGGGTTTGGACAAACTGAATCACCGTCTTCATCATCTTCACGGTATTCATTCGTTACGTTCAAACCGGATCGAAGTGGTTTTCGGATAATTAAATCCGATCTCGATCTCTTCGAAACGATTAATGAAATTGGCCAATATTGATAGTCAGTTATTTAACTATCAAATTAAACATCCATAAGCAATCATCTGGCCTTAATATAATTTTTTACCCAAAATATTTATTTTCGAAATATCTTTAAAGGATATATCAATTCCTTCCAACATTTGAAAAAAAAATTCAAATACTTATATCCGTAGAGAATGCCTCCAACACCTCAACACTTAGAAATATTTCCAAATTTCTATTTTCTATACTTAGGAAAATATTACCAGCCTTATTTTCGAAAATCCTTTCAATATTAACGTTTTTATAGAATTATTCCGTAACTTATTCCCAAAATCTCCAGAATCACAAATAAATTTCCTCTCCTCAAATCATATCCTTTTATAAGCCCCTTTTCGAATCTCGAGAGAGTTTATAAAATAAAATTTTCAATTACTTTAAAACTCTCTATATATATAACCAGTATTTAAAGATTAATAATTTATTTTTAAAAATACGTTCAAGTAATTATTTAAAATATCGAAAACACTTTTATAACATTAATAACTCATTTTTAAATAAACATATAAATTTTTCACAGCTGATTTTAAAAAGTTAGAATTTTCTAAAATAAATACTAATTATTTGAAAATCTACTTACCGAAGTATTTCAACTCAAACTAGATTAAAATTTCATAGTTTGAATACTAAAAAATTTCCTTTCAAAAACAACTTACTTCTTGAAATTATACACACACACACACATACATATATATATATGTATACATATATATATATGTATATATATATATGTATATATACTTTAGACCTCAATAACCAATTCAAGTTATAAATTCCTCTCGATTTCCATCACATCACTTCCATTCGGATTTCCATAACCAATATTCAATTATTAAATTCAAAAATTAAATTATCCAATAAATCGTTACATTTGAAATTTAAGTAAAATATTAACTTTTAAACATTTAAAATCAGTCTAAAATTCAAATTCAATATTTAAAACCATTTAAATATTTCAAATCAAACGTCGAAAAATCCAGGTCGTTACATTCCTTCCCCCTTAAAAGAATTTCGTCCCTGAAATTGTTAAGGCAGAAGAATGCTCCAAACCCATTAATTTATCCAAAATCCCACTGAGTGAAAATTCGATATTTCACATTTCTAATCCTTTAGTTCCACCCAAAACAATTAGTTTCAATTTCTTATCCAAAATCTCTTATTTCAATTTTGAAATCAATTTGTCGTTAACAAAATTTTCCAAAAATTTTCAAAATATTTCTAACACCCTAAATTTCTGAATTTTTTTGGCAGAGTCTCCCTTGTACGGGGGACCTTTTGCAATATGACAAGAGAGATAAATATATATACATCGACCCTCATGGCCGGAAAACAAAATATATAGCAATATTTTATATTTCCGTAGTATTTAATCCGAAAACGTACCTTATTTTAGCATTTTTAAGCAAGCGGCTTATTTATTTTGCAATTAGTGCAACCAAAGTCTAGCCAAATGGCATCCAGGTACCTGTACTTACTCAATTTAAACATAAGTACCAAAATATGAAATTCACTAACATTTCACTTATTTAAATGTTAAACACATGAATTACATAAGCAATGCATGCTAAACAATATTTATAAGCCATTTCTATGGTTTCAACACTAGTTTAATTACTTCCAATCATTTCATATATCATGTCATTCAATTCGGATGATTTACAATCCACTTACATGCATTCAATTCATTTTTAAACCAAACAAACTCACATCCATTCCAAATTGATTAAAATCAATTTTATTCACTTCTATTAATTCATAGAATTTTATTTACTTCCGTTCACGTCAAACGACAAACTTTTCTGTGCAAATTCAGCGATATTCGTTTAATAAAATAACCATTCCATTTTATCGATATTTTAAATTGATTCCAACTCAATTTATATTTAATTCTATTTTGTTTCAAACTCATTCACGATCAATTTAGTTGCACTATACTCAAATCCATTTTATTTAGCTCGAAAACATTTCATGCTATTTTTATTAATGGCCATTTCACACATTACTCGAATCCAAGCTTCTATCCAAGATATTTAACTTAAGTTAATTTATTTACTTCAATCATTTTAACCATACAACTTAGACTCATTTCCATTTGCAAACAAATTCTATTTCCATTTTAGATTGGTCCACATTCCATAATTCCATTCCAATTTACAAATTAATTCAATTGGTTCATTTGCTTCATCCATTCAAATTTTTAATTCCCATACTCAATTCATTTCCGAATTCATTTAAATGATATCAAGGCCATATTTAATTAATTTATACTCTAATTGGATTTATTTGCAACTCAAACCATTTCTATTTTAATCCAATTCCATTTCATTCGGCAATAGTTCCCATTTATATTTTAATTCATTTACCATCTAAGTCGAATTTTATTTATAACTCAGGTTTAACTTCAAAATCCATTTTTAACTAAATCCAATTTTATTTAACCAAGTTAAATTCCATTAACACATTCAATTAACTAATTTATTTAGCTAATTAGTTCACTTCTAATTTATAATTCAATATTTGATTTTTATTCCGAAAACCACTTCATTTAATTTTTCTTGAGCTCAGACTCATTTTTATAATTCAAGTTTGGATTTATTACCCTTACCAAATATCAAACAATTTTTATTTTAGGTTTCCTATTTTACTTTTCAATTTCATAAGTCACAAAAACTTTTTTTTTCCATGTTTCTATCAACTCTATACTCGAGTATATTCCTATTTTATTTTTAACTCGAGACTATACATTTTTTTATTGCCTAAATATATTTTTATCCAACTCATTTAAATTTTTATAAGCTATTGAAGTTTATTTATTCCATTCAAAATCATTTATAACTCAATCCAGTTTTATTTTATTCGACTTATCTTAAGTTAAATTTCAATTCGTTCAATTTAATTTAATCCACTTAAGTTAAAATCCCATTTATTATAATCACTTCATATATTGATTTACTTTAACTTGCTTAAGTTAAATTCCAAATTCATTAATGCACCACATTAATTTAATGCAACCCAATCAATTAAATTTCTAAAATTTAATTTATTCATCTTAACTTAAGTTGAATTCCATTTAATTTTATATCTCAGCCCCGATCGATATCATTTCCAATACACTCTATTTAACTTAGCTCAAGTTAAATTTCATCCATTTTTGACTTACTCAAGTTAGAATTTATTCTAAAATTCACTTTCCATATTTTCCTTTCTTATCTAGAATCATTTCAATTTATAAGTTTATAACTTATTTTCTTATTATCTCTAAACTATTCAAATAAGGATTCCAGAATTCAAACACCCGATATTTTTTTTAAAATCACTTTGAAATCAATTATATACATATACATACATACATAAATATATATATAACCCTATGTTTCAACAAACCATTCCATTGAGGGTTTTTAAAATTCACTTGGTTCCATCCCAAACAATTTCCTTTTGGAATTTTCAAAACAAAACTTGTTTTCCTCATAACAATCCAAAACAACGACCATGGCAGCAATCCATCACTTAGAAACTCGAAAATGAACACCAATGATGTCGCGATCATCATCAGTATTATTTTTCAGCGACCGAAGTGATTTCAGTGCTACCCCTTCCAAAATGCATTTAAAAACATTTTTCTATTAAAAAATATCTCCAAATAATAATACTATTATTTATCTCTAACTACTTTGGAAAACATTTCAAAAATCTCCAGGATTAAATTCTGGTTTTTAATCAAGTCTTAGTTTTTATTCAATTGTATAATACATATTTATACAATGTCTATTTGGTTATATAAACTATTTATAATCTTGTTTTGATTATAATATTATCATCCAAACACTCCAATTATACCATAATAATTTCTAAAAATTATTTCCTTTATATAAAAATATAATTTGGGTAACATTATTTCATTTACCTGCTTCAAAACAATATTGTGTCAGTTTACTTGGTTCAAGTGTTTAGAAACCCCTATCGATTTAGTGGCGTCCCACTATTCGACCAGAATTTATAAGTCACTCAACCAATAAGTCAACACAATATAAAACAATTTATATTCACTAACAAATACGCGCTCATATCAATTATTACACTCAACTCATTCTAGAGTACTATTGACTCTATCCCTAATGAGTAATCCCCACCAGTGCCAAGGTTCTCGCTTAACCTTCAGCTCTGATACCAACTGTAAAGATCTAGGCTTTTCAACCATCGACAGCGGCCACTTCCACCATAGCTTACACTAATACCTCGAATTTTCTTTTACGGCCAGCCTCTCGAATGCAACCAATCACTCCGGGACATGTAGGGGTAAGAGTCTCCTGCTCGCCACCAAAAACGAAGCGAGAACCCCCTATCACGCTGTAATGAAGCAAATCCGATCCTGGTCTCTTCGAAACTGTAACGACCTGCCTTTTTGGACGTTCTGAGCAAACACACACGTCAGACTCAAACCCTTCAAAAGGACAGATTGTTATGGGGTAAAGAAGAAAAAAAACAAATACATAATCTCACAGCGGAATGACAAAATATAATAATCAAATAATAGTTCATGAAGTTGTTTTATAAATACATTTGATTATTCTTTTACAACACAAAAATCTGAGTTACATAAAACAAGAATAAATAAAATAAATGCAGTGCAACAACATGATGCAGTGGAATACATATAGTAAGTAATAATGGTACAAAATCTTCGTCTTCATCCTCCAGAAAGCAGTCTTCGATAAACTGAAAAGCTCAGACTGACCCGAGCGAATTGAAAAAACAAAACACTTGAGTTAGAACTAAAAGATCTTATGCAAATTAAATCAAAAGTAAATAAATATGACTGTAACGGCGTCAGAGATGTTTAAGGGATTTGACATCTCTTATCCAGCGTCTAACGTGAGTGCAATAACTTAAGAGATGTTCGGGATGTCCATCTCCTAAGGATCCATTAAACAATCTACTATGTAATACAATACGATATTATAATATGTCTACAGTAAAGTATTAAAATAGCGTTAAGGCATTACATATATCCCCCTTAACACATTTTTATATATTCTCATAGTCTATACAGTACCGTAATTCCTCTATAAACTGGAGGGCTATTAAAGGGCACTCCATAGGTATGGTACAAACCAAACTCGTAGAAGGCGCGCTATGGCATGTGAACACGACACTCGAGGCAATGCCAGGGTAGATATACCAATTGCGAATCCGGACTGGTGGTAACACATAGCATCTACTACCCCCCACCTCGGAACACACACCCATAATCAAAAATCAAGGGGTGGCCACCAAATCATCACAAAGTCATAATATGGTATCGAAGAAGCATGTCCGATAGGAGGAATGACCTCACTTGGCCCAGCGTGGCTCCTCTTTTAGTCACATCTAAGCTGACTCACGGGAGTTAGGGTCACGTAAATACCTCATACAGAATCGTTCACCAAACCATCCTACTTCATTTCTAGAATCTCCACCATGTACACAGTTGTTAAAGTGGTTTTCGGTATTGGCAGAGAGTATGACAATATCCGATCCCGGTCTCTTTAACAACCAAACGCTTATTTCACACCGGATGGTTCTTTTACATTCCAAAAAGTCAATTCACAATTGATATCAAAATATCGTATTCTCAAAACCATATCATTTTCAAACCATATCATTTTCAAATCATATTCACTTTCAAATCATATTCACTTTTGAAATCATATTCACTTTTGAAATTCACATTCACTTTGAAATTATCGATAAGTTATGTTAATTAATTCTTCATTTCAAAATCATCTTATTCACTTAAATATGTCATTTCACAAAAAGGTATCAATTCCAAATTCCAACTTAAGTTGTATCATCATCAAGGATTTAAATATAAATACTTCAACTTTACATAGTCTGAAAATTTTAGAAAATAGTTTAGATAGTCATAAATAGTTTTAATGGTTTGAAAATAATTTAAAATAGAATAAAATAGTTTTAAAATAG
Organism: Allium fistulosum; assembly: GCA_030737815.1. Taxonomy (NCBI): domain Eukaryota; kingdom Viridiplantae; phylum Streptophyta; class Magnoliopsida; order Asparagales; family Amaryllidaceae; genus Allium; species Allium fistulosum. The sequence continues at coordinate 611,577,105 of CM060902.1, forward strand.
TAAAATAGTTTTAAATAGATTTAAATTTGATGAATTATATTTTTAAAATGATTTAAATAGGCTAAATATAGATTTAATTAGTAAATAAATTAAATATAGGTTAAATAGATTCAAATTATATTAAGTAGGTTTTAAATAGATTAAATATATTTAAAATAGATTAAATAGGTTTAAATTATATTAAATAGATTAAATAAATTTAAAATAGATTAAATGGGTTTAAATTATATTAAATAGATTTAAAATAGATTAAATAAATTTAATTAGTTCAAAATAGATAAAAAATAGGTTAAATTGGATTAAATAGGTTATACTAGATTTAATAAATTAAAATAGTTTAAATTAATTTAAAATAGATTTCAAAGTTATATCTAAACATTTTCAATAACTCAATTCCGATAAATTCATTTATATTTGACACTTCAACTTGAAATTCCAATTAAAACCCTTTAAACAATTCATTCAATCAAATTCCAATTCCAGCATTTACGCTTGGATTTTTGAAAATAATTCAATCTATATAAATCAATTCAAAATTTAAAGATTAAAAAAAATTATTTAATTTAACCAATCGGGTGTCCGTATATAATTTTCTACCCTATGGTCAAGTGATACGGATATTTATCATTTCAGTCCGCAATTTAACATTTTACGGTTATATATCATTTCAAACCGCAAATCCCGAATTAAATAAAATCTATAAAATCGCTCGAGTCTATCATTTCAACTCATAACGATTTTTCCCTAATCTATAGATCGTTCAGGTATGTATCATTTCAACCCATAGGGAACTTGCAATGTTATAACAATATAAAATACAACATCCAGTCATCCAATATCAACAATCAAACATCCATCACAATCATCGTCTAAATCAATCAATAAACATTAATAGATAACTGATTATCATTAACAGGAATTAAATTGCCAATTAAATTCATATTAAATTAAATGATGATTAAATGCAATAAAAGTTAAATTTAACTAGAATGACAATTCTAACATACCAAACATCAATCAATTTATTTCTAATCACACCATAAATTAAATTTAACTAACATAAGAAAATCTAGTAGTTGTGAGGGTTAAAACACTCACCTTTGATTTTAAATCGAATTAAAATCCAAGTTAGGGCCCAAATTTGAACAGTCTCAGAATTCGTTCAAACCAGCGTCAAAATGTCCAGAATTTCGATATGATCGCAGCGGAACAAACCGCGCGTAAATCCGAGTTCGTATGTAAAAGTTATATATGTTAGAACAGTTGAAATCAAAATTTAGAAAAAAAGACAGAGAAAGTAACGTGCACGTCACCATCACGTTCTGTACAACCGGCCGAGCCCCACCCTTCAGCACCAAGTCGCGCACGATAAACAACCCTACATGCCAAGGTTCGCCACCGATCAAGACGCCACCGCCCTCCACCAAAGGCCGCCGCGACCTCCCCTACGGCCCATCGACCCCACGCGATCAGTCACATCGCCCAACGGCAATGAATTTCCAGCCGCCGCCGCTTTATAGTCAAACCCTAATTGAATTATCCCAGGCGATCCAGCCGTCAACTCGCCACACAAACTGCATCGATGGACTACGCACTCGACTCTCTACAGAAGAGTACCAATGATTCGACGATCAGACCAGGTTGATCAAGACCAGACGAACGACCGAGACTTCATCAACCAATTCTGGCCACACCGAAACCCAAATCGAAAAACAGATTGCAAATTTGACTTGCACTCGTCGAGTGCTTCAAATTGATATATAATTTGATATGGTTTGGAGGAGTTTGATTTTTGGATTTGGTTTTGGAATTTAATTGAGGGTTTGTAATCTATCTGTTGACTGCCATTGGAAAGAGGAGATGAGAAGGAATTGTACGTACAGATAATAAGAAATGGCTGCTAGGGTTTGAGAAACAAAGCTATTTATATGGACAAAACCCAATAAGAAAAGAATGAACACAATCGAATTGGTACGAATTGACAATAACGATCCGAAAAGCCCGTTTCGCTTCCGAAACGAAAGTGGGTCATCCCATATATCAAAATAGATGTTTTCAATAATTTTAAACTCAATAGAATAGGTTTCAAGTCCTAATTCCATCGTATGAAGAAGTTAGCTTAAACTCAGCTTATTTCAAATTGATTTCAATTGAATTTAATTAAATTGATTTCTACGCATTTCGAGTCCGTACGATCAAACGACAAGTCCGATCGCTACGAAACTTGAAACCTTACAATAATTCATAGTTACGAATCCGATGAAAGTAGTTTCGTCGAAATCCAAGACAGTGGCCAAAATGGCTATTTCACGTTAATTAAATAAATTAATATTAAATTAATTAATCACTTTTAATCCAATATTTATAGACGAACAAATTTCATCAATTTTGATTTCTGAAACATTTAAAATAATTTAAAACAAATTTACAGATCAATTTAGTATCAACTTATTTTACTAATCACAGTATTTAACTTCAACTATACTTAAATCCAATTAATTATAATTTTAAATTTCAATAAATTGGTTAAATTTGATTTCAATCCTTTTATTCAATCAATCATTATTCCATAGGCCTAGTTAACATTGGTTTATATTTTATTACATTTATATGCTAAAATTTCCATCTTTTATTTGTATTAACTACTATATTTCAATTATATTGAATTTGTCAACTTTATTATAAATTAAAATCCCCATAAATCCATTTATCCTTATTTCACTTCTTTTTATTACATCAATTATTGCCTTGTAAACATAATTGAAATTTCTGTACAGTTTATTACATTCAACTTTTACAGTTATCATTTTACTCATTTTATGTAACATTTAATTTAATTTAATTATAATTGATTAAATAAATTGGAATTACATTTAAAGCAGTTATCAGTTACCTTAAATTAATACTATTTCATTTTATTCCAGTTATATTCTTATTACTAAATCACAAATTTTTATTTCTTCCAACATTAAGTCACAAACCTTATTAAATTTACAATTTTTAATTATCGAAAATTACGGGTCGTTACAGAAACGATTAACGAAATTAGCCAATATTGATAGTCGGTTATTTATCTATCAAATTAAACATCCATAAGCAATCATATGGCCTTAATATAAATTTTTTTCCAAAATATTTACTTTCGAAATATCTTTAAAGGATATATCAATTCCTCCCAACATTTGAAAACAATTTTTCAAATACTTAAATCCGTACAGAATGCCTCCAACACCTCAACACTTAGAAATATTTCCAAATTTTTATTTTCTATACTTAGGAAAATATTACTAGCCTTATTTTCCAAAATCCTTTCAATATTAACGTTTTCAGAGAATTATTTTGTAACTTATTCCCAAAATCTCTGGAATCACAAATAAATTTCCTCTCCTCAAATCATATCCTTTTATAAGCCCATTTTTCGAATCTTGAGAGAGTTTATAAAATAAAATTTTCAATTACTTTAAAACTCTATATATATATAATAGGTATTTAAAGATTAATAAATTATTTTTAAAAATATGTTCAAGTAATTATTTAAAATATTGAAAACACTTTTATAACATTAATAACTCATTTTTAAATAAACATATAAATTTTTCACAGCTGATTTTAAAAAGTTAAAATTTTCTAAAATAAATACTAATTATTTGAAAATCTACTTACCGAAGTATTTCAACTCAAACTATATTAAAATTTCATAGTTTAAATAATAAAAATTTTCCTTTCAAAAAGAACTTACTTCTTGAAATTAAATATATATATATATATATACATATGTACATATATATATGTATATGTATATATACTTTAAACCTCAATAACCAATTCAACTTATAAATTCCTCTCGATTTCCATCACATCACTTCCATTCCGATTTCCTTAACCATTTTCACTTCCCAAAAATAGTAATCCCCTAATTTTTTCTCTTCTTATTTCCATAATCTAATATAAATTCACCCTACGAATTTATATTCCCGATATATCATCCCGATATCAATTTTCTTCATTTGTAAACATCGTTTAGAATTTTATAACTCCTTTGAGTTCAACTTGCTTATAAAAACAAATTTTATTTATAAAATTTCACTTTGATAAATCCATTTTCTTATAAATCCGACTTATACCTCAAATCTATTTTATATATTTACTTTAACTCCTTTTTTATATGTCTTTAATATCACTTTATAAATTCTCTTATATAATTCATTTTTAAAAGTCTCCATTTACTAATTCACAATAGTTAAGTATAACCAACTCAAATATTTTTTTTCCAATTCAATTTCTTTTAAATAACTCCAATTCCAGTATATATATTTTTATTTCGAATTCCCTTTAATTCCATAAAATTTAAAAATACATTTATAGTTTTTAAATTATCGAAATTCAGGCTAGTGCTGCAATAACATCCAATAATTCTAATCACTATAATAATCTATAATGGATTATTCTACACAAATCATATATCACTATATATGAAAAATAAACAAATACATTGATTTCGGCAATAATTATTTAATATAAAATTATATATTATTAAAAATTCAAAATTCAAAATTTTAGAAATTCTAGGATCATGAATGAAAGGTTACAAAAAATTTTGAAGAATTTTTCAATTAAATTATTATTTTTAATAAATCATAAATAGTTTTTTCAAAATAATATTAATTATTAAAAATAATAAACTTTGGTGAAAAATTCCTAAATTTTTTCAATATGTTTTTGAAATGATATAATAATTTAAAAAAATATAAAATTGAATTTTTAATGTAATAATTATTTTATATATAATAAACAATTCAAAAATTCTATAAATGTTAATTTAAAAATATGAATATATGTATGATAATTAATTTTCGAATTTATAAATTCATATTATATATAAATAGGTGTACTAAAATTTTTAAATCACATATGTATATCTTATATATGCAAATATGCTATTATGAGAAATATACACTAATATATATATGTGTATATATATATGAATTTATTAATAAATAAATATAAAACAATTATTAATGACAAAAATTGATTTTGTACTGTAAACAATATTTGTCTATACATAAATCAAATAGTATAATAAACAAATTATGCACATAACCAAACTGATTTGTAACAACCACATCTACTTACAAAAATCTCACCTAACTAAACATATAGTAGCAATATATTTAAACACATATGAAATTGCTCATTATAGGATCATAGAATATAATTTAATTACTGTAATATGAATTAAAATTACCAATTTAATGATACCTTTGAATCCACGTTGAAGCAATGACTTCCCTTCCTTTTACTGTTCTTGATTCATCAGATTGCAAGTTTGGAATCACCAACCCCTAACTATCGAATGATATTATTTTAATTTGAAATATATTTGAGAATTTTGGAGTGGATTGAGAGCTATGTTTTAACCAGCAATGTAGAAGGTAATGGCGGCCAAAAAGGTTAGTCATTATTTTAGAGATATAGACACACACACACACACACACACACACACACACACACACAGGGTTGTATTAGAGAGAAACGGGGAAAACCTTTTTACCCATTCTCACTTGATCTCAACCCATTATCTCCAAGCCAATTCCCTATGTTTTAGCCACCTCTAGACCTTCCCAAAACCGAAATTTTGTAGCCCTAATGATGGGCCTTACACCCATCTATGCCCAAGCCAAAATACTATGTAATTAAATCTAATTTAATCGCTTGTCGATATCGTATATCGATCGATCTATTTATACTGTTATAAATATATATAACATTATTTATTTCTCAAATCATATTAAAATTTTATAATTAATATTTCATAAATATTAATTAATTTAATTAATTTATAACAATTATAAACTAATTAAATCGTTCGGTCTTAAGGGAATTCATTATTTCGGCTGTGTAACTCTTGGGTGTGAATTCGGTCAGCAATTAACATCGGACTATTCTAATGTTAACGTTCACACGTCACTTAGCAGGTGGTGTGACATTTTGGCCAAATTTATCGCTTACTCATTTTTGGTAAAATCCAATTTTAATTTAATAAGCATTAGCCGGTTGTGACATTTGTTTACACCAATTCTCTTCGTCAAAACTATATCACTTTGGACTTATGGAATTTGGTAATGGTCAAAATTCCAACCCCATCTACATTCAACTTTATAGTCCAAATACAAAGTCCTTGGTTCAATAATAACAGTTATTATTAACCGAAATGTTTTGGCCAGAGACTTTGACTTTGAGTTGACTGTGATACTAACCGCATATAACCGAGGAGACGAATCCTCTCTTGAATAGTGCTTCACTTCCAATACTTCCACTCGACCCAACTATAATCACTTGATGGACGCCATGCCATGATTTGGCTAAAATCAAAGCAGAGCTTTCATATTGAAGATCCATAGTATTCTCAAGTCGAGAGAACTATGTAAATCAGTCACATCGATATTTTCTATTTGACCTTAGTTATACTAACCAACAGAAAACTATCGAGCGAGTCGTTCCATTTTTATCCAATAACTATTAGTACATAACCCATAGGTGCTCCGAGCAGTTATGAGTAATACACTACCCATCATTTGGAGAGCGTTATGTACCCCAGTCTCAACGGTTACATCGATATCCAGTCTCGATGCATCTTAACTTGGAACATTTAAAATGGTATATTTGTTTCGTTGTGATAAATTACTCACGGTTACAACACTATGTAACTACTATCACAAAATATACCATTTATGGATTTTTATATTAAATATACTTTTAATTAAGTTAATTAATATAATCACATTATATCAAGTATATAATAGGAAAAAAATACCTTTTATTTCGAACAAGATTGGTCAACAAGTTAGATATATGTAACAAATTACATAATTGCCCCTAGGGCATACCCCTAACTCTACCAGTCACTTCCTTAACATTCTTTAGTATGTGATCCTGTATTACAGCAAATTTAGTAGGATCAATTGATACTCCATGCTCAGAAATAACATGTCCTAGAAAGTAAATCTCCTTGCGTCAAAGTGACATTTCAGAAAATTTCGCCTTCAACTTATGCCTACGGAGAGTATTGGGCACTGCTCCTAAATGCAACATGTGTTCTTCCTAGCTTCTTAAATAGACAAGTATGTCATTAAAGAATACCACCACAAACTTATTTTGCAACCCTCTACAGACTCGACTCATGAGGTCACCAGAATATGCTAGTGCATTAGTCTTTCCAAACGGCATGACTAACCACTCATAAAGTCCGTTGGGTATATGAAAAGCAGATTTTGGAATACTACCCTCGGCTATACGCAATTGATGGAACCTAGTAGCCAAGTCAAGTTGAGAGAATATTTTTGCTCCAACTAACTGATCAAAGGGATCATCTATACTTGGTAATGGATAACGATTCTTCTTTATCAGCTTATTCAACTCACGATAATTGACACAAAGCCTTAAAGAGCCATCTTCTTCAGTAGCAAAGACAACTGGTGCTCCTCACTCCGAAATACTTCTTTGAATAAAGTCCTTCTCCGATAATTCATTTATTTGTTTATTTAGCTCACGTCTTTCTTTAAGAGCCATATGCCTAAGGGGTATGACAACAGGTCTAACATTCTCTTCAAGATAAATTCAAAACACAATCTCCCTATTAAGAGGAGAACTAGAAACTCGGAAAATGATATCCGGTAATCTCAAACTATAGGCAAAGAAGCTAATTCATCATTTGACAGGTCAAGAAAATATAGGTAACTCAACATAACTGAACTTTTGGGATTGTACTAAACCTCTGGCGGCGTCCTCTTCTCAAATGAACCACCTTCCTATCAGAATCTGATAGTGCTTCATATATAGCCATCCAATCCATTCCCAAAATCAGACCAAATTCGGAAAAGCCTAATATAAAAGCATCGCAATAAAATTCGACACCAAGAATATACAACTTCAAACCCTTACAAATCATAAACAAATGAATTGACCCTCCAATAAGGTTCAATACTACTACAGGATATATAACTATACTAGTCTCTAAGTGTAATTCATCTACTAGTCTACCTAAAATAAATGAGTTTGATGCACCGTTGTCAAATAAAGTGCAAAAAGATAAATAGAAAAGAGTTAACACACCTTTGATGAGTCTTCCCCTTCTCCATAGCTGCACCCAAGCTTAAGCTAGGAATAGCATCTAGTGTATACGCTGGAACCACCTAGGCGGAGGTCTTAAACAAGTTTGGGCACTCTCACTTCATGTGACCCAATTGGTTGTAGTTGTGACATTTGACCTTTGCTAAATTTGTCTTGTGGTTGCTAGCCAAATGTCCTTTGAAATTGCATCTCCTACACTTAAGTTCCTGCTTCTTTAATTTTCCTGGAGCCCTCATTCCACTTTTTTCCTGATTCTGCTAGACCAACTTCCCTTTTACTTTTTTTAGGTTCCTCCTTTGTAATAGAATTTAACAATGCCATATGAACCAAGCTCTCAAAAGTAGCTCCAGTAGGTACGTGACTCAAAGTAATACCTCTCAAAGACGGATTTAACACCTTAACAAACATCATCCCCTTCTTTGCTGGTGTACTAAAAGGGTCACCATACTTCGCCAGTCGATTAAACACATTCACATATTCCTTGACAGCGGTCATCTTACTCCAAATGGATGAAGATTTCAAACTCTACTCCCAGTATACCTCTAAAATGAAATTAGTCTTAAAGCACCTCTTAAATGTGGTCCAAGCAATATCAATCTCATCTATCTCAGCAACAACAATCTCCCTCCGGTTTAAGGCATCTCCTTGCAAATGTCGTGAAGCTAACTGTCACTTTACTACATCCTCCACACATATCATAGCAAAAATCCAATCATAATTCCTCGGCGACTCCTATGTCTCCATAATCGATTCAGTCCCATGATAATTCTTTCCACTTAGACTCTGGAAATCCCAACATAACTTAGGAAAATCCAAAGTAGGTAGAGGTGCTGAGGCTGCAACTTATGCTTACACTTCGATTCCTTCATTGGGGTTGAGTTTAGTCTGGCCTCTTGCTTGAAGATATCAGTGGAACCATATAGGATTATTCACGCCTGGAACCTCGGCTGCCTCAGCAAAACTTTTTCCAATCTGATTGCACATTCTCACCTATTTGTAAATATGAATTATTAGCAACTTTACTTAAATAGTTTTTAATTACTGGAATTATAAGGTTATGTTTGCATTATACTTATATATATAAATAAGTTTTTGAAAATATATAAGTATGCTCTCTCATTACGCATATAATCCCTAAAGAACACTGAACTTAAGCTCTGATACTAACTATGACAACCCGCACCTCCAAACACATTGGTCTAAAGTCCAAAGTTGTGTTGGAACCCACATCATGCCGAGAAGTATGAGTAATTGGGGTTTTAGTATACATAGACTAATATAAATTTAATATATTCTACACTTTCAGATCTCATATGGAAAGGAATAAAATATAAATACAGAATATAACTGAATCATATAGTAGTTTCAATATAAACATGGTCCGGACAATAATGTCTCCAATTATAATACATAGAGTCTGATAATAAAGACAACATAAATCAAAATAAAATACATGGAGAGTAATAGTAAATAGATGTAACTCTAGAGCACTATGCCTTATCCTCCACATACCAGACTTTGGCCTATTCACCTATTGGCTTATCCTCCTATAATAGAGATGAAGATGGAGAAATGGAAGGGTTAGAAATAGTTTGGTGAGTGAATTATATCACCAGTGGTACGGTGTGGACAAGAAGTTAAAGTTCAGTAATAGCCTATACCTAAAGGTGTTCTTTAGTGTGAATGTTCTTTATACATAAGTCATTACCTATTTTCATAATATGGTTTAACTACTCCTATAACGATAATATTCCATTTTTATTATGAATATTTCCACTTAAAGGTGGGATGTATCAACTGAATATTTCATAGAAAGACAATTTTATTATATAGATACCTATTGTGTTAACATTCTCATTTACAGTTATTTGGTCTATCTGATTTAAATACAGCGTACTAGCTAAGTCTATATATATCCGGGTCAATAGTCCTAAATTTTCCTCTTGGGATTAACATTCCCAATTCTATTCCTTTAGGTTAACATTCTCAAATTTATTCTTTTGGGTTAACGATCCCAATCTAGTCCTCTTTGATAGTATACATATCATATGCTCTTGCACAAGTAGCATTCTGGAGTGCATTAGTGATTCCAACTCCCTTTAGGATTAACAATTCCTACTATGACAGATTTGTCTATCATCCCTCTTTCCAGCTCCCACCCATTGGTGGTTAGGATTGGCTACCAATGATAGAATCTTCTAATTGTGATTTAATCACTTGCCACCCTAAATGCTATGTCAATCAACTTCATAAAGCGCGAGCTTAAGACTTCACCGAGGTGATTACATTTCCAATTGTTGCACAACTCCACTCCGCTACGTGAAAAAGGAAGTGGAGACATGTTTTTCCTAATACTCCTACTTGGCTTGTACTAGGTCTAGGTTCAACTTGCGCGGACTGGCATATTTCATATGTTTGAATAAATAATTCAGACATTTGACTATATATAAAAATGTATCAGGTGTTCAGACGTCTGAATTGCTTACTCAAATGTCTGATTTCGACTCCAAATGTTTGTAGATGAATTCAGACGTCTGAATCGAACTAGAATTTCATTAGTTGCTCTCAGGTTGCAAAAGCCTAAAAATTAGATGTTTGAAAGATGGATTCAGATGTTCGACTGATATCTTAGACATCTATTCTCTATTTTTCAAATTTTTGTTAACTTTTCTTAGTTTTATTTTATCAATTTCTTCGTCTTCTTTTCTTGTTCCAGCATACTTGTCAGGTTAGATTCTCACAAGTGTTCAACTATGGTCTCATCATTGTTTATATGCGAATCCAAGTGGTTCCATTCAATTCATCATATCGAACATTTCAATTTAAATTCTATATGTTTGAATCGATTACCTTTATACTCATTTCAATGAGTGTCATGTGTGCATTCAAAGTTAATAAGGGTAATTCTTAATTAAATTCAAGAGGGTTATATTATTTATCCTTCATATGTCAAAAGTAAATTCAATTTTAATACAAAATTCACATTTATAAAATTTATTAAAATCTCAATTCAAATGATTTTTTATTTATCAAAATCAACTTAAACATGTTTTATAAAACTAGATCTATATGATTTAAGCTAATTCTAATTCGGTTGCTCCTCATTTACCTAAGTAATTTCAGAATAATTTCATAGATTCAAGAATAAGAATCATATTTTTATTACCAAAAAGGCATATAATCGAAAATCAATTACTTGTCTCCATCAAATGCATCTTGTAGATAAACACACTCGTCTTGTTCGTAGAAACTCTTCCTTTGCCTTAAATCCATTGCTCCTCCTAATTGTTGATTCATAACTCCTCCCTTTCTTCTCTCTAATTTAATTTTCTCTTTGTTTTATTTTTTATTTTTATTTAAGAATTTTGAAGAAAGAAGAGGTGTTGTTTTGTTTTTAAGAAGTATCCAAGAAAGAGAAAGAAGAAACGTATGTATAATGTGGCAGATGGGGTTTAGGGTAAGTTGAATTGAGGGTTAGGCATTAATTTATAGTTGAAATTCAGGATTTGACGAGTTAGGCTGGAAATCCATATTTACAGAAATACCACTGACCATATTTTCCACTATTTTCGATCCATTTTATCAAATTTAACAAGTTATATATATTGCTTAACTGTAAACGACATTCTAGATGCAATGGAATAGATCCCGAGGCCTAATTCAGAAGTTTGCGAAGATTTATTATTTTGTCATTTTATGTAAAATTATATTTCTACCATTATTACTATTTTAAATTACTGTTAAAATTTCTGAGGTGTCAAACTTTCAATTCCCCACTTTAAAATCTTCCTTATTTAATTCATGGTTAAATCTCATTAAATCATCTTCCCCTAGTATTTTGTAACAACCAACTTTTCGCTATATTTTAACGAATTTTATTGTATTTTTATTTATTAAGATATGGTAATATCCCATTCGATGTTTTCGAAATGTTTGACGTAAATTTTCGATGTTGGTAAATTTAGTTAAATTTTGTGTACATATTATCAGTACACTGAAATAAGAAAACACGTAATTTTGTTTTAACAAACGAAGGAACAAATGGGACTTTGCAATCAATGAACGAATCCGTAAACGGATCAGTTTTTATAACTATAAATATAAAATTATTATATTTTCTTTCATATAACACATACATAAGTTACATGCCTCCTTATACGATGGAAGTGATACCATGTGGTGATGCATTCACAATTGGAAAAATATAAGACATTTGGATAACTTTACAACATGTGGCAATTCATGTAACACTTGATAATTATCAGAGCAAATTAAAGAAAAGAAGGGCTAAAGTGGAAAATCAACTATCTTATAAATGCGTGACTTCATTCTCATCATCTTAGTCATGAGAAATAAGCACATACGTCAATATCATATCCACCAGGTTAATATTTCTTCTCATAAGTCCGCAGGTGCGGCGCAGTGGAAAGGAGGCTTGGGTTATGTTAAAAAGACCCAGGTTCGATTCCTACCATGCGCTTCCCTATCCTATATAAATTTACCCAGTGTACGGGGGCTTGGATCAGCGGACGGCTTTCCTATACCCTCTTCAGGAGTTTACCGGTCCACCGGGTTCTTCTGGGTTTTCAAAAAAAAATATCTTCTCATAACCTAGAGAAAAAAGAAAAATTCTTCCATGAACTACACATCATCATCATAACATATATCCTTTTCACCACTCATCATCCATCGACGATGTTACATTCTTCCATCAAATATCACTCTACACACTACAAATACATCTTCGACGCCTGAACCAAAGATGCACAAGATGAACAAAGCTGCACTCAGATACATATTAGATGTGGGATGGTGGAGACGATCACCTTCGAGCATGAACGAATAAAGTTTTAGAGCACAGCTAGAGACAAATGGTGGACTAGTATCTCTTCAATGAATATTGCTATGACTTGGGTTCGGGAAATATCAACCAACGATGACCAGAGATGGTGTGACAGCTAAGGTGGGGTTTCCCAATGACAACCAGAGTGGAGGAGGGTGGCACGGGTGTGTTCGTCATGAAAAGATAAGAAGGTTGGTGGTGGCTGCGTATTTTTTGGATGGTCAAAGAATGCTGTAGTTTTCGGTCAAAGTGGAGGAGCTCCGATGTTGACTCTTGGGGTGGATCATCGAGCTTATTATGAGAGATATTGGTCAAATGCTCAGGCGATGCTGAGCTCGTTAGTAAAGGCATCAAAGCCATTTTATGCCTGTAGTGGTGGTGCCAGGCTTCGAAAGGCAGTGAAGCAAGAAGAATGGGTGGTCGCAGTTAGCATCGAGCTTAGCACTGGTGGTACTGGCCGAATCGTCCTGGGAAGATAAAAACTTTGGTGGTGGTTTCATGGCTGTTCGTGGCTGGAGTTGATGGTGGCAAGATGTAGAAGTCGACGTCGGTTATTCAGCAGCTTAAGAGGGGAAAAAGGGAGAAGGACATTTTATAGATAAGTCCCTGGCATCAATATAGTTGAAGGCAGGTATAACCCTTTATATATAGGGGGAATTAATTTAAAGGACAAAAATTTGTATATTTTTAGCCTGAAGGACACGACCTCAATATTTTATCGACAAGGACAAACATTATCCTAAAAATTATTCATAAGGACAAACATTCTTTCAAAATTATTCATAAGGACAAACATTTTTCCAAAACTGCTACCGAACTAAAAACTGATACCTAAAAACTGCTACCGATAACTACAAACCGATACCTAAAAACTTAAAAACTGATACCTAAATAAAGTTGTCCTTCAGGCTAAAATACTGAAGGTCTATCCTTGAGGCTAAAATGCTGAGAAATTTTGTCCTTGACAATAATTTCCTGTTATATATAAACATAAATAAATAGCTAATAAGTCCTCGAAAGTAAAATATGTAATAACTTCTTGATATGAAATCTGTTCGAAATGTAGTTCAGGTCATTAGGACGGTTACTAAGTATATATCATTTTGATATAACTTATTCACACGTTCGAAGAATTCTAAAATTATGGGATATAAACGTAAATCAGTGTATATAATCCCATAACTAAATTAATGACATGCTAAAGTTATAAAGGATGATCCGTCAAGGTTGTTATGACGATTTGAATATTCTAAACGCCTATTGACTATAATTTAGGGATCATTCATATTGATCAATAATTTAGTGAAACATTTATAATAGGTTAAGTTAACTTATTGGTGAAATTATTCTGATATTTGTAATAGAAGTCTGCCCATCCATGTAGCTACTAGCATTCACAATGGCGTTAGAAGTCTGCCTACCAGTGCGGCTACCAAGCTACACATAACAATATATTATCCCTGTAATACCCCAAAATTTTGTGAAAAATCATTTTTGTAAAATGATTTAATTTTGAAATATTTAGATTTAAATATGGTGAAGTCTCTGGAATAAATAGTGTGCAAGTATATGTGTGCACGTGCACACTGAAATGGCACAAGGAAGAACTCCAGATTTCTTGGATTTAAAACAAGAATTAAAGAGCAATACAGACATGATTTTGCAACATGGATATTTGATTTCTGGATCATCTTAGAAAAGAAAAGTAGGTTTTACTTTAAATCAGTAAACAAATTTTATTTAGAACCCAGAAGAGAAAATTATGTATATTAGTAAACCTGTATACATATAGGTACATATGCTTCTGAAATTAAAGAGAAATTAAAATAAGCTTAGATAAGATATGTGTACAAATATATAGATATTTTTAAGCACTGAAAAGTATATATATATATAAGCAAGTAAAACTATGACATTAAAATGACATGAAATGTGATACAAGTTAATGAGCTTGTATAGGCAAAAATAGCAAAGGGGATTTTCAGAAATAATTAAAATATAAAATAGGATAGTCACACTTTTAACATGACTAGGTTAGTGGCCATTTTCTGAAAAGTAAAAGAAAGAAAATGCAGCCTTTAAAAATTGGTTAATATGGCCGGGGTGTTATGAATGAAAAATGCATGATAGCCAGGACAGAAATGGAATTCTGTTTCAACAAAACCCTAGAGGAAAATGCATATAAATAGACAGTAGAATTGTCTTTACCCCGAGCTGCACAAAAATAAGAAAAGAAAAAAAAAATATTGAAAGGAAGGAGAAAACACTCAAACAAGAATTTTCTGGATTAATAAGAAGAAACATTTAGGTGAGTAATCTCACTAAGTTCATGGCATTAAGACCTGAGATGAGGCAGCCACTTTTTATTGCCATCTATATATATATATTTCTGATTTTGATGTATATGATTTCATCAATGCCTTTTTGGATGTCTTATTTTAAATCTGATATGATTTGATATGGATGATTTTGATGATCTTTGTTGGTTGAGACATTTGTCTTTGGATGAGTATCATACTGTTTTATTTATACTCATAAATGTTAAAGTTTAGGATCTTAACAACTATATAGAGAATACTCTCAGCTGTTATAGATCTATGGCATGGAAACTTTATGAAAATGATTGGAGCTGCATTATACTTGGTATAAGTGCTGAGGCTTGAAAAGAAAAATGTTAAGGGTGCAATAGAAATTTTCTAAGTGCTGAGCCCTTAATCAAATCAATAAGAAACCCACAAGCTAAAAATTATGATTGAACCAGATCTTGAATCTGAATCAATCATAAAGGCTTGCAGATCAATATAACATGCCATGCCTCTTTTACAGTTGAAAATGTTCTTATATTTTACTAAGATCAAGACATTTTGACCCCATTTAGGAAATAACTATCTGCTTATTTCTGAGGAGAATTATGCTAGGAAAGATTATGGATGTTTCCATGTTTGCAGTGACATGTTCACTTAGCATGTTTGATGTTAGGAAGTTAAGACAATACACTAGTAAATAAACTAGGGAAGGGAAGGCCAAGAAGACTGCTGGAATGCTTGTCATATTTGAAGTATGCAAGTTGGCACATGGTTTGTTTAAGCCCTGAGATCTTTGTGCAATGATGTGAATTAATTCATTGCAATGTGTCCCAGTGATTCCTTAATAGCAGATGAGGCAGGGATTTAAATTGAATATTACAACCTGTAAATGAAGAAATAGGAATATGGATATTTCTTAGGTTGAATGGTATGGAACCAAGATGATTCCAGTGAATGCAATTGTTGCAATAGATAATTATGTTTGCATGATTATGTATGCAAGTGAAAGAATGATAAATGAATATATCATACCTGAATCAACTTAATTATACTATGTTAAAGTAATTGATTGCAGAAATTTGCTTAAATAACAAGTTAGTACCCTTATATTCTCTATTGCTTAATGTCATGAATAAATTGATGTTACTCATACCAGATCATAGATCTGACCCTTGTTTGCTCATGGCATATGGGGTGTCTCATTTTAAAATGAGGCAGCCACTCATGCTCTTTCAGGTAACCCAGGCACTAAGTAAAAATGAAGTAATGGCTGTTATGGAGGAGTGAATGAACATGCTAGCTAGTTTCAATAAGAGCTTAAATTGATTATATCTGCATGTATTCAGGAAAAATTTTATGTTTCTAAGATTTCCAGTCATGTATTGAATATTTTATGGTTAGTGATCATGTTGCCCTTATGATCTGTAAAGTGTCAGATTAAAATTTGTTGTTCTGTTGAAATGGTTGTGTGTTAAGGTTTGATTTGTTTTTGAGGTAGTGTCTGAAATATAAACAAGAAAAATATGCTCAAGTATGTTCATATAAATAAAAATCTGGAAGAAATATACAATTATGTGATAGCATAATTTATATATGTATTAGCTAATCTTGTGACATAACAGAGCACTGAGTTTTAGAACAAAATCTGGTTTTAGCAAGAAGAAAACTTAAAGGATTTTATTATCTTTTACTGAAATGCTTTGTGAATAAGTTTGAATTCATTTCTGAATTGTATTGAGAAGAGTAAAATGTTTTCTTAAAGCTTTAGACAGAATGCAATGAAAGATATCTCCATTGCTTTGAACTAGTGTGGCAGATACAGGATTCATGAGTTATCCAGCTTCAAATAAATGAAGTATTGGTTGATCATGATAGATTGTTTTCTCAAAATAAAAATGCATTTCAAAGTTTCCCCCAGTTTTCTGGAAAATGAGCAGAGATATTGACATGTACATGTATATCTGTGTACATGTTGATATTTGAGCAAAAATATGATTATAAATTCTTAAAACAGTTGTAGGAATGGGTTTTAAAAAAAAAAATAGTAAAGTAAGAAGAATGGTTTTGTATGATAGGTTATAGGCCAACAATATATATATATGTACAAAGATAAGTAGGTATCAGATTTCAAACTATACAAAAAAAACAAAAATTGTGTTTGAACCGACCTGCATAGTACTCGAACTCGTGACCTCTTGTGTATAAGTTAGGCGCGTTTCCATTACGCCTAGATGTTGCTTGTGTTCACTTAGGATCCACTTTCTTTTATACTGAATCTAATATTATCCAGACTTTAACACAATCATCTATATTAAAAGCTTGTTTACTACTGATTATTACTTGATCATTTCTTAATTATAATGACAGACTGAAATACATGACTCCAGTGGATTTTATGGCCAAAAATCAAGATACAATAATTAAATCTGAATTGCTAAAAATCTAGATCAAACAGAATGTTCTTGTAAAAAAAAAAATATAAAGTATATACTCTGAACTTAAACAAGAAGAACACATACATCTTCATATGTATGTGTATGTTATTAGATATACACTGATATATTTATATTGGTAAGTTATTTTGATCCTGGATATATTTTGTTTATTGGAAAAAGAAAATGACCTTGGAAAATATATTTGTAATGAATGATATATCTATATATCATCTCTAAGTAAAAAAAAAAAATCCTTATGAAATTAGGATGGAAATAGGAGGGTCATTTCAATTTGGTATCAGAGCACTTGGTTGCATTGATTGTTAAGTATTATAGAAATGTATTATGTCTGTTTGTTTTGGATGAAATAATTTAGATAGGAAAATAGAAATTACAGAAGTACTCATAATATACTAGTACCATTTACCCAGAATTTAGTTACCAGACCATGGTAGGAAGAGGATCTCATCACAATGCAGGATCCAGTGCACCTCAAATGCTTGATATGCAAGAATTTGTGAGGGTTTTAAGAGATGGAATTGGGCATAGGCCTGAGAACCCACATGAAGAGCTTTCAAAACTACTGAAGACTTATTCCAATTTGGGAGGCAAGAGTTTTGAAGGGACTGAGAGTGTGATGGAAATTCAACCATGGTTGAGAACACTTGATAGGATTTTCAATGACATGCAGTTGGATGACCAAAGGAAGAGGCAAGTAGCTTCTAGACAACTGAAAGGGGTAGCTTTAAGCTGGTGGGAGGTGATCATAGCTGGAAGAAATGAAAATGAAATCACTTGGAATCAGTTCAAGGAGATGTTGGAGGCAAGATTTGTACCAGCATCAGCCAAGACCATTTTGCTTGAAGAATTTATCAAACTTAGGCAGGGAACTTTGAATGTCACTGAATACACTCAAAAGTTTGAGGGGCTATCTAATTATGGAGCAATGCTAGTGGCAGATGAAGCATCCAAGAATGATAGGTATATAAAAGGACTAAACCCAGGACTTAGCAGAGCTATGCTACCATATGCAGATAGAACATTTGATCAAGTAATTGATCTGGCTTTGAAACTGGAACAACATGACAAAGAAAGAGAGAAATATAGGAATTTTAAGAGCAACAACAAGAAGGATAAGGGAAGATATCACCCTTATGATAAAAAGAAGGAGGAGGCAGACAACAGGAAGAGTAAAGATACAAAAGCCAATGATACTAAGAAGAAATTGGTTTGCCATCATTGTGGAAAAGAAGGACACATCAAACCAAGGTGCCCAGAGTTGAAAGGAGGAGCCTTCAAATGCTACCTATGTGGGAAGGAGGGGCATATGAAGAGGAACTGCCCTGAGAATAAACAGCAAGGGAAATTGGCAACTTTGGAAGGAAAAGGCAAATCTGCAGTGAAAATTGATGCTGAAAATCATGGCCAAGTGGAAGGTACATTACTCATTTGTGCCATACCCATACCAGTAGTATATGATACTGGAGCAACACACTCTTTGATTTCCTATGAATTAGTTAAAGTGTTAAAATTAAACTGCATATTGGTTGAAACCCCATTGCTTGTACAAAGTCCCCTAGGGAGTTCTAGTGTTTTGAACATGAATTGTGTGGATGTGGAGTTAAACATAGGAGGAAATATTTTTATCTCCAATTTATATGTTTTAAATTACCCAAATATAGGAGTTATATTGGGGGTAGATTGGTTAAGGCAATTCAAAGCCATAATTAATTTAGACTCATCCACCATATCATTGCAAAATTCTAAAGGCCAGAGAATCACAGTTCTATGTGAAATAGCTAAGGAAGGGAAATTGTATCATTTAGTTGACTTAGGAAAAGATCTGAGTGAACTAACCATTGAAGAAATTCCCATAGTTAATGAATACTTGGATGTGTTTGGGGAAGTTAAGGGTGTTCCACACCACAGACCAGTTGAGTTCCAAATTAATCTCATTCCAGGAGCAAGCCCAATAATCAAGAAACCTTATAGAATGGGGCCAAGTGAACTGAAAGAATTGAAAAATCAGTTGGAAGAATTAGAAGGCAAGGGATTTATAAGGCCAAGCAATTCCTGCTGGGGTTCTCCAGTAGTGTTTGTAAGAAAACATGATGGTACCTTGAGAATGTGCATAGATTACAGGGAACTAAATAAAGTAACCATCAAGAATAAATACCCATTGCCTAGAATAGATGATCTCTTTGACCAACTCAGTGAAGCTAAAATATTTTCTAGATTAGACTTAGCATCAGGATTCCATCAAATGAAGGTTGAAGACTCAAGTGTTAAGTATACTGCATTTAACACAAGATATGGCTTATATGAATTTTTGGTTATGCCATTTGGTTTGACAAATGCTCCTTCATATTTTGTTGATTTGATGAATAGAATATTTAGAGATTATTTAGACAAGTTTGTACTGATTTTTATTGATGACATTTTGATTTATTCCAAGACAGTGGAAGAGCATAAAAATCATTTGCATTTAGTTTTGTCAAGGCTAAGGGAAAATGATTTAAAGGCAAAATTTTCAAAATGTGCATTTTGGAAAGAAGAAGTGCATTTCCTTGGGCATGTTATCTCTGCCAAAGGAATATCAGTAAACCCTAACAAGGTAGTGGCAATCCAAGCATGGAAAAGGCCTAGCACCATCAGTGAGATTAGATCATTTATGGAGATGGCAGGATATTATAGGAGATTTATAAAAGATTTCTCAAAAATATCATCACCACTTACCAATTTAACTAGAAAGAACCAAGCCTTTGTATGGACAGAAAAATGTGAGCAAGCTTTTATCAAAATAAAAGAAGCCCTGATTAATGCACCAGTATTGAGAGTGCCAGAAGGAAATGAAAATTTGGTTGTATACACTGATGCAAGTGGCTCTGGGTTAGGGGCTGTGTTGATGCAGCAAGACCAGGTGGTAGCCTATGCATCTAGGCAATTAAAGCCACATGAAACCAGGTATGCAACCCATGATCTTGAACTAGCAGCAGTTGTGTATGCTTTGAAACTTTGGAGACATTATTTGTTAGGTGCCAAATTCATTTTGTACACTGATCATAAGGCACTGAAATATTTATTCTCACAAAAAGATTTGAATATGAGGCAACATAGATGGGTAGAGTTCCTAGCTGCCTATGATCTAGATATACTGTATACACCAGGCAAGGCAAATAAGGTTGCAGATGCCTTGAGTAGACAACATGCCAAAGTAGCCATGTTGATGATGGAAGAGTTTAAGGATTTGTCTATACTTACTGATTTGGAAATTGAGGAAAACAGTAAGGTACAAATGATGTCCATTGAAGAAGGTGAAGGTAAAGGAAAATTAAGTATGATATCTCTGCAATCAGATTTACTTCTTAAGATTGGGCAAATGCAGGAACAAGACCTAAACATAGTGGAAAAGAAAATGCTCATATCAAAAGGGGAGGAAGTAATAAATTATCAAGTTGATAAAAATGGTTATTTGAGGAATAAAAATAGGATATGTGTTCCAGAAAATATAGAATTGAAAGAGGAAATATTAAATGAGTACCATAGGAGTAAGTACTCCATACACCCAGGTAGCACCAAGATGTATCAAAATTTGAAAAGAAATCTTTGGTGGAAGGGGATGAAGTCAGATGTGGCCAGATATGTTGCAAGGTGCATGACTTGCCAACAAGTCAAGGCAGAGACACAAAGGCCATCAGGACTATTGCAACCCCTTAGCATACCACAGTGGAAGTGGGAGGATATATCTATGGATTTCATAGATGGTCTGCCTAGATCTAAGAAGGGAAACACAAGTATATGGGTAATAGTGGATAGGCTAACTAAGGTAGCACATTTTATCCCAGTTAAAACAGGAAGAAATGCTCCAAAATTGGCTCAAATATTCATGAAAGAGGTAGTAAAGTTGCATGGCATACCCAAAACCATTGTGAGTGATAGGGATACCATCTTCACCTCAAGGTTTTGGAAAAGTTTTCAAGAAGCTATGGGGAGTGAATTGTGCTTAAGCACTGCCTACCATCCACAATCAGATGGTCAAACTGAGGTGGTGAACAAAGTCTTAGAGGATTTGTTGAGAGCATGTACACTGGACTTTGGAGGCAACTGGGAAGACCACCTCCATCTAGCTGAATTCACATACAATAACAGTTACCAAAGCACCATAGGGATGGCACCATTTGAAGCCTTATATGGCAAGCCATGTTTATCACCTATATGCTGGGTAGAGACTGGAGAAAGGGCTATTCTTGGACCTGAATATATTAAAGAAACTACAGAGAAAATTGGGATAATAAGAAAAAGAATAGCAGCAGCTCAAGATAGGCAAAAGAAATTTGCAGATAGGAAGAGAAAGCAAGTGGAATATAAAGTGGGAGACTTTGTTTTCATCAAGATTTCACCTATGAAGAAAGTCATGAGATTTGGCAAGCAAGGTAAGCTTACACCAAGGTATGTTGGACCCTATAAAATTCTGGAAAGAATTGGTTCATTGGCTTACAAATTAGAACTGCCAGAGGAAATGAAAGCAATGCATAATGTTTTTCATGTGTCCCAACTTAGAAAATGGGTACATGATAAAGAAGACATTTTGGAAGAGCCTACCAAAATTCAAATAAACCCTGACTTGGTTTATGAAAAAGAACCAGTGGGGATTATAGCCAAGGAAGAAAAGAAATTAAGGAGCAAAACCTTGAAACTAGTTAAGATCCAGTGGAGTAGTGATCCTAATGACTGCACATGGGAGTTAGAGGATAAGATTAGAATGGATTATCCTAAGCTTTTTGCAAATTAAAAGGTAAATTTTTTTTTTCTGGAAAAATTTGTTATGCATGGTTGATATGGCTGAATTTGTTTGCTTATGCATATGTTTGATAAGTTTTCAGAAAATGATGCTTGATATAAATGTTAGAAAAATTGTGAGGACACAATTCCTAAAAGGAGGGGTGAATGTAATACCCCAAAATTTTGTGAAAAATCATTTTTGTAAAATGATTTAATTTTGAAATATTTAGATTTAAATATGGTGAAGTCTCTGGAATAAATAGTGTGCAAGTATATGTGTGCACGTGCACACTGAAATGGCACAAGGAAGAACTCCAGATTTCTTGGATTTAAAACAAGAATTAAAGAGCAATACAGACATGATTTTGCAACATGGATATTTGATTTCTGGATCATCTTAGAAAAGAAAAGTAGGTTTTACTTTAAATCAGTAAACAAATTTTATTTAGAACCCAGAAGAGAAAATTATGTATATTAGTAAACCTGTATACATATAGGTACATATGCTTCTGAAATTAAAGAGAAATTAAAATAAGCTTAGATAAGATATGTGTACAAATATATAGATATTTTTAAGCACTGAAAAGTATATATATATATATATATATAAGCAAGTAAAACTATGACATTAAAATGACATGAAATGTGATACAAGTTAATGAGCTTGTATAGGCAAAAATAGCAAAGGGGATTTTCAGAAATAATTAAAATATAAAATAGGATAGTCACACTTTTAACATGACTAGGTTAGTGGCCATTTTCTGAAAAGTAAAAGAAAGAAAATGCAGCCTTTAAAAATTGGTTAATATGGCCGGGGTGTTATGAATGAAAAATGCATGATAGCCAGGACAGAAATGGAATTCTGTTTCAACAAAACCCTAGAGGAAAATGCATATAAATAGACAGTAGAATTGTCTTTACCCCGGGCTGCACAAAAATAAGAAAAGAAAAAAAAAATATTGAAAGGAAGGAGAAAACACTCAAACAAGAATTTTCTGGATTAATAAGAAGAAACATTTAGGTGAGTAATCTCACTAAGTTCATGGCATTAAGACCTGAGATGAGGCAGCCACTTTTTATTGCCATCTATATATATATATTTCTGATTTTGATGTATATGATTTCATCAATGCCTTTTTGGATGTCTTATTTTAAATCTGATATGATTTGATATGGATGATTTTGATGATCTTTGTTGGTTGAGACATTTGTCTTTGGATGAGTATCATACTGTTTTATTTATACTCATAAATGTTAAAGTTTAGGATCTTAACAACTATATAGAGAATACTCTCAGCTGTTATAGATCTATGGCATGGAAACTTTATGAAAATGATTGGAGCTGCATTATACTTGGTATAAGTGCTGAGGCTTGAAAAGAAAAATGTTAAGGGTGCAATAGAAATTTTCTAAGTGCTGAGCCCTTAATCAAATCAATAAGAAACCCACAAGCTAAAAATTATGATTGAACCAGATCTTGAATCTGAATCAATCATAAAGGCTTGCAGATCAATATAACATGCCATGCCTCTTTTACAGTTGAAAATGTTCTTATATTTTACTAAGATCAAGACATTTTGACCCCATTTAGGAAATAACTATCTGCTTATTTCTGAGGAGAATTATGCTAGGAAAGATTATGGATGTTTCCATGTTTGCAGTGACATGTTCACTTAGCATGTTTGATGTTAGGAAGTTAAGACAATACACTAGTAAATAAACTAGGGAAGGGAAGGCCAAGAAGACTGCTGGAATGCTTGTCATATTTGAAGTATGCAAGTTGGCACATGGTTTGTTTAAGCCCTGAGATCTTTGTGCAATGATGTGAATTAATTCATTGCAATGTGTCCCAGTGATTCCTTAATAGCAGATGAGGCAGGGATTTAAATTGAATATTACAACCTGTAAATGAAGAAATAGGAATATGGATATTTCTTAGGTTGAATGGTATGGAACCAAGATGATTCCAGTGAATGCAATTGTTGCAATAGATAATTATGTTTGCATGATTATGTATGCAAGTGAAAGAATGATAAATGAATATATCATACCTGAATCAACTTAATTATACTATGTTAAAGTAATTGATTGCAGAAATTTGCTTAAATAACAAGTTAGTACCCTTATATTCTCTATTGCTTAATGTCATGAATAAATTGATGTTACTCATACCAGATCATAGATCTGACCCTTGTTTGCTCATGGCATATGGGGTGTCTCATTTTAAAATGAGGCAGCCACTCATGCTCTTTCAGGTAACCCAGGCACTAAGTAAAAATGAAGTAATGGCTGTTATGGAGGAGTGAATGAACATGCTAGCTAGTTTCAATAAGAGCTTAAATTGATTATATCTGCATGTATTCAGGAAAAATTTTATGTTTCTAAGATTTCCAGTCATGTATTGAATATTTTATGGTTAGTGATCATGTTGCCCTTATGATCTGTAAAGTGTCAGATTAAAATTTGTTGTTCTGTTGAAATGGTTGTGTGTTAAGGTTTGATTTGTTTTTGAGGTAGTGTCTGAAATATAAACAAGAAAAATATGCTCAAGTATGTTCATATAAATAAAAATCTGGAAGAAATATACAATTATGTGATAGCATAATTTATATATGTATTAGCTAATCTTGTGACATAACAGAGCACTGAGTTTTAGAACAAAATCTGGTTTTAGCAAGAAGAAAACTTAAAGGATTTTATTATCTTTTACTGAAATGCTTTGTGAATAAGTTTGAATTCATTTCTGAATTGTATTGAGAAGAGTAAAATGTTTTCTTAAAGCTTTAGACAGAATGCAATGAAAGATATCTCCATTGCTTTGAACTAGTGTGGCAGATACAGGATTCATGAGTTATCCAGCTTCAAATAAATGAAGTATTGGTTGATCATGATAGATTGTTTTCTCAAAATAAAAATGCATTTCAAAGTTTCCCCCAGTTTTCTGGAAAATGAGCAGAGATATTGACATGTACATGTATATCTGTGTACATGTTGATATTTGAGCAAAAATATGATTATAAATTCTTAAAACAGTTGTAGGAATGGGTTTTAAAAAAAAAATAGTAAAGTAAGAAGAATGGTTTTGTATGATAGGTTATAGGCCAACAATATATATATATGTACAAAGATAAGTAGGTATCAGATTTCAAACTATACAAAAAAAACAAAAATTGTGTTTGAACCGACCTGCATAGTACTCGAACTCGTGACCTCTTGTGTATAAGTTAGGCGCGTTTCCATTACGCCTAGATGTTGCTTGTGTTCACTTAGGATCAACTTTCTTTTATACTGAATCTAATATTATCCAGACTTTAACACAATCATCTATATTAAAAGCTTGTTTACTACTGATTATTACTTGATCATTTCTTAATTATAATGACAGACTGAAATACATGACTCCAGTGGATTTTATGGCCAAAAATCAAGATACAATAATTAAATCTGAATTGCTAAAAATCTAGATCAAACAGAATGTTCTTGTAAAAAAAAAAATATAAAGTATATACTCTGAACTTAAACAAGAAGAACACATACATCTTCATATGTATGTGTATGTTATTAGATATACACTGATATATTTATATTGGTAAGTTATTTTGATCCTGGATATATTTTGTTTATTGGAAAAAGAAAATGACCTTGGAAAATATATTTGTAATGAATGATATATCTATATATCATCTCTAAGTAAAAAAAAAAAATCCTTATGAAATTAGGATGGAAATAGGAGGGTCATTTCAATCCCTTAGTTGAATATTCAATATTTATTGTTTAGAGATATTTAATTACATATCGATGTATTTAATAAGATAGTATATTATTCTGAGTAGTAAAATTCCGTAAGATACTCTTATTGGAAATATAACATTTCTACACATTGCCAAGTTTTATTATGTACATTAGATAGTTTTATAAAGTACACATTTGACCACTTTATTATGTACAAAAAATAATTAAGGTCAAGTACACTTTTCCAGTTTTATAGTGTACAAATGATAATTTGGGATTAAATACACATCACCATTTCTATTGCGTGTACATGAGTATTTTGATATTTTGCTCATTTTCCAATTTTATTATGTACAATTAACAAGTTTAGCGATATACACATTTCCTAATTTATCGTGTATATTATAGAGTTTGGATAAGGATAAAGATTTAGAATAACAATGAATTACCAAAGAAAATAATTGGGTAGACAACTTGACAATTGAATAATTGATTTAGTGATTGTGATTCAATATACTATGTAAAGTGGCAGATAGGATTCTAACATTAGATAATATAGGCTATCTGTGTGTTAGTACCCTATCTATACTCAACATTATAATCTGATGATCAATTAATTATAAATTAAGTATCAGGACATTACCACGAGCAATGGAATCCCATAAGCTACCCAAATTGGTTCACTCGTGACATAAATTTGTTGTCGATATGGTTATCAAATATTTGAATATATGTTACAAGTATAAATTTAAATACTACACTAAGGGTAGGAATATTATGCCTATGAATTAAATCAGTGCATGGTTGATAATGTTGAATATGGTCCATACTAGAATTTACATAGATGTGCCTTGTTTATGTCAAAAATATATTATATTATTGTTACTAACAAGATGTTGTAGGAAAATACTGCATCTTGCTATTAAGGCACTATAATATTGTCTCCTTTGTATATTGATGCTCTGTTTATTACCACCTGTTGATTATTTACATGTATACATACGTTTATATAGTTATTTTGTGATATTGCATGGGTTTTGGGGGTAGTGAGTACGATGAGATAGGCTCTTGGTGATTAGATTTGTACCAAGTATATCTTGTGAGATCCACTCGATATAAGAATATTTTTGGTGGGAAATTCTAGTATAATACCTGAAAGGCTAATATCCATCTTAGCCGACTGACCATGGGATAGCGCCCCAGGTCAGTGATGAGTTAGTCCTGTTGTCTCCGGTCAAACAGTTTGCTACTCAGGCTTTTCCTAGGATTTTGATCGATAGTGCAATATATTAAATGAAGACATTATTATGATTTTGAGTGTTATTTTGGATAGCAAAGAGATTGTGGTTGTGTGGGGACGCCCACCATTTGGGTAAATAAGTACTATCTCCTATTTACATACTGAAGATTTCCAACAAATATGATTTTGCACTGATTTTGGAAAATGGAATTTTCAAAAATCTAAGGAACACACTTTGGAAATCCTTTAGAAAATGATTTTGAAGATAACAGAGCAAATGAAATGTGAAAACTTAAATAAACAGGTGTAGACATTAAAGACAATAAATGTGTATTATGAGATGAGTGGGGTAGATTAGTGTGTTGTGTGACATTTACCTATGTACCCTGATGATTTGATTATGCATTGATTATCTACATCATTATATCAAAAAGGACTAGAGTGAAATGTTAAGAATAGTTACCCCTAATTTGTCCACGCTACTAAGTGTGACTTCTGTGTTGTATCAACATACTTCACATAGGTAGATGTCGTATAATTATGCAAAACACACTAGTTTTACTCAATCCATGTTGAAAGTCTAGTTAGCCTCCGTACTCCAGGAATATCACATTAGGAAGCATGTAGATAGAATTTTTAATCCACATTATGCGAAGGAGTTGTGATATTTTATCATATATATAGCTGTGTGTGTGCGCGTGCGTGCGCTCACACCCGTGTGTATGCGCGCGTGCGTGTGTCACAGGTGCGTGTGCGCGTGTGCTAACTCTATGATGCAAGTGAAGAGCATGAAATCACACAATATCTAGTTTTCTAGCTCATTTAGTTGTTATCTGCTTGTATGTTATGTTATGCTTGATTATTATTATTATTATTATTATTATTATTATTATTATTATTATATATTATATATTATGGTATTATCATTGTGATTGTAGGTAACTCCATTATATGATTACCCTTAATTGGGCTATATACCAATTAATAGTGAAAACAATACGTTGGGTTTGATCCTGCAATGGGTACGCAGGCAGCTGCATTTGTGTCATGACACATTCCACTTTTTTAATATCATGTATTTGTGTGCACATATTTGTGTAATGAGATTGCATGATAAGTTGATATTAATTTCTACTTTGGAAAAGAGCAAAGAGAACCACTATTGATGAGCGTTTATCCATGGAAGACAATATAGTTGGCAACACCACTGTGAGTTTTGCCTATGATTTTATACCGCAAGATGATTAAAGTACGTCTATTAGTTAATAACAATACATCACCCCAAGATGACAAGTTGATATTAATTTCTACTTTGGAAAAGAGCAAAGAGAACCACTATTGATGAGAGTTTATCCGTGGAAGACAATATAGTGGGGAACACCACTGTGAGTTCTGCCTATGATTTTATACCACAAGATGATTAAAGTACGTTTATTAGTTAATAACAATACATCACTTGTAACATCCCCTTACTTGGAGGCCCAAACTAACGGCTACGGATGCTGCAGTCATCCATAGTTATTAATCTTCGACGACCAAATACGACGGTGGTAGCTACATTGGTACATAGATCACAAGAATATGGAAAAAAACTTAACAATTTAAAAACATGTTTCCACATTCAAATTAAAACATTTCATATTCATCACATAATCCCAAAACGTTAACCATGTTGGGCAAAATATAATCATTACACATACACCAAGAGCAACATATGAAGATGCCTCCTTGGTTGATTAGAGTATATAGTAAGGCTAATAAATCTGACTTTACATCCAAATACACAGCAGAAAAGAAAACTCTAAATAACTAGCTGCCTCCTGCATGGAAGCTTTATTGGTCTAAGAAAACCTGAAAACCCTAAACCTCAAACTACTCAAAATCAATTGAGTACCCGAGAGTTTAAGGGAAAAACAAAAACTTCGAGTCAGACATAAAGCCTAGTATAAATAATAGTCTATCATCTCCAACCAAATGAATATCTAGTGAGATCACGCCGCTTAGCGGAACGGATTTTCCCCTCACTGGTATCCTAATTTTTTTATAAAACCATATTCTGTGCTCCTGCATCCACAATGGTTAAAAACATAGTGTTTCAATACATTATGATGATATGCAAAACAAGCAAATCAAATCTGGATCACTCATCTCCATTCATTCTGACTATCTGTCTTAATTATAGTTTCTAGGATTAATTACTATTAACCTAATAGTTTTCATGGGCTAATTAATAACTAGTTAAACATTTAAGAACCCCCTGTCCAATTACATAGTTTTCATGGGCTTACTATGAACCTGTCTATTTGACATCTTCATTACACATAGTTTTCATGGGCTAACTATGAACCTATTGGCCCCTGCCAATATCATACAGTTTTCTTGGGCTTACTGGAAACCTATCAGTCCCTGCCAATATCTTTCCTTTATATTTTACTCATTCGGAAATTTATTCAATTTATATTCAATACTGGGTTAACCCAACTGGTTCTGCTACCATTTTTCCCAAATTACAGTTATGGGTCCTTTATAAAGTGAATATGTTCATATTAGAAGAAGCAATATAACAACACAGCAATACCACTCATGTGGGTTTAATTTATCAAAGATGGATTCCTCTTTAACCATTGTAAAAACTCCTTTAATATAGCCATGGTTTTTCCTTTAAAAATATAGAGTTTCGGTCATAAAACCTTTCGATAACTTCGAATTCTAGCTTTCGACTTCATAGGGTAACCTCCTTCGAAAGCTCTTAAAAACATTAGGCGCCTGCTTTATAATACTTTAAATTCAACCTTTCGAAAATATAAAACTTAATCAAAAGAAAACAATTTTACAGCCCCTTCGAAAGTATCAAGGCAAACAAAATCAAGCAAACATATTCGAAAGCAAAGAAAACAACCCCTTTCGGAAATATAAAACTTTGTTTTAGCCATAACTTTTTATAGGTGGAGAATTAAGGTCTCTAATTTATTCCATCGTGTTCAAATGATGGTTTACCTTTCCGTAGAGTGGTCACAATAGAAAAATGGGCTTACGATTAGAAAGTTATGCCTATTTGAAGTTTTTCAAACAAAGCTGGGAAAAAAAATGCTACAAAAGGGTTTCCGTAGCGTTTACAACTACAACCCGAAGGTAGCCAGTAGCTTCCGGCAAGGCCGCAGGGTTGCTTTCGGCAAGGCCGAAGGGTTGCTTTCGGCAAGGTCGGACGGTTCACCAAAAACGCTACCAAAAGGTCCAGAAATGCAGCGGAAGGTTCTGTGACGAAAGGTTATCTATGCGGAAAGTATTAATGACGAAAGGTTCATCAAAAACGCTGCAGAAAGCTGCAGAAATGCTGCGGAAGGTTTAATGATGATGGTTTATCTATGCGGAAGGTTTTAATGATGAAAGGTTCATCAAAAACGCTGCAGAAAGCTGCAGAAATGTTGCGGAAGGTTTAATGATGAAAGGTTCATCAAAAACGCTGCAGAAAGCTACAGAAATGCTGCGAAAGGTTCTATGAATAAAGGTTATCCTACGGAAGGTATTAATGACGAATGGTTCATCAAAAACACTGCAGAAAGCTGCAGAAATGCTATGGAAGGTTTAATGACGAAGGTTTATCTATGCGGAAGGTTTTAACGACGAAAAGTTCATCAAAACGCTGCAGAAAGCTGCAAAAATGTTGCGGAAGGTTTAATGACGAAAGGTTCATCAAAAAGACTGCAAAAAGCTGCAGAAATGTTGCAGAAGGTTTAATGAGGAAAGTTTCATCAAAAGACTGCAAAAAGCTGCAGAAATGTTGCAGAAGGTTTAATGAGGAAAGGTTCGTCAAAAAGGCTGCAGAAAGCTGCAAAATTGCTGCGGAAGGTTTAATGACGAAGAGTTATATTTGCGGAAGGTTTTAATGACGAAAGGTTCATCGAAAAGGCTGCAGAAAGCTGCAGAAATACTGCGGAAGGTTTAATGACGAAGGGTTTAGATTCTAAGGTGGAAGGTTCAGTGGCAGCATCGTAAATATCTTGAAAACTGCCACACATAGTCTTTGTCGAATTTCTATTGGTTAATAACATACTTTATCAATTCTGTATCAAATTTCTATTTGTTAAAGACACATCTTTGCAGAAAATCTGCTACAGATCAGAGTTATTATTATAGAAATTTATTTTCAAAGTAATTAATTATATTAATAGTTTAATATAATTATTAAGCCTTTTTAGCTTAGAAAATTTATAATAAACCGAAATCACTTGGGAAAAATCTCAAAAATTCACCAAAAATTTAAAATAACATTTTCTTCATCATATAAAAATTCCGAGGTAAAATTTATTATTTTATTATTTTTAATAATTAAAACCCGAAATAAATGCCTTTTGCACCTTAGGAAATTCATAAAATATTCCTATTAACTCCAAAAATTATGAAATTAAAAACAGATCTCCAAAATTACGTTTAACATAACATAACCAAAAATCAAACCATTTGGAGGTCATTTGCTAAGGGTTTTTACTTTAAAACCCATCATTTTAATTCCATAATGACGCAGCGGATATTTCAAAATGATGTAAATCGGTGAAAGTAGCAGTCGATGAATTGATGAATGCTGAATTGCCCGAATTCGTTGATCCGAAGATACCGAACTCTAGCTATCTCGAACTCGTTGATCGCGCACGATACCGGGTTCAAAGATCTTCAATTCTTCAAGCGTTGATCAAGCGCACTTGATTCCGCGAATCGGCTTCTACAATCGTTGAATCGAGCGCACTCGATTATCCGAAAGAGGAGATAGGAGATTACACTCAACTACCAATTTGGAATGAAAGCACAAAGCAATCAAAAGAGAATTTTATTCAAAAATCAACAACCTTTACAAATGACTTCACTTGCCTATTTATAGGCTACAACACACCAAAACAGAAAAGTACAAGTCATAAGTCGGCAACCGACTTATCAACCTTGCCGACTTAACATAAGTCGCCTTATTTACAACACAGTTCCGAAAGCTTAAAAATATTACAAGTATTTAGGTCGGTTCCGAGTTATAGCTTCCGACCTACGACTTAGCCTAACTCGGTGACGACTTAAGGCACAACCGATACAACCCTTGCCTTCAAACAGAACGACTTAAGAAACTATTTACAACACACCGACTTACAACAGAAAATACAAACAGACCCTCCTTAAGTCGTTGCCGACTTACAACATACCGACTTACAAACAGACCCGCTTAATTCGTTGCCGACTTAACAGCTCTACACGACTCAACTATTAACGACTTAAGAATAGCGGTCCAGATTAACTCGGCATCAAGATCAACGGCAACAGCTTCAGCAACTTAAAACATGCGGCATCTCAAAAGAACCAATGGTGGAGGTTAACTCGGCAGAGGAATCAACGGCATCAGGGCTTTCGCGACTTAAAATTTCGACCGACTTAAATAAGTCGTAACTCGGTGCCGACCTATCACTTTTCTTAAGTCGGGGTCGACTTAACACTTGTGCCTTGTAACTCGGTGCCGACTCATCACCTTCCTTAAGTCGGTGTTGACTTAACACTTGTGCCTTGTAACTCGGTGCCGACTCATCACCTTCCTTAAGTCGGTGCCGACTTAAATCCGCTTCGTTAAGTCGCAACCTTGAAGCAATGTCCCCTTTGTTTTTCCAGTTGAGTCGGAGACGACTCATCACCGCCTTCTTAAGTCGGTTACGACTTATGCCTTCATCCCAGTTGAGTCGGTCACGACTCATGTCTGTTTTCTTAACTCGTAGATGACTCATAGCTCCTTCCATAAGTCGCCTACGACTTATGCCTTCATCTCCGGTCTGAGCTACATCATCCTCCCCATGTTGAGAGAAATTCGACCTCGAATTTGCACTCTCTTCATCCCCAACAAACTCATCCCCATGATATGGTACGAGATGCTTAACATTGAATACGTCAGACGTATACACATCATCCGGCAGCTTTAGTTTATAAGCATTTTCATTGATTCGTTTCACAACTTCCACCGGACCAATTTTCCTGGCTTTCAACTTGTTATAAGCGCCCACTGGAAAACGATCTTTTGTTAATACTGCATAAACCAAATCCCCTTCATTAAACTCAACATTTCGTCGTTTCAAATCTGCAGCTCGTTTATATTTCTCATTTGCTTTCTCTAATCGTTCTTGAACGATTTTATGACACTCCGTCAGCCCTTCAACAAAATCAGCAGCTTTCTTAATTGTCCCCTTCAAGTGTGGTATCATCGTTAAATCTAACGGCCCCTTCGGTAAACTTGAATAAACAATCTGGAACGGACTGAACCCAGTACTTCGATTCACTGCATGATTATGGGCAAACTCTGCCTGGCATAACTTCACGTCCCAACTCTTCAGATTATCTTGCACAAGACATCTCAACAAGTTTCCCAATGATCTGTTAACCACCTCAGTCTGTCCGTCCGTTTGCGGGTGATAAGCACTACTAAATTTCAGCTTCGTTCCCACCATTTTCCACAAACTCAACCAAAAGTGACTCAGAAATCGAGTATCTCTATCCGACACAATAGATTCTGGCAATCCATGTAGTCGATAGATCTCCTTGAAAAACAACTGAGCAACATGAACCGCATCTGCCGTCTTCTTACAAGCAATAAAATGTGCCATTTTTGAAAATCTGTCAACCACCACATAAATGGAATCATTACCACGCTGCGTTCTTGGCAACCCCAACACGAAGTCCATACTCACATCAACCCATGGTTTAGTGGGTACCGGTAACGGCATATATAAACCCGCATTAGTCGCAGTTCCTTTCGAAACTTGACAGATATGGCATCTTTCAACAAATCTTTCCACCTCTTTCCTCATTGATGGCCAAAAGTAGGACTGTGAAATCAACTGTAAGGTACGATCTCTTCCAACATGTCCTTCTTCGTGTAACTCCTTGATAATCTTCATTCTCAGACTACCCTCCGGTATGCACAATCGACTTCCTTTAAAAAGAAAACCATCTATCATCAAAAACTCATCCGTCTTTCCCTCCTTAACTTTATCAACAAACTTCATGAAGTAAGGATCTTCAACAAATAATTCCGGCAACATTTCAAACCCCGTCACTTCAACTTTCAGCGTAGTCAACAAATGACTCCTCCTACTCAAAGCATCAGCCACTCGATTTGTCACCCCTGACTTGTGTTTCACAACAAAAGTAAACTGTTGCAGATATGCAATCCACGATGCATGTCTCGCTAAAATCTTGTCTTGCCCTTGCAAATGCTTCAATGCTTCATGATCAGTGTAAAGAACAAACTCCTTCTGAAATAGATAGTGTCTCCAGTGTTTGATAGATTGTACAACAGCATAAAACTCCACGTCATATGTACTGTACCGCATCTTCGCTCCTGACAACTTCTCACTGAAATATGCAATTGGACGTCCCTTCTGACTCAACACCCCTCCAATCCCAACCTTGGATGCATCAGTGTGTAGTTCAAACACTAACTGAAAATCAGGTAACACTAGAATTGGTGCAGTCGTCAGCAACTCCTTGATCTTCCCAAAAGCACTCCCTGCTTCCTCTGACCATGTAAATTGTTTACCCTTCATACAATCAGTAACAGGTGCCATCACACTACTGAAGTGTGGTATAAACCTTCGATAGAATGAAGCCAACCCATGAAAACTACGAACTTCCGTTATCGTCTTGGGCTGCGGCCAATTTCTGATCGCCTCAACTTTACTTTGGTCAACCTGTATTCCTTTCTCTGAAACAACATACCCCAGAAATAAAACACTGTGCGTCATGAACACGCATTTCTTCGTTGCAGCATAAAACTGTTCTTGTCGTAACACCATAAGCACTTCTCTAAGATGATTCAGATGTTCCTCTGAACTCCCACTGTAAATCAGAATATCATCAAAATACACCACCACAAATTTCCCAATGAATGGTCGAAAAATCTGATTCATCACCCTCATAAAAGTACTTGGTGCATTTGATAAACCAAATGGCATGACTAACCATTCGTATAGACCCTCCCTGGTTTTAAAAGCAGTCTTCCACTCATCTCCTGGTCTGATACGAATTTGATGATATCCGCTCTTCAAATCAATCTTCGAAAATATAGTAGCTCCGCTTATTTGATCCAGCAAGTCATCCAACCTTGGCATTGGAAATCTATATCTCACAGTAATCTTATTCAATGCTCGACTGTCAGTGCACATCCTCCACGTCCCATCCTTCTTGGGTACCAATAAAGCTGGTACAGCACAAGGACTCAGACTCTCCTGCACACGCCCCTGCTCAAGCAATTCCTCTACCTGCCTCCGTAATTCTTCATGTTCCTTCGGACTCATTCGATAATGTGGTCGGTGTGGCAACACAGCACCTGGAACAAGATCTATCTGATGTTGTATATCTCTCAACGGTGGCAACTCCGTTGGTAATTCTTCTGGAAATACATCGTCAAATTCTTTCAAAATTGGTTTAACTTCTTCTGGAATTTCAACTTCTTCACTACTCTCATGCCCAATTAACAAGAATACATCTGGTTCTTCCTCAACCTCCTTAACAAACTCCTTTAAAGTCAATAAAGTTTTCAGCTCTTCAATTTCTTCTGACTTACTTTCTTCTTGTGATCTCTTCTTCGGAACTAAGATAATCTTCGTGCCTTTAAACATAAAACTGTAGCTATTGGTCCGACCGTCATGTAGTACTGCTCGATCATATTGCCATGGTCTTCCCAATAATAAGTGGCAAACATCCATCTCTACGACATCACACCATATTTCATCTTTGTATTTCTTCCCAATAGAGAATGGTACACGAACTCGTCTATCCACTTTCACTTCTCCTCCTTTTCTCAACCATGCTAACTTGTATGGACTCGGATGTTTCTCTGTCTTCAATTTCAACTTTGTCACAGCTTCGGTTGAAATAATATTATCACAGCTTCCTGCGTCGATCACAAACTTACACACCTTCCCCAGAATAGTACATGTTGACTGAAAGATATTACTCCTCAACCAACTAGCTTCCTCCTGCTTTGGTGTTAAACACGATCTCCTCAGCATTAGGTTACAACCTTCGTCCCCTGACGCAATATCCTGCTCATCCTCCTCAGCTGGATTAGAACAATCTCCATCAACATCCTCATCGTCAACTTCTGCAATCATGGTTCTCTTCTTTGGCTTTGGACACTCACTGCTTTTATGACCCAATTCCTGACAATTGTAACATTTGAAACCATTGTTAACCCTTGTCTTCTCAGCCTCCTTCACCACTGGTCTACTGATAGGTTTAGAAACATTAGAATTTCCTCCAACACCCTTCGCTTGATTGTTAGAATTAGTAAACACACCACCTCCTCGTCTCCCTTGTTTTTCCCAAGCCAACGCTTTCTGATGTGCTTCCGCTACAGATCTTGGATCGAACATATTGACCATATCCTGAATCTGCATTCTCAATCCTCCAATGAACCTGGATGTCAGCTGCTCTTCTGTTTCCATAATATCATTCCTTGCAATGAGTTGATAGAATTCATCAGCATAGTCATTCACAGTTTTCGTCCCTTGTCTCAAGTTTTGCAAACGTTGATACATCAAAGATTGATAATTGTAAGGTAAGAACGTTGCTTTCATCAATTTCTTCATCTTCTCCCAAGATTCAACCTTTGACTTCCCCATACGTTCACGTGTAAGCTTGGTTTGCTGCCACCATGCCAAAGCTCTACCCCTCAGCCTTGTAGCAACCAACTTCACTCTACGATGTTCTGGTACTTCTTTGAAGTCAAAAATCTCTTCAACATTAGCTACCCAATCTAGGAACTCCTCCGCTTGCATACCACCTTTGAATTCAGGAATTTCTGTCTTCATCCCCGACTCCCATTTGTGATCATACTCAGAATAGTTTCTTCCTTGACCTCTTCCTTGAATACTACCACCATCATACTCCTCTTCAAAATCAGATGCATAACGATGTCGATTCTGACCACCAACATCTCTACTCCCTTCACGTCTACCACCATCCCTTCTTTCTACATTCCTCCGTGCATGATCATTCACGTTCCTCCCACGCCCTTGATCGTTTTCAACACTTCGGTCTCGATTGGAATGTGGCGAGACTCTACTACCTCCATGATTAGATTCTGGTGAAACCCTTCTCCGATTTTGATTCATCTCCGTCATAAGCTTCTCTAATCGGCCAATTCCTTCATTAAGCTTCTCACTAAAATTCTCATTGATTCTCTGCTCCATCTCATCAGCCTCTTCTCTTCGATATAAAGCTTCTACGTTTTGGTGGCGATTAGCTCTTCTTGGCGGCATACTTGTAAACTTCACAAATTTTTCAACACTTCAAATTCAAACACTTTTCGGATTTTGATCCAAAATGAAACGGATCGTAAACTTCCACTTTGTAGCAAATCTCGATGAACACGATGAACACGACTTCTCCAAATCACAAATCCAAACTTCAAACTTCAAAAGTATGCACGACCCACTTCCTCAAACTCTCGGCCGTGATTGACAACTTCAAATCTTCAAATGAATAGGCTCCAAGTCTCGATCTAACTATGATTGGTTAGAACAAGCTCTGATACCAAAAACTGACGCAGCGGATATTTCAAAATGATGTAAATCGGTGAAAGTAGCAGTCGATGAATTGATGAATGCTGAATTGCCCGAATTCGTTGATCCGAAGATACCGAACTCTAGCTATCTCGAACTCGTTGATCGCGCACGATACCGGGTTCAAAGATCTTCAATTCTTCAAGCGTTGATCAAGCGCACTTGATTCCGCGAATCGGCTTCTACAATCGTTGAATCGAGCGCACTCGATTATCCGAAAGAGGAGATAGGAGATTACACTCAACTACCAATTTGGAATGAAAGCACAAAGCAATCAAAAGAGAATTTTATTCAAAAATCAACAACCTTTACAAATGACTTCACTTGCCTATTTATAGGCTACAACACACCAAAACAGAAAAGTACAAGTCATAAGTCGGCAACCGACTTATCAACCTTGCCGACTTAACATAAGTCGCCTTATTTACAACACAGTTCCGAAAGCTTAAAAATATTACAAGTATTTAGGTCGGTTCCGAGTTATAGCTTCCGACCTACGACTTAGCCTAACTCGGTGACGACTTAAGGCACAACCGATACAACCCTTGCCTTCAAACAGAACGACTTAAGAAACTATTTACAACACACCGACTTACAACAGAAAATACAAACAGACCCTCCTTAAGTCGTTGCCGACTTACAACATACCGACTTACAAACAGACCCGCTTAATTCGTTGCCGACTTAACAGCTCTACACGACTCAACTATTAACGACTTAAGAATAGCGGTCCAGATTAACTCGGCATCAAGATCAACGGCAACAGCTTCAGCAACTTAAAACATGCGGCATCTCAAAAGAACCAATGGTGGAGGTTAACTCGGCAGAGGAATCAACGGCATCAGGGCTTTCGCGACTTAAAATTTCGACCGACTTAAATAAGTCGTAACTCGGTGCCGACCTATCACTTTTCTTAAGTCGGGGTCGACTTAACACTTGTGCCTTGTAACTCGGTGCCGACTCATCACCTTCCTTAAGTCGGTGTTGACTTAACACTTGTGCCTTGTAACTCGGTGCCGACTCATCACCTTCCTTAAGTCGGTGCCGACTTAAATCCGCTTCGTTAAGTCGCAACCTTGAAGCAACGTCCCCTTTGTTTTTCCAGTTGAGTCGGAGACGACTCATCACCGCCTTCTTAAGTCAGTTACGACTTATGCCTTCATCCCAGTTGAGTCGGTCACGACTCATGTCTGTTTTCTTAACTCGTAGATGACTCATAGCTCCTTCCATAAGTCGCCTACGACTTATGCCTTCATCTCCGGTCTGAGCTACATCACATAAAAATCCCAATAAATCACCATAAATCGTTATTCTATCTAAACAATGATTATTAGATCCAAACATGATCAGAATAGCAACATGCATTAAGTTACTATCTATAACCGAACCAAAACAAGTAAATATGAGATGATTACACTATTATTCACCTTGATTTAGATGTTGGAGTTTGAGATTTGCTTTAACTTTAATCTTCTAACTTTCTCTCTTCGATCTTCCAAGTTTGCTGATCTCCTAAGGTGTTTTAATGGCTGGCTATATCTTCTCTTTTATGTTATTTTGATTTATGAAATATTACGGGAGAATAAGGGAGGTTTTGAGGGTATATGGGTGTGGCTATTCCTGTACAGTTAAAGCGCTCGGTGGA
This sequence comes from Allium fistulosum, assembly GCA_030737815.1. Lineage (NCBI taxonomy): Eukaryota > Viridiplantae > Streptophyta > Magnoliopsida > Asparagales > Amaryllidaceae > Allium > Allium fistulosum. Next base: position 611,616,807 of record CM060902.1, read on the forward strand.
TTTAATGCGGTAGAGGTGCAAAAAGTCATAGCGGGGATGTAGCGAAGATATAGCGGGATATATCAGATTACTCTAAAATAGCATATAAATCCCATACTTGTTGTTTTTACAAATATATAGATAGTAATTATGTGAAAAATTAACATTCAATTGAATTATAATTAATACAAAAATAATTTTAAATAAAAATATGTGCAAATGTATTGTAAATGAACGTAAAACTATTATATAACTTAATTTAATTTAGTAGAATATTAGAGTATTATCATTTCTAAACATATATCAAAAATTCAATGAAATTAATTAATTTCATAATTTTTATAGTGTATAAATATCATTTTTCAATCCAATTTTTTATAGAAGATATAGCGGAAATAGCGGAATATAGCGGAAATAACGGGATATAGCGGAAATAGCGAGGATTAAAGCGGAAAGGCTATATGTTGGGGATATATGGAAAAATCGTAGCAGTAGGAATCCGCTATAAGATATATCAGAGTTATAGCGGGGATATAGCGGGGCATTAACTACACAGGGCTATTCCCATATTGCCCTCCTCTTATTTTCCTAACTTATAAATTATAACCTACACTTATACATTCATTGGTTTAGCCATGGCCAAGTTAATTGACAATTAAATCTCAACTCCTTAATCAACCACATTATTTTTTTTAGTTTTATCTAATTAAATATCCTGAATAATGTTAAACAAAAATTAAGGGTGTTACAGGCTCCCTCCTTAAAGAATTTCATCCTCGAAATTCAGTAAGTACTATAAACAAGCATAACAACCATGCAAACAAAAGCTAGTATGTCCTACCAGCTAATAAGTCTATATAAAACAAATATATAACATACCCTCAAAACAGACCAGGATACGCATCTCGAATCCTGTCATCTGTCTCCCAAGTACAGTCCTTCTCGTTGTCGCTCCACTGAACTTTCACTAACTTGACTATCTTGATCCTCAATCTTTTCTCATCTCTCGCTACATTCCGAACTAGTTGTCTAACAAAAGTCAAATCAGGCTCTACCACTAAGCCTTCCAACTCTGTCTGAGGAATAGTAGTCTTTGGATCATGTACATACTTGCGAAGATGAAACACATGGAATACATTATGGACACCAGCTATACTGCTCGGCAACTCTAATCTATAAGCAAGTTTTCTGATCCTTTTTAAAATCTGGAATGGTCCAACATATCTCGGGGACAACTCTCCCGACTTTCCAAACCGTACCACACCCTTCATTGGTGATACTTTAATGGAAACCCCGTCTACCACTGAGAACTCTAAGTCTTTATGCCACTTATCGGCGTAACTCTTCTGCCTAGATTGAGCTTCCTTCATTCGTCCTCGGATTAATTCAATCTTTTCTGACGCCTCTCTAACCAAATCCGGACCTAAGATCAATCTGTCTCCAGTTTCCAACCAGCATGCTAGCGATTTGCATGGTCTTCCATACAAAGCTTCATTAGGCACCATTCCTATACTAGTCTAATAGCTATTATTATAGGAAAACTCAATCAAATGTAGGCGGTCCTCCCAAGATCCACCAAAGTCCAATACACAAGCTCTTAGCAAGTCCTCAAGTACCTTGTTGACTCTCATTGTCTGTCCATCTGTCTATGGGTGATAAGCAGTACTCATCTTGAGCTTGGTACCTAGTACTTCTTGTAGACTCCTCCAAAATTAGCTATTGAATAATGCATCCCTATCGCTGACTATGCTACTAGGAATCCCATGAAGTCTAACTATGTTCTTCATGAACAACTTCGCTAAAATAGGTGCCATTATGGTCGAATTTACTGGAATGAAATGAGCACTCTTAGTCAACCTGTCTACAATAACCCATATACTCTCATTTCCTCTTCTTGACCTTGGCAACCCATCTATAAAATCCATGGATATCGAATCCCATATCCAAACTGGAATATCTAGAGGCTGAAGTAACCCACTTGGCTTTTGATGTTCGGCTTTTACTTGTTGACAGTTCACACACTGCCTAACCCACAAGCCAACATCCCTCTTCATGCCTTCCCAATAGAAGCTCCTCTTCATATCTTGATACATCTTGGTCCCTTCAGGATGAATCGTAAACTGGATGATGACATTCCTCAAGAACTTCTCTTCTCAAGTTTTCCACATCTGGAACACATAACTGTCCCTTATTTCTCAACCATCCTCTCTAGTTAAGACAAAAATCTTTCAAATCATCGACCACGGTTCCAACCACAAGCCTTCTAATCCTCTCAGCTAATAATAGATCCTCCTTCTGTTTAGAAGCAATATTCTCGATCAGTACTGGTCGAACTTCTAAACAGGACAACATGGCAGTAGTCTGACTAGAACTAACAGTCGATCTTAACTGCACACCACAACTGGTCAAAGCTTCAAGATCTTTCCACTCCACCAACATAGCCAACACCACATTCTGATGTCTTCTGCTGACGACATCTGCTACTTTATTGCCTTTTCTTGGGATATATTCTATATCAAAATCATAAGCAGCTGAAAATTCCAGCCACCTTTGCTGTCGCATATTCAACTCCTTCTGAGAGAACATGTATCTCAAAGACTTATGATCAGTATATAATTCAAATCTCTCCCCCAAGAGATAATGCCTCCAAATCTTCTAGGCAAAAATTACCGCTGCCAACTCCAAGTCATGAGTAGGATACCTTACTTTGTGCGGTCTAAGCTGCCTAGATGCGTAAGCAATAACTTTGCCCTTCTGCATCAATACTACTCTCAATCCAGTCCCACATGCATCTGTGTATAATACCAACCCTTAGTTACCATCTGGAACTACTAATACTGGAGCATTGGTCAACAAATGCTTTAACCTAAGGAATGCTCTCTCACATTTGTCGAACCAAAAAAACTTCACTTTCTTCCTGGTAAGCTTAGTCAAAGGCGCTGCTATTCGCCAAAAATCCTTGATGAATCTCCGATAATAGCAGTAAGTCCAAGAAAACTTCTAATCTCGGTCACCGTTTCTGGTCTCTTCCAATTGTTCACAGCTTCGATCTTATCTGGATCGACTGACAACCCTTCTCTAAAACCACATGACCAAGAAACTTAACCTCTTTCTTCCAAAAATGACACTTGGAAAATTTCGCTTTTAGCTGATTCTGCCTCATCGTCTCCAACACTGCTCTAAGATGAATCTCATGCTCTTTTTCATCCTTTGAGTATAATAAAATATCATATATGAACACCAATATGAACCTATCCAAGTGCTCTTGGAAAATCCGGTTCATCAAATCAATGAAGAAAGCAGGTGCATTTGTCAATCCAAATGGCATCACCAACCATTCATATGATCCATATCTGGTTCGAAACGCCGCCAATGAGATATTGTCCTCTGCCACTCTTAGCTGATGGAAACCTGTCGCCAAGTCTAATTGGGAAAACACTCTGGCTCCACTCAACTGATCAAACAAGTCATCAATTCTCTACAAATGATACTTATTCTTGATTGTCCTCTTTTTTAGCTTACGGTAGTCGATACACATCATTAACGACCCATCTGGTTTCTTAACAAACACCGCGGCCACTCCCCAAGGCGAACTACTTGGTTCAATAAAATTCCTTCCCTCAAGATCCAATAGCTGCATCTTCAATTCCTTCATCTCTCTCGGCGACATTCTGCTAGGTGGTCCGCTGATAGGTTCAGCTCTCGGTACAAGGTCTATCCGAAACTCTACAGCACGTTTCGGTGGTAATCCAGTGACCGGCTCAAATACATCTGCAAATTCTCTTGCTACACAAACCTGACTAAGGTCGTCTCCAACCTCCATGGCACTTAAAAAAGCCCATACACTCTTACAAGAATTCTCCACGGAGAAAATGATTCGGTTACCACTATCTGGGTGTCTCAAGGATATTTCCCGATCCTGGAAAAATATCCTAGCCTCATACTTACCCAGCCAATCCATACCCAAAATGATCCCGAAATCTACGAAATCAAAAACATACAAACTACATGCAAACATGTGACCTAACAAATAAAGTTCTAAATGGTCACATCTCATCCCAAGAGTTGCATGCCCTCCTATTGGATTTGCAACCCTTAAGGAGGTAACAAGGTATGTGGGTTCTATACATAACCTATCAACCAAATACTGTGATATAAATGAGTGTGATGCACCGGTATCAAAAAGTATTCTAATCGGTATGCTCTGAATCAAAAGCGTACCTTCCATAACAGTTTTCCCTTTCTTTGCGGTAGTAGGTCTAAAAGAAGACGGTAGTCTAATAGCAAACACCTTCCCTTTGTCCGATCGAACTGGCTCTGGACACTGGTTCTTATAATGCCCAACTTGGTCACAGTTGTAGCATTTCACATTCTTCTTCTCTACAGGCTTCTTTCCTTTACTAGATCTGCACTCGTTGGCATAATGACCCTTCTTATCACACTTATAACACACTAAATCAACCTTTGCTTTCTTTGCAGCATCCACTTTCTGGGCTCCTTTCCTCTTAAAGAATTCCCTTTTCTTTCCCCGAAGGCCCTAGAGCTCAACTGGTTTCTCCCTAACAGACACAGCAAGCATCTCCTCATGGCGAATAGCCATCTCTACCACTACATGACAAGGCTCCTAATATGAGTCATAGCCATTCTGCCAAGCTCTGGCCTCAATCCTCTAATAAATCTTTCATTCCTTCTGACATCAGTGTCCACCATAGCATAACCATATCGAGATAGGTCATCAAACATAGCAGCATACTCGATCACTGACATCCCTCCTTGTACAAGATCCATGAACTTCCTCATCAATGTCGACTTGGCAACCTCAGACAAGAACTCCGCTCAAACCTTCTTCTAAAATCAGCCCATGCCAGCTCTTCCTCCGGAACTCCGACTGTCACACTGTTCTACCAATGAAGTGCTAACCCTTGCAACTGTCTAGAGGCTAGCCTTCTCTTCTCTCCATCATCCAAGCCTAAATCTATAAAGATCCTTTCACAGTTCAAAATCCAGTTCTCAACCTCAACAACATCCTCTGTTCCATAAAAAGGCTTCCCTCCCAAACTGGTATAATCCCTGCTTAGCTTGGCATAGTTATTACCAACTAGGGCCACAGGATTGGCTCCTCCAATATTCATAGCATTACCTCCAACTACCCCTGCAGCTGCTCCAACCTGCATCAAGTTGACGAAGAACTGATACATCATCCCCATATCTACTAGCGGGGTTCCAGCACCTACATTGGCCTTTGCGTTTGGATTAGCATTAGCCTGTCAACCTTGGTTCCTCCTGGTATTAGGTCGAGCATTACCATTTGTTGTGGTGCTTCCTCCACCTAGATTTCCTCTTCCGTTTCTTGTTTCCATATCTTCTTTCTCGCAAATCTTCATATGAGCCTTAGTAAAATACAAAAGAACAATCTAAGAGAGAGGGGAACACGTACTTATATATATATAGCAAATACAAGTACGTTACTATAACGTTAACCCAAACCCCAATCTTATTCTTTAATTCATTAGGATTATGTTTGAAAACGTTTGGTTTATTTTATGTTTTATCATAAACCTATGCTCTAATACCAACTTGTAACATCCCCTTACTTGGAGCCCCAAAACTAACGGCTACGGATGCTACAGTAATCCATAGTTATTAATCTTCAGTGACCAAATACAGCGGTGCTAGATACATTGGTACATAGATCACAAGAATATGGAAAAAATTTAAAAATTTAAAAACATGTTTCCACATTAAATTAAAACATTTCATGTTCATCACATAATCCCAAAACGTTAACCACGTTCAACAAAATATAATCATTATACATATGCCAAGAGCGACATAGGAAGATGCCCTCTTAGTTGATCAGAGTATATAGTAAGGCTAATAAATATGCCTTTACATCCAAATATACAGCAAAAAAGAAAACTTTAAATAACTAGCTGCCCCGTGCACGCCTCTGGAAGCTTTATTGGTCTAAGAAAACCTGAAAACCCTAAATCTCAAACTACTCAAATTCAATTGAGTACCCGAGAGTTTAAGGGGAAAACAAAAAATAAGAGTCAGACATAAAGCCTGATATAAATAATAGTCTATCATTTCCAACCAAATGGATATCTAGTGAGACCACGCCGCTTAGCGGAATGGGTTTTCCCCTCACTAGTATCCTAAAATCTTTATAAAACCATATTCTGTGCTCCTGTATCCACAATGGTTAAAAACATAGTGTTTCAATACATTACGATGATATGCAAAATAAGCAAATCAAATTTGGATTACTCATCCCCATTCATTCTGACTATCTGTCTTAATTATAGTTTCTAGAATTACTATTAACCCAATAGTTTTCATGGGCTAATTAATAACCAATTAAACATTTAAGAACTCCTTGTCCAATTACATAGTTTTCATGGGCTTACTATGAACCTGTCTATTTGACATCTTCATTTACACATAGTTTTCATGGGCTAACTATGAACCTGTCTATCTAACATCTTTATTTACACATAGTTTTCATGGGCTAACTATGAACCTATCTATCTGACATCTTCATTTACACATAGTTTTAACGGGTTAAATATGACCCAGTCTATCTGACATCTTCATTTACACATAGTTTTCATAGGCTAACTATGAACCTATTGGCCTCTGCCAATATCATACAGTTTTCATGGGCTTATTGGAAACCTATCAGCCCCTTCCAATATCTTTCCTTTATATTTTACTCATTCAGGAGTTTATTCAAATTATATTAATTACTGGGTTAACCCAACTTGTTCTGCTACCCTTTTTCCCAAATTACAGTTTTGGGTCCTTTATAAATTGAATATGTTCATATTAGAAGAAGCAATATAACAACATAGCAATACCACTACTGTAGGTTTAATTTATCAAAGATAGATTCATCTTTAACCATTGTAAAAACTTCTTTAATATAGCCATGGTTTTTCCTTTAAAAATATAGAGTTTCAGTCATAAAACCTTTTGATAACTTCGAAACCTAGCTTTCGACTTCATAGGGTAATCTCCTTCGAAAGCTCTTAAAAAATATTATGCTCCTGGCTTATAATACTTTAAATTCAATTGTTCGAAAATATAAAACTTAATCAAAAGAAAACAATTTTACAGCCCCTTCGAAAGTATCTCCTTCGAAGGCAAAGAAAACCAAGCAAACATATTCGAAAGCAAAGAAAACAACCCCTTTCGGAAATATAAAACTTTGTTTTAGCCATAACATTTAATAGGTGGAGAATTAAGGTCTCTAACCTATTCCATCCTGTTCAAATGATGGTTTAACTTTCTGTAGAGTGGTCACAACAGAAAAATGAGCTTACGGTAGAAAGTTATGCCTATTTGAAGTTTTACAAACAAAGTTGGGAAAAACTGCTACAAAAGGGTTTCCATAGCGTTTACAACTGCTACCGAAAGGTAGCTTTGGCAAGCCCAAAGGGTTGCTTTCGGCAAGGTTGGAAGATTCACCAAAAATGCTACTGAAAGGTCCAGAAATGCTGCGGAAGGTTATATGATGAAAGGTTATCTATGCGGAAGGTTTTAATGACGAAAGGTTCATCAAAAACGCTGCAGAAATGCTGCGGAAGCAAGGGTTATCTATGCGGAAGGTTTTAATGACGAAAAGTTCATCAAAAACCCTGCAGAAAGCTACAGAAATGCTGCGGAAGGTTTAATGACGAAAGGTTGATAAAAAACGATGTAGAAATGTTGTGGAAGGTTTAATGACGAAGGGTTATCTATGCAGAAGGTTTTAATGACGAAAGGTTCATCAAAAATGCTGTAGAAAGCTACAGAAATGTTGCGGAAAGTTTAATGACGAAGGGTTTAGGTTCTAAGATGGAAGGTTCAGTGGCAGAGTCGTAAATATCTTGAAAACTGCCATACATAATCTTTGTCGAATTCCTATTGGTTCATAACATACTTTACCAATTCTTTATCAAATTTCTGTTGGTTATCTTTGCAGAAAATCTGCTACAGATCAGAGTTATTATTATAGAAATTTATTTTCAAAGTAATTAATTATATTAATATTTTAATATAATTATTAAGCCTTTTTAGCTTAGAAAATTTATAATAAACCAAAATCACTTTGGAAAAATCTCAAAAATTCACCAAAAATCTAATATAACATTTTCTTCATCATATAAAAATTTTGGGGCAAAAATACATTATTTTAAAATTTTTAATAATTAAAACCCAAAATAAATGTCTTTTACACCTTAGGAAATTCATAAAATATTCCTATAACTCCGAAAATTATGAAATTAAAAACCCATCTGTAAAATTATGTTTTACATAACATATCCAAAAATCAAACCGTTTGGAGGACGTTTGCTAAGGTTTTTACTCTAAAACCCATCATTTTAATTCCATAAAAATCCCAATAAATCACCTTAAATCATTATTCTATCTAAGCAATGATTATTAGATCCATACATGATCAGAACAACAACATGCATTCAGTTACTATCTATAACCGAACCAAAACAAGTAAAAATGAGATGATTACACTATTATTCACCTTGATTTAGTTGTTGAAGTTTGAGATTTGCTTTAGCTTTAATCTTCTAAATTTCTCTCTTGGATCTTCCAAGTTTGCTGATCTCCTAAGGTGTTTTAATGGCTGGCTATATCTTCTCTTTTATGTTATTTTTATTTATGAAATGGTAGGGGAGAATAAGGGAGGTTTTAAGGGTAAATGGGTGTGGCTATTCCCATATTTCCCTCCTCTTATTTTCCTAACTTATAAATTATAACCCATACTTATACATTCATTGGTTTAGCCATGGCCAAGTTAATTGACAATTAAATCTCAACTCCTTAATCAACCACATTATTCTATTTAATTTTATCTAATTAAATATCCTGAATAATGTTAAACAAAAATTATGGGTGTTACATCACTCCAATAGATATTTATGTTATTAATTGTGTGGATCCTATCGCATCTTACCTGATCACCATACAAGTTTTCACAATTATATTATGCTATTAATGGGTAGTTAATCGTTTTTTTTGGTCAACACTCCGTTTACGACACCTCAAAGGAGGGTTGGGTATCACATATTTTCGGCAGAGAAAAAAGGAATAAAGAGAAAAAGGAAAATATCATTTCAAAAATGAGATTTAACCGAGTCATAAAGAAGAGTAAAGAATTGAGATTTATTTCCTTCCTCTAATTGCACCTTTTGGTTTTCAAATCGCATTTGAAACCTCTTCCCTTTTCACCATGCATAACCAGCCATAAAAAGAAGCATGTGGGCCTAAAAAATTTCTTAAAACTACTTAGCAATAAATCTTATGTAAATTTAATTTAAATATTCTACCAGTACTGTATATCGAGATGCGCATTTATAAATTTTATATACATACACTACACCAAAACTTACTTTTAACTGCACTCATTCTTAGCGTTTGAACCTTAATTGCAGTAAAAGTTAATTAATTCAGAAAATAATTTGTGTTCTAGCGCTGAAGATACTCGTTTCAATGTCATTTATCTGCCGCCACTCTTAATATACTTTTACCAAAAATTTCATTTTCTCTCTTCTATCAAAACTATCGCTCCCTCATCTTCCCTCATTTCATTCTCCTTCATTTGTAGTCTCCCTCAAATTTTGCTTGTTTTTCGATGTTTCATTGGTGGACTTGATCATCATCGCCCTAATTACTTGTTCATACTTCAGGTATCCCTAGTTCCCTATTTTTTCTTTATCCAGTTAATCGAATTTTAGGTGTATTTCGTTTGTTGATTTTGATTTTCATATTCCAAATACCTTGCTTTGGTATTGGTGTAAGTCGAACTTTGTTCGATTATCAATTGTCGAAATGGCTTACTAGAAACTCGATGAACTCGAGTTATTGATAAAGTTTCGATTATTACATGTAGCTTTAGGTGAATCAGTAGATGAAACAAAACACTTTCATTTGATTTATATAAGCTAAGAAACTAACAGGCGATAGTTTCGCTTGAAACTTGTTTTGACGGCTCCTTGTGGACCGGTGATGAACAGTGCTGGAGCATATGCTCCTGTCCCTGTGCGTGCGTCGCTCGAGCATGAAGGCCAACGTACTAGAGTTGTATTTATGTGCATGTGTTACTTCATTTGTAAGTGAATGTATTCCTGTAGATAGTAATATGTGTGTTCATTTAGTATAATCTACTCGTCCCTATACTATGCTCTGTTGATATCATGTTCAAGTATCTAACTTTGTATTGAAGTGAGTTCCATATCTCAATCTTTTGTATAATCATTTAGGGCTTAAAGTTACTGTACCTTGGCATTTTAATTTCTCATGTGTGTTGTGGCCAGAGAGTTTGTGAGGTTGGTTGTTAACTAAATTTATATGAACTAATTATAAGCTTTGAATAACCAGGAATAATCCGGTTACTGAAGAAACCATGAATAATTCCAGTGTGTAAAAAGTGCACAGCTTTCACGATACATATTAGAACAGTTAGCCTATCGTTCCACTTAAGAATCTTCTCTGGACTATTTTCTGCAAAATAAAATTTTTAGGAAAAACAATATATATTTCTACGGTAAAAATCAAGATAATTCACCAAAAAGTCGGCTTATAATTTTCTGATCAAAGTTTTATTGAAGGACTACTAGACAAATCAATCCAAGAATAATATGTTTTTGTGTACTTACCTGACAAGTGAGCCTTGAAATTTCTATTAGGCACATGTTCATATACTAGAAAGATGGTGTTAACGCTTGAATCATCTTGTGAAGAATCGATGCAATGGTCCAAGAGACAAATTAAATTTGGATGTCTAAGCTTTGAAAGCAAATCAAAACGAAGCTTTAGGTTTCTGATTGAGTATTTTTTAAACAATGGTAAACATCTTATAGCAATGTATGTCCCATTCTCTAGTCTTCCTTTGTATAGCTGCAAAAACATTTAACAAGGAGAAACTGTTTTATTTATTTTTTCTTTCCTTTTCGTAAGAAAGTATAAGTCTTTGTGAATGCAAAATTGCAAATACAAACAAACCTTTCCAATGGATCCCTCTCTAATAAATGATGCACTATCAAAATTTCTTGTTGCTTCTCTTAATTCCTCAAGAGAAAATACTCGATATGTAGGCAAAATTGATGATCCAAAATTTGTATTTTCAGTTATGTATCCTGAAATGAAGTTGGTATTAGGTGTATAAGTAAGTTTCTTGCAAGATGCATAAAGATAATATGGACATGATGTCAACAATGAATAATTTAGCAATTAAAAAAAATCAAATTATAAGCAGCTAGCATCTTTGGATGGAGCCCCAAGGTATACATTTACTAATTTTATTTTTCCTGTTTTTTTTCATGAAAAAAAAGAAAGAACATAATATGCACTTGACAAGTTAAACCGTTGACAGTTTTCTATCTCGACTTCTATCTAAGAAATCCTACAATGAAATCATTAATGATATAAATTTGTACAAACTTTTCTCTGTGTGCATAACAGTGTGTGCACTCAATACTTCACTGTCCAAACTGCAAATCATCATAGCAAAACATCAGTGCACATGCCCTCTGCCCACCCACTGTCCATTACCCCCACACTTTACTGACCGAATACCCTGACCAACCATCAATAAAAAAAAGGCTGCTGACCATTATATATCACATATATATATAAACTTCGTTTTATGTAATATGCATTAACTTCCCCATATACACATTATGATTTTTGTTCTTCCTTTTTTGTTATGCGTTATTTTTCTCTTCATGTAAAGAAAATTCCCATGTGCAATTTTGGTATTTAATCTGGGAATTTTGAGCACTTTGTGTACTGTGCCTGAAGTTGGTTCTGTGGTAGTAGTGGAGGGTTGCAGTGATAGTGTTTTGTCGTGTTAAGCTTTGTGATAATCCGTATTGATTTGTTTACTTAAAAAAAAGCAAATTAGTTACTAAATTTCATTCAACTCTATTGTAGATGTAAATACTACTCGCAGTGAAGAGGAGTTGAGGACCTTCATCCAGTAGAATGGTATCTCTTCTCATCTGCATGTACATGCATGAATACTAAAGTGATACATTATCGTCTGAAATCTGAAACACACTGAGATTTTCATGACCAAGCGATCTTTGATTTATTTTAGAACAAGTAAAAATGCATAGTAATGACATTCTTGTTATATCCACGTGACCATGAATACACTGCACAATTATGCAAATGTTTTTGTAATTGTCAAAAGGAACTGTTGATGCCTAAGAATGACATAATTACCGTGCACTCATAGTATGACTGAAATCAGAAACTCTTTTGAAATAGCTTTTGTAATTGAAAAAGAAAATATCTCATGGTACACCTTTATCTCTTCTAATACTGCTTGAGGTTTTTGTGTGTTGTGCCAAATGGTTTAGATTATTTGGATTGATTTACTGGTGAAGTTATTTGTTTCTACGTAGTATCCAATTGTCATTGGCTCTTTGGATAAATTTTTGCGCTAGTCTCAATAAAAAAGTAAAAAAAATCTATTTAGCACGTTGAATTGTATTATGGTAACTAGAGATCGATCATTGATAACAAAACTTGCTTTAAGTGAACTGTATAATATACAAAAATTAACAGTTGTAAAGTTATGGTGCAAGGATTACCTAAGTTCTAGTTTACCATATAGGGTAATATCCAGTAATCCAAATTGTAGCATTCATAAAATTCGTACACTTATGTATTAATACTGTTCTGTTATAACTGAATATATGAACCTTTCCTTGGAATATATTTATTGTAGATGAAGTGATATACATGATTTTACATTTGAGTGGAAACTTTTGTCCATTTATACTTTAAATTGGCTGATTTTTGTTTGGTATTCAATTCGAACATTTTACAATAATGTAGTACAATATTTATTTTGCCGTTCAATGTACCAGTTCAGAACATTTTGGTTTACAAAACTCAAAGTCACGCTTGAATCCTCTTTTAATAACCAAACCTACTAGTTTAATCCTTATATACACTTGTGAAAGCACTAAAAGCATTGCTTATTATACTTCTCATAGAAGAAAGTTGGGCATACATAATGTTCGATGAAATTCTGTTTTTTCTTTGTTGCTAGAAAGTTCTCTTTTTCTTTTATTAGTTCTTTGATGATATCAAGAGAAAAAATTAGTTAAGTGTGGAGTATCAAAATTAACTGTGTTGCATGTACACTTTTTTACCCTTAGAGGATGAACACAACAGTTAATAATTTGATAGTGTTAATGTTGGATGATGCATTGTGTCAAGCCACCTTGATAATTTGTGAACTGAAACTGATATCCACATCATTTAACATTGAAACCTAATTGACAAGTAATAAAAAAGAACATAAACTCTGGCTAGTGCTGGAATGAACATTATTACGATGATGACTGACAATAGATTATAACTTATATGTAGTAACAATAACTTAAGTTGGTTATGTAACTTGGATGTAACTTAACGTGTTTGGCAACATCTTAATTTTCCAACCTCAAACTTGCTTATGACATTTTATTGTTTACAATTAAATTTTATCAAGATTTATAATTATTTAACGAAGCACTTCTACTTTAATTCACTTAAAACTGTCATCGATTCCTTTTGACAATGCTTGTACTTAGTTGGCTACTTAGTTGGCCTGTTCTTTTTGAGCATCATCGCTTCCTTTTGACAATGCTTGTACTTCTGTTATTCCTCTGCATTGTTTATTTGTATTTCGCCATCACCATTGGTCCTTTACCCAAACTTAATGGTGCCTGATGCAAGCAATACAGTGTAGCCCCATAGGCAAGCTGCATGTACAGAACATATAATCAATTCTAAAAATGCTTAGCCTAGCCTTAGTGCCTAGCCAAAATGTCATATTTGTACTTCAACAAATTAAAAGGCCAGAAAGCCTAAATTAACAACGTTTTCGTATTTATTGGCAACTGTATACTTTCCTTTTTCGGTACAGTATTGTTCTTTCATGTCTAATCTGAATTGGCGTGCTTGTTCTTTATTGTAAGGCTAACAATTTATGACTTTATTCAGCTAAAACTAATGTTATGTGAACATACAGGAGGACAACCGTTTTGAAATTTATTGGTCTCTCCGCCTATGTTTCTTTTGTTTAATTTCTTTTTCTTACACAGAGTTTGATCTGAAAACAGTTTGTATATCTTAGTGTTTCCCTTGTCATAAATTTACTTTTATTAGCTACGTATATCTTAGTGTTTGTTTATATGTACTTTTATTAGCTATGCATGAATACTAAAGTGTTTGTTTATATGTACTTTTAATTGCAGAAAATGGGTAAAAATACAAAAAGAAAGAGGACTGTGATTAACAACAATATTCCGAATGAATGCAATTTTGAAAATAATGATGCTCCAATTCAAGAAATTCCACAAGTCGGCACTACAATTTCTTGGCCTGTTGATAAAGTTATAACAGATGGAAGTTCCGGTAAGTCGGCACTACATTCTAGTTATGTTCGATGTATCTATGTATGTGGGTGGGGTGTTTAACTTCACAAATCATTTTTATTTGATAGGCTCTGCGTGATTTGTAATACTTATTAGGGCTGTTATGGTAATGGTTACCGTTACCATTTCACAAATACCGTTACCATACCATTTTTACTGGTAAGCGAAAATTGCTTACCGTTACCGTTACCGATAGGCTGGTATACCGAAGACTGGTATACCGATAATCTGGTAACCGTTAAACTGGTAATGGTAAATTACCGTTTGTCTAAAAAAGGTTAGTAACATAACACGTATTCACACCATAACGGTGCTTCATTATATAATTTATAGTGTTACTTAATAAAAGACATAAATGAGAAAGAAGTGAAGTGTATTTAACATTATTTCACCTGGTTAATAAACTAAATTTAATCATTTGCTTGGTTCTAAATGCCTATAATAAAGCATGTTACATGAATATGCATGTATTATAAATTGACTGGTAAAATTACCGTTACCGCTGGTATTGAAGAAATGTTATCGATGATTTACCGTATAAAATGGTAAATTTACCGTTACCATACCGATTAAACTGGTATACCGATTTCACTCGAAAATGGTAACCGATCGACTGGTAATGGTATGATAATGGTAAATTTACCGTTACCATAACAGCCCTAATACTTATTCAAGGGCAGAAGGTTGAAGATAATATGGTGGTTGAGAATGGTTAAAGAGATGTTGTCATACTTGATTAGGTACGTTCTACTATTGTCATTACACTTTTGCATTATACTGTTTTTTTCGTACTCCCAGTCCATTGATTATATTAATTTGCAAAGCTAAAATTAAAGAAAAATTCAAACAAATTCAGACTTCAATATTTTGTAGTGGAAAAGCAATGAATAAAGAAATCAGTTTACCATAATATGCCTTGTCCATGTTACATTGTCGGGAACTTCAACACACTCACTGGCTATAAATAATTCCAAAACACCACAGTCCATCTCCTGCCTTATCCATGTATAGTGCAGAGAAGTCTCTGTTTTTTGGCCTGGATTATTATCGTTAACATGGTTCAAACAGTAAAAAATATTCTTCACCATTTAGTAGTATTTTTGTGATCTGTGATATGTATGATGTGTAACTACTTATAGTGGAAATTATGTCTCTAAACCATCAATATCTCAATGAACTATAGATATAACTAATATAATTTTAACAAGAAAAAAAGACAGAGTAAATACCATATGCAGTAAATTCACAATGATCAAACGTTCTATCCGTACTCAGCAAATATAAGTCAGTTACTTAGGACCTTTATTACAATACTCTATAGCTAATACCTACCCTTGATTGTACAATAGTTGTTTATAGATAACCATAGAGAGTGTATTTTCAATTGGTTACTTTTGATTTCAACCTACCAATTCACTTGCCATTTTTGTAATAAATTTTTTAACTCGTTCACTCACTGGCAGACATGATTGGGATTTTCCATTATTTCAAAATCTTATGAACCAACTCAATCATGATCCGTATCATTTCAATGGAAGTTATTGTTGATTTTGATGGTTATAAAATTATCTATGTTAAGTTTTCATGTTCTCTTGGTCATTATCGAATATGTTACAATTGTAATGTTTGCAAATCTATGATTTTAGATCCCAAAAGTGAGCAATAACATTATCTAATGATCAATGATAATATTATTGTTTTGGAGACTGTCCATTTTCTTCCAATCTATTAAATACATCTAGCCAGAAGCTTTATAAATCCAAGTAACTTACATGCCATTGCAATTGTCGTTTGCCCAAAGGACAATGAACGCGTATTTGGTTAAAGGAATGAGAAAAATAGTGCAGAGAATAAGGGAAAGAACGCCAAGAATGTCATCCGTGTCTTTAATTCCATCGGTAAAAGTACTTGCATATGCATAGAGAGGTGATGTTCCTATGTCTCCATAGACTACTCCTATGCTTTGAAATGCATAATGCATTGTTATTGCCCAACTTGCCTGCACCATCTCAATTTTCAAACTTATGTTACTAGTAAATTTCTACACTTAACTAACTCTTATATATCATGTCGAATTATTATACACATTGAGTGATAGTTTGGAAATGTACTGCAGTTATTAGTTTTCTACTGAAATATATGCAATAAAAACCTGATTGAATAAAAGACCTTTTTTTTCTTCTGAGCATATTCAAAACTGTTTCCTACATTTTTCTAGTGGAATATTGCCATTTTCAGTTTTTGTTTGTTCAAGCATGGTACATAATATGTGTTCGATGCTAAGGTTATATACTTGTATTAGTCAATCGCCTACTGAAATAGTGTGATGAATATTTAGTGTTTGCATTATGGATCCGATTTAACTTTGTGTACACTTTTTTGATGAATTGATTCTCAAGCATTACTTTTACTTTACAGGTAGATAGATGACTGTGATGCAAAAAAAGGTTGCAACGAGTTATGGATTGAAATTATTTTTGCTGCTAGAACTACTTTTTGGTTTTAACGTATGTACCACTTGCTTTTGTTTTGCTATTGCTACTTGTTCTATATTTTGTTTTTAAACTATTGATGAAAAACTATTTATGTTTGGTGTAAGAATATTGTGTATTTTGATTATGAAATTTCATACGTTGGTTATCAAATATGTGTCCAAAATGTGGTATTGATATAATATGTTGATTTTGAAATGTGATATTGATATAATATGCTAATTTTGAAATGTGGTATATATGCACATTGTGGTGGATGTTTGCTGAAATGGAATTAAAACATTCCACAGCGATTTTAAAACGCTGTTAAAACATTCCACAGCGTTTTTAAAACGCGGTTAAAACATTCCACAGCTTTTTAAAGCAGTTAAAACATTCCGCAGCGTTTTTAAAATGCCGTTGAAAGTTTTAACAGCGTTTTAAAAATGCCGTTAAATTGTATCTAAAAACATAAAGCACTATCTATTGCAACAACGAAACGCTGTAAATAAATATCACAGCATTGAAAAAACGCTATAAAATCTTATCTTAGCACGAAACAAACGCTAAGAAAGATCTTTAACTGCACCCAACCAAACGCTGTTAAAAGATTTCATGACACCAGGGAAACGCTGTTAAAAAGGACATTTAACAGCGTTTATTTCTTGTCATTGTATATCCCTGACATATAACTGCATGTCGATATACAGCGTACGTAAAAACGCTGTTAAAAGCTTTTATAGCATTTTTAAAACGCTGTTAAAGGTCCTGTTTGTTGTAATGATACTTTATTAAATATTAATGGTATTCGATCAAATCGAATAAAATTTAATAATTAATGTTTCATAAATATAAATTAATTTACAACGATTATAAATTAGTAAAATCGTGTGCTTTTCGAAGTATTCATCATTATGGTTGTGTGACTCAAAGATGTAAATTCAATCAGCGATTAATATCGAATAATTCAAATATTAACGTTCACATGTCATCTTAGCTAGTGGTGTGACATTTTGGCTGAATATATTGCTTTCTTTTCGTTAAAACCCAATTGTACTTATTATAAGTAGTAGCTAGTAGTAACTATTATTTACACCAATTCTCTTTGTCAATACTATATCACATTAGGTCATATAGAATTTGGTTTTGGTCAAAATTCCATCATCATCCGCGTTCAACTTGATTGGTCCAAACACAAAATCATTTTTTCAATAATAATAATTATTATTATTCACCGTATTGCTCTGGCCGGTGATTTTGAGTTGATTACAATTGACCATGATACTAACCTCATATAACCATGGAGGTGAATTCCTAATTGAATAGTGTTTCACTTCCAATGCTCCAAATAAGACCCAACTATAGTCGTTTAATGGATGTCGTGCAATGATTTAACTATAATCGAAGTAGAGTACTTACATTGAAGTTCAGTACTTACATTGAAGTTCCACGGTATTCTTAAGTCGAGGGAACTTTGTAACATCATCACCATGAGATTGTTTGTTTGACCTGTTATATTAACCAACAGAGAACTCTCCAGTGAATCATTCCATAGCTATCAAATAACCATCACTACATAACCTCTTAATGCCCCAACAGCCATAAGTGATACACTTCCCAACGTTTGGAAAGCATTATGTACTCTAACCTTAACGAGTGTATCGATATCCCATTTCGAAACATCTTGAATGAGAATATTTAAAATAATATGTTGTTTTAATGTGATAAGTTTCTCATGATTATAACACATTGTAATTACTATCACATAATGTATTATATAAGGATTTTCTATTTAGTATACTTTAACTAATTATATCACAATACAATAAGTATATAATAGAAAGAACCTTTTATTTTGAACCAGATTGGTTATTGAGTTAGATATATATAACAAATTACATAATTTCCCCTAAGGCATACCCTAACTCTATCAATCTCCACTTGCACTGCGGGTCAATTATGAAATCTTATTCCAACTCCATCGATCGTTTTTCTCAAAAATGATCGAGCCAACCCCATAGTGAATGGGTATGCTATATTGTTTAAATTATCTACTCTATCAATTAACTCTCTCTGATGCTGATAATCTACCTTTATCAGGTGGAACCTTTCAGAGTATGTTTTTTGACTTCTAGTTAGTTTTAGTTTCTTTTACGAACTGTACCGTAACATTTTTATGATATAATAATGTCATGATATTTTTAACATTTAGAATCACTCCTAGCTTCATTATAAATTTATGTATTTATTTATAGTTCTTATATTGCAACCTATTCAAAGCGATGGACATAGCCTTTGGTTGAATCAGCCACTACTTATTTGTTTGGAACATTTCCAACTTAAAGTTCTTAACTTTAGTTTGAATATGAATTTAGGATTGACATACTATCCTCGATATCACTTATGAAGCTCGAGTCCGTGCAATATTTTATAGTATTTCATAAATACTCGAGAATGCTCCAAATTTTCATACAGTAATCTTAATTCGGATTTAATACTTGCTCTATGTATCAAATACATAAGTGAAGTGTGATTTTGTAGATGTTATGAGCATTTTCACCTAATAGAACTAGGCCTAGTTGTTATCCGGTCACTTGGCCCGGCTACAAGGTGATAATTACAAAGGCTTTGATTGAGTCTGGATAAGACTTGAGTTAGTTAGAGATTGGAGACGTAAGGGATTGATCCGTTTTGGGTAGTCCGGCATATGTGCATTGTTCGGCCTATATGTACGGTTCGGCCTATGTACATCGCTCGGCCGGAGTAAAGGGGTTGTATGTCGTTCGGCCAAAGAAGGATGTTGTTGTGAATTCCATATGTATTGCTCGACTTAAGGTGAAAGTTCATCGTTCGATCAATTATTGTTCGGTGTAGAATTGTTCCAACCTTAAAGGCGCATTGTCATTCGTCGCTTGGTCTGGATAGTACATTGTGTGCCGTTCAGTCTAAATGTTTCAGCACTCACTGCTCGGTCAATGAAGTGAAGCCATACATGGCTCGACATTGGGGCGTTCGACATGAATGCCTTAGTCACATGCAGCTCGGCCATAAAGGGAAGGCTACGTGGCTCAGTGAATCCTCGATCGGCCTTGAAGGGAAGATTTAGCGGCTCGGTTGTGGGGCGTTCAGCATGGTGCCTTGTTCATTTCGGCTCGGCAAGCATCCATCAGCAAGAGTCACATGGAAAGCATCGTTCGGCAAGGCCTCGCTTGGCCAGAGTCGCTCGGCAACCACCATCCGGTATGCCTAGGTCGGCATACAGAAGTTGTCTACTGTGGGTCAAGTCATCTTTGCTCCTAGGCCTGAGAAGGAAGTCCAGCCTATCTTTGTCTATAAATACAGAGGTAGGGGTACAGTTGAAAGGACCTTTTTTCGAGAACTCCGGGGAGACTCTGCCATTTTGAAGACTCATTTCTTTTCTACAAAAACTTGTATTTGATTTATTGGTGCACAGATTGTATCTGTATTCAATTATTTGAAGAAGTAATAAAGATTACGATCAAAATGGACGTAGGCAGTTACGCAGAACCACTATAATTCTGGTGTTCTCGTTGTTTATTGTTCTTACTGCATTCTATTGCGATATATTCCTTAGCTTTAATTTATTTTCTTCATTAATCTCTCTACACAATCTTACTCGAGGGTGTTAGTGACCAATTTTGGTGCTAACACCAGTGAAACATGCTAACATAAAGGAAAGAGAAACCAAAGAACAACAAGGAAACAAAGTGAGGATAGGGTAGATGGAAGAAATAAGGCAAAGTTGCTATGCTCGGTAGGCACACTTAACATAGGCTCAGTTCGGTCTCCCTATGTGTAACTCTGTCTGGTTATAGGAATGTACGGGACCATGATTCTTCTCTGGTGTCCTATCACCGAAAATTCTTGTTTGATAGTTCCACCATTGAACAAGAATTCTTGTTCGGTACATAACTCACCGAACGAGAATTCTCATTCGGTGAATTTTATTACCAAGCAGGATATTATGTTCGTTTGAATATCCACCGGATAAGAAATCCCGTTCGGTATAGATTCAAGAACGACAAGGAGAATTGGAGCAAGATCGAACCACGATGATATAGCTTGGAACTTGGCCAGAAATATGTCCACATCCACCTAAATCCTACTAAACTGAAAAGTGGCAATCCAGCCGAACCGAACAAGTTAGTTATGGAATGAAATCTGAAACATATATAGAAATTCCTGATTATATCTTACATATATGGAAATAACCGAATCGAGTAAGTTATCTAGGGAAACTGCCTAATTTACTGGGGAGACCCCTATATTTCTTCACTCCTATAAATACCCAAGTATCCAACAGCTGTGGGGATAACTTTTGGAGCCCTTCAACTTTGCAGAATAGAAATAGTCATACTAAGCTTCCAAATTCCAACATTTAATAATAAATCATTGTACTTCACATTCAAGTACTTGTAAAAGCTGAAATATAATAAAGGGAATAAAAAATAACAACGGACGTAGGCCCATTATGGCCGAACCACTATAAATCTATATGTACTTTATTGTTATTGTGTTATATCTCTATTGAATTCCCTATTATAATTTTGATTGGAGGTGTTTGTCCACTTTTCATACAAACATTTTTGGTGTTTTCATTGAGAACCATTCTCAGCTTGCCTTCTAAATTTAAGAGCAAGACTGGTGGTATCAGTAGAATGCTAACCAAGCTGCTACAACCTAAACAACCATCCATTAAGTACTCCAAAACCGGACACCATCACTAGGGGTATCCTAGACAGAGTTATGGAGGATCATAATACTTGCTTCGCTGCCCAGTAGCAAGCTATTATGGACCAAATCATAGTATGCTTGGGTCAGATGCAACCAACTACACACAATACTTCAGTAAGAAGGAGAGCCCAGTCCTGAGGATCTAGGAGACGAAAGAGGTCATACTTTGGCAGCGAACCAAATTAAGAAAACCGAGGAGTAGGATGAATGAATGCCGAGGAAATAGATCGAGCAAGGACTCAGTTAAACACCACGCTAGAGGACCGGTTCGTCACCGAACCAAACAAGAGAGGTGGTGGACCAGGGCTGGTCCTTCCTGACCTAGGCAATGCTCCACTGTCTTGGTAGAAATGGAAATCGATAAAAGGCGAACTTATCACCGCGAACGCCTAAAGCAAGGAATAGAATTGAGATCATAGAGCGAGTCATCATAGAAGAAATGAAAGGAGTCTTTCACCCCAACGGGAAAGGTCTACTCAACTCCGCTCATCCCTTGAGCCAGAAGACCGGGTGACGCGAATTATAGGGGAGTGCGTGTATCATGAGAAAATAGAACGTGGAATCGAAGCAAGAGTTGGCAGCCCATTTTCTATGGAGATAAAGACTGTTCGAAACCTTAGGAGTTTTTGAATGCCCATCATGGACCCTTATCATGGCCTGACTGATCCTATAGTGCATATGCAATGATATATGCAACATACGTTAATGAGTGGAGGCAATAGAGGGAGTTCTATGTAAGTGCTTCCCCCTCTTCCTATTGTATTTGGCGACTATGTGGTTTTGCCACCTTTCCCTGGCCCAATCCATTCAAGGGAAATTTAAAGAAATTTTTTTCAGCCAATTTCGGATTCATATAAAGTAGCCCAAAGACCCTTACTAATTGTCGGCTATATAATAACAAAAGATGAAATACTACAAAAATACTTGACTTGCTTTAATGCCATAGCTGTCAGCGTTTAGAGTGCTAATGAACAATTTACTCTTATGGAATTGTGTGGTAGTGTTCATCCTGCATGAAGTTAGCCCAAAGATAAACTAAGGAGAAACCAGCTACCCTGCAGAACATCTTCTATGAAGTAGCAAAGGACATGCGGTTGGAAAAAGCCACAACCAGGCGACAAGCTGGAGTAACTGTTAACCCATTAGAAGGATCCAATAGTTTTGAACGCTATGGTTAAGGACAATGAAGGTAGTTATGTTGAGAAAAAAAACTATAACTAAAGCAATTCTAGCGGAAAGAAAATGGAATGGAAATGGTTCAGGCTTGGAACGTGGTTTGATACTTACATAGATTTGAATGATACTATAGAAAACATCTACCTCTCCATGCAAGCAGTACTCAAATACAATAGACCTCCACTGAAGAAAGAAACTAAAGTTGAGATGAATACGGTAAAGCATTGTAGATTTCACGAATCCTATGGATATAATACTTATGAATGTCATCATTTACTGGATAATAGAAGAGCACATCAGGAAGAGAAAGTTGGAATGGTATGTCAGGAATCTTAATGCTCCTCCAACTCCTATAAAGTAGGCCCCAAAACAAATCCCACATGGAAATAGGGGTGAAGGATCCATTGCTAATCACGAGAAGGGTGGGAGGTTAATAATTAATGCAATAACAGGAGGACCTCATGTAGCTGGCGGAAGCTGAGTTGAGATGGAAAGATACGAAAAGTCGTTAAAGAACAGAGAAGCTTTCGTTTACACGATAGGAGAGGAGCGAAAAACCAAGGCTCCACATCGAGAGCGGGATGAGATAATCTTCAACGATAATGACTTATTGGGTAAGCAATACCTGCATATAGATCCCCTAGTTATTCCGGCTATGCTCGTCCCGGCAGAAGTACATCGGTTTCTAGTAGACAGTGGGAGTTCGGTAAATATCCTATTCAAAGATGCATTTGATAAAATGGGGTTGTTAATGGAGGATGTTACTCTATGCAACTAGTGAATGCATGGCTTTAAAAGAGTGGGCACAATGCCGTTAGAAAGGCTGGATCTATTTGTCAAGATAGGAACCCCTCCCCGATCAGCCATACGAAAACAAACTTTTGTTTTGGTGGATGGATTCTTGGCATACAATGCTTTCCTAGGACAACCATCCTTATCTAATTTCCACGTAATGGTGGCTCAGTGGTGCTTAACCATGAAGCTCTCTATGACCAATGGAGTAAGGACAGTGGAAGGAAACCAAGATGTAGCCAAGGAGTGTTATGTGGTGGAGCTTATAGAAAACAAACTGCAAGAGAAAGGGAATACAAAGGTTGCGCTCTATGCTAAAATTCTACCATATAGTAATTAAAGGAGGGCCCCTTGCTCGGGTTCACAGGTGATCCTTACAATGAACTTGACCCAAGATATGGAGGAGAAGGGGTTATTGCTGAGCTCGAAGAGGTAGTGGAATTTGTGGAAATAAATAGCAATAACCCAATGAGACTTATGAAGATTAGATCCAGGCTGGAATGGGATCTTAAGTAGTTAATAGGATTCTTAAGGGACAACTAGGACATATCTTCCTGGTCATGTGCAGATATGTGTGAAATCTCCCCCTCGATTGAATGCCATGCTTTGAATATCGACCCAAGGAAACCCCCTGTGAAAAATAAAATAAAAGTATGAGTTCGGAGCAGTCAGTGACACTTATGAGGAAGTGCAACACTTGTTAGCAAATGGCTTCATCAAGGAGTCTCAATACCCTAAATGAAATGCAAACCTGGTTTTGGTCAAAAAGTCGAATGGAAAATGGCAAATGTGTATTGACTTGTCTAATTGAATGATGCTTGTCCTAAGTCTGCTTTCTGATCCTAAGAATTAACTAATTAGTAGATGGAACGACAGGGCATGAACTTCTAACTTTTATGGATGCATACTTCGGATATACTTAGATCACTATGTATATCTCAGATCAGGAACACACTAACTTTATTATCGATTTTGAACTCTATTGCTACAAGTTCATGCCGTTTGGGCTCAAGAATGTAGAGGCAATGTATCAATGCTTATTCAACAAGAAGTTCGCTAGCCATATTGGAAAGGATATGGAGGTATACGTTGATGGTATGCTAGTTAATTTGAAAAGGCTGAAGACCACATCTCAAACTTGGACGAGATGTTGCAAATTCTATGGGAGTTTGGGATGAAGCTGAACCAGCTAAAGTGTTCTTTTGGGTATCTTTTGGAAAGTTCTTAGGTGCAATGACCCTAATTTCAGTTAACATTATTTAGACATTTAATTAAATTAAATTAAATAATGTAGAGGGTTAAGAGATTGAGATTTGATATTTAAACTTGAGCCCTGCCTTATGAATGAACTAAAATAAGTAATTAAAACTTAAGATAAGGAGGAGGAAAATTAGAAGGGCAAAATAGAAAGAGCCTTATTTTATATCCTAAAACCCTCTCATTCTCCACTTCATTCATTCATTTGTATCTACAAACTAAACTAAAACCTAAAGGTTGTGGCTGAATATTAAAGAGAAGGAAAACCAAAGATTAAAGCTAGGAGATTCAAGATCAAGAGCTTAGGAAATCAACCTTAATCCAAATCTCAACATTCTTAATCAAACCAAGCTGAATAATTAGTTTACATCTCATTTTTGATAATAATTTCGGTTTCAAGTTAGATCTGAATTATTTTTGCAAGTATCATGCCATGTTTTGACATATTAAATGGATATATATGCTTGTTGATGATTTATACAGTTTAATATGGATTTTATTATATGTTTAGATAAAAAAATCTATCAAACGACATCCAAATGATTTGTGTTTTTGATATATGGTCAAAAATATTATTTCAGAAGTGGGTTGTAAGTTTCATAATTTTCCAAGTGAATATGGATTTCTTATAAATTTCTATGTGAGAAAATAGTTAGTTTGGAGTTTAAATTATTTAAAGCAATTAAATAATGTTTTCGAGTCTGAAATTATATATGTTAGAAAACATATTTAACGTGAATTATTATGATTTTTGGGGATTTTTCCTAAGTGATTAACTACGGTTTATAATTATTTATGTTAGAGAACTTAAAAGTTTTATTAAGGAGAAGAGCTTAAATGTTAAATTATCTTCAAAGGGATTTAAACCTTGGATCGGTAGCAATTCTGAAAAGAGAAGTTGATAAATTTTTATCTTCCAATAAGGTTTTGACATATATTGATGGTACATGAAAAGTATTTTGTTTAATAAGCAAAAATGCCTCTAACCCTTCCGCATCCATTCGATGCCAATATACATGGTATCAAGCTATTGATACGAAGTGTATTGGACCTATGCGGAAGGTAGTAATGTTGTCGAAAGTACACATGCGTAAGGGGTGAAGTTGTATTTCCAAGTTTCAAATCTATAAACCTGCCTTTGATGTAATATCTTCGAAAGGATAACTGCTTTTGAACCCCTTCGATACTCCAACTACCGCATTAAAACCTTTCGCCTTAGTAAGACGTTGCATGTTATAACTCTTTAAACCAATGAGTTCGGAAGGGTAGTGTTTCAAATCGATTCCACGACCATTAAAGCCGCTTTTCTTTTAACCTATACTCGTGAAAGGGTGGCGCCACTCCCATACCTTTCAACATGGTTAACGCCGCTTTTTTAAACCCAAGTATACATGCGAAAGTATTTTATCGTTACCCTAAGTGTTTTAAAGGAATAGCTTTCGCATAAATCACCATAAGGGCTATGTATTTTGTTTTGTTTTCAAACTATGGTTTCGAAAGTAATACTTTTAATTGGTTTCGAAGCTATGCTTCCATAACTTCTTACTTTAACCCAATGCCTTCGAAACGTATGTTTTAAGTGTTTTCGAAAGGTATGTTTTAAGTATTTCGAAAGGTTTGTTTCAAGTGTTTCCAAAGATATGATTAATGGCTTCGAAAGAGGATGTCTAAGATTTTAAGTAATGACTTTTAAAGGTCTATTTCCAAAATATTCGGAAGGAAGGTTTTGGCCTTTCAGGCTTATGTTTTCAAGGTTAAAGTATTTATCTTGTCTCGATAGGATAGATAACCCTATCGATTTTTAAGTTTTCATCAACATTGTTTTATGTAAAAGCATATATCATGGCATAGGTATTTTGAGTAAAGCAAAGAGTATATTTTCCTTGTTTAAGTATGATTTAAAAGGGTTAAATCAATTGGAAAGAAACATTTTCAAGGAAAATTAAATAGGGTAGTTAACCCTAAGTATATAACTCAGATATTAGAAGACCAGATGTGACTGGTGTGGGGTCGTGCCCTATACTTTAGCTAGTAGCCCCTTAATATAACTTCAAAATTCTAGTGTGTAGGGCTTTATCATAGGTAAGACAAAAATGACATTGCACACAAAAATAAATACACAGAGTAAGGGTAGGTTATTAATGAGCCTGCAAAACCATTAGGATCAGTTGACCCTAGTAGAAGTAAGTTAAGGACAGATCGTCCAGTATTGTATCTGACAGAAGTTAGAGTATTTATTATGTCTGGTAGGCCCGAGTCAGCCAGTGGTTAATAGTTAGCCTAATAAAACTATATTGTTCGATCAGATAGTCCATTGATTACCTGATTTATATGCATATATGTTATTCCTATCGTTGTTATAATCAGTTTGATTGTGGGATTTTGATTTGCAAAAGACATGATTTTAAAAGGTTATTAGTGAGGGAAAACCCATTCCGCTAAGCGATGTGGTCTCACTTAATATTAGTAAACCGCGATGTAATAGAATTATTCACACCAGGCTTTATGTTCGACTCGAAGTTTAAGTTTTCCCCTTAAACTATTGGGTGCTCAAAATTAAATTTGAGTAGATTGAGAGTTAAGGACTTTTCAGTTTTAGTAGGTCGGACGAATAAACTTCCAAAGATGTGTAGGAGGCAATGCTTGCGATGTAGGAGTTATTTAGTATTATTTCCGCTGTGATGCATTTATGACTGATATGTCCATCTATCTAGTACTCTAATCATCCAAAGGGGCATCTTCATATGTCGCTCTTGGTGTAATTTGTAATAATTATATTTGATCAAAACCTAGGAATCATTTTGGGGATTATGTAATTGAATATAAAATATTGATTTGAAATGTAATCAGAAAAGCTATTTTTGAAATCTGTGTTGATTTTATTTCATATTCATGTGCTTCTGATATTATGGATACCATTAACATTATCGTATTTTGTCACTGGAAGTTAATATTATAGATAACTGCAGCATCTGTAGCGCTTAGCTTCGGCCCTCAAAGTAAGGAATGTTACATTAGGATTCATTGTACATGCTAGGGAACTGAAGCCAATTCGGAACAAGTCCAAGCTTTAAAAGATATTAAGATCCCTGAAACTCAATGGGAGATGAAAATCCTGAACGAAAAGGTAGTTGCATTATGCAGGTTCATATCCAAGGCCACTAATAAGTGTGTTCAATTATTTAAAGCGCTCAAGTAAGAGAAATGGAATTTTACATGGACAGACGAATCCCTAGCCACGTTCCTTAACTTATTTGAGCATTTACATAAGCCTCTGTTTCTTTCCACACCAATTGAAGGAGAATACCTATATTTGTACTTGGCAGTGTCATTCCTGAAATGACCCTCCTATTTCCATCCTAATTTCATAAGGATTTTTTTTTAAGGGATGATATATAGATATATCATTCATTACAAATGTATTTTCCAAGGTCATTTTCTTTCTCCAATAAACAAAATATATCCAGGATCAAAATAACTTACCAATATAAATATATCAGTGTATATCTAATAACATTCACATACATATGAAGATGTATGTGTTACTCTTGTTTAAATTCAGAGTATATACTTTATTTTTTTTGTACTAGAACATTCTGTTTGATTTAGATTTTAGCAATTCAGATTAATTATTGTATCCTGATTTTTTGACCATAGAATCAACTGGAAACATGTACTTTAGTCTGTTATTCTAATTAAGAAATGATCAAGTAATAATCAGTGGTAAACAAGCTTATAATATAGATGATTGTCTTAAAGTCTGGATAGCATCAAACTCAGGTTAAAAGAAAGTGGATCCTAAGTGAACACAAGCAACATCTAGGCGTAATGGAAACGCGCCTAACTTATACATGAGAGATCACGAGTTCGAGTGCTATGCTGGTCGGTTCAAACACAATTTTGTTTTTTTTTGAATGGTTTGAAATCTGGTATCTACCTATGTCTGCACATATATATTTAATTTCATCCTATAATCTAACTTACAAAACAAAGTTTCTTGCTTTATTATTTTTAAAACTCCTCCCTACAACTGTTCTAGGAATTTATATTCATATTTTTGCCCAAATATCAACATGTACACAGATATACATGTACATGTCAATATCTTTGCTCAGTTTCCAGAAAACTGAGTGAAACAATTGCTAAATGTACTAAGCTTTTGAAATGCATTTTTATTTTCAAAATACAATCTATCATGATCAACCAATACTTCATTTATTTGAAGCTGGTTAACTCATGAATTCTGTATCTGCTACACACTAGTTCAAAACAATGGAGATACCATTCATTGCATTCTGTCTGAAGCTTTTAAAAACATTTTACTTTTCTCAATACAATTCAGAAATGAATTCAAACTTATTTACAAAGCATTTCAGTAAAAAGGAAACTAAAACCCTTATAAGTTTTACTTCTAGCTAAATCCAGATTTTATTCTGAAACTCAGTGCTCTGTTATGTCTCAAGATTATCTAATACATAATAAAAATTATGCAAAACAGTAGCTCATCTACATATGCAAATTTCTTTTCCAAGCATCCATATCAATACTTAAAATCATTTCCTTGTTCCCCACACAGATATTTCTTTTAGATTTTAAACCTTAGTGCATAACAATATATTTAACATGATACAACTAGTCCATCTAACCATAATAGAATTCATTACATGACTGGAAATCTTAGAAACATAACATTTTTCCTGAATACATGCAGATATAATCAATTTAAGCTCTTATTGAAACTAGCTAGCATGTTCATTCACTTCTCCATAATAGCCATAACTTCATTTTTACTTAGTGCCTGGGTTACCTGAAAGAGCATGAGTGGCTGCCTCATTTTAAAATGAGACACCCCATATGCCATGAGCAAACAAGGGTCAGATCTATGATCTGGTATGAGTAACATCAATACATTCATGATATTAAGCAATAGAGAAAATAAGGGTACTAACTTGTTATTTAAGCAAATTTCTGCAATCAACTACTTTAACATAGTATAATTAAGTTGATTCAGGTATGATATATTCATTTACCATTCTTACACTTGCTTACATAATCATGCAAACATAATTATCTATTTGCAACATTTGCATTCACTGGAACCATCTTGGTTCCATACCATTCAACCTAAGAAATATCCATATTCCTATTTCTTCATTTATAGGTTGTATTATTCAATTTAAATCCCTGCCTCATCTGCTATTAAGGAATCACTGGGACACATTGCAATGAACTAATTCACATCATTGCACAAAGATCTCAGGGCTTAAACAAACCATGTGCCAACTTGCATACTTCAAATATGACAAGCATTCCAGCAGCTTTCTTGGCCTTCCCTTCCCTAGTTTATTTACTAGTGTATTGTCTTAAATCCTATCATCAAATATGCTAAGTGAACATGTCACTGCAAACATGGAAACATCCATAATTTTTCCTAGCATAATTCTCCTCAGAAATAAGCAGACAGTTATTTCCTAAATAGGGTCAATATGTCTTGATCTCAGTAAGATATAAGAATATTTTCAACTGTAAAAGAGGCATGGCATGTTCTTAATATATTGATTTGTAAGCCTTTATGATTGATTCAGATTCAGGATCTGGTTCAATCATGATTTTAGCTTGTGGGTTTCTTTTTTTTTTGATTTGATTAAGGGCTCAGCACTTAGAAAATTTCTATTGCACCCTTAACATTTTTCTTTTCAAGCCTCAGCACTTATACCAAGTATAATGCAGCTCCCAACATTTTTATAAAGTTTCCATGCCATAGATCTATAACAGTTGAGAGTATTCTCTATATAATTTTAAGATCCTAGACTTTAACATTTATGAGTATAAATAAAACAGTATGATACACATCCAAAGACAAATGTCTCAACCAATCAAAGATCATCAAAAATCATCCATATTAAATCATATCAGATTTAAAATAAGACATCCAAAAAGCATTGATGAAATCATATACATCAAAACCAGAAATATATATAAATGGCAATAAAAAGTGGCTGCCTCATCTCAGGTCTTAATGCCATGAACTCAGTGAGGTTACTCACCTAAATGTTTCTTCTTATTAATCCAGAAAATCCTTGTATGAGTATTTTCTCCTTCCTTCCAATATTTTTCTTCTTTTCTTATTTTTGTGCAGCTCGGGGTAAAGATAATTCTACTGCCTATTTATATGCATTTTTCCACTAGGGTTTTGTTAAAACAGAATTCCATTTCTGTCCTGGCTAGCATCATGCATTTTTCATTCATAATACCCCGGCTATATTAACCAATTTAAAGGCTGCATTTTCTTTCTTTTACTTTTCAGAAAATGGCCATTCACCTAGTCATGTTAAAAGTGTGACTATCCTATTTCATATTTTAATTATTTCTGAGAATCCCCTTTGCTATTTTTGCCTACACAAGCATATTGACTTGTACCACATTTCATGTCATTTTAATGTTATAGTTTCCCTTGCTTATATATATATATACTTTTCAGTACTTAAAAATGTATATTTGTATACATATCTTATCTAGGCTTATTTTAATTCCTCTTTTAATTTCAGAAACATATGCACCTATATGTATACAAGTTTACAAACCCTTATAACACATATATATGTATAATTTTCTTTTCTGGGTTTTAAATGAAATCTGCTTACTGGTTTAAAGTAAAACTTACTTTTCTTATTTTCTAAGATGATCCATATAATTCCAGAAATCAAATATCCATGTTGCAAAATCATGTTTGTATTGCTTTTTAATTCTTGTTTTAAATCCAAGAAATCTGGAGTTCTTCCTTGTGCCATTTCAGTGTGCACGTGCACACATATACTTGCACACTATTTATTCCAGAAATTTCACCATATTTAAATCTAAATATTTCAAAAATTAAATCATTTTACAAAAATGATTTTTCACAAAATTTTGGGGTATTACATTCACCCCTCCTTTTAGGAATTGTGTCCTCACAATTTTTCTAACATTCATAACAAGCATCATTTTCTTTTCTGAAAACTTATCAAACATATGCATAAGCAAACAAATTCAACCATACCAGCCATGCATAACAAAATTTTTTCAGAAGAAAAAAAAAATTACCTTTTAATTTGCAAAAAGCTTAGGATAATCCATTCTAATCTTATCCTCTAACTCCCATGTGCAGTCATTGGGATCACTACTCCACTGGATCTTAACTAGTTTCAAGGTTTTGCTCCTTAATTTCTTTTCTTCCTTGGCTATAATCCCCACTGGTTCTTTTTCATAAACCAAGTTAGGATTTATTTGAATTTTGGTAGGCTCTTCCAAAATGTCTTCTTTATCATGTACCCATCTTCTAAGTTGGGACACATGAAAAACATTATGCATTGCTTTCATTTCCTCTGGTAGTTCTAATTTGTAAGCCAATGAACCAATTCTTTCCAGAATTTTATAGGGTCCAACATACCTTGGTGTAAGCTTACCTTGCTTGCCAAATCTCATGACTTTCTTCATAGGTGAAATCTTGATGAAAACAAAGTCTCCCACTTCATATTCCACTTGTTTCCTCCTCCTATCTGCAAATTTCTTTTGCCTATCTTGGGCTGCTGCTATTCTTTTTCTTATTAACCCAATTTTCTTTGTAGTTTCTTTAACATATTCAGGTCCAAGAACAGCCCTTTCTCCAGTCTCTACCCAGCATATAGGTGATAAACATGGCTTGCCATATAAGGCTTCAAATGGTGCCATCCCTATGGTGCTTTGGTAACTGTTATTGTATGTGAATTCAGCTAGATGGAGGTGGTCTTCCCAGTTGCCTCCAAAGTCCAGTGTGCATGCTCTCAACAAATCCTCTAAGACTTTGTTCACCACCTCAGTTTGACCATCTGATTGTGGATGGTAGGCAGTGCTTAAGCACAATTCACTCCCCATAGCCTCTTGAAAACTTTTCCAAAACCTTGAGGTGAAGATGGTATCCCTATCACTCACAATGGTTTTGGGTATGCCATGCAACCTTACTACCTCTTTCATGAATATTTGAGCCAATTTTGGAGCATTTCTTTCTGTTTTAACTGGGATAAAATGTGCTACCTTAGTTAGCCTATCCACTATTACCCATATACTTGTGTTTCCCTTCTTAGATCTAGGCAGACCATCTATGAAATCCATAGATATATCCTCCCACTTCCACTGTGGTATACTAAGGGGTTGCAATAGTCCTGATGGCCTTTGTGTCTCTGCCTTGACTTGTTGGCAAGTCATGCACCTTGCAACATATCTGGCCACATCTGACTTCATCCCCTTCCACCAAAGATTTCTTTTCAAATTTTGATACATCTTGGTGCTACCTGGGTGTATGGAGTATTTACTCCTATGGTACTCATTTAATATTTCCTCCTTCAATTCTATATTTTCTGGAACACATATCCTATTTTTATTCCTTAAATAACCATTTTTATCAATTTGATAATTTATTACTTCCTCCCCTTTTGATATGAGCATTTTCTTTTCCACCATGTTTAGGTCTTGTTCCTGCATTTTCCTAATCTTAAGAAGTAAATCTGATTGCAGAGATATCATACTTAATTTCCCTTTACCTTCACCTTCTTCAATGGACATCATTTGTACCCCACTGTTTTCCTCAATTTCCAAATCAGTAAGTATAGACAAATCCCTAAACTCTTCCATCATCAACATGGCTACTTTGGCATGTTGTCTACTCAAGGCATCTGCAACTTTATTTGCCTTGCCTGGTGTATACAGTATATCTAGATCATAGGCAGCTAGGAACTCTACCCATCTATGTTGCCTCATATTCAAATCTTTTTGTGAGAATAAATATTTCAGTGCCTTATGATCAGTGTACAAAATGAATTTGGCACCTAACAAATAATGTCTCCAAAGTTTCAAAGCATACACAACTGCTGCTAGTTCAAGATCATGGGTTGCATATCTGGTTTCATGTGGCTTTAATTGCCTAGATGCATAGGCTACCACCTGGTCTTGCTGCATCAACACAGCCCCTAACCCAGAGCCACTTGCATCAGTGTACACAACCAAATTTTCATTTCCTTCTGGCACTCTCAATACTGGTGCATTAATCAGGGTTTCTTTTATTTTGATAAAAGCTTGCTCACATTTTTCTGTCCATACAAAGGCTTGGTTCTTTCTAGTTAAATTGGTAAGTGGTGATGATATTTTTGAGAAATCTTTTATAAATCTCCTATAATATCCTGCCATCCCCATAAATGATCTAATCTCACTGATGGTGCTAGGCCTTTTCCATACTTGGATTGCCACTACCTTATTAGGGTTTACTGATATTCCTTTGGCAGAGATAACATGCCCAAGAAAATGCACTTCTTCTTTCCAAAATGCATATTTTGAAAATTTTGCCTTTAAATCATTTTCCCTTAGTCTTGACAAAACTAAATGCAAATGATTTTTATGCTCTTCCACTGTCTTGGAATAAATCAAAATGTCATCAATAAAAATCAGTACAAACTTGTCTAAATAATCTCTAAATATTCTATTCATTAAATCAACAAAATATGAAGGAGCATTTGTCAAACCAAATGGCATAACCAAAAATTCATATAAGCCATATCTTGTGTTAAATGCAGTATACTTAACACTTGAGTCTTCAACCTTCATTTGATGGAATCCTGATGCTAAGTCTAGTCTAGAAAATATTTTAGCTTCACTGAGTTGGTCAAAGAGATCATCTATTCTAGGCAATGGGTATTTATTCTTGATGGTTACTTTATTTAGTTCCCTGTAATCTATGCACAGTCTCAAGGTGCCATCATGTTTTCTTACAAACACTACTGGAGAACCCCAGCAGGAATTGCTTGGCCTTATAAATCCCTTGCCTTCTAATTCTTCCAACTGATTTTTCAATTCTTTCAGTTCACTTGGCCCCATTCTATAAGGTTTCTTGATTATTGGACTTGCTCCTGGAATGAGATTAATTTGGAACTCAACTGGTCTGTGGTGTGGAACACCCTTAACTTCCCCAAACACATCCAAGTATTCATTAACTATGGGAATTTCTTCAATGGTTAGTTCACTCAGATCTTTTTCTAAGTCAACTAAATGATACAATTTCCCTTCCTTAGCTACTTCACATAGAACTGTGATCCTCTGACCTCTAGAATTTTGCAATGATATGGTGGATGAGTCTAAATTAATTATGGCTTTAAATTGCCTTAACCAATCTACCCCCAATATAACTCCTATATTTGGGTAATTTAAAACATATAAATTGGAAATAAAAATATTTCCTCCTATGTTTAACTCCACATCCACACAATTCATGTTCAAAACACTAGAACTCCCTAGGGGACTTTGTACAAGCAATGGGGTTTCAACCAATATGCAGTTTAATTTTAACACTTTAACTAATTCATAGGAAATCAAAGAGTGTGTTGCTCTAGTATCATATACTACTGGTATGGGTATGGCACAAATGAGTAATGTACCTTCCACTTGGCCATGATTTTCAGCATCAATTTTCACTGCAAATTTGTCTTTACCTTCCAAAGTTGCCAATTTCCCTTGCTGTTTATTCTCAGGACAGTTCCTCTTCATATGCCCCTCTTTCCCACATAGGTAACATTTGAAGACTCCTCCTTTTAACTCTGGGCATCTTGGTTTGATGTGTCCTTCTTTTCCACAATGATGGCAAACCAATTTCTTCTTAGTATCATTGGCTTTTGTATCTTTACTCTTCCTGTTGTATGCCTCCTCCTTCTTTTTATCATAAGGGTGATATCTTCCCTTATCCTTCTTGTTGTTGCTCTTAAAATTCCTATATTTCTCTCTTTCTTTGTCATGTTGTTCCAGTTTCAAGGCCAGATCAATTACTTGATCAAATGTTCTATCTGCATATGGTAGCATAGCTCTGCTAAGTCCTGGGTTCAGTCCTTTTATATACCTATCATTTTTGGATGCTTCATCTGCCACTAGCATTGCTCCATAATTAGATAGCCCCTCAAACTTTTGAGTGTATTCAGTGACATTCAAAGTTCCCTGCCTAAGTTTGATAAATTCTTCAAGCAAAATGGTCTTGGCTGATGCTGGTACAAATCTTGCCTCCAACATCTCCTTGAACTGATTCCAAGTGATTTCATTTTCATTTCTTCCAGCTATGATCACCTCCCACCAGCTTAAAGCTACCCCTTTCAGTTGTCTAGAAGCTACTTGCCTCTTCCTTTGGTCATCCAACTGCATGTCATTGAAAATCCTATCAAGTGTTCTCAACCATGCTTGAATTTCCATCACACTCTCAGTTCCTTCAAAACTCCTGCCTCCCAAATTGGAATATGTCTTCAGTAGTTTTGAAAGCTCTTCATGTGGGTTCTCAGGCCTATGCCCAATCCCATCTCTTAAAACCCTCACAAATTCTTGCATATCAAGCATTTGAGGTGCACTGGGTCCTGCATTGTGATGAGATCCTCTTCCTACCATGGTCTGCTAACTAAATTCTGGGTAAATGGTATTAGTATATTATGAGTACTTCTATAATTTCTATTTTCTTATCTAAATTATTTCATCCAAAACAAACAGACATAATACATTTCTATAATACTTAACAATCAATGCAACCAAGTGCTCTGATACCAACTGAAATGACCCTCCTATTTCCATCCTAATTTCATAAGGATTTTTTTTTAAGGGATGATATATAGATATATCATTCATTACAAATGTATTTTCCAAGGTCATTTTCTTTCTCCAATAAACAAAATATATCCAGGATCAAAATAACTTACCAATATAAATATATCAGTGTATATCTAATAACATTCACATACATATGAAGATGTATGTGTTCCTCTTGTTTAAATTCAGAGTATATACTTTATTTTTTTTTTGTACTAGAACATTCTGTTTGATTTAGATTTTAGCAATTCAGATTAATTATTGTATCCTGATTTTTTGACCATAGAATCAACTGGAAACATGTACTTTAGTCTGTTATTCTAATTAAGAAATGATCAAGTAATAATCAGTGGTAAACAAGCTTATAATATAGATGATTGTCTTAAAGTCTGGATAGCATCAAACTCAGGTTAAAAGAAAGTGGATCCTAAGTGAACACAAGCAACATCTAGGCGTAATGGAAACGCGCCTAACTTATACATGAGAGATCACGAGTTCGAGTGCTATGCTGGTCGGTTCAAACACAATTTTGTTTTTTTTTTGAATGGTTTGAAATCTGGTATCTACCTATGTCTGCACATATATATTTAATTTCATCCTATAATCTAACTTACAAAACAAAGTTTCTTGCTTTATTATTTTTAAAACTCCTCCCTACAACTGTTCTAGGAATTTATATTCATATTTTTGCCCAAATATCAACATGTACACAGATATACATGTACATGTCAATATCTTTGCTCAGTTTCCAGAAAACTGAGTGAAACAATTGCTAAATGTACTAAGCTTTTGAAATGCATTTTTATTTTCAAAATACAATCTATCATGATCAACCAATACTTCATTTATTTGAAGCTGGTTAACTCATGAATTCTGTATCTGCTACACACTAGTTCAAAACAATGGAGATACCATTCATTGCATTCTGTCTGAAGCTTTTAAAAACATTTTACTTTTCTCAATACAATTCAGAAATGAATTCAAACTTATTTACAAAGCATTTCAGTAAAAAGGAAACTAAAACCCTTATAAGTTTTACTTCTAGCTAAATCCAGATTTTATTCTGAAACTCAGTGCTCTGTTATGTCTCAAGATTATCTAATACATAATAAAAATTATGCAAAACAGTAGCTCATTTACATATGCAAATTTCTTTTCCAAGCATCCATATCAATACTTAAAATCATTTCCTTGTTCCCCACACAGATATTTCTTTTAGATTTTAAACCTTAGTGCATAACAATATATTTAACATGATACAACTAGTCCATCTAACCATAATAGAATTCATTACATGACTGGAAATCTTAGAAACATAACATTTTTCCTAAATACATGCAGATATAATCAATTTAAGCTCTTATTGAAACTAGCTAGCATGTTCATTCACTTCTCCATAATAACCATAACTTCATTTTTACTTAGTGCCTGGGTTACCTGAAAGAGCATGAGTGGCTGCCTCATTTTAAAATGAGACACCCCATATGCCATGAGCAAACAAGGGTCAGATCTATGATCTGGTATGAGTAACATCAATACATTCATGATATTAAGCAATAGAGAAAATAAGGGTACTAACTTGTTATTTAAGCAAATTTCTGCAATCAACTACTTTAACATAGTATAATTAAGTTGATTCAGGTATGATATATTCATTTACCATTCTTACACTTGCTTACATAATCATGCAAACATAATTATCTATTTGCAACATTTGCATTCACTGGAACCATCTTGGTTCCATACCATTCAACCTAAGAAATATCCATATTCCTATTTCTTCATTTATAGGTTGTATTATTCAATTTAAATCCCTGCCTCATCTGCTATTAAGGAATCACTGGGACACATTGCAATGAACTAATTCACATCATTGCACAAAGATCTCAGGGCTTAAACAAACAATGTGCCAACTTGCATACTTCAAATATGACAAGCATTCCAGCAGCTTTCTTGGCCTTCCCTTCCCTAGTTTATTTACTAGTGTATTGTCTTAAATCCTATCATCAAATATGCTAAGTGAACATGTCACTGCAAACATGGAAACATCCATAATTTTTCCTAGCATAATTCTCCTCAGAAATAAGCAGACAGTTATTTCCTAAATAGGGTCAATATGTCTTGATCTCAGTAAGATATAAGAATATTTTCAACTGTAAAAGAGGCATGGCATGTTCTTAATATATTGATCTGTAAGCCTTTATGATTGATTCAGATTCAGGATCTGGTTCAATCATGATTTTAGCTTGTGGGTTTCTTTTTTTTTGATTTGAATAAGGGCTCAGCACTTAGAAAATTTCTATTGCACCCTTAACATTTTTCTTTTCAAGCCTCAGCACTTATACCAAGTATAATGCAGCTCCCAACATTTTTATAAAGTTTCCATGCCATAGATCTATAACAGTTGAGAGTATTCTCTATATAATTTTAAGATCCTAGACTTTAACATTTATGAATATAAATAAAACAGTATGATACACATCCAAAGAAAAATGTCTCAACCAATCAAAGATCATCAAAAATCATCCATATTAAATCATATCAGATTTAAAATAAGACATCCAAAAAGCATTGATGAAATCATATACATCAAAACCAGAAATATATATAAATGGAAATAAAAAGTGGCTGCCTCATCTCAGGTCTTAATGCCATGAACTCAGTGAGGTTACTCACCTAAATGTTTCTTCTTATTAATCCAGAAAATCCTTGTATGAGTATTTTCTCCTTCCTTCCAATATTTTTCTTCTTTTCTTATTTTTGTGCAGCTTGGGGTAAAGATAATTCTACTGCCTATTTATATGCATTTTTCCACTAGGGTTTTGTTAAAACAGAATTCCATTTCTGTCCTGGCTAGCATCATGCATTTTTCATTCATAATACCCCGACTATATTAACCAATTTAAAGGCTGCATTTTCTTTCTTTTACTTTTCAGAAAATGGCCATTCACCTAGTCATGTTAAAAGTGTGACTATCCTATTTCATATTTTAATTATTTCTGAGAATCCCCTTTGCTATTTTTGCCTACACAAGCATATTGACTTGTACCACATTTCATGTCATTTTAATGTTATAGTTTCACTTGCTTATATATATATACTTTTCAGTACTTAAAAATGTATATTTGTATACATATCTTATCTAGGCTTATTTTAATTCCTCTTTTAATTTCAGAAACATATGCACCTATATGTATACAAGTTTACAAACCCTTATAACACATATATATGTATAATTTTCTTTTCTGGGTTTTAAATGAAATCTGCTTACTGGTTTAAAGTAAAACTTACTTTTCTTATTTTCTAAGATGATCCATATAATTCCAGAAATCAAATATCCATGTTGCAAAATCATGTTTGTATTGCTTTTTAATTCTTGTTTTAAATCCAAGAAATCTGGAGTTCTTCCTTGTGCCATTTCAGTGTGCACGTGCACACATATACTTGCACACTATTTATTCCAGAAATTTCACCATATTTAAATCTAAATATTTCAAAAATTAAATCATTTTACAAAAATGTTTTTTCACAAAATTTTGGGGTATTACAATTCCACGCCCCAAGTGCAGCATTGGTCCGAGTGGAAGATTGACTACAAAGTTCGGTATATTACATGAGTAAACACTTCATAAAGTCAAAGTCTAGGTATCCTAAGCTAGAGAAGTTGGCGTACTGCTTGCTAATCACATCCCAAAAGTTGAGGCACTATTTCCAGTCGCAGCACATCCAAGTGCTGAAAAATCAGCCCTGAGATAGGTTCTACATCGACTTGATACTTAAGGGAGACTTACCAAATAGAGTATTGAGTTAAGCCAATATGTGATTACCAATCATCCTCAAACAGCGATCAAGGGACAAGCCCCATCGGACTTTATTACTGAATTTACCATTATGGATAGCGAAGTGGAATCTTGGGAGGAAGAAGCTTTTAAAGGGTGAATGTATGTGGATGCAACTTCGAACGAGCATGACACTGGTGCGGGAGTAGTACCGTTGACACTTGGAAAGAGGAAGCTGAGCTACGCAATACGACTAGGGTTCAAGGCGACGAGCAATGAGGTGGAATATGAAGCTTTAATAGCAGGATTAGAGATAGCTAAGGAACCAGGAATCAAGTCGTTGTGTGCGCACAATGACTCGTAGTTGGTTTTAAACCAGGTGCTCAGCAAATTCTAGGCTAAAGGGGTACACTTGAAATCATATTTAGGGAAGGTGAAGGTTTTTCTTAATGAAATGGAGTAAGCAATCAAACACATCCCACGAGAAGAGAATCAGGATATAAACGAGGTGGCGAAGTTGGCAAGTATGGGAATTGGACCTTTATTGGGATTGGTACCTATTGCAACCCTACTTAGTCCCAGCCTCGAGAAGGTAAATGTGATCGCAACTATAAATGAAGAGGAGACCTGGATGGCGATATTAGTTAGATTTCCAAGTGAAGGGATTTTACCACTCAATAGGAATAAAGCTAGGAAAGTCTTGCGAATGGCATCTCGCTTTATTATTCAGGATGGTATGCTATATGGGAGAG
The DNA here is from genome assembly GCA_030737815.1 of Allium fistulosum. Lineage (NCBI taxonomy): Eukaryota > Viridiplantae > Streptophyta > Magnoliopsida > Asparagales > Amaryllidaceae > Allium > Allium fistulosum. The sequence goes on from CM060902.1 coordinate 611,657,828, forward strand.
GATTTTCTAATCCATTACCGAGTTACATCGCCGAAAAGGAAGTGTTGGAAAATAATCATCAAGGGAGCTGGGAGATCACACTAGTGGGTAGATTCTAGCAAAGAAGTTGTTGCAATATGGATATTTTTTCCAACTTTAAATCATAATGTAGTAGAGCATGCAAAAAGATGTGACAAATGCCAGCTGTTAATGAAAATCTCAAGATTGCCCCCGATTGAGCCGACAAAAATGGTTAGCCCCTAGCCTTTCGCGGTTTGGGGAATAGATCTGATCAGAGAGCTTCCTATGGCTAGGGGTGGAGCTAAGTATGCTATAGTGGTAGTTGACTACTTTACTAAGTGGGTTGACCGCTTACTAAGGTATCAACAGCCGAGGTCATAAACATTTTGATCTGGAATGTGATATGCAGGTATGGAGTCCCCCTTCAAAGCATCTCAAATGATAAATTGTAGTTTGACAGCATGAAATTTGTTGATTTCTGTCGATAACATGGGATAAATAAAAGTTTCTCTACGGTAGTGTACCCGTAGACTACTGGACAGGTGGAGGCGGTCAACAAGGTTCTAAAGATCCCTATAAAGAAGCGGTTGGCAATAGCAAAAGGAATATAGGTGGACGAACATCCCCTGGCACTGTGGGCTTATCACACTTCTTTTAAGACAGTAATAGGATATACTCCTTTCTCTTGGCTTATGGGTCAGAAGGGATGTTACCAGTGGAAATTATTGTATCGTCACACATGAGGATTCATTATAACCCGAGTGAGAATGAAGGGTTGCTGAACATGTCATTAGACTTAGTTGATGAAAGACATGAAGAAGCAGCTTTGATGGCTGAGGCTCATAAAAGAAGGATAGCTAATTAGTACAATTCTAAAGTGAAGCACTGTCCACATAAGGAAGGGAACCTGGTGCTAAAGTGAATATTCCCTAGACCGGGGTACTCGATCTAGTCTAGGAAGGACCGTATGTTATTCATAAAGACTAGGGTAATGGAGCTTTCATCCTCAGCATGGTAGGAGAAGCTATATTCAGAAAATCTTGGAATGCAAAAAATCTCCATTGCTATTTTACTTAACTTCTACAGTTCTACAAATTATATCGCAATCATGTAATTGAAACAGTTATGAAATGAATCTTAATAAAATGTGCTTTACTTAAAATCCTATTATGGCAGGTAATGAGTATGAAATATAACTTTGTACTACAGCTTTAGCGCGTCGGATTAACATTGGTATTAAGGAAAAAGCTACAAAAGCTTGATGTGTTGAATTTTCTACTTAGGGGCAAAACAACATTTCCATAATCAAGGACTTCTCTCCTTAAAATTCTTATCCGGCAATGGCAAACCAAAGTTACGCTAACTGGGTGCCAACCATTGACGATCGGCTCAAACTTCTTACTAGCAATGACAGACCAGAGTGACCCTAATCGGGTGTCCACCATTAATGATCGTCTTAAATTTCTCACCAACAATGGCAGACCAAAGTGACCCTAATCATGTGTCCTCCATTGATGCTCATCTTAAACTTCTTATTGGCAATTGAAAATTAGAGTTACCTTAACTATGTGTCCATTATTGACGATCGGCTAAAACTCCTCGTCGGCAATGGCAGACCAAAGTGACCCAAATTGGGTGTCACCATTGACAATCAGCTTAAACTTCTTGCCAACAATGGCGAACCTAAGTGAACCTAATCAAGAGTCAACCATTGAAGGTCGAATTAAACCTATTTTCGATAATGGGAGATTAGAGAGACCCTAACCGTATGTTCACCATTGACGATCGGCATAAACCTTTTATCGATAATGGTGGACCAAAGTAACCCTAATCAGGCGTCCAACATTGATGATCGACTTAAACTTCTCACCTGAAATAGTGAATTAGAGTGACCCTAACCGGATGTCTACCATTGATGATTGGCTTAAAATTATGACTAGCAACGGTGGACCAAAGTGACACTTATTGGGTGTCCACCATTGACGATTGGCTCAAACTCTTTGCCACCAATGGCGGACCAGAGTGACCCTAACCAAGTTTCCACCATTGACAATCAGCCAAAAGCTTCTTATCGGTGACAGTGAACCATAGTGGTCCTAATTGGGTGTTCACCATGTTAGTTTGCAGAATAAGGATCATAAGGCTAATTTAACACTAGAGAGATGATAAATAGTGTTTACTAACTTTTATGAATCCTTTTGAATTATTTTAAGATTATAGTTTAAAAATGCAAATTGACAATCATAAATGCAAACACAGATAGATATAATGCAGTAAAAGTAAAAATTAAAGAGTAGAAGAGATCACACCAGGATTTTTATACTGGTTTGGAGTTACCCTAATCCAGTCCCATAAAATTTCTTATATAGATTTTTTTTCAAATATCAAAGTTTATGCAATCTCAATTTCAAGGCTGTGAGACACACCCTCCAGATTTTCTGAGCTTTGGGTACACTCACTAGATTCGAACGGGACACTAGCACACCGACTTGGATTCAAATGAGACATCAAGTACACCTGCTTGATTCAGACGGGACACAAGCACACTTGCTTGGATTTCAGGGATACAAGCACGTCCAAGAGTATAAGAGTATGATTTTATAGAGTTTACAAAATGAATTTCTTGATCTTAAGTACAAATGATCCTATAACCTCTTGAATACCACTTTGATCTTGATTTGAGTAAGAGAGATGAAAGAGATCCGAGAGTAAATAATAGAGAATCAAATCAATAAAGTTTTAATTTGATTCTAGTTGAATTTGGGAAGATTTTGAGTAGAATTTCTTTTAGAAATCAAGAGAGTGAAAGAGGAGAGAAAATATGAGAAAGTAGTTAATCAAATTTCGTTGGAAAACCCCTATTTATAGAGAAATAGTAGTCATGTTCATTCACGAAGAGATATGACAAAAAGACACTTTCATCCAAAATTTGAATTTTCAAAATATCGGACTATATGTCGACATATGGTTACTATATATTTCGATATATCCTTTGTAATTTTGAAAAACATTTAATAAAAATTATTTTGAAAATATTTATTTTTGTAAAAAAATTTGATGCTTTGTAAAATCATTCAAGCATAGTTCATACACATTATAGCCATAATAAAACTTAAGAAAACTTTAGAAAATAATTTTGAAATATTTTAATATATAAAGGATTTAAAAATAAATAATATATATAAAAATAATATATATAAAGTATAAGTGAATATATATTAAAATCAAAGTATTAATGAATGCCAAAAATATACTTTTAAATACCATACCATTTCGAAAATATAAAACCAAAAACTATATTTAAATATAATAAATTAAAAGTATATTAAAATATAAAATGCTTAAAAAGTTAATTACTCAAAATATAAACCTGTTAAGAAAAAGAAGTTTAAAAGATCATTTGAAAACTATTTTGAAAAGATGTTTGAAAAATCATTTTAAAAATAATGATTCAGTAAAAAATCATTTTTGAAAACTAGGATATTTGGAAATCATTTAAAATTAGAGAATAGAATTTTAAAAATCTTCATGGGAAATGAAGCGAGATCAAAGAAGTGCTACTGGGGATTTAATAAAATAATCTATGACTCTATAACTTATCTTGAGTCTTCAAACTTATGAGTCGTCAATCTCTAACTCTTGAATCTCTATATTAGCTTCTTGAATCTGCTGTTGATACTGTACTGTCTTCTTAATCAGTACCTGCCTAATATCTTGGACTATACTATGTATAACTAGATAAAAACATTAGTATATATATTTTATATAATGTCATATAGTTGTCATCGTTAAAACCAATTCCTAAGGTATTAACAATCTTCCTCTTTTCGATGATGACAACCATGTATATAAAATATGATATAATTCCCCCTGAGTTACAAAACTCCCCCTTAATCTATTTTATATATTTCTCCCCTTTATCATCAACAAAAATATAATCAACACTCCCCCTAACTAAACTACTATATGATATATAAAAGTGATAATACACAATTTAATCGATCCAATCTAATATATAGTCAGACCAATCCAAAGTCAATATAATTCAATCCAATCATAAGTCAAACAAATCAACCCAAACCAATTCTAATCCTAAATAAGTTTATACACACCAATCCATACTTCTTATCCTAGTGTAATATATTATTATACAAACTTAAATCAAATCTTATATATATTTTAGAAACAAACCAATTAACTTAAACTTCCCTAGGTACTTCTACCCAACCATCAAAACCAAAAATTGGATCTGCTTTGATGAAATCCCAATCTTCATTATCTTTGTTTGATGGCACAATCCAGATTGTCGGTTGGTTCACCTTTGATAAGAGAAGCAATCATCCATCGAATAGCATCAAAATGCTTTTCTTGTTCTTTTATCATCTACATTTGACTCAATTCTAAGTATCTATGACTTCTTAGTATAAAAGTAAGGATTTTCTTGAATGATTGAAAGGTTTATTCATGGCTCTCACACAATTTTTGGTCTAGAGAAGTCATATTTGAAAAGTTAAATTTATAGGTGAAAAGGGAGAAGAATTCAGAGTGGAAGATAATGTTTTTCTGAAGTGAATAATTTTATATAGGGGTAAAATGTCGTTTGAATAAATTGAATAGATGGTAGTTATTTTATTTTGAATTTTAAATTTTTTTCAATCTTCCCGTTATATGTCAACATATATGATATGCATTTGTCGACATATGTACCATATTTTTCAAAATCAACTTATTTGCTATGTTTATTGTAATTAGCATAAACTATTGTACTTTTATGACTTTCCAAAGACCAATAACAATGTACAACAACAAGGAACAAGATTTCATTAATTATCATAGATGAGTACATGAAATTTAAAGATAAACATAAAAGATACATGGATTAAAACTAGAAAAATTCAAACTAAAAGCTAGAAAATCATAGGAATACAACTAGGAAGAAGTGAGTACATGATGATGAGGACTTTCCACTAAACTTGCGAATTATCTTTTCGAATTACTTATCTACTTTGTTGGAAAGAGAAGTGAATGATTCTTAAGCTTCCTTTTGTTATTAACAAGCTTCTCTTGATTTTTGAGAATTTCTTTTGTGGACGGATGAGATAGCTTTTCAAAACTCTCCAAAGAAGTGTCTTCCTCCTTTTCTTGTTCTTCCTCCTCCTTCACTTCCATTTCTCCTTCTTCCTTTTCCTCCTCTTATCTTATTTCACGCTCCTCCATCCAAGCCAATCTCGCTTCCTTCTTCAAAAGAGTTCATGAGGCTTGAAGATGGGTAAAATGTGCATTAGAGAGATGTTGGCCTTGTCGAAGAGTTTTCGAGGAATGGTTTCCTCTCCTCTTAGGTGAATACCAAAATATGTGAAAATTCTAGTGAGATAAACACCACCATGAAAGAGTGTGTTCTCGTGCCCAGAGATATAATTAGGAAAGAATTCATCCAAAATAACTTGTGTCCAATGTATGTCATAATGACCATAATTGCAAAAAGTGCTTTGAAAACATTTTGAGCCGGGTTATTATAATTTCCGTTTCTCATGCTTTGTTGCAAAATAGGACTTAAAATTCTTACTTTAGGATGCAAATTATTGTTTTTAGACTTAAAATCATCACCAATTTCAAATATATCATGAATAACTTCACGATTTTGATTTTCAATTTTAAAAGACGAAAGGTCCATTCCACTAAATTTGCATCCGATATTGTAACGACTGGGCTTTTCGACCCTCGAAAATCGACACTAATACTTCCATTGTATCACATGCCGAGCAATCGAATGCCGGAAGACCCGATTTATAGGGAAAAGGAAGAAAGAAGAAGGTAAGAAGAAAACTAAACAACACAGAATCTCACAGCGGAACGAATAATCTATAATATACCATAAATCTTTACACAAAAACAAAACTGGAATATATGTATATACAGTCATCAATCAGGGTATACTAACCTATTTCAGCCTGGATAGTTATAACAGCCTCTCCTTACAATTGCTGAAAAACACAACAATGAATACAGTGAAAAATAACCATCTACGTGAATACGTCTTTGGGCCTCCAAATCGTCTCTTGAAGTTCCAAACATCCAACCAATCTGCAGTATACTCGGTCTGATCCGAGCATTATAATAAAATCACCCGAGTCAGTCTGGAAAACCAGTGTGAGAAAACACACCCAGCTAGATTTTAAAGTTATATAAAAATCTTTGAAATCAAAAGGTATCTCATAAGACCACACCGCACATAAACACGGACAGGTTTTTACCTTACTGTTTGTACCAAAAATGGGCACAACACTCTTCAAAAGTCTTTGAAGAGATAAACGCGAAGAACGAAAATTAACGCTGTGGATTATCTAACAAAAACTCCAAAATGACAGAAAGTAAATTGCAAAGACAAGCGATTTAGAGTGGTTCGGCTTTGTAGCCTACGTCCACTATGAAGTTTGGTGATTTTTATTGCTCGACGCTCGAAGATTACAATTTCTTATAACGCAGTACAACTGGTTTTGTGAGCTAAGTCTGAATCTAAGGAAGCAGTGGTGATTCAGAGTAAATCTGGCAGAGTCTGGGTGCTCTTTAGCTCTTAGAATTATCCGACCCCTTTTCTGAATGACCAGGGGCTCTATTTATAGGTGTAGGAGGCTGATATTTCGCCTAAATCGAGGGAAGACCAGTTCTGGAACGTGAGGGGGCCCACATGGCCGAAATCTGGAGATCCGAGCCCACTTTGGGATCGATTCGACCCTTGGTTCGAATCGATCAAGAAAGAGTCCAATCGAGCTGAAATTTGGTGTGGACATTCTTCATCATGTGTTTAAGCTTCTGTGAAAATTTCATAGCATTTGGACTTGTGGACCTCCAGTTATGATCGACTCAAGGTCAGGTACTCGGCTGAAACGCATCTTCGAATCAATCCCCTTTGACTTGGTTCCTTCGAATCGATCGCTTCGACTCGATTCGTTCGAATCGATTGGGTTGAGTCGATGGTTCAACGTGTCTTCATGATGACATGGTGTGCCTTCTTCGTATCGATTTGACTTTTGCTCCGAGCTGATCGGGTCGAATCCTTGTTTTTAGCCGCGTCTACCTGGTGGACTAGAGATGTTGGATTCGAAGGTATGCTTCCTTCGAATCGATCGAATGAATGTTCCCTTCGAATCGATCAAGGTAGGTTATAGTTGATTGATACGAAAGCTTCTCGGTTGAACGGATTCGAAGGTAGTCGTGGGATGGAGTCGAAGCTCTTTCACCTTTATGGACCCGAAGTAGAGAATGACCTGGTGGATTCGAACCATGGTTTGCCTAATGGATTCGAAGTAGGGCTATGCTTCGTGGATTCGAAGCACTTTCTCTCTATGGATTCGAAGGTCTTCTACTTCGTACGATTTAAAGTGAAGGCATGCTTGATGGAGTCGAAGGCTAGAGCACTTCTCATGGATTCAGAGCAATCAAGGGAACTTTGTTGCGATGGAGCCGAAGGACTCCGACCTGTAGCTTCATTGTTTCGAAGTGTTTCGCCTAGTCCTATCTGAGTGAATGTCTATTTGATGGAGGCGAACCATGTGGAGCCGAATCGATGGATTCGAACAGAGTACCCATCGATGGATACGAGGTAAATGGAGTCGAAAGCGATGGAACCGAACCTGATGAAGCTGAACCTGATGGATTCGAGCTTAGTCCTCCACTTTCGTCGATGATATCTTGAGCGTACGACCTCGGATTGTCTCGAAATTTGGAATGCTGACTTTCTCGGCCTTGCTCGACGTGTCTTATCAATTGCAGCCCGATCCGGACTCGGGCGAAATTCATCGGCATCCATAGCAGACCTATGTGTAATCGGTTTTCAAGATGAACTGTCCCTGGTTTCTAGTCGAGTTCTTGGTGTCACGGCCTTGCCAAAAGGCGGGATAACATTTTCCCTCCAAAGTACGTCTTGCGTAATCATGACGTGCTTTGAATAACTGCAATCTTTCATGCTGAATATACTCGTTTAGTTGATTGCTTAACAGTCGTTTTTTTGCAATCTTCCCTTAGATGAACGTCCAACCGGCGTGCCTTATTTTGATCCTGCCCCCAGTCTTGGGGACAAATGCGGAGTTGATGTATGTTTATACTCCGTCTCGCACTCTGGGAGTACGGAGTTAAGGAATGCTTATACTCCGTCTCGCACTCTGGGAGTATGGAGTTAAGGAATGCTTATACTCCGCCTCGCACTCTGGGAGTACGGAGTTAAGGAATGTTTATACTCCGCCTCGCACTTTGGGAGTATGGAGTTAAGGAATGTTTATACTCCGCCTCCCACTCTGGGAGTACGGAGTTAAGGAATGTTTATACTCCGCCTCGCACTCTGGGAGTACGGAGTTAAGGAATGTTTATACTCCGCCTCGCACTCTGGGAGTACGGAGTTAAGGAATGTTTATACTCTGCCTCGCACTCTGGGAGTACGGAGTTAAGGAATGTTTATACTCCGCCTTGCACTCTGGGAGTACGGAGTTAAGGAATGTTTATACTCCGCCTCGCACTCTGGGAGTACGGAGTCAAGGAATGTTTATACTCCGCCTCGCACTCTGGGAGTACGGATTCAAGGAATGTTTATACTCCGCCTCGCACTCTGGGAGTACGGAGTCAAGGAATGTTTATACTCCGCCTCGCACTCTGGGAGTACGAAGTTAGGTGGAGGGTTTATACTCCGCCTCGCACTCTGGGAGTACGGAGTTAAGGAATGTTTATACTCCGCCTCGCACTCTGGGAGTACGGAGTTAAGGAATGTTTATACTCCGCCTCGCACTCTGGGAGTACGGAGTTAAGGAATGTTTATACTCCGCCTCGCACTCTGGGAGTACGGATTCAAGGAATGTTTATACTCCGCCTCGCACTCTGGGAGTACGGAGTCAAGGAATGTTTATACTCCGCCTCGCACTCTGGGAGTACGGAGTCAAGGAATGTTTATACTCCGCCTCGCACTCTGGGAGTACGAAGTTAGGTGGAGGGTTGTCGAGTATCAACCCTTTTCCGGCCTGTTGTGATGGCTTGCCCCCGAGCTCGGGTTTCACTTAGCGAGTGGCCGATCGTATCACAGCCACTCATTTCTTGAATAAATCCCATTGCGTGATGGAATTTAGCTCTTCGTGCGTCGTGATGTTGTACATTGTGTTTAATGAATCACCGCTCTGGCTCAAAGAGATGGCATTTATTGCTGGAATAAGAAAATACGGCAAAGTCAGTTGCCTTATTACAAATTCTAATTTCGAAATGCAAAAGCAAACTGCTAAATGGAAAAAATATATAATGAAATAAATAGAGCCTGTTATGTGTAATAGCGACGGTGACTCTCGCTGTTCCAGGCTCTTGGCAAATCAAGACCGTCAATGGTCGATAGTTTGAATGTGCCATCTCCGAGTCTTCGGGCAATCACGTATGGTCCTTCCCAACTTGGTTTCATGTGTGAAGGAACCGGATAGATTCTTTTGAGAACGAGATCGCCGAGTTCAAAAGTTCGAGGTCGAACTTTGGCATTGTACGGTCGGGCGACTCGACCCCGATGTGCGGCCGCTCTCAAATCGGCCTCTTCCCGCTTCTCATCTAGTAGATCCAAAGATTCAGCAAGCAATATAGTGTTTGTTTTCGGATCATAATAAGTCACGCGATGGGAAAAAACTTCTGTCTCGACTGGAATAACGGCTTCTGAGCCATAAGATAAAGAAAACGGGGTGTGTCCGGTTGCGGTCTTGTGAGTCGTTCGATAAGCCCATAATGCCATAGGGAGTTCATCAACCCATTTGCCCCCGGCCTTTTCCAATCGCTTTTTCAGAATGGATTTTATAACTTTATTGACAGCTTCAACCTGTCCATTTGCTTGAGGATGTGCAACTGCCGAGAACTTTTTATGAATATGGAACCGTTGACAGAAACTTTTGAACTCTGCGCTTTCGAATTGGGTTCCATTATCGGTGATGATGGTATGCGGGAGTCCAAATCGACATATGATATTGCGAACTACGAAATGTATTACTTTCTTTGTCGTAATCGTTGCGAGGGCTTCGGCTTCAGCCCATTTTGTAAAGTAGTCGACGGCGACGATGGCGTACTTTGCACCACCTCTCGCCAGAGGTAAAGCGCCGATAATATCGATGCCCCACATCGCGAATGGCCAGGGACTGACCATTTGAGTTATCTCGGTAGGCGGGGCTCTCGGAATTCGGGCGTGCTTCTGGCACCTATCACACTTTCTTGCATAGTTTGATGCATCTCGGTTTACTGTCGGCTAGTAATATCCATACCGGAGTATTTTCTTGGCGAGAGCTTGCCCACTGGTGTGATCGCCACACTCTCCTTCGTGTACATCATGTAACACTCGTTTAATTTCATCGTGCGCGATACACCGGAGGAGAGGAACAGAATAACCCCTTCTATACATTACTCCGTTTTGAATGACGAATCGTGAAGCTTTTCGTAGAATTTGTCTCTTCTCATTTCTGTGCACAGGCAATGCCCCATTCTCGATGTAGTTTCGATATGGAGTCATCCACGATTCTCTTTCGGGAGCGGTTTCAAATACAAAACTCGTCTCCATTTGATCGATGCTCGGGAAGGATAAAGTTTCGACGGGGACCAATCCCTCTTGCTGTGTTTCACCTGTGCTAGCTAACTTTGCCAATGAATCGGCTTTTTGATTGCGTTCTCGGGGTATATAATAAATGGCGTAATAATCAAACTGTTCCAGCACTTTCTGAACTTGAGCCAAGTAAGCAGCCAGTCTTCGATCTCTCGCTTGATATTCTCCCCGTACTTGACATACCACTAACTGTGAATCACAATAAATTTCCACAGCGATAACCCTCAAATCTCTGGCAAGCTTTAGGCCGGTTAAGAGGGCTTCATATTCAGCTTCGTTATTAGTTGCATGAAAATTGAACTTCAAAGCGTAACATATAGATCGGCCTTCGGGCGTCTCAAGTACAACACCAGCACCCGAACATCGGTCGTTCGATGCACCGTCAGTATGTAGCTTCCAGATGTATTCGGGGGATTTACTGGTTTCGGGTAAGTCCTCTGAAATGGTAAATTCAGCTATGAAATCCGCCAGGACTTGTCCTTGAATGGCTCTCCGCGGAGTATAAGTGATATCGAATTGGCTTAATTCAATGTTCCATTTTAGTAACCTACCAGACGTCTTAGGCCGCGTAAGGACCTGTCGTAACGGCTGATCGGTATACACAGTAAGAGGGTGAGCTTGGAAATAAGGTCGAAGCTTTCTTGAGGCAATGACCAAACAGTAGGCTAGCTTCTCTAATCGGGGGTAATTTCTTTCAGCCTCTGTTAGCCGTTTACTAACATAGTAGACCAGTTTCTGCACTTTGTCTTCCTCCCGAACTAAAGCAGCACTGATCGCATGCTCTGATACTGCCAGGTAGAGGTACAATTGCTCGTGGTCAATAGGTTTTGACAAAATCGGTGGTGTGGAAAGATGTTGAACCAGTGATCGGAATGCGCCTTCACATTCCGTGGTCCATTCAAAGTTTCGCTTTCCCTTCCGGATTAGATCAAAGAAAGGGATGCATTTATCAGTTGACTTCGAAATGAACCTGCTTAGTGCTGCTACCTTTCCATTGAGGCTCTGGACTTGTTTTATGGTTCTTGGAGTTTGTAAGTCCCTTATTGCCCAGATCTTTTTGGGATTTGCTTCTATCCCTCGAGCATTAACGATGAACCCGAGGAATTTTCCAGAGGCGACACCGAAATGACACTTTAATGGGTTGAGCTTCATTCCATATTTTCGGAGAATGCTGAACATTGAATTTAAATCTCTGACATGATCCGTGGAGAATCGAGACTTCACTAGCATGTCATCCACGTAAACCTCCATGGTCTTCCCAATCTGATCGGCGAACATCCGGTTGACCAAGCGTTGGTATGTCACTCCGACATTCTTTAAACCAAAAGGCATGACTCTGTAGCAGTAGAGTCCCAAATCGGTCATGAAACTGGTATGTTCTTGATCGGGTAAATGAATAGGTATTTGATTATAGCCAGAGTAAGCATCCATAAAAGATAACAATTCATGGCCAGCCGTTGAATCCACAAGCTGGTCAATTCGAGGAAGTGGAAAACTATCTTTTGGACAAGCTTTGTTTAAGTCAGAATAATCGACGCAAGTTCTCCATTTCCCATTCGGTTTTCGAACCAACACTGGGTTTGATACCCACTCTGGGTATAAAGCATCTCGGATGAAACCATTCGATTGTAACTTGTCAACTGTTTGTACCAAAAATGGGCACAACACTCTTCGGAAGTTTTTGAAGAGATAAAAGTGAAGAATGAAAATTAAAACTGTGGATTATCTAACAAAAACTCCAAGTAATAGAAAATAAGTTGCAAAGACAAGCGATTTAGAGTGGTTTGGCGTTTTGCCTACGTCCACTATGAAGTTTGATGAATTTATTGCTCGATACTTGAAGATTACGGTAGTTTATAATGTAATACAACTGAATTTATATGCTAAGTCTCAATCTAAAGCAGCGGCGGTGTTCTGGAGTAAGTCTGGCAGAATCTGGGCGCTCTTCAGTACTTAGAATTATCCGACCCCTTTTCTGAATGACCAGGGGCTCTATTTATAGGTGTAGGAGGCTGATATTTCGCCTAAATTGAGGGGAGACCAGTTCTGGCACGTGATGGGGCCCACATGGCCTAAATCTGGAGATCCGGGCCCACTTTTGGATCGATTCAACCCTTGGTTCGAATCGATCAAGAAATCATCCAATCGAGCTGAAATTTGGTGTGAACATTCTTCATCATGTGCTTAAGCTTCTGTGAAAATTTCATGGCGTTTGGACTTGTAGAACTTGAGTTATGATCGATTCAAGTTGGTGTTTTTCGAACTCTAGAGTCGTTCGAATCGATATGCTCGAATCGATTCGTTCGAATCGATCCTCCTGCTCGTGAAGATAGTGATGTGGTGCGTATGCTTCGTATCGATCCTCTTTCCACTCCGGATTGACTGGGTTGACTCCATATTCTTCGCCGCTCTGACTGGGTGGATTTGTGATAGTGGATTCGAAGACATCCCTCTTCGAATCGGATGAACGAAGGTCTGTTCGAATCGATCCAGGTGCGTTAAAGTTGATCGATTCGAAGTTGCCTCAAACAGTGTGGATTCGAAGTATCTGCAGCTCTGTGGATTCGAAGGAAGGGATGGCCTAATGGATTCGAACTAGGCCTCGCTTGATCGATTCGAACCAGCTTTTCCTCATGGATTCGACGCAATGCTCCTTTGATCGATTCGAACCAGCTTTTCCTCATGGATTCGAGGCAATGCACGTCTGATGGATTCGAACATAGGCCTCGCCTATGGATTCAAACTAAGGATGGTCTACTCCATCTTTTGTCGACGATATCTCGAACATACGAACTCGGATTGACTTGAAACTTGGATCGTTGGTTCCCACGGTTCTGCTTGGCGTGCCTTATTAATTGTAGCCCGATCCGGACTCGGACAAACTTTATTGATATCCATGGTCTTCGAGACAATCTGTCACTAGTTTCTAGTAATGTCCTTGGTGTCACGGCCTTGCCAAAAGGCGGGATAACATTTGCCCCCCAAAGTACGTCTTGTGTAAACATGACGTGCTTTGAAAAGCTGCAGTCTCTCATTGGTCAGCTATGACATGCTTTGCCGAAAGTTGCATTCTATATCGCTGTAATTGACCGCTGAATGACCGTGATTGGCTGTTAGCTGTTTGGGTCATGACGAGATGAACATTTGATCCCTGTAAATGGCAAAAATCAAACATTAGTCAGAGATGTGTGCATACGCGTATTATCTCGACTTTGGTTAACGTTGCGTGATCGCAAGTCATTGCTAGTTCGGTTTGCTATTGAATTCTGCATCGGTCCTCTCCTGGACCGGTTTGAGATTCGAGTTAAAATATTGCTTTTATGATTGTCTATGATCATCCTCTTGTATCGATCCTCTCCTGAATCGGTATAAAGAGTAGACAAGCAAATTTTCACATTGAAACGGTTCGTCCATTTTCATCGGGGGTCTTTGATGGATTCGAAGTCATGAATGTTCGAATCGATGGCTTTAGAATCAAGAGCCCTAAGGACCTCGTGCTTCGAGTCGATAAGACTCTCAATCCGTCCTCTATTTGGCTACTCCTTCGAATCGATGAGGCTTCGCATCGATACCGTATGAATGGATTCGCCGTTGTAAAGGGTTCGAAACCGGATGGATTCGAATTAAAGGATGGATTCGAAACTATGGAACGACCCTGTGTTGTGATGGACTCGAAGGTAATGGATAATTGAGCATACGTTCGAATCGATGGGGTTGCGACCTGCTGTGAGCGGTCATCATGACCGGGAGACGAAGAGCCTCGAGTCGCCCTTGGAACCCATATAAATACGCGAGGCTAATTTCACTTTTACTTTTTACATTTTACTGTTGCAACTGCTGCTCCTTTGAATCGATCCTTCAAAGCTCCACGTCTTGCACGAATCAATCAGATTACACCGAGTCTTAATTTGCAATCGAACCCGTCCAGGTACCTAAGGGATCGATTCGAGTGTAGAACGATGAAACCGGGATTCGAACATTGACTTCAATCCTTTCTTTTGAGGAACATGAGGAGTAGTAGAAACAGAAATGGGTCGACTCGATGGATCTGAAAGAGAAAGCTTTTTCGACTCGTATTGATTCGGGGACAAGTAGCCCGAATCGATCGAAGATGCAAGATTTCGAATCGATGCAGGGTTAAGTAGAACGAATCGATGAAGAATATAAGACTTCGAATTGATTCAGGGATAGGTGGTTCGAATCGATACGAAACTTCGCACCGATGGTTTCGAAAGATCGTATCGATCGTTTCGAAGTAGCAATATCCCAATCGATTTGAAGGTGCTGAGCATTGATCGATTCGAAGTTATGCATAACTCATGGATTCGAAGTGCTTCTCCACCCCAAGATTTTATCGAGTCGAACTTATGCAGAGTCAAATCATATCGATTCGACCTTCATCGATTCGACCCATATCGATTTGAGTCGATCGATTCGAACACCCTTGCTTCAGGGGCTTCTACTCTTCTGATTTGCTCCAACATCTGAACCATGACCAATTTCAAGTTGAACTTTGATGAACTCAATGAATTTTAGCACACTTGACTCCGACGAGCTTCGGCCTTGCATAATCGAACTTGACTGAAAGATTAAACTTGAATTTCCTTTGAAGCTTGTCGATGGAACTATGACTTAACCAATAATATGACTGGTTTATACTTGAAGTGGTCAGTGGCGTTTGGATGGTGCAGAAGTGACGGTCAGCGATGACGGTCATCTTCGTTCCCAAATCCCCAAGTTTTTGTTGTACGGACATCTTGCTTTAATCTGTAGAATCTTCTTAAGTAACGCACAGCACTTGCACGGCACGACGCGTTCATACACTTCACACTGGGGAATGCACGGGCTCTTTGTGTACTTAACATTTCGTTATGATGAGTTAGTTAATTATGGAATCTTCGAGCTCCCAACAACAAGAGGTACAGAGCTCGACTCCTTCGGTGCTTGAGATTCCCGATATTCCTGCCGATGCGATCGATCCAGCTCCAGATGAATTGCCAGAGGCAATATTTATTGAGGACCCTGTTGATTCTATCCAATCTAACATTTCCGAATCCTTATTGGGCCGGATTTGCTTGAAACATAACATATCTCTGGACGATGTGTTATTACCCAGTGCCGTTGATAGATCGCACAATCCGCCCGAAGGATATACAGCTTTCTATCGTCATGCTTGCGCGGCCGGAACTCTCCCTCCTTTCAATCAATATATCAGAGGGATGCTATCATATTTAGGAATCGCTCCTTCACAACTTCATCCCAACGGGCACGCGTTGCTGAACAGTGCCTTTGTCATATTTATGGACTGTCTCTTTCGCCCGCCAAGGCCAACTGAGATTAGACATATATTTAACTTCAAGAGTAGGGGTGATAGTCCGTCTTTTACATTTCTGGAGGCAGTTAGAAATTGCCAAGTTGTTGTCGGAGCCTGGACCCGACTGAGTTATTTCAAGAACGAATGGTTCTATGTTCGATGCCCTCCGGGTTTTGCTAGGCGATGGTTGTCTAGACGTAAGCGCCGTAACCTGTTCTCTTAACCGATAACTTTTTGGCGTTAGTATTGACATCTTATTTCTTTCATAGCCATTATCTCCAGACCCGATGGAGGGTACTTCAGGGGTATAGTCCGAAGTCTTCAAGAAGTTCCGAGTGAGCTAAGACATATCGACTCGGTGATGGATGACTATAACTTAAGGACTCTTGGTCTGATCGAAATCAATCAAAGTATAGCTATCGAAGGGTTGGCAAAGCCTGCCTCCAAGAAGGAGAACAAGAAGAAAACCAAGAAGAAAACGGCGAAGAAACCGCTCGGAATCACCATAACCGAAGCGAGTGACGAAGAAAGAACCCATACAGATTCGGAGCCGATGGCTGATCTCTCGGGAAACTTTGAAGAATCGGGAGAAAAACGGAAAGGCAAGGCCGCCGTTTCCAAAAAACTTAAGTCCAAGGGGGGGAAATCTGTAGATGTGTTTCCTCCCGCTTCCGGAGTCATGATTTCTGAGGCCGCCCCTTCTCATTCGAGAGATTCTTTCAAAGGGCTTGAAGATATTCCTATCCCAGATCATATATCAATTTCTCATAATCCTGGGTTGGAGGAATTTCAAGATGTCCTAAATATAAACGAGCCCTTTCCTTTAAGTGCGGTCAACACTTCCGGTCGGTTTGGGGGTTTACACATTTACACACACTTCCACAGCACTTCATGACTTTTGCATAGTAAACATTGCTTTATCGGATCCTAACCCGTAATCCTTCTTTATCGCAGGGGAAATGTCAGGCAGAGGCTCCACTTTGGATAGGCTCCGGAACGTGTGCCAATCTTCTCCATTTTATGATTCCCGCAGGAGAGAGACAGATAGGGATCATGGGCGAGGCTATTCAAGTCAAGAACGTTATGATAGAGATAGAGATTACTCGCGTGGCCGTTCTGGCCATGATTACTCTGACAGAGATCGGGGATACCAGTACCGACCCCGATCTCGCTCTCCTCCGCCTCCTAGGGCCCTAGTTGATCTTCCCGGGCCTTCCCAACAGCAACAGCCGCCTTCTCAATCTTCTCGGCCTGATACTCAGCAGCGAAGAATGGAACCGACAACAGCCGCTATAATGGAACAAGCTCCGGCTGAGCTAACAAGTGAGGGAGCCATCAAACTTGCGCAAATGAAAAGAGATTTTCCTGAAATTTGTATGGATGCTTATGTCTTCCCTCCTAATCTTAAAAGAATTCCTCCGGATGCTGAAAACATTGCTCACAACTATATCCGTGACTTCTATGCTCAGTATAAGGAGTGGTACAAAGCAGCAGCGAAAGCATCGAGGGTAGCTTTTGACCGGGCGAGGATCATTGAGGAACGTGATGCTGACATTGTTAAACATAAACGTATTATTCAGGTTCTTCAATCCGAAATGGAGACGCTCCGGAAGTCAGAGCTTGAAGCACTTCAGAAACATGAGGATGCCGTGGCCAAAATGGCGAGGATGCAACAGGAACACTACGCCACGGTAGAGGAGATGGGCCATCGCAACACCACCATTGCAGCTGAGTGAGACTTAGCCGTTAAAGAGTTGAACGAGCTCAAGGCCAAATTTGCCGAAATGGTGAAGGAGAAGGATGACACTAACGCCACTGCACAAGAGGCTTGCGACCAAGCAGTATCTCTTAGGGCCGAACTTGCTGCGGCGGCGGTCAAGACTAAGTCTGCAGAAGCAGAAATCCAAGAAAAGATTTTGGAGGAGAGGTCCAGGCTTGATGCTGAGTTTGATGATCTCTTGGTCACGTACAACGCTAATGTTCTGGAGCTCAGAAATTTAGCGTGGCTGGGAGATGACTCCATGATCCTGTACAACGCCTGGACCCGGCTGGTGGATGAAAAGAGAGCAGCGCATCCAGATGAAACACTTGACGACTTTGAGTTGGAGATGCGTTTGCTCACCGAGGATGAGAGGAAGGTCCTTCATGAGGCGGTGATTTCTATGGCGAGAGAAAAGCTTGGTGTTCAATCTCTAGAGACAGGCAAAGGCTCGGGGATCGCGCATCACGAGGCAAGTGTTGAAGCTGTAATTCCAACATTGCCCGAAATCACTGGTGCGGTAGATCCCCAGTCTGTTCCTGCATATAATCCTGACCAACCGCTATTATCTTCCGCCGATGATTCTGCCCACGTTCCGGTCCAGACTAAGGAAGGTATTTGAACGCTTCCCGCATTTTAGTTGTGAAGAACCTTAAGCAACACACTTGGCTAACAATCTTCGCTTTGTCGCATTTCAATGACTGAAGTCGTTGTTTCTGCGCCTCTTGCACTATCAGTTCCATATCAAACACAAGGGGCTGTTTTTACTGAAGCCATCACGACTTCTACCTTGGTTGGCGAAGAGGGAGATGCAAACATGTTTTCTTTTAGTGCTCAAATGATTGAGGAGCTTCTTAATAAACCCATCAATCCCTCAGTTAATCCGTCCGATGCAATGAGTGCGGCTGCTCCGGCCGTTAGTTCATCAATGCCAGCTAATGGTACATCCGATGTGGCCCAAGCATCCCACGAGGATGAAGTTCTTGCTGAGATTGATGCCGAGATGGCAGCAGGGACTGCTGGTATGAATCCGTCAGGGCCTGCCCCATTAATGGTGATCTCACCGGGCGGTACTGTAGTTATTGAAGCTGCTCCTGCCCCACTCCCTGTTACTGTTCCCATGCCTTCAACTCGTCCTCCGAGAAGAATTTCCGTCGCCTCAAGTTCTGAGGAAGACGTTGATATTATGCCACTGCCGGAGGACAAGCCTGAAAAGAGTAAGCGATTGAGGGGAAAATCAGGCAGCGGATCTGGCGGAGCTACCCCGAAGAAGAAAATAAGGAAGAAGAAAGATTGAACTCTTTCTTTAATTTCCCGTTGCATGGGGTAGTATTTTGTTGACTTTTCCGTAGTCGTGTATAGATGTGGATTCGGCTCCCACTAGTAGAAACTTTTTGAACCACTTTGTAATCAGATTCTTTCTGTTGATAGTGGAAATGAAAATTTATTCCCTTTTGTCTTCAACTTGTTATGTGTTATGGTTCTGCCCCCAGTATTGGGGATAAGTGTGGAGTTGACGTATGTTTATACTCCACCTCGCGCTCTGGGAGTCTGGAGTTAAGTAAATGTTTATACTCCGCCTCGCACTCTGAGAGTACGGAGTTGAGTAATGTTTATACTCCAGCTCGCGCTCTCGGAGTCTGAAGTTTGTTGATATTTATACCCAGCTTGCGCTCTCGGAGTACTCTGGGGTTTTGTAAATGTTTATACTCCGCCTCGCACTCTGGGAGTACGGAGTTAAATGAATGTTTATACTCCGCCTCGCACTTTGGGAGTACGGAGTTAAGGAATGTTTGTACCCAGCTCGCGCTCTCGGAGTACTCTGGGATTTTGTAAATGTTTATACTCCGCCTCGCACTCTGGGAGTACGGAGTTAGGAAAATGTTTATACTCCGCCTCGCACTCTGGGAGTACGGAGTTAAGGAATGTTTGTACCCAGCTCGCGCTCTCGGAGTACTCTGGGATTTTGTAAATGTTTATACTCCGCCTCTCACTCTGGGAGTACGGAGTTAGGAAAATGTTTATACTCCGCCTCGCACTCTGGGAGTACGGAGTTAAGTGAAGGGTTGTCGTGTATCAACCCGTCTTTGGCCTGATGTGATGGCTTTCCCCCGAGCTCGGGTTTCATTTAGTGAGTGGTTGATTGCTTCAAAGCCACTCCCTACTTGAATAAATTCCCCTGTGTGATGGAATTTAGCTCTTCGTGCATCGTGATGTTGTACATTGTATTTAATGAATCACAGCTCTGGCTTGAAGAGATGGCATTTTATTGCTGAAATAAGAAAATATGGCATGTCAGTTGCCTTATTACAAATTCTAATTTCGAAATGCAAAAGTAAGTTACTGAATAAAAAACATAATGAAATGAATAAAACCTGTTATATGTAGTAGCGACAGAGATTCTCGCTGTTCCAGGCCCTTGGCAAAACTAGACCGTCCACGGTTGATAGTTTGAATGTGCCATCTCCAAGTCTTTGTGTAATCACATATGGTCCTTCCCAATTTGGTTTCATGTGTGAAGGAACCGGGTAGATTCTCTTGAGGACAAGATCACCGAGTTCAAAGGTTCGGGGTCGAACTTTGGTATTATATAACCGGGCGACCCGACTTCGGTATGCGGCCGCTCTCAAATCAGCTTCTTCCCGTTTCTCGTCTAACAGATCCAAAGATTCAGCGAGTAATATAGCATTTGTTTTTGGATCGTAATAAGTTACGCGGTGAGAAAATACTTCTGTCTCGACTGGAATAACGGCCTCCGAGCCATAAGATAAGGAAAATGGGGTGTGTCCAGTTGCGGTCTTGTGAGTTGTTCGATAAGCCCATAATGCCATAGGGAGTTCATCGACCCATTTGCCCCCAGCCTTTTCCAGTCGTTTCTTTAAGATGGATTTGATAACTTTGTTAACAGCTTTGACCTGACCATTTGCTTATGGATGTGCGACTGCAGAGAACTTTTTATGAATATGAAACCGTTGACAGAAATTCTTGAACTCCGAACTTTCGAATTGGGTCCCATTATCGGTGATGATGGTATGTGGGAGCCCAAATCGACAAATGATATTGCGAACTACAAAGTTTATTACTTTCTTCGATGTAATCGTTGCGAGAGCTTCGGCCTCGGCCCATTTCGTGAAGTAGTCAACTGCGACGATGGCGTACTTCGCACCACCTCTTGCCAGAGGTAAAGCGCCGACGATATCGATACCCCACATAGCGAACGGCTAGGGACTGACCATTTGAGTTATCTCGGTAGGTGGGGCCCTTGGAATTCGAGCGTGTTTTTGGCACTTGTCGCACTTTCTGGCATAGTTGGCTGCATCTCGGTTCACTGTCGGCCAGTAATATCCATATCGGAGTATTTTCTTAGCAAGCGCTTGTCCACCGGTGTGATCGCCACATTCTCCTTCGTGTACGTCTTGTAACACTCGTTTGACTTCGTCATTAGCGATACACCGGAGGAGTGGAACATAATAACCTTTTCTATACATGATCCCATCCTGTATGATGAATCGTGAAGCTTTTCGTAGAATTTTCCTTTTCTCATTTCGGTGCTCAGGCAATATCCCATTCTCAATGTAACTTCGATATGGAGTCATTTATGATTCTCTGCAGGGAGAGGTTTCAAACACATCGCTCGTTTTTATTTGATCAATGCTTGGGGAGGACAAAGTTTCGACGGGGACGAGCCCCATTTGCTGTGCCTCACCTGTGCTGGCCAACTTTGCCAATGAATCGGCCTTTTGATTGCGATCTCGTGGTATATAGTAAATGGCATAATAATCAAACTGATCCAGTGCTTGCTAAACTTGGGCTAGATAAGCAGCTAATCTTCGATCTCTTACTTGATATTCTCCCCGTATCTGGCACACAACCAACTGTGAATCACAATAAATTTCTATAGCAATAATTCTCAGATCTCTGGCAAGTTTTAACCCAGTCAATAGAGCTTCATATTCGGCTTCATTGTTGGTTGCGTGAAAATCAAACTTCAAAACATAGCATATGGATCGACCTTCGGGGGTTTCTAGTACAACACCAGCGCCCGAACACCGATCGTTTGATGCACCATCTGTATAAAGTTTCCAGACATATTCAGGAGATTCGCTGGTTTCAGGTAAGTCGTCTGGAACAGTAAATTCAGCTATGAAGTCAGCTAGGACTTGCCCTTGAATGGATTTCCGCGGAACATAAGTAATGTCAAATTGACTCAGTTCGATATTCCACTTGAGTAACCTTCCAGACGTCTCAGGCCGCGTGAGGACCTGTCGTAACGGCTGATCGGTATACACAGTAAGCGGATGAGCTTGGAAATAAGGACGAAGCTTTCTTGAGGCAATGACCAGGCAATAAGCCAGTTTTTCTAACCTTGGGTAATTTCTTTCAGCTCCCGTCAATCGTTTACTAACATAGTAGACCGGCCTCTGCACTCGATCTTCTTCTCGGACCAGAGCAGCACTGATCGCATGCTCCGATACTGCTAGATAAAGGTATAACTGTTCGTGATCAACCGGTTTTGACAGGATCAGTGGCGTAGAGAGATGTTGAACCAGCGATCGGAATGCACCTTCACACTCCATAGTCCATTCAAAGTTTCGTTTTCCCTTCCGGATCAAATCAAAGAAAGGAATGCATTTATCAGTGGATTTTGAAATGAACCTGCTTAATGCTGCTACCTTCCCGTTGAGACTCTGGACTTGCTTTATGGTCCTCGGAGTTTGCAAATTCCTTATTGCCCAGATTTTTTCGGGATTTGCTTCTATCCCACGAGCGTTGACGATGAAACCGAGGAACTTTCCGGACGCAATGTCGAAGTGGCACTTCAACGGGTTAAGCTTCATTCTATATTCTCGTAGGATGCAGAACATTGAATCTAAATCCCTGACGTGATCTGTGGAAAATCGGGACTTTACTAACATGTCATCCACATAAACTTCCATGGTCTTCCCGATCTGGTCAGCGAACATTCGATTAACCAAGCGTTGGTAAGTTGCCCCGGCATTCTTTAAACCAAAAGGCATGACTCTGTAACAGTAGAGTCCCAGATCGGTCACGAAACTTGTATGTTCTTGATCGGGTAGATGCATAGGTATTTGATTATAACCGGAATAAGCATCCATAAAGGATAACAATTCATGGCCTGCAGTTGAGTCTACGAGTTGGTCAATTCGAGGAAGTGGAAAACTATCTTTTGGACAAGATTTGTTTAAGTCGGAGTAGTCAACACAAGTTCTCCATTTCCCATTCGGTTTTCGAACCATTAGCGAATTTGACACCCACTCCGGGTATAGAGCATCTCGGATGAAACCATTTGATTGCAACTTGTCAATCTCTTCTTTAAGGGCGGCAGATCTCTCTGGATCCATACCACGCCTCTTTTGCTTGACCGGAACATGTCGCGGATCAATATTCAAGGAGTGACTTGCAATGTTCGGTGAGATTCCGCACATGTCAGAGTGCGTCCAGGCGAAGACATCGAGATTCACTTGGAGAAATTCAACCAATTCCTATTGTATCTATTTTCCCAGTTGAGACCCAACTTTTAGTACTTTTGAGTCGTCATCCTCACTGACCGGGACGTCCACAGTCAGTTCGGCTGGAGACGCTTGATTCTCTTTAACTTCCTCTTTATCTTTGTTATCTCTAGGGTCAAGATCTTTAAGGAATTGGTAGTGGCGCCTGGGCCGGGACCCAGGCGCTAGTTGTCAATTATCAGTAAAACGGACGTAGAGAGATTCCTCTGCGCCCTTTCCTTTCTCCTTCTTCTGTGCTTCACGCAACTCAGCAACGTAACAGGCTCTTCCTGCTGCCTGATCTCCTTGAACGATTCCTATACCATGGTCAGTTGGGAATTTTAAAGTCAAACACCACGGGGCAATGGCTGCCCAGAATTCAGCAAGGGCTGGTCGGCCCAGGAATGCATTATACGGTGAAGCGATGTCAAGAACAATGAATTGCAGCAGTCGGACTCTCCTGCGTTCTCCAACCCCCAGTTCCACCGGCAGTTCCACTATCCCAGCGGGTATTGTGGCACTCCCATTGAAGCCGTGAACTCGAGATTGGTAGGGTTTCAAGTCTTTAGCTTCCATCTTCATTAAATCATAAGCTCGTTTAAATAAAATGTTTACAGAACTCCCACTGTTGACCAGGATCCTCTTCATCCAAGCAGGACCAACCTGGGCAGATATGACTAGTGGGTCGATTGTTGGAGCTTCGATTTTGTCAGCATCTCGGCTTCTAAATATGATGTCATCAGACATTGTCTTTTGTTGTTTAGCCGGGGTTCCATCCTCACAATTACTGTAGCATTCGAAGCTCGCATGCCTGATAGAGCTAGCATACGACTCCATTTCCCTCCAGCTTTTGTCCGCTGGATGAGGACCACCACTTATGGTATTGATAACTAGCCTCCCGCCTGCACGAGCGGGTTCCTCTTGTCTTTCTTGATCCTGTGTACGGTTTGGATTTGACGGGCCCGCACCACCAGACTGCGGTGCCCGCACGAATTGATCTAACTTCCTCTCCCTGATCAGCTTTTCTATGAGGTCCTGCAAATGTCAACAGTCATTTGTATTGTGGCCATAACTCTCGTGAAATCTACAAAACTTTCCTGTCTGAATCTGCCTCTCCGATGACCGCTTCAGAGCGGGTTTCTTATACTGTTCAGTGTTGCAAGTTTGTAGGTACACATTTTCCAGCGATGTATTTAATGGTGTATAATTTTCGAACATCGGAGCCCTACGCCGTGGGCCTGGATTCGGATCTCTCTTCTTATTCTGACCATTGCTACCTCTTGGCTGAGTTTGTTTGTTCTGTATGTTTAACTGAACTTTTCCAGAATTGTCACTGGACTGTTTAACTGCTACATTGCTTTGTATTCCCTCACTTCCGGGCTTCGCATCGTCCTGCTTCCTAGACTGTTTTGCGTCCTCTTGCCGTAAGAATTGAGCGGCTTTGGAGTAGAAACGGTCCAACGATGCGGGTGGTTTTCCGGCTAACCAGTTTCCAAATTCAAAATCGGGATCAATTCCCTTTGTCAATGCCATTAAAATTGAGTTATCGTTGGGATTGCTAATCTCCACACATGCCGCATGGAATCTCTCCAAGTAACGCCTTAGTGTTTCCCCACGAGCTTGGGTAACACTGGACAAGGTGTTAACATCTTTGGGTCTAGCGACATGCATGCGAAATTGTTCAACAAATTTCTTTTCCAATTGGTCAAATGAAGAGATAGATCTTGGAGGTAATCTTATAAACCACATTTTTGCAATTCCTCCCAGTGAGATGGGGAAACTTCGACATTTCACTGCATCGTCGGCCCTTGCGGCGCTCATTGACCATTCATACTTCAATATGTGCTGATTGGGATCAGAATTTCCTTCGTACATAGGGAGAGTTGGCATTCTGAATTGCCGAGGAGGTTCAGCGTATAGTATCTCATCCGTGAAAGGAGTATGACTTCAAGAAATTCCCCAATCGTCGTTGGTAAGACCTTGGCTTTCGCGGATCATCTGACGTATCATAGTCGAAATGTCGGGCATTGCTACATTTTGAGCCTGCTGAGCTAAGGTGTGGTCGGGTTCCACAGCGCGAGTTCAGACCGGGCGCTGTCGACGGTCCAAATTTCGCCTCCTTGGCTCAGCGTCTTCTGGGATGTATGGTTCAGGAGTACGCCCATGTCGCTGATTATTTGGCTCTGAAAGATTTCGGGTATCAACCCTTGTTTCTGTTGTGGCAGCTTCGGCATGATTGTCCGTGGTATGCTGTGTAGTATGGCCTCCTTGTGTTGAGGGCCCGGCCTGAAAGCTGGTCGACGGTCCTACCCTCAACTATCCAACAGTCAAGGGGGGTTGATATCCGGCCGTTTGTGCATGACTCCCGTCTAATCGAGGACGGGTAGATCTGTGATAGTAGTCCGATGAGGCGGAACTTTCAGTAGATGATCGGGAGATATCATCCCGTTTGGACCTTCTGCGGCCTTGGCGGTTCAGTTGGTTTGTTAATTCAATATTAGCATGCAACTGTTCGGCCAACTGTTGCCGACTTTGAGTCAGCTCTTGAAGCAACATATGGAGTTCCTGTCTGGTGACTGGTCCAGACGGTTCTGAATGAGCGACGTTGTCTTGATTGGATGGCTGCTGTTGAGCAGGATTCTGTCCATCCCTTCCCTCTTGTCCAACAGCTGTAGAAGTGGTTCTTGTGCTAACCATTTTGAATGATGAATCCTTTTCCTAGACTTTATGCAAATCTGAATAGAATGGAAGGATTATGAATTAGAGATCTGGATCTTCCTCTTGGATTTGTGCAATCCGGTATCGATGGTAGATCCAAGGAGCAGGAGAAAAAAGCTGGTTTTTTCTCAGTGAAAGCACCAAAGTGTTTGTACCAAAAATGGGCACAACACTCTTCGGAAGTTTTTGAAGAGATAAAAGTGAAGAATGAAAATTAAAACTGTGGATTATCTAACAAAAACTCCAAGTAACAGAAAATAAGTTGCAAAGACAAGCGATTTAGAGTGGTTCGGCATTTTGCCTACGTCCACTATGAAGTTTGATGATTTTATTGCTCGATACTTGAAGATTACTGTAGTTTATAATGTAATACAACTGAATTTATATGCTAAGTCTCAATCTAAAGCAGCGGCGGTGTTCTGGAGTAAGTCTGGCAGAATCTGGGCGCTCTTCAGTACTTAGAATTATCCGACCCCTTTTCTGAATGACCAGGGGCTCTATTTATAGGTGTAGGAGGCTGATATTTTGCCTAAATTGAGGGGAGACCAGTTCTGGCACGTGATGGGGCCCACACGGCCGAAATCTGGAGATCCGGGCCCACTTTCGGATCGATTCGACCCTTGGTTCGAATTGATCAAGAAATCATCCAATCGAGCTGAAATATGGTGTGAACATTCTTCATCATGTGCTTAAGCTTCTGTGAAAATTTTATGGCGTTTGGACTTGTAGAACTTGAGTTATGATCGATTCAAGTTGGTGTTTTTCGAACTCTGGAGTCGTTCGAATCGATATGCTCGAATCGATTCGTTCGAATCGATCCTCCTGCTCGTGAAGATAGTGACATGGTGTGTATGCTTCGTATCGATCCGCTTTCCACTCCGGATTGACTGGGTTGACTCCATATTCTTCGCCGCTCTGACTGGGTGGATTCGTGATAGTGGATTCGAAGACATCCCTCTTCGAATCGAATGAACGAAGGTCTGTTCGAATCGATCCAGGTGCGTTAAAGTTGATCGATTCGAAGTTGCCTCAAACAGTGTGGATTCGAAGTATCTGCAGCTCTGTGGATTCGAAGGAAGGGATGGCCTAATGGATTCGAACTAGGCCTCGCTTGATCGATTCGAACCAGCTTTTCCTCATGGATTCGACGCAATGCTCCTTTGATCGATTCGAACCAGCTTTTCCTCATGGATTCGAGGCAATGCACGTCTGATGGATTCGAACATAGGCCTCGCCTATGGATTCGAACTAAGGATGGTCTACTCCATCTTTTGTCGACGATATCTCGAACATACGAACTTGGATTGACTTGAAACTTGGATCGTTGGTTCCCACGGTTCTGCTTGGCGTGCCTTATTAATTGTAGCCCGATCCGGACTCGGACAAACTTTATTGATATCCATAGCGACCCTTGCACGTAGCTGGTCTTCGAGACAATCTGTCACTGGTTTCTAGTAATGTCCTTGGTGTCACGGCCTTGCCAAATGGCAGGATAACATCAACTTCCTCTTTAAGGGCGGCAGATCTCTCTGGATCCATACCACGCCTTTTTTGTTTGACCGGAACGTGTCGCAGATCAATGTTCAAGGAATGACTTGCGATGTCCGGCGAGATCCTGCACATATCAGAATGTGTCCAGGCGAAAACATCGAGATTTGCCTGGAGAAATTCAACCAATTCCTGTTGTATCTGTTTTCCCAGTTGAGATCCGACTTTTAGTACCTTCGAGTCATCATCCTTGCTGACCGGGACGTCCACAATCAGTTCGGCTGGGGAAGCCTGATTCTCTTTAACTTCGTCTTTATCCTCGTTGTTTCTAGGGTCTAGATCTTTAAGGAATTGGTAGTGGTGCCCGGGCCGGGGCCCAGGTGCTAGTTGTCAATTATCAGTAAAACGGACGCAGAGAGATTCCTCCACGCCCTTTCCTTTCTCCTTTTTCTGCGCCTCACGCAGTTCAGCAACATAACAGGCTCTTCCTGCTGCCTGATCTCCTTGAATGACTCCAATCCCATGATCAGTCGGGAATTTTAAAGTCAAACACCACGGGGCAATGGCTGCCCTAAATTCAGCGAGGGCCGGTCGGCCCAAGAATGCGTTGTACGGTGAAGCGATGTCTAAAACAACAAATTGCAGCAGCCAGACTCTTCTGCGTTCTCCAACCCCCAGTTCCACTAGCAGTTCCACTATTCCAGTGGGTATCGTAGCACTTCCGTTGAAGCCGTGAACTCGAGATTGGCAAGGTTTCAAGTCCTTTGCTTCCATCTTCATTAAATCATAAGCTCATTTGAATAAAATGTTTACAGAACTCCCACTGTCAACCAGGATTCTCTTCATCCAAGCGGGACCAACCTGGGCAGATATAACCAGTGGGTCGATTGTTGGGGCTTCGATTTTGTCAGCATCTCTACTTCTAAAGATGATATCATCAGACATTGTCTTTTGTTGCTTAGCCGGAGCTCCATCCTCACAATTACTGCAACATTCGAAGTCTGCATGCCTAATCGAACTAGCGTACGACTCCATTTCCCCCCAGCTTCTGTCTGCTGGGTGGGGACCGCCACTTATTGTGTTTATAACTAGCCTCCCTCCCGTGCAAGCGGGTTCCTTCTGTCTTTCTTGATTTTGTGCCTGATCCTGATTTGAAGGGCCCGCTCCACCAGACTGCGGTGCCCGCACAAACTGGTCTAGCTTTCTCTCCCTGATCAGCTTTTCAATGAGGTCCTGCAGATGTCGACACTCATTGGTGTTGTGGCCATAACTCTCGTGAAATCTACAGAACTTTCCTGTTTGAATTTGTCTCTTCGACGATTGCTTCGGAGCAGGCTTATCATATCGCACAGTGTTGCAAGTTTGTAGATACACATTTTCCAGCGATGTATTCAGCGGCGTATAATTATCAAACATTGGGGTCCTACGCTGTGGGCCTCGATTCTGATCTCTTCTCCTGCCCTGAACATTGTTGCCCCTTGGCTGAGTTTGTTTGTTCTGTATGTTCAACTGAACCTTTCCAGAACTCTCACTGGATTGCTTAACTGCCACATTACTTTCTATTCCTCCAGTTCTGGGTACCGCATCATCCTGTTTCCTAGACTGTTTTGCGTCCTCTTGTCGCAAGAATTGAGCGGCTTTGGAGTTGAAGAGGTCCAATGACGCGGGTGGTTTCCCAGCTAACCAATTTCCAAATTCGGAATCGGGATCGATTCCTTTCGTTAATGCCATCAAGATTGAGTTATCGTTGGGATTACTAATCTCAACACATGATGCGTGGAACCTTTCCAAATAACGCTTGAGCGTTTCTCCACGTGCTTGGGTAACACTAGACAGGGTGTTAACGTCTTTCGGTCTGGCGACATGCATGCGAAATTGTTCGACAAATTTCTTGGCCAGTTGATCGAACGATGAGATAGATCTTGGTGGCAACCTTGTGAACCACATTTTCGCAATTCCCCTCAGAGAGATGGGGAAACTCCAACACTTCACTGCATCGTCAGCTCTCGCAGCACTCATCGACCATTCATATTTCAAAATATGTTGATTCGGGTCACTATTCCCTTCGTACATTGGGAGAGTTGGCATCCTGAATCATCGAGGGGGTTCAGTGCGTAATATTTCGTTTGTAAAAGGGGTATGTCCACGGGAGATTCCCCAATCATCATTAGTGAGCCCTTGACTCTCGCGTATCATCTGACGTATTATGGTCGAGATATCTGACACTGGCACATTCTGGGCATGCTGAGCTAAGGTGTGGTTGGGTTCTACAGCGCGAGTTTGGACCGGGCGCTGTCGATGGTCCGTATTTTGCCTCCTTGGCTCGGCATTCTCTGGGACATACGGCTCAGGAGTATGTCCACGCTGTTGATTGTTCGGCTCTGACAGATTCCGGGTATCAGTCCTTACTTCTGCCGCGGCGGTTGCAGCGCGGTTGTCCGTGGTATATTGTAGAGTACTGCCTTCTCGTGTCGACGGTCCTGTTTGGAAGCTGGTCGACGGCCCCGTCCTTAATTGTCGAATGGTCAGAGCGGGTTGATATCCAGTAGTCTGTGCGTGACTCCCTTCTAACCGAGGACGGGTAGACCTGTGGTGATAATCAGACGAAGCGGAACTTCCAGTAGATGCATGGGAAACATCACCCCTCCTGGACTTTCTGTGGCTTCGGTGGTTTAGTTGGTTGGTTAGTTCAATGTTAACACGCAACTGTTCAGCCAACTGTTGTCGGCTTTGGGTCAGTTCCTGGAGTAATGCCTGGAACTCTTGTCTGGTTACTGGCCCAGACGGATCCGAGTGAGCAGTGTTGCCTTGGTTGGATGGAGGCAACTGTGCAGGATTCTGTCGATCTCGACCTTCTTGGTCAGCAGCTGTAGAAGTGGTTCTTGTACTAACCATTTCGAGTTGTGGATTCCTTTCCTAGATTTTATACAAATCTGAATAGAATGGAAAGATTCCGGAGTAGAGATATGGATCTTCCTCTTGGATTTATGCAATCCGGTATCGATGGTAGATCCGAGGAGCAGGAGAAAAACTGGTTTTCTCAGTGAAAGCACCAAAGTGTTTGTACCAAAAATGGGCACAACACTCTTCGGAAGTCTTTGAAGAGATAAACGCGAAGAACGAAAATTAACGCTGTGAATTATCTAACAAAAACTCCAAAATGACAGAAAGTAAATTGCAAAGACAAGCGATTTAGAGTGGTTCGGCTTTGTAGCCTACGTCCACTATGAAGTTTGGTGATTTTTATTGATCGACGCTCGAAGATTACAATTTCTTATAACGCAGTACAACTGGTTTTGTGAGCTAAGTCTGAATCTAAGGAAGCAGTGGTGATTCGGAGTAAATCTGGCAGAGTCTGGGTGCTCTTTAGCTCTTAGAATTATCCGACCCCTTTTCTGAATGACCAGGGGCTCTATTTATAGGTGTAGGAGGCTGATATTTCGCCTAAATCGAGGGAAGACCAGTTCTGGAACGTGAGGGGGCCCACATGGCCGAAATCTGGAGATCCGAGCCCACTTTGGGATCGATTCGTCCCTTGGTTCGAATCGATCAAGAAAGAGTCCAATCGAGCTGAAATTTGGTGTGGACATTCTTCATCATGTGTTTAAGCTTCTGTGAAAATTTCATAGCATTTGGACTTGTGGACCTCGAGTTATGATCGACTCAAGGTCAGGTACTCGGCTGAAACGCATCTTCGAATCAATCCCCTTTGACTCGGTTCCTTCGAATCGATCGCTTCGACTCGATTCGTTCGAATCGATTGGGTTGAGTCGATGGTTCAACGTGTCTTCGTGATGACGTGGTGCGCCTTCTTCGTATCGATTCGACTTTTGCTCCGAGCTGATCGGGTCGAATCCTTGTTTTTAGCCGCGTCTACCTGGTGGACTCGAGATGTTGGATTCGAAGGTATGCTTCCTTCAAATCGATCGAATGAATGTTCCCTTCGAATTGATCAAGGTAGGTTATAGTTGATTGATACGAAAGCTTCTCGGTTGAACGGATTCGAAGGTAGTCGTGGGATGGAGTCGAAGCTCTTTCACCTTCATGGACCCGAAGTAGAGAATGACCTGGTGGATTCGAACCATGGTTTGCCTAATGGATTCGAAGTAGGGCTATGCTTCGTGGATTCGAAGCACTGTCTCTCTATGGATTCGAAGGTCTTCTACTTCGTACGATTTGAAGTGAAGGCATGCTTGATGGAGTCGAAGGCTAGAGCACTTCTCATGGATTCGGAGCAATCAAGGGAACTTTGTTGCGATGGAGCCGAAGGACTCCGACCTGTAGCT
Source organism: Allium fistulosum (assembly GCA_030737815.1). Classification (NCBI taxonomy): domain Eukaryota; kingdom Viridiplantae; phylum Streptophyta; class Magnoliopsida; order Asparagales; family Amaryllidaceae; genus Allium; species Allium fistulosum. Next base: position 611,689,509 of record CM060902.1, read on the forward strand.
TCATTGTTTCGAAGTGTTTCGCCTAGTCCTATCTGAGTGAATGTCTATTTGATGGAGGCGAACCGTGTGGAGCCGAATCGATGGATTCGAACAGAGTACCCATCGATGGATACGAGGTAAATGGAGTCGAAAGCGATGGAACCGAACCTGATGAAGCTGAACCTGATGGATTCGAGCTTAGTCGATTCGACCCTTATGGATGCGAACCCGAGGCTATGTCCTCCACTTTCGTCGATGATATCTTGAGCGTACGACCTCGGATTGTCTCGAAATTTGGAATGCTGACTTTCTCGGCCTTGCTCGACGTGTCTTATCAATTGCAGCCCGATCCGGACTCGGGCGAAATTCATCGGCATCCATAGCAGACCTATGTGTAATCGGTTTTCAAGATGAACTGTCCCTGGTTTCTAGTCGAGTTCTTGGTGTCACGGCCTTGCCAAAAGGCGGGATAACACTTACGATAACCAAAATAAATTCTATTGAAAATCCATTGATATTATAATAATGTCTAAAGGCGAAAATAATAATAACCAAGTAGCTGTGATGCTCGTGAGTATACATCACAACAATACTAGGTATATAATCGAAAATTGATAAGGCATGTTCGCTAATTGTGTGGGATTTCCATGGAGGTGCCCTCAGTACTTCGAGGAACGGTCCTCCTACACAAGGATCAGAGCTATCCTTCCGAAGCAGCATACATCTCTAGTGATGTACCATAGGAAAAACATGGATGGTCTCAATAAGACTGAGTGCATCGCCCCATGCATGTATACAACTATAAGTGACATCTAGGAGGAGCTGACTACGCCCTATGGGTTTGACAACCCTACTGGCCATGCCTCCTATCTTTGGTTTTAGTCATTCCCGCTGATGAGGCTATGTCCAGCATTCTAGCTTACGCACCGTCACCAAATAGATCATGGAATCCCACATGGATTACAATAACCCAACGGGTCTCGGAATCACACATGGATTCCCACATCTCAATTTGATCTTGGAATCACACATGGATTCCCACACCCCAACGGGTCTCGGAATCACACACGGATTCCAATTTCTCAAAATATCACGAATCTCCTCTATAGAAACGTATATAGTTTTCGGAGTGGTCACGGGTTCGAGTCATCTCTTATGAGTACACTCTTTCGTTTCCCGGTGCTCCACAAAACCAAACGCCGATTTCCAGAATGCTCAATACTGGTTCTTCAGGAAATAATCAGACAATACATAAGAGCGAGGATCACCCCATAATCGTTTAAGTGGACGGATCTCCTTACCATTTGTCCTAGAAGAACGAAACGAGTTTATATGTACAGTATAGCACCACCGATGGTAACTGTACCATATAATTCCTGTGTTTCTCCTAGATATTTCCAGAGTTAAAATCCTTCGATGTTAAGTAGGGAATATTTTCATACCCCCAAAATATTTAGGCCAAGATTTTGATAGTCGGTTATTTAACTATCAAATTAAACAAACATTCAGACAAAGATTTATTCCATAGGTGAAACAACATCGGTTAAGTACATAAGCAACCATCGGCCTTCTTTTAATAAATCTTTCATTCATTTTCAAAGCACTTTTGTAAATTACTTGTACAAAAATACCTTTACAAGGGTATATCCGCCCATCCCTATATTTTCAAAACTTAAAAAATATCCATATACTTATCTCAACGGTATAAGCATATCCACCAAAGTGAGGAGGATTTTCTTTTTATTCGATTCTCACATCATTTATAACACCCTCTCAATTTTTCCAAAAACATCAATAAACCATTTTATATATCTTCGGAAAACCATTTATAATCCCTTTATAAAAATTCAATCACTTATAAGCTCTTTGTACATTTCAAAAATCACTTATAAACCCTTTACGAATCCATACCCCATTTACAAACTTCTTTTATAAATCTATAAATCTGTTTTTGAAATTCATTTATAAAATCTAATCATTTATAAACTCTTCACTTTCCAAATAACCTTTCCTTAATTCTTCAAACCCATTTTATATCTTCTTTATAAAATCTAAGTCTTTCAAATATATTCCCAAGGTCTCAGAAATAATTTTAAATAATTTAAAATATTTTACCTCAAACACCATTATATAATAATGATTATTAACATTAAAATTTATAAATTTTAAAACATCTTAAAATTGATAATTAATAACTTCAAAATATTGTTTAAGAACGATAATAATTAACCTTTACCATTTTCACAAATAATAATAATTATTTTAAAACCTTATTAATAATCCTTAATATTAATTCCAAACCATAATTATTCTTAAATAATTACCTTGTCACATTTTGATAATTCTTTAAATCCATATTACTATAGACAATTAACTTTAAAACAATATCAATATAATTAAATAACCTTAAATTCTTATCAGTATAATTAATTAACTTTAAAACCATATTAATATAATTAAATACTTTTTAAACATTATTAATTTAATTAAAACACTTTAAAACAATATTACTAAATAAAATAACCATAAAACAAAGTTAATATAATCGAATAACCTAAAAATAATATTATTAAAATTAAATAAATAAATCCTTAGAACATAATATTTTCGAAAACCGATTTCGGATTTGAAAATCATTTCTTGTCTTTTCAAACCAATTCAGACTTAACGGCAATTTATAGTATTTTTAAAATACTAATTTGAGGCCAATAGCCACCCAATACTTAACCAATATCGATATTTAATTTCTATCACTTATGGGTTTTAATTCTAAAACATATAACAATGTTATAACCACATTATCCACAATCATATTTATTCCCAATAATCCATGTAAAGGAAAATATTACCGAAACAATATAATTCAATAATAGAGAGGAATCCCGTTGGATCCCTCCAACCTGTTTTCCCCTGCATCATAAATGTTAGAGAATAATAAAATATAAATCAACTGCTTCAAGGCGGGATTCGTACACACAAGGTCATCCGCTCTTACACGGGAACGTAATAGGGTCTCATCCGCTTCAATAGGCGGGAATATATCCAAACCAGCTAATAAATATAACAATTCATCCAAACAATCATTCAACAATTTTAAACAATTATATATCATACTAGTGATCCAAAAAGGTGAGTTTAACTCACCTTTATTCCAGTTATCGCTGAGGCGTTCTGATTCCGTCTGAATTTGAACGACGTTCTAGTTTAGCAAAAAATTCAACAAGCTCTATTCATTTCCAAACCAATTCCATTACATAGTGCTCGTCAATATGAACCTAATGCAACAGACCACGTTAGATTTGGATCTAGAACGACCAAGATATTCAATTTACAACATTTCAGAATTAAATAAACAATTTATTAATAGATTAATACCTAATTACCATCATCATCACCTAATCCACTATCTCTACCAGCCCTCTATCCTCGTACGCAAATACGCTCAAATCCACTCTCGATCACATATCCTCCTTGCGCCGCCTCCTCCCTCACCAGGCTCCACCGCCGACCCAACGTTGACTCGCCGACCTCCAATTACAAATCACATCCCCTGCCTTCTCTCGTCTCCACAAACCAGGTTCCCACTGTATAACCTTGCCAGCTTCCACATCATTGGAGTACACCGTCAACCCACCCTAGACAGCCCACCTCACCACGAACCACCTCCAACTCGCCTCACCCTCCGCCTCAGCACCAAACTCGAGAAGGAGTTTGTCGAACACGAACTTTGACAGTTCCCCTTCAACCTTCGACTGCACCACCCATGCATCACCTGGCAACTCCAGACCACCATCATTTAAAAGCTTGCATCAACCTGGTTCCAACGAGCCTAAGGACGTGACTCCTCGTTGATCGTAGCTCCTCTACGAACCCAAAAACTGCTGCGCGTTCATCGAGCCGTAGCCGCTGCCTCACTCCCCCAAACTCCATCTCCATCTTTGATTAAATTCACTTTGCTATCGTGGTCATTTCATTAGTTGAAGCCTTGGCCTATCGCTTCCTCTAGTGGCATCGGCAAATATAGGCCGTTGGATGAGGCCATTTGAAACCTTTTTTCTTTTCTTTTCCTGGAATGAAGAAGGAAGGAAGTGGGGGTTTTTAGGGAAGAAAGAGGTGTGGCTTAGTGTTCTAGCATGGTATGGTGTGATGGACATAGGTGTAGGATCAAATCATGGAGATGGAGACGGGTCATAGGCTATACAGGTATGGTGGCTGATATGAATGAACATGACAGTGTATGGTTAAATCAACGAAAATATATTATTTAAAATTCAAAATATCTAGTTATAAATTTCGAATCCCAATCGAGGCGTGCCGCCTGGCGTTCATAATATTATACCCTTATTCCGAACACAATGAAACTTGTTTCGAGACCTAATTTGATCGTATGCAGAAGATAGATTTTTTTGGACCTAGTTATTATATTAAATTTTCGATATTAATTTCAATGCTTTTCGACATCCCACAGCCAAACGATTCATTCGATCGTCATGAAATTTAACGGCATATTATAATTCATTATTATGGATCCAATGACACTGGTTTAGTCGAAATCCGAGATAGTGCCCCGGGAGGCTATTTTTATATGTTAATTAAAACGAGATATTTCCAAAATCAGTTAAATCACTTTTAAATCCAATTTAAAAGTTTTCCTATCTTTATTTTTATTAAATAGAATTTAAACAAGCTTTGAAATTAATTTTATCAAGCTTAAAACTCAAGATTATATTATTTAAACGATTTTCAATTATTAAATTAAACAATTAAATTATCCCATAAATCGCTATTTTTGAAATTCAAGTTATTCAATCTATAAAATTAATTTTTCAATATTTAAAATCAATTAAATATTCTAATTTCGAATGACCAAAATTCTATGTCATTATAGATAATATGATCTAAAATTTCACAATTCAAAACAATTTGAGTTCCTTTAATACTACTCCAAACTTCACCATCATTTCCTTCATAAAACTTTACTTTTAAATTAGCATAAAACATTTTTACTAAGTTTGGAAAATACACAAAATCATTTTAAGAAGCATCAATCAAACCAAGGATTCTATTTTTATTACAAAGATCATAGGAAGGAAAATTATTTAATTTGGAAAATCTTTCGGGAGACTTTTTTGAAAGAAACATATTCCATATCAGCTTCAATGGCCTCTTTATCATGGAAGAGATAACCTTTGGTATTCTTTGAAAGCCTTATGGTTTTTAGAGTGTTGCTTGAGGATGCCATTGATGAATTGTTTAATGAAATAAGAGAGATAATGGATTTTTGAATTTCGAAAATGAGAGTAAAATGAATGGATGGAGATAAAATAATTAAATAGAGAATCGATAGATATGTTCTCTGGTCAAGAGATACCTTTTTAGGACATTGGAGTTGGTGAAAAGGTGGAGGGAATATCAAATTTTGAATTTGAAATGAAAATTCAAATTTTGAATTCTTGTGCGTATGTCAACATATGCATAATGGGTATGCCGACATATAGCCCGTGAATTTTGAAAAGATGGATTGAATAAATTATTCCTACTTACTTATATATATGTGTGTGCGTGTATATATATAATTATCCTATAACTTTTATTAATCTATATACTTGGTAAATAATTTAAAAATTAATTTAAATATATATTTTATATTTTTATTCAATATTGTATTCTTATCAAAATAATTTTATAAAATTTTCTTTATATATATATATATTCATCTAACATTATTAATCTATAGGTTATTCCTAACAATCAAAAGTAACCAAAAATCCAATCAAAGTTCAAATTTTAAAAGCGTACCTATTTTTACTCCATTTCTTCAATCTTTTATAAATTTAAATTGATTATTGCTATGAAGTACATATTAGCATCTTCTGTATCTGGTTCATTATCACTTGAGGAAGTGTCTGAATCGTCAAATGTTGTAGTATAAGCCCACTTTCTAGATGAATTAGTATTTGGTGAGATTTTTAGTTTCTCCGGTTGTGTAACGACCCAGTATTTTCAACCATTCGCATCCATTATAAGTGTATAGATAGACACTCATGCCGGAGTTGAATTGCTCAAAATACTGCGTTGTAAATAAAATTTGGCAAAACTCAGCATATACAGTAAATAAAATAATTACAGATAACAGACACAGAGTAATATAACAATAATGCAGCGGAAACAAAATGATAGTAGTTCATGAAGCTACTATATATATATAACAGAGTTAAACAAGATACAACAGAGGTCTCGAATACAATAGATGTCTCAATACAATAATCAAATACCAGATCTGAATACATCACTGGATCGACGGAATAACTGAAAGCAGGATCGATAGATAGCTGGATCTCCAAGCGAAGCTCCAACTCCAAAGGTGAGTCTCAAATGCTATATCACTCAGTCTGACCCGAGCGTAAAGCAAAACACAAAACACTCGAGTCAGGATTTAACATTCTCATATTAATAAATCCAACTCAAGTGAAATATCAACTAAAATACAAGTAACTTAAAGGATGTTTGGGATAACCATCCTCTAAGGGTCCGTTAAACTATTTACTATGTAGTAATATACGCTATATACAGTAGTGTCTAAATAAGTAAAGTATAATCATATCGGAAAATAGCGTTAAGGGGATGGAGAACCTTAACGCGGTCGGATCTTAAAATCATAATCGTAGTAAAGCTCGGTATGGTAGGTGACACGGCACAACTAGGCAATGCCAGGGTAGATATACCAATTACGCACACGAACTGATGGATACGCATAGCAGCCACTACCGTTCCACCTCGAACAACATTCCCAAATCGTAGGATGGCCATCTAGTCAAATCACAAGTAAGAGTATAATATCGAAGAAATGCGTCCGAGAAGAGGTGCTACCTCACTGGTCCGAGATCGCTCCTGTTTTAGCCACCTTATGCCAACTCACGGGAGTTGGGTCCACGTAACATACCTTAAGAACGTCGCCACCATCCTACTTCATTCTGGAATCTCCACCGCGTACACGGTTGTCAAAGTGGTTTTCGGTATCGACAGAGAGTATGTCCATATCCGATCCCGGTCTCTTTGCCAACCAATCGTTATTATAACACCGTGGTCATTTAAAAATAGTTTATACTTCAAAGCCAAAATATATCATTATCATTTCAAAACCCAATTTAATACGATATCATTTCACTTCAAATACATCCATTTTCAAAAACATATTACTTTCCAAAATTATAATGCTTCGAAATCATAGTCTGGAAATCACAGTATTTTGGAAATCATAACACTTTCCTTTTAAACAGTTTAGATATTAAAATTTCGTTATAAAATAAATTAGTTTCCTCAAACTTCACAAATCGATTCAAATTAACTTGAATTCCAAAATTTAATTTAATCAAATCTCAAATCATTAGTTTCAACTCGATTCAGCTTCTAAATAAACCATTTCAAATTATCAATTTCAAATACGTATCTAAACCATAAAATAAGCCATTTCAAATTTAAATATATATTTCAAAGCTTTTAAATATTCATCATTTCAAAACTAAATTCGATAAATTTATATACATATCAAATTCACTTTACAATTATTTAGTTTTGAAATATTAACTTAATCATTTCCATAACATCTAAATACAATTTCAATTTACAATTTTAAATAAACAAAAGATCTCATTTAAATATTTATACGTTTGAAATATCCATTTAAGTCACCCTTTCAAATTTCAAGTTGTAAATCACTTCTTTAAATTTCAAATTCAATACATTTCAAATCAAACTTATTCAAGTATAATTCTTAAATAAATACAATTTCAATCAGTTTCAAATCATTATAAATTCTATATTTGAAATTATAGATATTAAATAAATACTTAAACATATTATTTATCAACTTTATTAAATCAACTTTAATAAATCTTAAAAATCAATATTAATCAAAACCATATTTTTTTTTCAAAACCATAGAAATCATTTTCAAAACGTTTATATATAGACCAACGGTGCCTGTATATAATTTTCTATCCTATGGTCAAGTGATACGGATATTTATCATTTCAATCCGCAATTTAAAACATATTCGGGTATATATCTTTTCAATCCGAAATCCCAAATTCAATTCAATTGAAAATCGCTTGGGTTTATCATTTCAACCCATAACGATTTCCTCCTATTCTACAGATCGTTCGGGTATGTATCATTTCAACCCATAGTGATTCTATACTAACAGGGAACTTGCAGAGTGATAACAGATATGATAATAATATAACAACAGTAACAGGCATATAACATCAGTATAAATAACAGATAATGGTGTCGGATGTCATAGGTGAACAAATACAGATAATGACATATATAACAATGTAAATAACTAACATCAGCATATTTCAATTGACGTTTCAATTGAAATTAAACTTAATAAATATAAGAACCTTAATCGTGAGTGATTGCTCACCTTTCGAGGCTAGAGAGATTTGACAAAGAATGGGTTACGAATCCCAAAGCAACGCTAGATGAACATGATTCGATGAAGAAAGCGGGCACGACGGACAAAGCTGATAATGGAAAATCGATGAGAACGATTAGAATCAGTTGATATAAGCAACAATGATATATATATTTATTATTATTATTATTTTCATGAAATCAATATTTAATTTAAAACAAATATTAAAATAACATGTACAAAATTAAAATCATTGTTTTAAATTAAACACATATATCAAGTCAAACATATATACATTAAATTGAAATAAATACTCACATATTAAATTAACCCATACTATATACCAAACTCAACTATATTTATAACTTAATATATTATACTTAAAGATTCATTCTTATTATAAAACCAATATTACTTTAAAACACAACACAAACACATATATATATAGCAAAACCAAATTCACTTTATTGTATAGTATATATATTATTTATATAACAGAATATGTACTAGTAACTAATATATTATTTATATAACTGTACATAGCTGCATAGTAGAAACTGTATATATATATTATTTAACAACTTAAAATATAAAATCAACAAACTATGTACACATGTAGAATCAATACTTCGTAAAACTAATATAAACTTATACGTCACACATATCAAATACATACGAAACTTTTATATATAGTTCATATAAAATGATCAAAATAGAACACACATATAAAATTGCTAATACATTTGCATATTAATTAACTTGCGGCTAATTCACACATATACTTCACTGGCTAAAATACCTTTTGTACTTATATAACATATAATGCTTATATATTTGAACGTGACATATATGTTACTTACAGTAACCTATAACTATATATATAACTATTTATATTAAAAGCTGTCATAAACTAACTATATTGTAATATATACAACACTTTACTTTAATATATTCTTACAGTATCAACCAAATAACTCAAGTTCATTGTTAATAAATTAATATATCAAACTGTAGTATTTACTTATACTATTATATCAACATATTTTATAAATACACACGTAAATAACGACCTTTACCTTTACAAATCCATTACATAGAATCAAACAGATCAATATATAACTTCATCTATATAGTATATATTATCAAATTGGAAAATCAACAACTTAGGCATATAAACTGATATTTATACTTATATAAACTAATACATAACTTACTATAAAATACTAATATATATAAGATAAAATATATACGTACTCACCCATGAACTAATGGGTTGCATCTCGAGGTGATGCCGAAAGGTGGACAACGCCTGGTAGGAAGAGGCATGGGTGGCTGGAGGGTGCGCGATGCCTGGTATGTGCTCGTCGATGAGCATGAGGCCGGAGGTGGCTGCTAGTTGTGAAGACGGAAAGGAAGTGATGGGGGGTAGGAGACGAGACGCGCGTGAAGTGCTGGGTGACTTCGGCCAGATCTGGGGTCGTGTGGAGGAGGTGGAATCGGATGAGCAAGCAGGGGTAGAAGTTCGGGTTGCCATGGCGTTGATGGGAAGGCGGATGGGTTCGAGTTGCTAAGGGTTTGCGGGACGGGCTTGGTGGCGGAGGAAGGCTGGGCGGTAGCGTGGGAGGCTACTGGTTGCCGAGGAATTGGAGGTGGCACCGTGGGTTCATGAGGCGGATCTAGAGCAGGCGGAGTCGGCAGGCAGGCTGGGTTGACGCGGAGGGCCAGGACGTGGACGAGGAAGGTGGAGGAAGGTTCGGGTGTACATGGTTGGATGAGTGGGAGGCGTTTCACGGTGGAGGTTGCCTGGGTGGAGTTTCGAGCGAGATGCAGTGGGAAAAGAGAAGGGTGCAGAAAAGAAATAAAGGAGTAGGTAAAGGAAGAGGAGAAGGCAAGTTGTTCATTGGCTCACGTGGCTCTTGACAGAGGAGAAGAGACGCAGAGGAGAATTGTTTGCAAAAGAAAGTAAGGTACTGAAGCCACTTATTATAAATTAAATATTGAACAGTTCAAAAGGTAAATAAAGTAGCTGTTCAGTTTGATGAGAAAAAAACGTATAAAGTTTGAATGCTATAATAAATGCTAGGAGAAGAAAAAAGGACCCGTTCAACTTATACGTTTACAATTCAGGGTACCGGTACGACGCACTGTTTTATTATTTCTGTCGCGTACCGGACCTCAAAATACAGAGTTGAATATACCGTAGAGATCAGCGCAACGAGACGATCAAAACGGTACACAGATATCAGTGGTACGGTCATCCGATCAAAAGTCGATAACCGGTACCAGAAATACTGCTATTCTGCCAGAAATAAGATAAACGGAGCAATGGATGTTCAAATTTGACGAAACGAAAGATGACGTCTCACTCAGAAGATGATTTACAAATTTCTATGTAAAAATATTCAGGTTTGGAAACCATTTTATTATCACCTATTTTTAACTGATTAAATTGAAGTAAATTTACGCGCGAAATAAATTTTCATATTTTCGGACGAAAATTTACCAGTTGCTATGTTTAATTAGACGCATTCCAAATATCAAATTTATATTTCAAAATTTTATTGTTTAAAATTTCACAAAATTTAACTAATTACGTTATTTAACAGTTAAAATTTACGGGTCGTTACACTCTCCCCCACTCAAAACTTTTCGTCCCCGAAAAGGAAGGAGGTAGGAGAGTAGAAACAACCAGAAAGAAAAATAGATTAAAAGACAAGATAAGACAATTAATTTATACCATATAATTTCAAATTAAACTAATTAATATTTAGCAATTTGATTTAATCCACTGAGTTCACTTAAGTTAAACCAATTCATCTATTTCTAAATTCATTATCTTATTATCTAGTCATTCTAAATTAACAATTTCTAAATCAATCAATTTGTATAATCATTTATTTTCCTCATATTTTTTTCAACAAATTTAATTCTTTTATTCTAAATTATTATTAACCTTATTCCACTTAATATATCTTATCACATATATTTAAACCATACAAATTAATTTAAACCATATAAATTACAATTTAAATTAATTTATATTTAATAATTGATTTTAAATTCAAGGTATTCCCATAAGTTGATCTAATTTCAATTTATTAGTTCTTGCAAACAACTTTTATTTGTCTCATCTATTATTTAATTAAATTATTATTCTATTTCTCTCTACTAACATCTTTATAATAAAATTTAAGTATATAACATTTATTATAACCACTCAAATTTTACTTATAAATTTCTTTATATTGTATATTATCCAATTACATTTTCCACTTCTGAAATTTTTAGGTAAGTTATGCTAAGATGTAATTGAGTATTATACAAATAAGATTTTATAATTCAGTTATTCTCAATTAAATATTTATCCAAGAATTTTGGCTTCAGTTTATAATTGAAATCATCTTTAACCTAAAATTTAAGAATTTAAATCTCAGATTTACTTTCAAACAATTTAGAGATATATATAATATATTTATATAAGATTAATTTTTTTTAAAATAAGATACTTATATATATAAATAAATCAAATTATACTGAAGAAATTCAAATCAAAGTATTTTCTTTTTCAAAACAAAACCGTTGCAAAGCTACAGAATAGTCTCTCCACTTCGAAACTCGAAAATGAATGTCGATGATGCGGCCGTCATCACCGAAATTATTTTCCAGCGACAAGGAGAAGAGCACTGGTTTAAACATTTAAAATTCTTTGAAAACCATTTTATTCGAAAATACTTTAAATAATATACATTTTAGGACTTTAAAACAAAGTTTGAAGTCACCAGAAATTTAATTCTTAAATTCTTAATTTAAATTCCTTTCAATTCCAAATAAATTTATAAACAATAGTCATTTTGCAATAGTCAATGACTTACAAACAATAAAATGAAAATCAAATATTATCATTTTCAACAACCAATTTATTTAACTTTTAATTCCAGAAAATTTTTCTTATATATTTATAATATAATCATAAAATTTTATTTCGTTTATCAAATTTGAAAATTATATTATGTCAGTTTGCTCTGTTCAAGTGTTTTGGAAATCCTATCGATAGCATTGATCGGACGAATCGATCGAAAACCCAAATCAACATCAACAACTCAAACAACACAATATATAAAACATTTTAATATTAATATACAAATACCAATACACTCCCTCACACGATGATTTCAGAATTGGATTCCGACAAAAGGATAGAGATCCAAATATAGAGGGACTCTAATCAAAGAGAATTATAATCTAAAATATATAGGCTCGAACGAAGGTTAGATGATTGCATTTCAAACAGGAAGATGGATAAAGTTGTATAAATCGCGGGCAACCTTAACCGGGTCAACCGTGACTTCATAGATAAGATCGATGTAGAATTCTGAAGCAAATCGACATTCGATTACCAGAGGTAGAATTCGGGTATAGCATAAGATAGCAGCATCGTAAACCGAGGATACAGAAATCTCCGGTGAATCAATACCGATTGTAAAGGAGTTTCACCCCAGTACAAATTTATTCGAAGATTGGCAAGACCGCCGATTTACTATAGAGATCATTCGAAGTGGAGTTATGGGGTACTCCAGAATCAAAAGACACGAATGGGGAAGACACGAATGGACTTTGGAACCGAAGTGAACGTTCCAAAATTCAGAGGAACCGAGTCAAAGAAGAAGGAATTCAGGCTCGAATGAAAGTGATTCTGTAATTGAATTTTACTCTATATGCTGAGTTTTGCCTAAAACCAGAGCTCTGATACCACATGTAACGACCCAGTATTTTCAACCATTCGCATCCATTATAAGTGTATAGATAGACACTCATGCCGGAGTTGAATTGCTCAAAATACTGCGTTGTAAATAAAATTTGGCAAAACTCAGCATATACAGTAAATAAAATAATTACAGATCACAGACACAGAGTAATATAACAATAATGCAGTGGAAACAAAATGATAGTAGTTCATGAAGCTTCTATATATATATAACAGAGTTAAACAAGATACAACAGAGGTCTCGAATACAATAGATGTCTCAATACAATAATCAAATACCAGATCTGAATACATCACTGGATCGACGGAATAACTGAAAGCAGGATCGATAGATAGCTGGATCTCCAAGCGAAGCTCCAACTCCAAAGGTGAGTCTCAAATGTTGTATCACTCAGTCTGACCCGAGCGTAAAGCAAAACACAAAACACTCGAGTCAGGATTTAACATTCTCATATTAATAAATCCAACTCAAGTGAAATATCAACTAAAATACAAGTAACTTAAAGGATGTTTGGGATAACCATCCTCTAAGGGTCCGTTAAACTATTTACTATGTAGTAATATACGCTATATACAGTAGTGTCTAAATAAGTAAAGTATAATCATATCGGAAAATAGCGTTAAGGGGATGGAGAACCTTAACGCGGTCGGATCTTAAAATCATAATCGTAGTAAAGCTCGGTATAGTAGGTGACATGGCACAACTAGGCAATGCCAGGGTAGATATAGCAATTACGCACACGGACTGATGGATACGCATAGCAGCCACTACCGTTCCACCTCGAACAACATTCCCAAATCGGAGGATGGCCATCTAGTCAAATCACAAGTAAGAGTATAATATCGAAGAAATGCGTCCGAGAAGAGGTGCTACCTCACTGGTCCGAGATCGCTCCTGTTTTAGCCACCTTATGCCAACTCACGGGAGTTGGGTCCACGTAACATACCTTAAGAACATCGCCACCATCCTACTTCATTTTGGAATCTCCACCGCGTACACGGTTGTCAAAGTGGTTTTCGGTATCGACAGAGAGTATGTCCATATCCGATCCCGGTCTCTTTGCCAACCAATCGTTATTATAACACCGTGGTCATTTAAAAATAGTTTATACTTCAAAGCCAAAATATATCATTATCATTTCAAAACCCAATTTAATACGATATCATTTCACTTCAAATACATCCATTTTCAAAATCATATTACTTTCCAAAATTATAATGCTTCGAAATCATAGTCTGGAAATCACAGTATTTTGGAAATCATAACACTTTCCTTTTAAATAGTTTAGATATTAAAATTTCGTTATAAAATAAATTAGTTTCCTCAAACTTCACAAATCGATTCAAATTAACTTGAATTCCAAAATTTAATTTAATCAAATCTCAAATCATTAGTTTCAACTCGATTCAGCTTCTAAATAAACCATTTCAAATTATCAATTTCAAATACGTATCTAAACCATAAAATAAGCCATTTCAAATTTGAATATATTTCAAAGCTTTTAAATATTCATCATTTCAAAACTAAATTCGATAAATTTATATACATATCAAATTCACTTTACAATTATTTAGTTTTGAAATATTAACTTAATCATTTCCATAACATCTAAATACAATTTCAATTTACAATTTTAAATAAACAAAAGATCTCATTTAAATATTTATACGTTTGAAATATCCATTTAAGTCACCCTTTCAAATTTCAAGTTGTAAATCACTTCTTTAAATTTCAAATTCAATACATTTCAAATCAAACTTATTCAAGTATAATTCTTAAATAAATACAATTTCAATCAGTTTCAAATCATTATAAATTCTATATTTGAAATTATAGATATTAAATAAATACTTAAACATATTATTTATCAACTTTATTAAATCAACTTTAATAAATCTTAAATATCAATATTAATCAAAACCATTTTTTTTTCAAAACCATAGAAATCATTTTCAAAACGTTTATATATAGACCAACAGTGCCTGTATATAATTTTCTATCCTATGGTCAAGTGATACGGATTTTTATCATTTCAATCCGCAATTTAAAACATATTCGGGTATATATCTTTTCAACCTGAAATCCCAAATTCAATTCAATTGAAAATCGCTTGGGTTTATCATTTCAACCCATAACGATTTCCTCCTATTCTACAGATCGTTCGGGTATGTATCATTTCAACCCATAGTGATTCTATACTAACAGGGAACTTGCAGAGTGATAACAGATATGATAATAATATAACAACAGTAACAGGCATATAACATCAGTATAAATAACAGATAATGGTGTCGGATGTCATAGGTGAACAAATACAGATAATGACATATATAACAATGTAAATAACTAACATCAGCATATTTCAATTGACGTTTCAATTGAAATTAAACTTAATAAATATAAGAACCTTAATCGTGAGTGATTGCTCACCTTTCGAGGCTAGAGAGATTTGACAAAGAATGGGTTACGAATCCCAAAGCAACGCTAGATGAACATGATTCGATGAAGAAAGCGGGCACGACGGACAAAGCTGATAATGGAAAATCGATGAGAACGATTAGAATCAGTTGATATAAGCAACAATGATATATATATTTATTATTATTATTATTTTCATGAAATCAATATTTAATTTAAAACAAATATTAAAATAACATGTACAAAATTAAAATCATTGTTTTAAATTAAACACATATATCAAGTCAAACATATATACATTAAATTGAAATAAATACTCACATATTAAATTAACCCATACTATATACCAAACTCAACTATATTTATAACTTAATATATTATACTTAAAGATTCATTCTTATTATAAAACCAATATTACTTTAAAACACAACACAAACACATATATATATAGCAAAACCAAATTCACTTTATTGTATAGTATATATATTATTTATATAACAGAATATGTACTAGTAACTAATATATTATTTATATAACTGTACATAGCTGCATAGTAGAAACTGTATATATATATTATTTAACAACTTAAAATATAAAATCAACAAACTATGTACACATGTAGAATCAATACTTCGTAAAACTAATATAAACTTATACGTCACACATATCAAATACATATGAAACTTTTATATATAGTTCATATAAAATGATCAAAATAGAACACACATATAAAATTGCTAATACATTTGCATATTAATTAACTTGCGGCTAATTCACACATATACTTCACTGGCTAAAATACCTTTTGTACTTATATAACATATAATGCTTATATATTTGAACGTGACATATATGTTACTTACAGTAACCTATAACTATATATATAACTATTTATATTAAAAGCTGTCATAAACTAACTATATTGTAATATATACAACACTTTACTTTTATATATTCTTACAGTATCAACCAAATAACTCAAGTTCATTGTTAATAAATTAATATATCAAACTGTAGTATTTACTTATACTATTATATCAACATATTTTATAAATACACACGTAAATAACGACCTTTACCTTTACAAATCCATTACATAGAATCAAACAGATCAATATATAACTTCATCTATATAGTATATATTATCAAATTGGAAAATCAACAACTTAGGCATATAAACTAATATTTATACTTATATAAACTAATACATAACTTACTATAAAATACTAATATATATAAGATAAAATATATACGTACTCACCCATTAACTAATGGGTTGCATCTCGAGGTGATGCCGAAAGGTGGACAGCGCCTGGTAGGAAGAGGCATGGGTGGCTGGAGGGTGCGCGATGCCTGGTATGTGCTCGTCGATGAGCATGAGGCCGGAGGTGGCTGCTAGTTGTGAAGACGGAAAGGAAGTGATGGGGGGGTAGGAGACGAGACGTGCGTGAAGTGCTGGGTGACTTCGGCCAGATCTGGGGTCGTGTGGAGGAGGTGGAATCGGATGAGCAAGCAGGGGTAGAAGTTCGGGTTGCCATGGCGTTGATGGGAAGGCGGATGGGTTCGAGTTGCTAAGGGTTTGCGGGACGGGCTTGGTGGCGGAGGAAGGCTGGGCGGTAGCGTGGGAGGCTACGGGTTGCCGAGGAATTGGAGGTGGCACCGTGGGTTCATGAGGCGGATCTGGAGCAGGCGGAGTCGGCAGGCAGGCTGGGTTGACGCGGAGGGCCAGGACGTGGACGAGGAAGGTGGAGGAAGGTTCAGGTGTACATGGTTGGATGAGTGGGAGGCGTTTCACGGTGGAGGTTGCCTGGGTGGAGTTTCGAGCGAGATGCAGTGGGAAAAGAGAAGGGTGCAGAAAAGAAATAAAGGAGTAGGTAAAGGAAGAGGAGAAGGCAAGTTGTTCATTGGCTCACGTGGCTCTTGACAGAGGAGAAGAGACGCAGAGGAGAATTGTTTGCAAAAGAAAGTAAGGTACTGAAGCCACTTATTATAAATTAAATATTGAACAGTTCAAAAGGTAAATAAAGTAGCTGTTCAGTTTGATGAGAAAAAAACGTATAAAGTTTGAATGCTATAATAAATGCTAGGAGAAGAAAAAAGGACCCGTTCAACTTATACGTTTACAATTCAGGGTACCGTTACGACGTACTGTTTTATTGTTTCTGTCGCGTACCGGACCTCAAAATACAGAGTTGAATATACCGTAGAGATCAGCGCAACGAGACGATCAAAACGGTACACAGATATCAGTGGTACGGTCATCCGATCAAAAGTCGATAACCGGTACCAGAAATACTGCTATTCTGCCAGAAATAAGATAAACGGAGCAATGGATGTTCAAATTTGACGAAACGAAAGATGACGTCTCACTCAGAAGATGATTTACAAATTTCTATGTAAAAATATTCAGGTTTGGAAACCATTTTATTATCACCTATTTTTAACTGATTAAATTGAAGTAAATTTACGCGCGAAATAAATTTTCATATTTTCGGACGAAAATTTACCAGTTGCTATGTTTAATTAGACGCATTCTAAATATCAAATTTATATTTCAAAATTTTATTGTTTAAAATTTCACAAAATTTAACTAATTACGTTATTTAACAGTTAAAATTTACGGGTCGTTACAGGTTGTGGACAGTCTCTCTGCATATGGCCAAATTCATTGTAGTTAAAGCATCTAACAACATTTCAACTTCCTGGATTTTTGTTGTCAATTCTCCCGAGATTATTCATTTTTCTGTATTTCATAAATTTTCTAAAATTTCTGATCATGGAACCAACTTCCTCATCATCGTCGTTGTTTGAATCCGGATCGTCTATTGTTGCATTGAAAGCAATGGATTTCTTTTTCATTGCCTTGCTTTCTCTTTTACCCTACATTTATGGTTCAAATGACATTAAATTGTCAATTATCTCTTAAATTTTCAGAGTGCTAATGTCATTAGCCTCTTCAATTGCAAGACTCTTTGGTCCCACTCAGGAGTAAGTGAATTGAGGATTTTTCTAACTTGATCTTCTTTAGAAAAACTTTCACCCAATGCAATTAGTTAATGTATTATATCTTTAAATCAACTATACATATCAGAAATGGGCTCATTTGGACTCATTTTAAATGATTAAAACTGATTTGTTAACATAGTGATTTTGGTCTGTTTGACTTTACCAGTGCCCTCATGTGTAACTTATGGCGTTCTCCATATTTCATATGCAGGCTTACAAATAGACACTATTGAATTCATTCTTATGTAATGAACAAAACAAAATATTCATGGCTTTAGATTTTCTTTGTGCAAGTGCTTTTTGGTCAGCAGTCTATTGTGAAAAGTTAGTTTAGGGTTCAATGTACTCATTTGTGTAACATTCCAAATATCTAGACCACTTGATTGTAAATAGATTTTCATTCTACATGACCAATATTTGTAATTATTACCATTAAAAATTGAGGGTCTAGTAGTAGATTGTCCTTCGATAATGGTGTTACTGACAAGTGAACTTACAATGTATCTAACAGCGTTGTTAGCCATTTAAACTTTTCAAAAATCAAAAATATCAATATTTTGAAAACCAGTGCTCTGATACCAAATGTTAGTTTGCGGAATAAGGATCTTAAGGCTAATTTAACACCAAAGGGGGGCAGGGTGAATAGTGTTTACTAACTTTTAAGAATCTTTTTGAATTCGTTTAAGATTATAGTTTAAACAATGCAAATTAACAATTACAGATGCAAACACGATAGATATTAATGCAGTAAAAGTAAAAAGTTTGAGAGATCACACTAGGATTTTTATACTAGTTCAGAGTTACCCTACATCCAGTCCCATACAATTTCTTTTATAGATTTCTTTTCAAATATCAAATTTTATACAGTCTCGACTGCAAGGCTACGAAACACACCTTACAGATTTTTCAACCTCTAGGTACACTCAATAGATTCAGACGGGACACCAACATACCCACTTGGATTTAAATGGGACACCAAACATGCCCACTTGATTCAAATGGGACACAAACACATCCACTTGGATTTCAGGGACACCAAGTACACCCAAGAATATAAGAGTATGATTTGGTAGACTTTACAAAATCAGTTTCTAAATCTTGAGTACAAATGATCCTATAACCTCTTGAATATCACGTTGATCTTGATTTGAGTGAGCGAGATGAGAGTGATCAGAGAGTAAAAAATAGAGAATCATATCAATAGAGTTTGAATTTGATTCTTGTTGAAATATAAAAGATTTTGAGTATAATTTCTTTTTAAAATCAAGAGAGTGAAAGATGAGAGAAAATATGAGAAAGTAGTCAATCAAATTTCGGTGGAAAAACCTTTATTTATAGAGAAACAATAGTTATGTCCATTCGCAAAGAATACGATGGAAAGACACTTCCATTCACATTTCCAAAATAATGGACTATACGTCAACATTTGGGTATTGTATGTGTCAACATATCCTTAAAAACATTTAATAAAAATTGTTTTGAAAATATTAAGTTTTGAAAAATATTTTGATACTTTGTAAAATCTTTTAAGCATAGCGTATACACATTTAAACCATATTAAAACTTAAGAAAACTTTATAAAATAATTTTAAAATATTTTAATATATAAAGGATCTAAATATAAATAATATATACAAAAATAATATATATATATATATATATAAAGTATAAATGAAAATATATTAAAATCAAAGTATTAATTAATGTCAAAAGTATATCTTTGAATACCATACCATTTAGAAAATATAAAACCAAAAACTATATCTAAATATAATAAATTAAAAGGATATTAGAATATAAAATGTTTAAAAATGTAATTACTCAAAATATAATATATTAAGAAAAGGAAGTTTAAAAAATCATTTGAAAACTATTTTGAAAAGATGTTTGAAAAATCATTTTGAAAACAAGGTTTCGTTAAAAAATCATTTTTGAAAGCCAGGATATTTGAAAATCATTTAAGAATAGATTGTAAAAACTTTTTGGAAAATGAAGCGAGATCAAAGAAATGCTACCAAGACTTTAACAAAATAATGCATGACTCTATAACTTATCTTAATATCTTGGGTCTCCAAACTCATGAGTCTTTAATCTCTGACTCTTGAATCACTATATCAGTCTCTTAAATATGCTCTTGATACTATACTATCTTCTTAGTCAACACATGTCTAATATCCTGCACTATATATATAATTTGATAAAAACATTAGTATCTATATTTTATATAATGTATTAACACACCATTGATGATAGCCTCCTATGGTTCGTCATGGAGAACTCGACTTACCAGCGATCAAGGACCGCCGCTTAGTTAGTTCACCCCCGACGATCGGCTTTGGATTTATGTCAATAGCGGATAGTTAAGTTCATAGGTAGTAAAGAAAATTATCGAATCAAACTTGTTTAAAGTACGCATGGATCATGTATATAATATTAAACAAGCAGGAGAGGTGAAAGTGCAGTAAGGAAAACAAGATACACAAGGATAATAAACATACAAACCATACTGCTAGACATCCAAACATTTATAGTACAAGTTTTCAAGTGTCAAAAAATAATATGTACAAGCCTTCACCAACACATCAAAATTGGGTGAGCACAGATAACACCATTTATTACAGACAAAAGGTATATAACAGTCTATCTCAAGCACAAAAACAAAAGGAATACAAACACCGCCATCACTTGGATCTAGATTTGGAGATGGCTCGCTTGTCAAGGGATTTGGAGTGCATTGCTCTCCTTCCTTCTTCTCTTCCTTCAGCTTGGCGGCAACTGCCTCATCAAGTTCCACCTATTTTTTCTTAATCAATTCTAACTTCTCCAATGCTTCTAGCTTGACTCTCACGACCTTCTCGGGAAATTTTGCCATAACATTATGTCTATGGGCATCCCCCTATTAAAATCCTTAATGGACTCAGTAACGCTTAAAATCTCAACATCAACGTCATCCCTAATGGCCGCAATCGTTTCGTCTTAACCATCATCGACTGGAAGATCTGAAGAGCCTAGGGTACAGTTCCTGATATTGAGGCTTTCGTAGTAATTACAACTCCGGTATGATCCGTTACAAGCATGTCACCGCATGGAAATGAGGATGGTTATCAAATACGGTCTTGCCCAAATAGGCTCGAAGATACTAAATGGTAGCCTACAGATTATAAAGAAGAATCCAACCTCCTTTAGGAGTAACTGGAGCATCGCCATATGGTTCAGCATCGTTTGGAGGTAGAGGTATGTCCTGAGGCTAGATCACAGTCGCTATGTCAGAAGAAACATAGAAAACAGTTAAAGGGACGTCATGCATGGGGGCATATGTGACATGTTTTGAAGTTTGACCTTGTGTCACCCTTCCTAAAGTCGAGCTGCCAATCTCTTCTACTTCCTCCTTGTATTTTTAAACCTTCTCAGTTCCAGCTAGTTTGATATAACTGAGACGAACGACCTCCCTTTCCATTGCTGTGAAGCGAGCATCGATGGCTTCAAGGTTGAAAGTGGTCCACCCTGCTCACTGGCGGCTTTGGCTTACTTGATTAATAGCTTATGGATGGAAATCATAACCTCCTAATAATCATCCATCCAGGCCAAGCTTCTTTCCATAAACATTCTGAAATATTTCTCGTTTAGAAGCTTCTCCACCTGATCAAGCTGGCTGTTCATATCGTCACACTTCGCCTATAATTTTTCAACCTAAGAAGTTTTAGCAGCTTTTTTGGCCGACATGGCTTCAAGTTAAGCTCGAAGGGAAAACACTATCAACTTTCCATTCCACCACTTTCTTTTTCAAATCAGCAAGTCCGGATTCCATTTTCACAGCCACTGCTTTGAACTTGTCCTGTTCTTTGTAAATTTGACCTTAATGTTCTTGTAATCTTCGAACAGCTGCCCGATAATAACTTTGTACTCATCTTTGGCAGCTTTAATGTTATCAGTATGATCTTTCTTCAGATTCTCCAACTCCTCAGCATGGGCAACCTTAAGTTCTCAATCTCCTTCACCTTAGACCTCTCAAATGTGTTTAACATTGCCTTGTGATCTAAGTCCTTTCTATGCATTTGCTTCCACAGCTCAAAAATATTCAGGTTCTATTCAACATTCTTTTTATTGATCTCCTCTCTAGGCTTGAAAACTCTAGTGTGAAACACTAACAAGGCCTTTACATCGCTCAGCCAACCCAAAAGAAGATCGATCACTCCTAGAAAAGAGAAAAGGGGAGCCTAACACCCCATAAATTGAATGATAATTAATTAAAAGAAAAATTAATTAATAATTAGTAATGTAGAAAGTAGAATTTTCATAGACATATTTAGCAACGAAACTTGCACCTTTGTGTTCAAGGTAATTTTCTGATCAATTTTCATATATAAAGTTTTTTATCAGGGTTTAAATGAAAAAGTTGTTAATGTTTAAAGATTTCAGATCAGAAATAATTATAACTGTAAATAAGGAAAAAAAATGTAATTAGGTAAAATTAATGGTTTCTTAACATCTGTTATCCTACCTTTTGGTCAAGGCCGGAATATCAACAAATTAGCTAGAAAGGATGGATATCAGGGTTGGAGATCGATTGGAAACAAGGCTATGATCGATGTCGTCAAAGTTTGGCCGAGCTCCAATCGAGACGGGATCGATTGTGAACAATGAACTAGGCTAGAAAAGGCTATGTTTCAAATTTCAAGTCGAACGAAGTTCGTTTGTTCGAGATATTGATGGATGCATGCTTAAGGAAGCCTTGTTCGTATCGATGCCTATGGATATGAACAAGACGTTTGTATCGATCAGAGAGAAAGGTTGAGTGGATTTTGACTCGATGGCTGTGGAATTGGATTGAATAGATAGGCGCCTGATGTTTTGTTCGACTCGAGGTAGTTGGATTCGATGTGATTTTGTGTCGATCAAGCCTTGCGATCGATGCGAATTAAGGACACGAAGAAGATGGATAGAACAGATACGAACACGTCGTTCATATCGATCAAGGAGAAGTGTACAAAGTATTTCGGCTCTATACATGTTCGTATCGAACAAGTAATGATCGATGCAATTGAGATCGACACGAAGGAAGAGAACCCCGGTTGGATACGAGGGAAAGGACTGATACAAACAAGTGAATGCGAAATAATGGATACGAAGGCATGCGCTTTCAAAGTGCTCAGGGATTGATACGAGAAGAACAGTGGCCGCTCGATGCAAAGAGGGGAACAGGTTGATGGATGCAAAGGTGATGGATACGAACTCACAGATACGAACGCTTCAGACTCTTCAGCCTTCACGAAAGCTACAAATTGCATCGATCATAACTCAACATCTACAAGTCCAAATGCGATGAAATTTGGAGAGGAGCTTCCTGATGCACTCGAGAACCTTCATGATCGATTTTAGCTCGATTGAACCGCACTTGGATCGATACGAATTGAACACGCATCGATACCAAATCGATCTGGATCAGTCTGATGGGCCCACTTGCACAAGAGAAGAGGTATTCCGGGTTTTTGGGTGATATTTCATATCTACACCTATAAATAGGTGTCCTATGGCAACTAAAAAAAGGATCATTTTTCTTCTCTCCTGGGCGAAGCTCTACCATTTTTGCTAACAACTTTCAAAGACTCGTAATTGTAATTACTATATAAAAAAGGAATAAAAAGGATTGATTCAAAGTGGATGTAGGACGGATTGTCAAACCACTATAAACTTTGTGTTCTTTCCTGCTTTCTTACATTTTTATTTTACTATTTCTTCATTTTTGCTCTCTACTTAATCTGGATCTGAGATTTGAGTGTGGATATTGAAGATTCGTGTATATACACTGGTGCTTTCACTACTTCTGGGGTTTGGGGCCATTTTTGGCGCAAACACTTTGTTTCTTTCATTGAGAAGGACTAGCGCCCGCTATACCGGATTTGGAGTTCAGATTTGAAAGGCTAAAGGGTCAGATCTAAAAGGAACCATGACAAAGCAATCGACAAGGAGACAAAGAGCGGAGAGAAGTCAGCATGAAGGAAGCCAGGAAGCATCTTCAGGAGCTAATCAGACTTCGGCCTTCATTACCAGAGACGAGATGGAGATGATGATGAGAGCAATGCATGAAGAGTTTCTAAAGAGACAGGAGGAAATGATGCAGAACCTTCTCAAATAGTTTGGACAGGCAGGAACAGTTGGAGTTGCTGGAGTTCAGATCCACGGAGCTGGAACGGAAGGACCCAACAGGCAATCAGACAGAGCAGCTCAACTGGGCGCAGCCCCTAATCAGCACACGACTGTTAATCAGGATGGATCCAGGGATGGGGGCACACCAGCCGGCAACGATGGACCGACCCATGGAAGGACTTTAGGTGATACCACACAACAAGATGATAGAAGGAATGTAGGAGCGCGTGATGAAAAGTACGTACCAGAATTCCCTTGGGGACTCAGGGGGCAACCTTTGATGGACAACGCTGGGTTGGCTGCGATTATCAGGCGAACTATGCGCGGAGTTTTAACAAACAGAGATCTGGAAGGAGTAAACAGGAGCCCGTTTACCCATGACATCAGAATGGCTCGGAACCCACCAGAGTTCAAGCTACCTACGTTGGAGGTATACAATGGCAAGGCTGATCCTACCGATCACTTGATGAGACACACGAGACATATGGAAGTGCTGGGGGCATCAGAGGAAATAATGGCCCGATGTTTCCCTCTATACTTGACGGATATAGCTGCTATGTGGTTTTGGCAGTTGGAAGAGGGATCTATCAGGACATGGACATAATTGGTGGATAGGTTTTTGAAGCAGTTTTGGGTTCATATCAAAAGGCCGAAGAACGTAATGATGCTAACATCGGTGAAGCAAAGGACAGAAGAATCGCTAAGTGCTTTCTTAACTCGGTTCAATGCAGCGGTTGCTTCGGTGGATCGGTCGGATTCATTAATGGTTTTAGTTGCAGCAGTGTCAGGAGTCAGGGATAACTCGGATTTCAAAGTGTCATTGATACGGGACCCACCAATGGATATCGGGGAATTCTTTCATGAAGCCGAGAGATTCCTTCGACAGGAGGATGCATGTTCAGATATGAATTTGAAGGAAGTGAACGCAGCCAAGGATGGAGAACCATTCGGCGAAAGCTTTGGTAAAGATAAAGGAAAGCGGAAGTTGGATGACGAATCAGGAAAAGCTAGGAAGCGGTGGAGAGAGCCGAAATTCTCCACTTACATAGGATTGAACGAGACGTTAGAACGGATCTTCATGGAGACTCGGGATCGCCTTCCCTACCGAAGGCCTGCAAGGAGAGAACCCTCGTAATGTGAAAGGGCATCAGGAAGGCACTGTCTCTTTCACGATTTGGACGGACATGATACCAACAGCTGCAGGCATCTAAAGGATATAACCGAGGAGCATATAAGGAGTGGTCAGTTGCGGCAATATGTCGGAGCTCGGAATGCGGTGGTGGAACAGGAGCAGCCACCGTCTACCTCAAACAACGATGGCGTGAGCCCGGAAATGATGGTCGACTGGTTATCAACTGACAAGGATGGTATGGAATAAGTAGCAAACTCTAGGTAAGCTGCCAAGTCACTTACTCATGTACGGGGATGGAGATAACCCCTAGGCATGCTCTGAGATAATGATAAACCACGATGCTGTAGTTTGTGACATCTGTTTTTTCTTTTTTGGTTCGGACATATGCTTTTTTCTGGTTTGGTTTTGGAGTTTGACTTGAACTCTTGGTTTTGTTTGTTTTCTGATTTGGACTTTAGTTTGGATGCTTGTTTTCTGGTTTGGATATTGGTTTGGATTTCTGGTATGGATTTCTGGTTTTCCTATTTGATCTGGATTTTGGATTGGATTTTGATTGGATTTTTTATCTGGCTTTTAGTAAATGGTCATCGGGTATGGATTATGCCTGGCAAGGGGTGAGTCGCTCCGTCCGAGCATTGTGAATCGACTTATTCATGTCATCGAGTATGGACTATACCCGGCAAGGGTCCGGAGAGACCATGATTCGTCTTAGGACTTAGGTCCTATATTATCGGCTACTGTTTCAGGTCGTCGAGTATGGACTATGCTTGGCAAGGGTCTGGAGAGACCAGGATTCGGCTTAGGACTTAAGCCACGGCATTACTCGGCGTTCAGGGACACTGAACCATGAACCCTAAGGCATAATTTAATACATGTCGTCGAGTGTGGACTACGCTTGGCAAGAACCAAGAGATGTTATGGATTCGGATATCGGCTATGAACAACTAAGGATTTGGATATCGACCCTAAGAGGTCCTGGATTAGATTATTGGTTATTGGATACGGATGGATTAGAACTCGGTTGTCGGTTACAGATGGATATGAAATTGGCTAAGGATTTGATTACTGGAATTGGAATCTGACATCTACGTGGAGCAGTCGCGAATGTGGATAAGGATATGGCTGTAGCACTCAGATAGGATGGCTGGGTAGTGGATTGGATTATAGATTGGACGGTATGGCTACGGATGGAGTATGGAATTCAGACGTTTGATTCAAAGCTATTCAAAACACGCCTTTTTACCACAAGGCATGTTTTGGGGGGCAAATGTTATCCCACCTTTTGGTCAAGGCCGGAATATCAACAAATTGGCTGGAAAGGATGGATATCAGGGTTGGAGATCGATTGGAAACAAGGCTATGATCGATGTCGTCAAAGTTTGGCCGAGCTCCAATCAAGACGGGATCGATTGAGAACGATGAACAAGGCTAGAAAAGGCTATGTTTCAAATTTCAAGTCGAACGAAGTTCGTTTGTTCGAGATATTGATGGATGCATGCTTAAGGAAGCCTTGTTCGTATCGATGCCTATGGATACGAATAAGACATTCGTATCGATTAGAGAGAAAGGTGAAGTGGATTTCGACTCGATGGCTATGGACTTGGATTGAATAAATAGGCGCCTGATGTTTTTTTCGACTCGAGGTTGTTGGATTCGATGTGATTTCGTATCGATCAAGCCTTGCGATCGATGTGAATTAAGGACACGAAGAAGATGGCCAGAACCGATACGAACACGTCGTTCAAATCGATCAAGGAGAAGGGTATAATGTATTTCGGCTCAATACATGTTCGTATCAAATAAGTAATGATCGATCCGATTGAGATTGACACGAAGGAAGAGAACCCCGGTTGGATATGAGGGAAAGGACCGATACGAACTAGTGAATGCGAAATAATGGATACGAAGGCATGTGCTTTTGGAGTGCTCAAGGATCGATACGAGAAGAACGGTGGCCGATCGATGCAAAGAGGGGAATGGGTTAATGGACGCGAAGGTGATGGATACGAACGTTTCAGACGCTTCAGCCTTCACGAAAGCTACAGGTTGCATCAATCATAACTCAACATCTACAAGTCCAAATGCGATGAAATTTGGAGAGGAGCTTCCTGATGCACTCGAGAACCTTCATGATCAATTTTAGCTCAATTGGACCGTGCTTTGATCGGTACGAATTGAACATGCATCGATCCCAAATCGCTCTGGATCGGTCTGATGGGCCCACTTGCACAAGAGAAGAGGTATTCCGGGTTTTGGGGCGGATATTTTCAGATCTACACCTATAAATAGGAGTCCACTGGCAACTAAAAAAAGGATCTTTTTTCTTCTCTCCTGGGTGAAGCTCTACCATTTTTGCTATCAACTTTCAAAGGCTCGTAATTGTAATTAATATATAAAAAAGGAATAAAAAGGATTGATTCAAAGTGGATGTAGGCCGGATTGCCGAACCACTATAAACTTTGTGTTCTTTCCTGCTTTCTTACATTTTTATTTTATTGTTTCTTCATTTTTGCTTTCTACTTAATCTGTATCTAAGATTTGAGTGTGGATATTGAGGATTCGTGTATATACACTGGTGCTTTCACTACTTCTGGGGTTTGTGGCCATTTTTGGTGCAAACAACATCTAAGCACAATTAATGTAACCAAATCGACTAAATTTTTTATAAATTGACGTATAAGTAGGAAGAAATAAATGCTTAACATAACAGGTAACCGGTCGAACCCTAGTTGGTACCGATCAACCGCTTGTGTATCGAAGGCTGTAAATTGAACCAAGGCTGAACTGCCTAGACTAAATATAGTATAATCTAATGGCCGATGTTGATTTGAACCCCTATAAATACAAGCATAATCCTCACTATTCTCCTCAATTTTCTAAAGCAATGACGAAGCTCTTCCATTTTCTCTTATCCTCAAATTCCAAAAAACTATATAAACTATAATATATAAATATATATAAGTAAAAAATAGCGGAGGATAATAGAGATGAAGAATATGATCGAATCGAATCGAATCGCCAAAGCCATGGTAAATCCAAATCAAATTAAATTCAAATCTCTTCTCATATCTAAATTTCTAATGAATATGTATATTATTGCGGTACATATTCCGAAAGGGAGAAAATGGAAATCAAATAGGAATAATAGGGTTTATACGGAGATTTAGAAGCTTAAAGATGAGTAGGAAGTTATATATTTTTATATAGTATTGGATTTATATCATTTTAAATTTGTTCCTTGAATGTTTGAAAGTAATTTTGAAGTTATAGGCTTTAATATATAAATAAATGAATTTGAGAACTATGCCTACGTATTCTGTGAATTGTTAACCTTGATTAAATATTGCATATACTTGAATCTGGAAAATAAGGGTGGGAGTAGTCCCTAAAGTTATAATATTGTATAGAAATTCTAGGCTTGTTGGTTGAATAATATATGTGAGTAAATATAAATTAGAAGTTATTATAATTATGATTGCGATTTAAGTAGTATTTTAATTTATTGGAATGAAGTGTGTTGCATTGTAAATTTCTATAAATTATCCAGTTTTATAAATATGATTAAAAGTGTATCGTTTGAAATAATAAGAAATGTTTAAAAGAAAAGGATGTACAAAATATAGATGTTTACCATATTTTGTACTGTTTATTTCAATGATAGTAGAAAAGATATTCTTTGTAATTCCAAACATGACACAAGTCCCCTTTTAGGTATGTTATGGAAATTTACAATGTTAATATTTCCTTTTGAAGAATGTAATTCCAATGCATTAAAATACAGAAATCTCTAATTATAAACAAAAATATTGTAAGTAGAGATACTACCAACAATTCAATTATAAGTCTAGCATATGCGATTAGTTAGAAATAAACAATAAGCGAAGAAGTATATATAAAGCAACGCAATGAGTAAGTAAGAAGATTGTAGTAATCAAATGAAGATATTAATAATTGAAAAGGAACAATAGAATACAATCAATATTATCAAGTAGAAGTTATATAGTAAATGATATTAATGTAATAAAGTGAAAGTAAGTAGTAAATGACATTAAATGGGCATAAATGAAACAAGAAGCAAGATGGGTAAAATGAGTAAATACCAACAGTTGAACATAAGAGGCATAGTAACCAAATAAATTTATGTAGCCTCAAGTATGCGTTTATGACGGGTGTGAATTATTGAATTTAGTCAATAACTTAAAGTAATTAAAAATAGCATAGTCATTAATATGGGTTGGAATGCGAGATCAGTACTGTTACACAACAGAAGTCTTCCTACCGCAAGGGTCCATCCGCTCTTGTATATACATTATACCGGCATGGGATATATCCAATTGTAGGATCTACAAAAATATACATTCACGTATAAGATAAGGGAATATACCAAAGTAGGATGGTTTGTGATAACCCATACCTCCTGACATACCGATCCAAAGCTAAGTTTGGCATTCGACTTCGTGTCATGTCGAGAAATGTGAGCTGTCGGGGTTTTACTCTAACATCACAAAGACTAATAAAAGCAAATATAATATAAGTGATACTATATTATACTTTCAGAACTCACAACGGAAGGAATAAAACATATAACATAGAAAAATGTCCGTCTCCGAAAATATCCAAATCACAGTCTCAGGAAATCAGTGCATGGTCCAATAAAGAGTACATAGGAAATATCTCTAAGTCTAATAAAAGAAATAAAATGTACTGATAAGACAGAATAATACACAAAGAGAAAATATGATAAAAACAGTCTCCGAAGATAAGCTCGATGCTCCAAGTATCAAAAATGGGCTAATCACCTACTGCCTCATCCATACTGATCATAGTTATAACACTTTATCTTTGAGCAATCCATCCCACACTCCTTAGCAAAGTGCCCCGGTTTGCCACACTTACACTTCATATCCTTCTGAATTTGCCCCTTTGGCCAAATCCACCCTTATTCTTATTCTTATGATGCCCTTTCTCTCAAACATTCTGAGCCTCCTCTTTCACTTCCTCCTTAAAGACTATATTGAGTAAAGCCATCTCCACTAGACCCTCATAAGTATCGCCAATAGGAATATTACTCAAAGCTAAACCTTGGAGAGATTGGTTTATCCCTTTAGCAAATTTAAGAGCCTTCTTATGTTGCACGTCAATTAGCCCTATACTGAATCTAGCTAACTCATTGAACCACTTGACATATTCCTTAACAGATAGATTTCCTTACTTAAAGTGGATAAACTTCTCTAGTTGAACGCCTTCCTCCACTTTAGACAGAAAATTCATCTCAAATCTCCTACGGAACTCCTCCCAAGAAATATCTCCTTCATCAGACTCAACAACCTCCCACCAGCTTAGTGCCTCACCCACTAATTGCCATGTAGTTAACTGCCTCCTCATCCCATCAATCAAACCCATCAAGCCAAAGATCCTCTCACAAGCATGGATGCATGTCCTCGAATCCACGTAAGACTCCATCCCTATATATGGCTTTCCTCCAAGGCTGGAGAAATCTTTGCATAGCTTAGCAAAGTTTGGACCGGTAGGTGGGTAGTAGGAACCACATCTGTCGCTCTCTCCGTAGGTTCTCTAGTGAGATTTAGCTCGGCCTGTCCCCTCTCTTGAAAGTACCAGCGAAACCACATCGGAATGTTCACATCCGAGACCTTGGCTGCATCGCCGAAGCCTTAATCTGCAGGATCACTCATCTTATATTTGTGAACTTTAAGAATTCCATTAGCAATTTTCAACAGATAGCATAAATATGATTAAGAGATAAGAGATAACGTAGGCACTAATGAGAATTAGCATAGGCATGAACAAGAGAGATTTTGATATACGAAATTTTTTGAAGAACTTTTAGAAATATTTTATCTATAGTTATATATATACTTTTAAAAAGTCCATTTTGAAAAATTTTGAGAAATCTTTTTCGAAAACCATTTTTTCGAAAACTTTTCAAATATGTTCTCTCAGTATGGCCCTAATCCCTATGGAACTTTGAATCTATGCTCTGATACCAACTTGATAACCCGCACCTTCCGATACATTAATCCAAAGCCGGTGTGGCTTTCAGCCTCGTGTAGCGTCGAGAAATGCGAGCTATTGGGGTTTTACTTTAACATCACAAAGACTAATAAAAGTAGACATAATCTAAGATATACTATACCATACTTTTAGAACTCACAGCGAAAGGAATAAAACATATAACACAGACAAATGTCCATCTCAGAAAATATCCAAATCACGGTCTTAGAAAATTAATACGTAGTCCAATACAGAGTACATAGAAAGTATCCTCCAAGTATGATAAAAGAAATAAAATGTACTTATAAGATAGAATAATACATGTAGAGTAAATATGATAAAAAACAGTCTCCAAAGTTAAGGTCGACTCTCTAAGTACCAAGAATGGGCCAATCACCTGCTTCACTATCCATTTATGGTGGGGAAAAAAAGAAGGAAAGAGAATGGATCAGACAAAAGTCTGGTGAATGAGTACAATTTTAATATGCGATGGTCATGTGCAGTTAACTTCAAAGCTATTCTAAATGACATATGCTGTGTTACAACTGTCTGAATTACTAAGGTCCATTACCTAAGGATTCTTGTCAAACACAAAGGTCGAACTTCGGATCGAACCTCACACTAACGATCGTCCAACATGCCTAAAGCTACCCAATATGAAAACATCGCAATCGGCTACCGTGGGAACTGCTCTCCCATAAATACATATAACCATCACTACATCTTAAGAGGGAGAGATTGGAATGCAAACTCGCAAAGTGACTCATTGTAAGCACCCGTGTTCATCTCTCGATTGTAGTGGAAAAATACCTCTTATCATACTACGCCGGAAACCACCTGTACCATGTCGCGCCAGAACCGTGTGTACATGGACTCTCGTTAGTACTAGGCTCCTTTCTACTCTTTAGCCACTTACCGTGCTATGCTGGGCCTAACTACCCTTTAGAATCCTCTGTTAGCACCGGACTCACTCACCTGTTTTCTCGATTAATGCTACGGGACACCCCTTAGTGCTTCCAAAATATATCACCTTAGTCAATTCTTAACGCTCATTTATGTATTTGACTATTACCCAAACTACGATGAACTATTGTTCTTTGATAGGGAACTGACTTCCCAACTGTCTCTAGCATGTTTACTTAGCCTTAAATAGGCTCAAACAATCAATTTTTCATTTATATAATTTTTTTACGAAATTATATAATTTATATTCTTTAACTTAAGCAGTAGGCCAAGATACAACTTATGATTTATGTTACGAATGGTCGACCGATTAGTCAACAGCTAGGGTTCCAGGGTTGACCGGTCGCATACTAAAATTAAGGTCTCCTGTAAATTTTAAATGTCGAGCATTATATTGTCTAACATCCTAAATCAATTAAAATAGTCCAAACCCAAATAATAATCATCTTATTAAAGTTGTTCCCATTCACCTCAAGCCTAAGCTCTTTTCTATCCACTTTTGCTTGAGAATCTCCCCTCCATGTGTTATCTCCACTTGTTCCACCTTGATTCAAACGCTTGTGTTCTTCTAGGTTGATTTTTTTAAAGAATTTTTAGAGTGAGGGAAGATGATAAACTTTAGTAGAGTTTAGTTACTATAAAGAGTTGTGTGAGAATTAGGGTAAGGTTAAACCAAAATTTATAGCGGTTGGAATCAGTTTA
The DNA here is from genome assembly GCA_030737815.1 of Allium fistulosum. Classification (NCBI taxonomy): domain Eukaryota; kingdom Viridiplantae; phylum Streptophyta; class Magnoliopsida; order Asparagales; family Amaryllidaceae; genus Allium; species Allium fistulosum. The sequence goes on from CM060902.1 coordinate 611,723,056, forward strand.
TGCTGTTAGATCTAGGTTTGTGAATATTATCTGAAACCAGGGTCGCTCATCGACAACGTGGTTGCAAAGCAATCAATCTGGTCCGTTTAAACATGTCATAGGAAATGTAGAACGCATGATTTTACAAAAATTACGGTCGACCGCTACCCTTCTGTCGGTTCCCTTGTTAAATTGTGTAATTTTTATTTTAAGTTTTATTCTATTTTCCACTTATTCCAACGCCCGTAACTTTTCCGTAATATCTCAGATTACGAAGTGTAATATATGAAAATCATGTAGAAAATTGTTACAAATACAACAGTGCACATTTTGTAGCCAAATTAGATGTCTATGAAAATTTTATTTTAGTCCTTATTTTATTTTAATTTAATTTTCTTATTGAATTTCTCATTAAATTTTTGGGGTGTTACACGGTATGCCCCAGTTGAAGCGTTAAAAGGCAAAGAGAGTCTTCTTCAACTATTTAAGGTTATGTTTTAGGTAATCAAATGGGCATTTCCTTGATGCATTAAGCAATCTAAATGGGACGATAAGCATAGGCTCGGTGCTAAGATAGTGAGATTGGTTCAATGTATGAGGAGTAGTTTACATAGGTCGAAATCGTCATCGGTCCTGATCAGTCAGCGAAAAGATAGGGGTTACACCTAAACGGGCTACACCTCCTACTAGTGTAGACTATGTTTAGGATATGCACCACTTCACAGTTGTTTTTAGTTAGTTTGTTGTTAGGAGGCAAGGCTAGATAACCCTTTAATGAAGGTCTTTCAAATGAATATAATAGTCCGTGGAGCCGAGTCCATGATTGAAAGCAAGACGAATATGATATAACTAAATAGTTGTAATGCCATTATTAGGCACTAGGGGAGTTTCTTGGTATGCATGGCGACGAGGACGTGATACTACACTGACGATGGATCCTAACGAGGTGTTGAGTTATTGAAACTAGCAGGGAATGTATCCTTGTCCAAAATGGGACTATGGTACTTATATACACATGTATGTAGTTATTGTATAGCTCGAATAGATAGGGCATATCATACGCATATGGAAGTCAAGACGACTAAGTAAAATATTAGACATAACACGTACTGGAAGACAATTGGCATAAACTAGTGTTATCTATTAAGTGTGTAACTTACCAGTCATTAGGACGTTGTTTTGACCACCTCCTCATTACAACCCATAGGAATGACTTAGAGGATGGGTACTAGTACAAGGCGGGAACGGTGGAAAGACAGATTTTTTATGCATGCTCGACACTAAGGCACAAGAGATGTGACATCCCGGAAATTTTGGCAATATCAATTTAATAATCTGTGATAAATATTAAATTGATTTGATATATTTTTGAATTATAAGATCTAAATTGATATTTTTCTTTTAATAAATATCGTATTGTAAATTATATCTTTTAAAACTAGTAAATTATTTTCTATTTATTTTATATATAAATTGATATATATTGTAGATATGGAAGTTTTGTTTTAAATTTAATTGATAAATTTTGTTTTCAAATTTCTTATATATATTAGTGATTTGGGAATTATTATTTATCTTAAATAAACTCTTCAAAAACTTAAATAAATATATACTAGAACCACATTTACAGTACATCATCAAACAACGTGTTAAAATAACAACCACTTACATTTCATAATCAAACAATATGTTAGAATAACAACAAAACGAATAACAAAATAAATACCAAAAAGCAAACTATGACAAAGTAACAATACATTAGAACAACACTCAATTATAGTTCAATCACAATTCAAATGGAAAACAAGAAAATATAGCATAAGAATGATTTCCCACTTCTCAGCTTTATAAAAATCTGCATGGTAGAAAGAAGAAAATAAAGAGAAAAAAATAATATACTGAGCTTGCATAGTATTTGAGAACAAATGTTCGAATTGAACATGATGAATGCCTGCAAGCTTTAAGGCAAGAATCAAATGAAAGTTTAATATTTGTAGCTTGAGAAAGAAGTCTCTAACAAATAGAAAAATATGAGATAAGTATACAAAAGGAGACACAAGTACACTATCATTTAATGCCTCAAAATATTTGCAGCCAACAATCTATACGAATTTGCCCAAAACTACATATCAGCCTCCATTCTTTACAAATATCTCTGACCGTATACATAAAAGAAAAGAAAAATGAAATGATATAAACCCTGTAAACTGTTTCAGCCTATATACTTCTTCCTATCATTTTCCATTTCCAGTCGAGCTCAGCAAAAATAAGCTAAAACTCCATTTTAAAACCTAAACAAGTTTTCATCAAAACATCATCAACAACTACAAATAAAACAGAGAGGCAAGATGGTTGACAGGAGATCAAAGTGGAAAACAGTTTCCAGTTTTCTCAGAGTTCAAAACCAGCTTGCAAAACAGTGTTCTGTCTTCTTTGAAAATTGGTGAGTAACATTTTTAAAATTTAATAACTCAAGTTTACGTGGAATACTTACCTTGAGATATATATCTTGTATATGTGTGTTTGTGTAAGTATATAGATACCTGTTATTTTCCTGCTCTGTTTTTTTTGTTTACTGGTTCTGGTTTGTTATTTCAAATTTCAAAATCTCAATATAGAAATTATATTTGACTTTGATATATAAACAAAAGTTGTTTGTTAGGGTATGAAGATAATTTTAAAAATGGTTTGGAGATTTTTAATTTAACAAATAATTTTTAAAATGGAAAATAACAGTAAATTACATATACATGTCAAAAATCAACACATTTAATTTCTGTTTTGGGTTGTATAGATGGATTTGTAGTTAAAAGCTATGATTTTTAACATGTATTTCCAGATTTTTAAGTTGATATTCGATCGGGAAATTGGAGATTAACGTTTCCGGCAAATTGACGAATTGCCGGTGATCAACGTGATGGTTGAAGGCGAGCTCGTGGTCGAAGCTAGCTATGGCATTGGGGGATGAAGGGAAAAATGTTTAAAAAAATTTCAAATGGCCGAGGTGATCAGTCTCGATCAAACTAGGGTTTTAGGTGGTACTCGGCTGGACTTGAATGTCGTGACATTTGCGACTTGGATATGAGATCGGAGGAAATCGCGAGATGGGGGATGGAGGTGTAGTGGTACGGCGTTGCTCTGGAAGGAGGGCCATGTGTTCCAGGCGTCGCGATGGTCGGAGTTGGATGAGTTTATAGTCGAGAGTGTGTCCAGTTTTTCGATCAGAGATTGAAATTTTCAATCACGAGTTTATTGATCGAACTGGGGATATCTTCGAGTTCGCGTGAGGTCGTGTGGTCGGAGGGAAGCGTCGCTCAGTTCATCGTTGGCCAGAAGGGGCGGTGCACGTGCACGTGTGCACGTTTGGGTACAGGCGAAAGTTGGTTTTGGGGAAGAAAGGGAATGACTCGGGGAAATCTCGTGATTGTTGTCTGGCGACTCGAAGCAGGGATGTACGTGAGAAAACTCGGAGCAGGCACGTGGTTTTTGAGGGATATACTCGGGTTGTTCATTTAAGTAACCCGGTTTTGAATTTTTAAAACTGATCATATCTTAGTTTTAAAATTTAAAGCATGAACGAGTTTTCTTAAGTATTTAAATCAAGTTTTAAATAAAATTGTATATTTGACTTAACATGTTTGAAAATGGTTCTCCAAAGATTTAAATATATTAAATTTAATGTTTGAATTGTTTTGTTTAAATAAATTATATTTCAAAATTTTATTTCTAAATGGGTTTTAATGAAAGTAAATGATTTGAGTAAGTATGGGATATAAATACAAGTTTATTTTAATTTAGTTATATTGAGATTAATAAAGGATAATTTATTAATAAATTAAAAATTAAAGGTTAATTACATTTTGTAATTAAGGATAAATTACTAAATGAAGTAATTAGTGGAAATGAATGTAATTAAGAAATAAATGAATTAAAGATTATGTGATGATTAATGGAGTGATTTATTTATGAAGTTAAAGATAATCACTTATAATTAATCGAGTAAAATCGCTTAGTGAAGTAGTTAATATAATATTAAAGTCATAGACGAGACTTTAATTAATATATAAATGGTAAATTTAAACTTATTAATAATTGATAAGTTAATTACTTAGAATAGTGATTAAATAAATGTTAATGAAGGTCATTAACTGGATTATTTTATAATTAATTAATGAAATTGATTTTAATAATTGATTGGATAAATCAAATTGATGATGTAATAATTATGAAAGTAATTGATGTTTAATTTCAGAGTGTAATTAATAGAATGATGTTGTTAATAAAGTAATCTGAGTATAATTACTTTGTATAGTTAATCAAAAGATTAATTAGAGATAATAAATTATTGAGCAATTAATGAAGTAATTAAAGGAGTTAATTACTAGACTGGGATTAGTCAAAGGCGATTAATATTTTGGATTAATATTGTGATTTAAATTAAAGATTAATTACTTTGATGTAATTAAATTTGTAAATGTAATTAGAGGTCATTAATTAATACGATTAAATGTTGAAGATTTAAATTGGATTCATTTGAAATAATTACTAAATGAAGAAATTTATTAATAATTAATTGAGTAATGTAATTAACTTTAGTTAATTAAGAAATGAAGTAATGTTAGGATTTACTTCTATATTTGGTTGAAGAAATTAATTTGTGGGAATAATCTAAAGATAATTACTTAAATGTAATTAAAGAAAATTAATCAAGGATGATTAATTGAAGGAATAATGTGATGGTGATTAATTAATGGATGGTTAATTAATTAATGGTAATAAGCAAGTTTAATAATGATGAAATGGTTAATTTAATTAACTTTAAATTAATTAAAGGTAAGGTAATTAATTTAATTCATTTTAAATTAATTATCAATGATGTGATTATTAATCCTTGCTTATGTATGATGATTGATATTGATATCCCATTGATTGATTGTGATCTCAGATATGAGATGAGTAATATTGTTGTGATATGGATGCTTTGTTTGAAGTGTGATGATATAGATTATCCATTTATGCTGATATGTGATCATCTATCTGTGATATTGTGATTTATCTATCTGTGTTGATATATAGATAATTGAATTGATTTGTTTTAAACCTTTAAAACAACTTGGCCTTAAAAGACACGTTTTGGATTTCGATGAGACCGGGATCGGGTTTCCGTATACCGGGATTCCAGGTCTGGAGACCCGAATACCACATCGATCCAAAATAACGTTAGGTCGTGAAATCCAAATGGAGCAAGTGAAGACTCGAGGTATAAGAACTATACGTCAGTATAACTCTGTGGGTGATTCCGTAATGAGCTTGACGAAGATAATACTTATAGATTCGAGATGGTGATTCAGAATGCAAGGGTTATTGTCGTTAACTCTGAGGGTGATTCCAATACGAGTGTAACGAGATAATGCCTACGGTTTCGTTCGAACCCGGAACGAACTTGTATGGATCGAATGCTTTCAGAACATCGTCAGGCGGACGATGAGCATTCTAAGAGATGTATTCTATAAAGGTAATCGTGACCTCAAGCCTCATCAACCGGGAATGGCTAAAACAGGGGAGGTGCAGCAAGGCTTCGTGGGTAGCCCCCACTTGAGAGTAAGGTTTACCCCTATCTAGATGTCCCTATTTATTTCGGTTTAGTGTACGGTTGGTCGTGCCAACCGTGGTGTGATCTTATTTGGAACTGTTCAGTAAGGAATGGTTCCGGCCTTGTGTTGCAGGGGACTTAGGGTGGGTCCTCGGTACGGTGATCTAGGCCACGTACTGTGACGGGCGGTACCCCAGTAGCCCTGCCATTGATGGAAACCCATTCTTCCTACGAGACCTTACGGTTTTGATTGTATACCTAGTATGCTGGAATTTAATGAATGTAACAATTTCGGCTATTTCTTATTTATTTGAAAACCCTAGACACTATTATAATATCACTGAATTTCCTATCAAATGTTTTGGTTAGCGTAAGGTAAAAACTTTTCCATGTTTATGTGTGGGAAGTCTTACGTGATACCCTTTTGTTTTCAAATGGTTTTCAAAGTTAAACAATTTTAACCTTTTACTCATACCAGACCCATGTCTGACCCGAAGTTTATTTTTGTTTTTCATAAACTCTCGGGTACCCAAATTTTTACGGGTAGTCAAGGGATTCAGGTTTAGCTTTGACGAAGTCTGGAGGAGCAATGGAGCAGGAGGCTTCAGCGTGTAGATATATAGTGATTCCGCTGTGATTAGAGTTTATTCTATATTCCGCTGTGTTGTATCTCTATGATGTGTGAGTTGTATTAACTAGACAGATGTTTATAACTGTCTAGTATCTGTTGTATTGTCTGTGTACTCTGATGTATATGATACTATGTATTAATTTATATGATATATTATATTTTATTCATTCCGCTGTTGAGATTCTGTTGTTGTTTTCTTCTTCTTCTCTTTCTTTTCTACTTTCTCACCTCTTTCTTTTCTTCAAAACGATACGATTTCCTGGGCGTAGGAAGTCGGGTCGTGACAGTTGGTATCAGAATACTAGGCTGAGCGAGTACCTAGGCTCTTAAGTGATTTCTTTCCTGAGAGAGCGTATTTGTTAGTGAATATAAAATTGTTTTATATTGTGTTGACTTATCGGTTAGGTGTTTATAGATTTTGATCGGTGTGTGGGACGCCACAATATCGATAGGAATTTCTAAACTCTTAACAAGATAAACCGACACAATATTGTTTTAAAATAGGGTAAATGAAATAATTTTACCCAAAGTATTTTTGTATATAAAAGAAATGATTTTCCGAAATTTTTTATAGTTATGTATGGTTGCTTGATTGTTAGGAAATGATAATATTGAACGATTATCATTGTCATTGGGAAAATTTAATAAGAATTGGAATTTAATCAATAGTCAAGAAATAAATTCATATAACCAAAAAGAATCTTGTAAATGTGAATTATAAATGTGATTTGCAATTGAAATTGAAATAAATTCCAGGGTAATGTTTGAATAGAAATTGGATGGATCTGGAATTTTGAGAAAATTTAAATTCTTTTGGATTTGGAAGTGTTTTCAAAGGTTCTGGAAAAAATATGGTATTATTTCTAGGATATTTTTGAGTTGGATTTGAAATCTGGAAAGATTTAAAATTTAAAATATTTGAGATGTTTAAAAGAAATAAAAGCATTTGAACTCTTTCGGTTGTTAGAAAATAACGTCGGTGATGACTGCAGCATCATCGATGTTCATTTTCGAATTTCCGAGAGAAAAGTTGCTACCAAATTATTTTAAATTGGAATTGTTTGTGAACTGGGTTTGGTTTTGAAATTCAAAAGAATATTTGAATTGCCAAAGAATTTTGGATATAGTTGATTTCAAAGGTGGGTTTGTACTTTGGAAATTGCTTAAACTCTGGAAGTAAATTTAAAATGTTGTGGAATAAATAAATGGGTTTGGAAAACTTAAAGTTTGAATTAAATTGGAATGTAACTAAATCATGTCAAATGAAAGTGAAGTGTAGAATTAGTTAAAGTGGACTGGAAGTAATAAGTGTTTGGAAACAAAATTTATTTATTGAAAACTAAATTTATGAATAAACAAACAAATTTATAATTGAGTGGTAATGGATGGAAGTCAGTGTTTTGTTAACATCTGGAGATTTAATTTGGTATCGACTGTATTCCAGGAGTGATACCGATGGTTTAACTTAGTAGTAGGATGGTTTGTGGAGGAACTTCCAAGTTTTATTTTGGATCTATTAAGCCATATTTCCAGGACGGTTGGAGAGACCAGTTGTGATTAATGACTGATGGTTGCAAAGCCTAGGTCCGTCACAGTGGTATCAGTGGGAGTTTGTATTGGTGTTCGTCATCAGCATTTCATCTGCTCTCATATCAGAGTTGTGCAGCGGAAGTAGTTGGGAGTGCATCTGTCTTTCTTTTCTGGGAAAGGAGAAGTTGTTTTCTACGGCTGATGGTAGGGATTATGTTCCTGATTTTGGTTGATAGTGAGAAGATCGTCTACTGGATTGTTTTTGGATTCAGACTGTTCTGGAAGGCATCATCGGAGATTTAGCTGATCAGTAGTGATGAAGGCAGATTTGGATCGTCCGAAGATTTTGGTAGATAAGAGACAGAGGAATTTGGATTTCAGAGTCGGAGATTTGATTCTGGATGAGTTTTCTTTGATTGAAGGAGCTGAATAGTTTGGTGAGTCTGGGAAATTAGTTTCGAAGTGTTCTGGATTTTCTCTGTGTTCTGGAGAAGTTAGTGTTTGTTCTTCTGGAGTGAATTGCCAGTTTGGATAGCTGGGATTCGTTGTGTTTCGCGTATCTCTGAGGGAGTACGTGTGAGATTCTATTTTTGGTTTTTGGAACCAGCAGTTCAGGAAGTTTTGGTTGTGAGTCCGACTCGTCTGTAGTCTGATATCCTATCTTGTCTTATAATGTAGATCTAGAGGAGTAGGAGCTCTGTAGCTTAGTGATATTGACTGTTTGGATTCTATAAAGCGAGTAACCTGATACTTATACTCGGGGAAACAAGAGAGAATCCTATTCGGAATTTTTGTCTGGATAGATAGATTTGTTTGATTGGTTGCTATGGTTGTTGATATATGCTTGTCTTTTAAAGTTAAAATTTTAATTTGATTATTAAATTACCTTTGTTTTAAATTTCGGGGACGAAATTCTTTTAAGGGGGGAGGAATGTGACATCCCGGAAATTTTGGCAATATCAATTTAATAATCTGTGATAAATATTAAATTGATTTGATATATTTTTGAATTATAAGATCTAAATTGATATTTTTCTTTTAATAAATATCGTATTGTAAATTATATCTTTTAAAACTAGTAAATTATTTTCTATTTATTTTATATATAAATTGATATATATTGTAGATATGGAAGTTTTGTTTTAAATTTAATTGATAAATTTTGTTTTCAAATTTCTTATATATATTAGTGATTTGGGAATTATTATTTATCTTAAATAAACTCTTCAAAAACTTAAATAAATATATACTAGAACCACATTTACACTACATCATCAAACAACGTGTTAAAATAACAACCACTTACATTTCATAATCAAACAATATGTTAGAATAACAACAAAACGAATAACAAAATAAATACCAAAAAGCAAACTATGACAAAGTAACTGTGACGACCGCCCATGACCCCTGCACCGAATCTAAAGATAGAGCGCTGTAAAGTGTGCCAGGAGACCATGGACGATTGTCAAGGTAAGATTAAAACAACAGAACCTATCGTATTACTCACAGCGCATGGATAAAATACAATAGAACATATGTATAGTGAAGCTTTACAGAACAAAATGACATCATATAAAACTCCATAATAGTTGAATACAAACATCCACATAGTCAATACATCAAGCCTCACTACATAACTCTCAGAGAATACAAAACAGCGGAATATCCAATACATATAATAAGAAGATAATATGCAACCCTCTAGCTCGTCTTCGATATCAGCATCGTGAGAAGAGAACAGCACCTGTCACCTGCTACCTAGTCTGCCCGTCCCAAAATGGACGAATAGCCCAAGGCAATAAGAATTAAAACATAAAGCCTTGAGTCAGACAACAGTCTTAGTGAGCAGTAAATTAACTAACAACATACCAAAAGAGCATAAAGGAAAAGGAATAGGAATACAACCCTCCCACTCCAACCTCAATCTACAGTGATAGCCCCCAGACACACACTAAGCAGAAGCAAACATAGCAGAGCATACAATTTAAAGTAAAGCTACTATCACTCGAGTCAAGGACGATGTTTTCCAAGTACCAAGGCCTAAATCAGATAAGCACCCAGAAAATACCGCTCTTGAGTCCGAATGACGATACAACCAAACATCCATGACTCTGGCTATCACTGTTATCATTGCTTCGATATCACCGTTAATTGAATGACCGGCACATTCTTTCAGCCGTCCGTCAAGGGCTAATGGAAACCCCGGTTCTAGACATAACTCCCGCACGTCGTCGCAGCCCGTGCCTAGGACTATCGAATCTGCCCAGAGTACTCGACCATCAACAGTTGGCCGTTGGGACTATCGAATCTGCCCAAACGTACTCTTGCTTAGAGCATGCTAGAACCTTCAACAACGATGCTATCCAAGCCTCCTAGTCATCCTCCTCGCCGACTATTCTCATATCCATTCATTATCCTCAACTCGAATCATATCACCGAGTTATCAACATGCTTGGAATGATCCCGTCTGGATTAGACCAAGTCTTCATCACATAATTGCCTCGCTTCATTACATCCTCGCAAAGCCTCATCTCATCATCACATCATCAAATCTATGCATAAGAGCTTCATCATCCCGCTACATATGCCACGAGCAGCTTTTCCAATTCAAGAGCCTTTCCCTTAGCTTTTGAATCCTCTTCGATCTAAATCTAATCATCAATCATCTAGTTCATAACAATCAATCAAATCAAACATCAATCCAAACAATCAAGCATTCAAAAATGATCTAAGTAGACAATTATAACAATAATGGCATTTTCGTAATTAAAGAGTTGAAAGTCCAATAAGCATGAAAACATGGATTATATCTCTACAAACTTGATGAATGAACTTGCATAGGTTAACATATGATAAAATGGATGTAACATCATCATGAACAATGGATCTATATGGATCTACACATAGGATGAAGAAAATGCATGGAAATCTCTATTTTAACACCAAATCGAGCCAACAATCCGATATACTCCTTTGGATCCGTGTGAGAGATAATCACCACTCACCAAATCACCTAAACAAACCCAAATCAACACGCTTCAGATCTGGACAGCAAAGGATCAAGCTTGATCTATCCCAAATCCGCTTCAAATGAAGAAATCTCTCTTGAAAAGATGAAGATCTTCAATCTAAGCTCTTGAATCTTCAATCTTGATCTTCGATTTGGATGGATGGAAGCACTAGATTAGAATGGAGAAAAGAAGTGAAGAAGTGTAGATGTCGAGCTCTCAAAATGGCAGCACTTCGTCGCTTCAAAATCCGGATCCCAAAAATGAAGAGAAGCTCTCCTATTTATAGCAGAAAACAGCCCTAAGTCGTAACTCGGCTATCTCCTTAAGTCGCTGCCGACTTAACACTATGCCGACCTACGACCTAAAAACCCCCACGACTTAACAGAGCCTCCGACCTAACCCTTAGCCAACAACTCCGACCTAACAGACCAAGCCTACGACTTAACATGCGCGCGACCTAACTTATTCGAGCTACACGACCTAATACACGCGCGCTCCCTCCTAAGTCGCCTGGACGACCTAACAACTTAGCACCATTCGACTTAACACTTATACGACTTATAAAACCTTGCGACCTAACAACTTAGCCTCTCTTAAGGTCGCCAACTTGTTAACTCCTTAGATCGCTAACCCACCCAGTCGACTTAACTACTAAGTCGCTAACTTGCTATCCCAGCTCCTCTAAGTCGTTGCCGACCTAACCATAACTACATCCTATAGGTCGCTTGAAACCTTAACTCGAACTGCCGACCTAACACTTAACACCCAAACACTTAGGTCGCTCACAACATTCTCTTAGGTCGTTGCCGACCTAACTCTACCCCAGAATACTTAGGTCGCTTACTACTCTTCCTTAGGTCGCCTGAACCTCTTAAGTCGGTCACGACTTATCTCCTAGGTCGGTCACTATCTTAAGTCGGTCAACCACACTCCCTTAACTCGGTGAGTTCCTTGAGTCGGCAACTCGACCCAGACTTGTTGCTTAACTCGTCCAAACTCCTAAGTCGGCTACGACTTAGGACTTAAGCAAAATTCTGCCAAAACCAGAAATGACTTAACAACCATACAACCAAAGGTCAATCATTTTAGAATGTTTTGATCCATAAAATACGGGTCGTTACATTCTCTCCCCCTTAGGAATTTCGCCCCCGAAATTCCAAACAAACAAGGCAATCAAAGCTATTCTGTACGCCTATCATCCATAACAATCAATAAACCATGCATCCAATTCTAGCTTAGCGTACAGAATTCTAAGACTTAGAACAAGTTACAATTTCGTTAGATGACACGACACCTTAGGGCCATACCTTGAAGAGTTCAGGATGAGCTGCTTTCATCCTCTCTTCCACCTCCCACGTACAGTCGTTATCATCGTCACTCCATTGTATCTTGAGCAACTTAACTATCTTCCTCCTAAGCTGTTTCGTGTCAGTTTCAACAACACGAAGCGGCTTACGAGGTCTTCTATCGACTGGATCAACTTCTAAGTCTTCACAGCTATCAACAGAAACCACTGTATTCGAGTCGTGCACATACTTCCGTAGATATGATACATGAAAAACATTGTGCACACCCGACATCTTCTCAGGTAACTCCAATCTGTAAGCGAGCTTTCCGATTCGCTCGATGATCGGGAATGGTCCAACAAATCTTGGAGTCAATTTTCCTTTCTTCCCGAATCGAATAACATTCTTTAGTGGAGAAATCTTCACAAAAACCATATCACCAACGTCGAATTCCAAATCCTTTCGACGCTTATCAGCATAACTCTTCTGACGGCCTTGGGCTGCCTTCATTCGTTACCGAATGATCTCTATGCAATCCGAAGTTTGTCGAATCATCTCTGGCCCAAGCATCAGCTTTTCTCCAGTTTCCAACCAACATGTCGGAGAGTTACACGGTCTTCCATACAACGCCTCATACGGTACCATATCAATGCTTGACTGGTAACTGTTGTTGTACGCAAACTCCACCAAATGAAGGTGATCTTCCCATGATCCTCCGAAATCCAAAACACAAGCTCTAAGAAGATCTTCCAAAACTCGGTTGACTCTCTCGGTCTGACCATCTGTTTGGGGATGATAAGCTGTACTCAAACACAACTCGGTTCCCAAGACTTCCTGGAAGCTCTTCCAAAATCCACTAGTGAACAATGGGTCTCGATCGCTCACTATACTCTTCGGAATACCATGGAAACGAACTATCCACTTAACATACAACTCAGCCAACTTTGATGCAGTCCTAGTTGATCGAACAGGAATGAATCGTGCACTCTTAGTCAGACGATCCACAATGACCCAAATCCCTTCATTTCCCGTTCTGGTTCTAGGCAATCCATCAATAAAATCCATCGACACTTGTTCCCACTTCCATGTAGGAACTTCTAACGGCTGAAGCAATCCGCTTGGCTTCTTCTGTTCGGCTTTAACCAACTGGCAGTTCATACACTTGGAAATAAAATTTCCAACATCCTTCTTCATACCTTCCCAGTAGTAGGTTCTCTTCATATCCCGATACATCTTGTTTCCACCTGGATGAATTGTCAACTTCGAGTGATGACTTTCCTTCAGAACTTCACTCCTCAATTCATCTATATCGGGAACAACTAGTCGTCCTTGCTTCCGAAGCCAACCCTCTCGATCGACCTCGAATCCTTTATCCTTTTCTGGATCCAATCCAGATTCCAATTCACGGATAATCTTGACAAGCTTATCATCTCGCTTTTGGCCCTCGCCAATCCTTTCCACAAGAGTGGGTCTTATCGATAAGTTTGCCAACATCTCAGGTTCCAATTCACATCTAGGCCTGAAGTCAAATCCAGCTAAATACTCGAGACTCTTCCATTCTGAAAACATGGCTCCCAATCCCGCATGTCTTCGACTTAACGCATCTGCCACTGCGTTACCTTTTCCCGGAGTATAAGCTATACCAAAATCATATGATGCCAAAAACTCTAGCCAACGTTGCTGCCGAAGATTCAAATCCTTTTGGGAGAAAAGATACTTCAATGACTTGTGATCCGTAAACAACTCGAATCGAACTCCCAACAGATAATGTCTCCACATCTTCAGAGCAAATACAATCGCCGCTAATTCCAAATCATGAGTTGGGTAATTCCTTTCATGCGGCTTCAGTTGTCCACTGGCATACGCAACAACTTTATCCTTCTGCATCAGCACTGCTCCAAGTCCAGTACCACATGCGTCGGTGTAAACCACCATCTCATCATTCCCACTTGGAATAGTCAAAACAGGAGCACTCGTCAATCGCTCTTTCAGGATTCCGAAAGCTTGCTCACACTTAGCATCCCAACTGAACACTTGGTTCTTTTTCGTCAATCCTGTTAATGGAGCAGCTACCTTGGAGAAGTCTTTGATAAACCGTCGATAATATCCTGCTAATCCAAGAAAACTTCTCACATCAGATGCATTCTTAGGTCTAACCCAATCCTGGATTGCTGCCACCTTAGCAGGATCAACCGCTATTCCACTTCCAGAAATCACATGGCCTAAGAACCTCACTTCACTCTTCCAGAAGTGACACTTCGAAAACTTAGCCTTCAGCTGATGTTTCCGTAAGATCTCCAAAACAATACGCAAGTGTGTCTTGTGCTCTTCTTCCGTTCTGGAATAAATCAGAATATCATCCACGAACACAAGTACAAACTTGTTCAACTGATCTCTGAACACTCTATTCATAAGATCCACAAAATATGCTGGCGCGTTAGTCAATCCAAACGGCATTACCAGCCACTCAAAGAAACCAGATGGTGTCCGAAAAGCAGTCTTCGGCACACTATCCTTAGCCACTCTCAATTGGTGAAATCCCGTTGCCAAATCCATCTGAGAAAACACCTTAGCCTCGTGAAGCTGATCAAACAAGTCATCTATTCTCGGCAATGGATACTTGTTCTTCTTAGTCACCTTGTTCAGCTCACGATAATCTACACACAATCTCAACGACCCATCTGCCTTGGTTGCAAACACAACCGGTGCACCCCACTCGGACACACTACGCCGAATGGATCCTTTCTGTAAAAGATCATCAATTTGCACCCTCAACTCTTGCTGTTCCCTAGGCGCCATCCGCCTAAGAGGCATCACAACAGGTCTGGCTCCTTCAACTAGATCTATTCGAAACTCGATCTCTCTATGCGGCGGCAACCCTTTGACTTCGTCAAAGACATCCTCGAATCTATTTGCGATCGGCACTAAAGACAGTCCATCCCGTGGAACAACTAGCGAATACATGAAGCTCATGAAGACGCCTTCCTCATGCTTACATCGTATCACAATCTTTCGCCCTTCCACATTCTCGACTGTCACCTCCAGCCTCTCACAATCAACCTTAGCCGCATACTTCCTAAGCCAGTCCATACCCAAGATAATTCCGAACCCCGCAAAGTTCAGAACAAAACAATCACAAACAAAAGAGCAACCATGACTCGATACAACTAGACCACGACATAACATACACAAACAAGACGAACCCCCAACTGGATTAGTCACAACCAATGGCCTATCAACAATATCCGGCTTCAAATCTAACCGGCCTACTAGTTCATTACAAACAAATGAATGCGACGCTCCAGTATCAAACAGAACTCTAACTGGAACACCACATAGGAAAAGAGTACCTTGAACAACCACACTCTTTCCTTTCTCTTCCGCAGTAGGAGCTTTCGAAGACGACGGAACAGCTCCCAAAGCATAGGCTTGCACAATCTGCCTGTCCTTCCTTGGTTCTGGACAATTCTTCCTGAAATGTCCCGGCTTGTCACAGTTGTGACACTTCATCGGTGCCTTCGGATTCTTACAATCCTTAGAGAAATGGCCCTTCTGCTGACAATTGTAGCAAGTCACTTCGCCTTTCGGCTTCTTCTGGCCATCCTTACCCTTCTGTTGCTGCTGCTTCCTCTTCTGGTTTCCACCCTGCTGTGGTTTAGATTCTCCCTTGGTAACAGCAACAACAGGTCCTTCCTTAGGAAACAGACTCTCATGCCTAAGAGCTTTCTCCACAAGCTTCTCAAATGAATCGTCCAAATGATCCACCAACTGTCTCCCAAGATAACTGTCCAAGCCTGTCACAAACTTCTCATTCTTCTGATAAGCAGATTCAATATATGACCGAGCATACTTGGACAAAGCTTCAAACTCAGAAACATACTCAAGAACTGATCTTCCACCCTGCTTGAGCTCTACAAACTTCTTGAACAGAACAGACTTCTGAGCTGTAGAAATGAACTTAGCTTCAAACCTAGCTTGGAATTGCTCCCAAGTAATCTCTTCCTCTGCAGTATTGATGGTAATAGAGTTCCACCAATCAGAGGCTCTCCCTTGAAGCTGCCTTGATGCCAACTTCCTCTTAGTTGCATCATCAATTCCCAAATCACCAAAGATCCTTCTACAAGCATCTATCCACCTCTGGACCTCAATGGTAGATTCTGTTCCCAAGAAAACCTTCCCTCCAAGAGCAGTATAATCCTTGCACAACTTAGCAAAATCCACTGGTTTCGGAGTTTGGACTTGAACTCCAACATCAACCGCTGCCCCCGGAACTGGTATCCTTCTCATGATCGAAGTCATCATAGCTTCGAACATGGCTGCATAATCAGCAGTCTCTTCAGTAGCACGGCCTTCCCTAGCAGCTGGTCTCCCTCTTCGACTCATTCTCAATATCTATAAAAAGGAATGATTAGAACATCTAGAGAAACAACTGCATAAAGGACTCAAACTCAACTAAACTACTATATTATATATAGTATGCATCCATCAAAATACAATTACGTCTCTCATACGTAGCTACGAAAGCGAGCGTTGGGTAAAATCGATTAACCAATGCTCTGATACCAAATGTGACGACCGCCCATGACCCCTGCACCGAATCTAAAGATAGAGCGCTGTAAAGTGTGCCAGGCGACCATGGACGATTGTCAAGGTAAGATTAAAACAACAGAACCTATCGTATTACTCACAGCGCATGGATAAAATACAATAGAACATATGTATAGTGAAGCTTTACAGAACAAAATGACATCATATAAAACTCCATAATAGTTGAATACAAACATCCACATAGTCAATACATCAAGCCTCACTACATAACTCTCAGAGAATACAAAACAGCGGAATATCCAGTACATATAATAAGAAGATAATATGCAACCCTCTAGCTCGTCTTCGATATCAACATCGTGAGAAGAGAACAGCACCTGTCACCTGCTACCTAGTCTGCCCGTCCCAAAATGGACGAACAGCCCAAGGCAATAAGAATTAAAACATAAAGCCTTGAGTCAGACAACAGTCTTAGTGAGCAGTAAATTAACTAACAACATACCAAAAGAGCATAAAGGAAAAGGAATAGGAATACAACCCTCCCACTCCAACCTCAATCTACAGTGATAGCCCCTAGACACACACTAAGCAGAAGCAAACATAGCAGAGCATACAATTTAAAGTAAAGCTACTATCACTCGAGTCAAGGACGATGTTTTCCAAGTACCAAGGCCTAAATCAGATAAGCACCCAGAAAATACCGCTCTTGAGTCCGAATGACGATACAACCAAACATCCATGACTCTGGCTATCACTGTTATCATTGCTTCGATATCACCGTTAATTGAATGACCGGCACATTCTTTCAGCCGTCCGTCAAGGGCTAATGGAAACCCCGGTTCTAGACATAACTCCCGCACGTCGTCGCAGCCCGTGCCTAGGACTATCGAATCTGCCCAGAGTACTCGACCATCAACAGTTGGCCGTTGGGACTATCGAATCTGCCCAAACGTACTCTTGCTTAGAGCATGCTAGAACCTTCAACAACGATGCTATCCAAGCCTCCTAGTCATCCTCCTCGCCGACTATTCTCATATCCATTCATTATCCTCAACTCGAATCATATCACCGAGTTATCAACATGCTTGGAATGATCCCGTCTGGATTAGACCAAGTCTTCATCACATAATTGCCTCGCTTCATTACATCCTCGCAAAGCCTCATCTCATCATCACATCATCAAATCTATGCATAAGAGCTTCATCATCCCGCTACATATGCCACGAGCAGCTTTTCCAATTCAAGAGCCTTTCCCTTAGCTTTTGAATCCTCTTCGATCTAAATCTAATCATCAATCATCTAGTTCATAACAATCAATCAAATCAAACATCAATCCAAACAATCAAGCATTCAAAAATGATCTAAGTAGACAATTATAACAATAATGGCATTTTCGTAATTAAAGAGTTGAAAGTCCAATAAGCATGAAAACATGGATTATATCTCTACAAACTTGATGAATGAACTTGCATAGGTTAACATATGATAAAATGGATGTAACATCATCATGAACAATGGATCTATATGGATCTACACATAGGATGAAGAAAATGCATGGAAATCTCTATTTTAACACCAAATCGAGCCAACAATCCGATATACTCCTTTGGATCCGTGTGAGAGATAATCACCACTCACCAAATCACCTAAACAAACCCAAATCAACACGCTTCAGATCTGGACAGCAAAGGATCAAGCTTGATCTATCCCAAATCCGTTTCAAATGAAGAAATCTCTCTTGAAAAGATGAAGATCTTCAATCTAAGCTCTTGAATCTTCAATCTTGATCTTCGAATTGGATGGATGGAAGCACTAGATTAGAATGGAGAAAAGAAGTGAAGAAGTGTAGATGTCGAGCTCTCAAAATGGCAGCACTTCGTCGCTTCAAAATCCGGATCCCAAAAATGAAGAGAAGCTCTCCTATTTATAGTAGAAAACAGCCCTAAGTCGTAACTCGGCTATCTCCTTAAGTCGCTGCCGACTTAACACTATGCCGACCTACGACCTAAAAACCCCCACGACTTAACAGAGCCTCCGACCTAACCCTTAGCCAACAACTCCGACCTAACAGACCAAGCCTACGACTTAACATGCGCGCGACCTAACTTATTCGAGCTACACGACCTAATACACGCGCGCTCCCTCCTAAGTCGCCTGGACGACCTAACAACTTAGCACCATTCGACTTAACACTTATACGACTTATAAAACCTTGCGACCTAACAACTTAGCCTCTCTTAAGGTCGCCAACTTGTTAACTCCTTAGATCGCTAACCCACCCAGTCGACTTAACTACTAAGTCGCTAACTTGCTATCCCAGCTCCTCTAAGTCGTTGCCGACCTAACCATAACTACATCCTATAGGTCGCTTGAAACCTTAACTCGAACTGCCGACCTAACACTTAACACCCAAACACTTAGGTCGCTCACAACATTCTCTTAGGTCGTTGCCGACCTAACTCTACCCCAGAATACTTAGGTCGCTTACTACTCTTCCTTAGGTCGCCTGAACCTCTTAAGTCGGTCACGACTTATCTCCTAGGTCGGTCACTATCTTAAGTCGGTCAACCACACTCCCTTAACTCGGTGAGTTCCTTGAGTCGGCAACTCGACCCAGACTTGTTGCTTAACTCGTCCAAACTCCTAAGTCGGCTACGACTTAGGACTTAAGCAAAATTCTGCCAAAACCAGAAATGACTTAACAACCATACAACCAAAGGTCAATCATTTTAGAATGTTTTGATCCATAAAATACGGGTCGTTACATTAACAATACATTAGAACAACACTCAATTATAGTTCAATCACAATTCAAATGGAAAACAAGAAAATATAGCATAAGAATGATTTCCCACTTCTCAGCTTTATAAAAATCTGCATGGTAGAAAGAAGAAAATAAAGAGAAAAAAATAATATACTGAGCTTGCATAGTATTTGAGAACAAATGTTCGAATTGAACATGATGAATGCCTGCAAGCTTTAAGGCAAGAATCAAATGAAAGTTTAATATTTGTAGCTTGAGAAAGAAGTCTCTAACAAATAGAAAAATATGAGATAAGTATACAAAAGGAGACACAAGTACACTATCATTTAATGCCTCAAAATATTTGCAGCCAACAATCTATACGAATTTGCCCAAAACTACATATCAGCCTCCATTCTTTGCAAATATCTCTGACCGTATACATAAAAGAAAAGAAAAATGAAATGATATAAACCCTGTAAACTGTTTCAGCCTATATACTTCTTCCTATCATTTTCCATTTCCAGTCGAGCTCAGCAAAAATAAGCTAAAACTCCATTTTAAAACCTAAACAAGTTTTCATCAAAACATCATCAACAACTACAAATAAAACAGATAAGCAAGATGGTTGACAGGAGATCAAAGTGGAAAACAGTTTCCAGTTTTCTCAGAGTTCAAAACCAGCTTGCAAAACAGTGTTCTGTCTTCTTTGAAAATTGGTGAGTAACATTTTTAAAATTTAATAACTCAAGTTTACGTGGAATACTTACCTTGAGATATATATCTTGTATATGTGTGTTTGTGTAAGTATATAGATACCTGTTATTTTCATGCTCTGTTTTTTTTGTTTACTGGTTCTGGTTTGTTATTTCAAATTTCAAAATCTCAATATAGAAATTATATTTGACTTTGATATATAAACAAAAGTTGTTTGTTAGGGTATGAAGATAATTTTAAAAATGGTTTGGAGATTTTTAATTTAACAAATAATTTTTAAAATGGAAAATAACAGTAAATTACATATACATGTCAAAAATCAACACATTTAATTTCTGTTTTGGGTTGTATAGATGGATTTGTAGTTAAAAGCTATGATTTTTAACATGTATTTCCAGATTTTTAAGTTGATATTCGATCGGGAAATTGGAGATTAACGTTTCCGGCAAATTGACGAATTGCCGGTGATCAACGTGATGGTTGAAGGCGAGCTCGTGGTCGAAGCTAGCTATGGCATTGGGGGATGAAGGGAAAAATGTTTAAAAAAATTTCAAATGGCCGAGGTGATCAGTCTCGATCAAACTAGGGTTTTAGGTGGTACTCGGCTGGACTTGAATGTCGTGACATTTGCGACTTGGATATGAGATCGGAGGAAATCGCGAGATGGGGGATGGAGGTGTAGTGGTACGGCGTTGCTCTGGAAGGAGGGCCATGTGTTCCAGGCGTGGCGATGGTCGGAGTTGGATGAGTTTATAGTCGAGAGTGTGTCCAGTTTTTCGATCAGAGATTGAAATTTTCAATCACGAGTTTATTGATCGAACTGGGGATATCTTCGAGTTCGCGTGAGGTCGTGTGGTCGGAGGGAAGCGTCGCTCAGTTCATCGTTGGCCAGAAGGGGCGGTGCACGTGCACGTGTGCACGTTTGGGTACAGGCGAAAGTTGGTTTTGGGGAAGAAAGGGAATGACTCGGGGAAATCTCGTGATTGTTGTCTGGCGACTCGAAGCAGGGATGTACGCGAGAAAACTCGGAGCAGGCACGTGGTTTTTGAGGGATATACTCGGGTTGTTCATTTAAGTAACCCGGTTTTGAATTTTTAAAACTGATCATATCTTAGTTTTAAAATTTAAAGCATGAACGAGTTTTCTTAAGTATTTAAATCAAGTTTTAAATAAAATTGTATATTTGACTTAACATGTTTGAAAATGGTTCTCCAAAGATTTAAATATATTAAATTTAATGTTTGAATTGTTTTGTTTAAATAAATTATATTTCAAAATTTTATTTCTAAATGGGTTTTAATGAAAGTAAATGATTTGAGTAAGTATGGGATATAAATACAAGTTTATTTTAATTTAGTTATATTGAGATTAATAAAGGATAATTTATTAATAAATTAAAAATTAAAGGTTAATTACATTTTGTAATTAAGGATAAATTACTAAATGAAGTAATTAGTGGAAATGAATGTAATTAAGAAATAAATGAATTAAAGATTATGTGATGATTAATGGAGTGATTTATTTATGAAGTTAAAGATAATCACTTATAATTAATCGAGTAAAATCGCTTAGTGAAGTAGTTAATATAATATTAAAGTCATAGACGAGACTTTAATTAATATATAAATGGTAAATTTAAACTTATTAATAATTGATAAGTTAATTACTTAGAATAGTGATTAAATAAATGTTAATGAAGGTCATTAACTGGATTATTTTATAATTAATTAATGAAATTAATTTTAATAATTGATTGGATAAATCAAATTGATGATGTAATAATTATGAAAGTAATTGATGTTTAATTTCAGAGTGTAATTAATAGAATGATGTTGTTAATAAAGTAATCTGAGTATAATTACTTTGTATAGTTAATCAAAAGATTAATTAGAGATAATAAATTATTGAGCAATTAATGAAGTAATTAAAGGAGTTAATTACTAGACTGGGATTAGTCAAAGGCGATTAATATTTTGGATTAATATTGTGATTTAAATTAAAGATTAATTACTTTGATGTAATTAAATTTGTAAATGTAATTAGAGGTTATTAATTAATACGATTAAATGTTGAAGATTTAAATTGGATTCATTTGAAATAATTACTAAATGAAGAAATTTATTAATAATTAATTGAGTAATGTAATTAACTTTAGTTAATTAAGAAATGAAGTAATGTTAGGATTTACTTCTATATTTGGTTAAAGAAATTAATTTGTGGGAATAATCTAAAGATAATTACTTAAATGTAATTAAAGAAAATTAATCAAGGATGATTAATTGAAGGAATAATGGGATGGTGATTAATTAATGGATGGTTAATTAATTAATGGTAATAAGCAAGTTTAATAATGATGAAATGGTTAATTTAATTAACTTTAAATTAATTAAAGGTAAGGTAATTAATTTAATTCATTTTAAATTAATTATCAATGATGTGATTATTAATCCTTGCTTATGTATGATGATTGATATTGATATCCCATTGATTGATTGTGATCTCAGATATGAGATGAGTAATATTGTTGTGATATGGATGCTTTGTTTGAAGTGTGATGATATAGATTATCCATTTATGCTGATATGTGATCATCTATCTGTGATATTGTGATTTATCTATCTGTGTTGATATATAGATAATTGAATTGATTTGTTTTAAACCTTTAAAACAACTTGGCCTTAAAAGACACGTTTTGGATTTCGATGAGACCGGGATCGGGTTTCCGTATACCGGGATTCCAGGTCTGGAGACCCGAATACCACATCGATCCAAAATAACGTTAGGTCGTGAAATCCAAATGGAGCAAGTGAAGACTCGAGGTATAAGAACTATACGTCAGTATAACTCTGTGGGTGATTCCGTAATGAGCTTGACGAAGATAGTACTTATAGATTCGAGATGGTGATTCAGAATGCAAGGGTTATTGTCGTTAACTCTGAGGGTGATTCCAATACGAGTGTAACGAGATAATGCCTTCGGTTTCGTTCGAACCCGGAAC
Source organism: Allium fistulosum (assembly GCA_030737815.1). Lineage (NCBI taxonomy): Eukaryota > Viridiplantae > Streptophyta > Magnoliopsida > Asparagales > Amaryllidaceae > Allium > Allium fistulosum. The sequence continues at coordinate 611,746,095 of CM060902.1, forward strand.
GAACTTGTATGGATCGAATGCTTTCAGAACATCGTCAGGCGGACGATGAGCATTCTAAGAGATGTATTCTATAAAGGTAATCGTGACCTCAAGCCTCATCAACCGGGAATGGCTAAAACAGGGGAGGTGCAGCAAGGCTTCGTGGGTAGCCCCCACTTGAGAGTAAGGTTTACCCCTGTCTAGATGTCCCTATTTATTTCGGTTTAGTGTACGGTTGGTCGCGCCAACCGTGGGGTGATCTTATTTGGAACTATTCAGTAAGGAATGGTTCCGGCCTTGTGTTGCAGGGGACTTAGGGTGGGTCCTCGGTACGGTGATCTAGGCCACGTACTGTGACGGGCGGTACCCCAGTAGCCCTGCCATTGATGGAAACCCATTCTTCCTACGAGACCTTACGGTTTTGATTGTATACCTAGTATGCTGGAATTTAATGAATGTAACAATTTCGGCTATTTCTTATTTATTTGAAAACCCTAGACACTATTATAATATCACTGAATTTCCTATCAAATGTTTTGGTTAGCGTAAGGTAAAAACTTTTCCATGTTTATGTGTGGGAAGTCTTACGTGATACCCTTTTGTTTTCAAATGGTTTTCAAAGTTAAACAATTTTAACCTGTTACTCATACCAGACCCATGTCTGACCCGAAGTTTATTTTTGTTTTTCATAAACTCTCGGGTACCCAAATTTTTACGGGTAGTCAAGGGATTCAGGTTTAGCTTTGACGAAGTCTGGAGGAGCAATGGAGCAGGAGGCTTCAGCGTGTAGATATATAGTGATTCCGCTGTGATTAGAGTTTATTCTATATTCCGCTGTGTTGTATCTCTATGATGTGTGAGTTGTATTAACTAGACAGATGTTTATAACTGTCTAGTATCTGTTGTATTGTCTGTGTACTCTGATGTATATGATACTATGTATTAATTTATATGATATATTATATTTTATTCGTTCCGCTGTTGAGATTCTGTTGTTGTTTTCTTCTTCTTCTCTTTCTTTTCTACTTTCTCACCTCTTTCTTTTCTTCAAATCGATACGATTTCCTGGGCGTAGGAAGTCGGGTCGTGACAGTTGGTATCAGAGCACTAGGCTGAGCGAGTACCTAGGCTCTTAAGTGATTTCTTTCCTGAGAGAGCGTATTTGTTAGTGAATATAAAATTGTTTTATATTGTGTTGACTTATCGGTTAGGTGTTTATAGATTTTGATCGGTGTGTGGGACGCCACAATATCGATAGGAATTTCTAAACTCTTAACAAGATAAACCGACACAATATTGTTTTAAAATAGGGTAAATGAAATAATTTTACCCAAATTATTTTTGTATATAAAAGAAATGATTTTCCGAAATTTTTTATAGTTATGTATGGTTGCTTGATTGTTAGGAAATGATAATATTGAACGATTATCATTGTCATTGGGAAAATTTAATAAGAATTGGAATTTAATCAATAGTCAAGAAATAAATTCATATAACCAAAAGGAATCTTGTAAATGTGAATTATAAATGTGATTTGCAATTGAAATTGAAATAAATTCCAGGGTAATGTTTGAATAGAAATTGGATGGATCTGGAATTTTGAGAAAATTTAAATTCTTTTGGATTTGGAAGTGTTTTCAAAGGTTCTGGAAAAAATATGGTATTATTTCTAGGATATTTTTGAGTTGGATTTGAAATCTGGAAAGATTTAAAATTTAAAATATTTGAGATGTTTAAAAGAAATAAAAGCATTTGAACTCTTTCGGTTGTTAGAAAATAACGTCGGTGATGACTGCAGCATCATCGATGTTCATTTTCGAATTTCCGAGGGAAAAGGTGCTACCAAATTATTTTAAATTGGAATTGTTTGTGAACTGGGTTTGGTTTTGAAATTCAAAAGAATATTTGAATTGCCAAAGAATTTTGGATATAGTTGATTTCAAAGGTGGGTTTGTACTTTGGAAATTGCTTAAACTCTGGAAGTAAATTTAAAATGTTGTGGAATAAATAAATGGGTTTGGAAAACTTAAAGTTTGAATTAAATTGGAATGTAACTAAATCATGTCAAATGAAAGTGAAGTGTAGAATTAGTTAAAGTGGACTGGAAGTAATAAGTGTTTGGAAACAAAATTTATTTATTGAAAACTAAATTTATGAATAAACAAACAAATTTATAATTGAGTGGTAATGGATGGAAGTCAGTGTTTTGTTAACATCTGGAGATTTAATTTGGTATCGACTGTATTCCAGGAGTGATACCGATGGTTTAACTTAGTAGTAGGATGGTTTGTGGAGGAACTTCCAAGTTTTATTTTGGATCTATTAAGCCATATTTCCAAGACGGTTGGAGAGACCAGTTGTGATTAATGACTGATGGTTGCAAAGCCTAGGGCCGTCACAGTGGTATCAGTGGGAGTTTGTATTGGTGTTCGTCATCAGCATTTCATCTGCTCTCATATCAGAGTTGTGCAGCGGAAGCAGTTGGGAGTGCATCTGTCTTTCTTTTCTGGGAAAGGAGAAGTTGTTTTCTACGGCTGATGGTAGGGATTATGTTCCTGATTTTGGTTGATAGTGAGAAGATCGTCTATTGGATTGTTTTTGGATTCAGACTGTTCTGGAAGGCATCATCGGAGATTTAGCTGATCAGTAGTGATGAAGGCAGATTTGGATCGTCCGAAGAGTTTGGTAGATAAGAGACAGAGGAATTTGGATTTCAGAGTCGGAGATTTGATTCTGGATGACTTTTCTTTGATTGAAGGAGCTGAATAGTTTGGTGAGTCTGGGAAATTAGTTTCGAAGTGTTCTGGATTTTCTCTGTGTTCTGGAGAAGTTAGTGTTTGTTCTTCTGGAGTGAATTGCCAGTTTGGATAGCTGGGATTCGTTGTGTTTCGCGTATCTCTGAGGGAGTACGTGTGAGATTCTATTTTTGGTTTTTGGAACCAGCAGTTCAGGAAGTTTTGGTTGTGAGTCCGACTCGTCTGTAGTCTGATATCCTATCTTGTCTTATAATGTAGATCTAGAGGAGTAGGAGCTCTGTAGCTTAGTGATATTGACTGTTTGGATTCTATAAAGCGAGTAACCCGATACTTATACTCGGGGAAACAAGAGAGAATACTATTCGGAATTTTTGTCTGGATAGATAGATTTGTTTGATTGGTTGCTATGGTTGTTGATATATGCTTGTGTTTTAAAGTTAAAATTTTAATTTGATTATTAAATTACCTTTGTTTTAAATTTCGGGGACGAAATTCTTTTAAGGGGGGAGGAATGTGACATCCCGGAAATTTTGGCAATATCAATTTAATAATCTGTGATAAATATTAAATTGATTTGATATATTTTTGAATTATAAGATCTAAATTGATATTTTTCTTTTAATAAATATCGTATTGTAAATTATATCTTTTAAAACTAGTAAATTATTTTCTATTTATTTTATATATAAATTGATATATATTGTAGATATGGAAGTTTTGTTTTAAATTTAATTGATAAATTTTGTTTTCAAATTTCTTATATATATTAGTGATTTGGGAATTATTATTTATCTTAAATAAACTCTTCAAAAACTTAAATAAATATATACTAGAACCACATTTACACTACATCTTCAAACAACGTGTTAAAATAACAACCACTTACATTTCATAATCAAACAATATGTTAGAATAACAACAAAACGAATAACAAAATAAATACCAAAAAGCAAACTATGACAAAGTAACAATACATTAGAACAACACTCAATTATAGTTCAATCACAATTCAAATGGAAAACAAGAAAATATAGCATAAGAATGATTTCCCACTTCTCAGCTTTATAAAAATCTGCATGGTAGAAAGAAGAAAATAAAGAGAAAAAAATAATATACTGAGCTTGCATAGTATTTGAGAACAAATGTTCGAATTGAACATGATGAATGCCTGCAAGCTTTAAGGCAAGAATCAAATGAAAGTTTAATATTTGTAGCTTGAGAAAGAAGTCTCTAATAAATAGAAAAATATGAGATAAGTATACAAAAGGAGACACAAGTACACTATCATTTAATGCCTCAAAATATTTGCAGCCAACAATCTATACGAATTTGCCCAAAACTACATATCAGCCTCCATTCTTTGCAAATATCTCTGACCGTATACATAAAAGAAAAGAAAAATGAAATGATATAAACCCTGTAAACTGTTTCAGCCTATATACTTCTTCCTATCATTTTCCATTTCCAGTCGAGCTCAGCAAAAATAAGCTAAAACTCCATTTTAAAACCTAAACAAGTTTTCATCAAAACATCATCAACAACTACAAATAAAACAGAGAGGCAAGATGGTTGACAGGAGATCAAAGTGGAAAACAGTTTCCAGTTTTCTCAGAGTTCAAAACCAGCTTGCAAAACAGTGTTCTGTCTTCTTTGAAAATTGGTGAGTAACATTTTTAAAATTTAATAACTCAAGTTTACGTGGAATACTTACCTTGAGATATATATCTTGTATATGTGTGTTTGTGTAAGTATATAGATACCTGTTATTTTCATGCTTTGTTTTTTTTGTTTACTGGTTCTGGTTTGTTATTTCAAATTTCAAAATCTCAATATAGAAATTATATTTGACTTTGATATATAAACAAAAGTTGTTTGTTAGGGTATGAAGATAATTTTAAAAATGGTTTGGAGATTTTTAATTTAACAAATAATTTTTAAAATGGAAAATAACAGTAAATTACATATACATGTCAAAAATCAACACATTTAATTTCTGTTTTGGGTTGTATAGATGGATTTGTAGTTAAAAGCTATGATTTTTAACATGTATTTCCAGATTTTTAAGTTGATATTCGATCGGGAAATTGGAGATTAACGTTTCCGGCAAATTGACGAGTTGCCGGTGATCAACGTGATGGTTGAAGGCGAGCTCGTGGTCGAAGCTAGCTATGGCATTGGGGGATGAAGGGAAAAATGTTTAAAAAAATTTCAAATGGCCGAGGTGATCAGTCTCGATCAAACTAGGGTTTTAGGTGGTACTCGGCTGGACTTGAATGTCGTGACATTTGCGACTTGGATATGAGATCGAAGGAAATCGCGAGATGGGGGATGGAGGTGTAGTGGTACGGCGTTGCTCTGGAAGGAGGGCCATGTGTTCCAGGCGTCGCGATGGTCGGAGTTGGATGAGTTTATAGTCGAGAGTGTGTCCAGTTTTTCGATCAGAGATTGAAATTTTCAATCACGAGTTTATTGATCGAACTGGGGATATCTTCGAGTTCGCGTGAGGTCATGTGGTCGGAGGGAAGCGTCGCTCAGTTCATCGTTGGCCAGAAGGGGCGGTGCACGTGCACGTGTGCACGTTTGGGTACAGGCGAAAGTTGGTTTTGGGGAAGAAAGGGAATGACTCGGGGAAATCTCGTGATTGTTGTCTGGCGACTCAAAGCAGGGATGTACGCGAGAAAACTCGGAGCAGGCACGTGGTTTTTGAGGGATATACTCGGGTTGTTCATTTAAGTAACCCGGTTTTGAATTTTTAAAACTGATCATATCTTAGTTTTAAAATTTAAAGCATGAACGAGTTTTCTTAAGTATTTAAATCAAGTTTTAAATAAAATTGTATATTTGACTTAACATGTTTGAAAATGGTTCTCCAAAGATTTAAATATATTAAATTTAATGTTTGAATTGTTTTGTTTAAATAAATTATATTTCAAAATTTTATTTCTAAATGGGTTTTAATGAAAGTAAATGATTTGAGTAAGTATGGGATATAAATACAAGTTTATTTTAATTTAGTTATATTGAGATTAATAAAGGATAATTTATTAATAAATTAAAAATTAAAGGTTAATTACATTTTGTAATTAAGGATAAATTACTAAATGAAGTAATTAGTGGAAATGAATGTAATTAAGAAATAAATGAATTAAAGATTATGTGATGATTAATGGAGTGATTTATTTATGAAGTTAAAGATAATCACTTATAATTAATCGAGTAAAATCGCTTAGTGAAGTAGTTAATATAATATTAAAGTCATAGACGAGACTTTAATTAATATATAAATGGTAAATTTAAACTTATTAATAATTGATAAGTTAATTACTTAGAATAGTGATTAAATAAATGTTAATGAAGGTCATTAACTGGATTATTTTATAATTAATTAATGAAATTGATTTTAATAATTGATTGGATAAATCAAATTGATGATGTAATAATTATGAAAGTAATTGATGTTTAATTTCAGAGTGTAATTAATAGAATGATGTTGTTAATAAAGTAATCTGAGTATAATTACTTTGTATAGTTAATCAAAAGATTAATTAGAGATAATAAATTATTGAGCAATTAATGAAGTAATTAAAGGAGTTAATTACTAGACTGGGATTAGTCAAAGGCGATTAATATTTTGGATTAATATTGTGATTTAAATTAAAGATTAATTACTTTGATGTAATTAAATTTGTAAATGTAATTAGAGGTCATTATTTAATACGATTAAATGTTGAAGATTTAAATTGGATTCATTTGAAATAATTACTAAATGAAGAAATTTATTAATAATTAATTGAGTAATGTAATTAACTTTAGTTAATTAAGAAATGAAGTAATGTTAGGATTTACTTCTATATTTGGTTAAAGAAATTAATTTGTGGGAATAATCTAAAGATAATTACTTAAATGTAATTAAAGAAAATTAATCAAGGATGATTAATTGAAGGAATAATGGGATGGTGATTAATTAATGGATGGTTAATTAATTAATGGTAATAAGCAAGTTTAATAATGATGAAATGGTTAATTTAATTAACTTTAAATTAATTAAAGGTAAGGTAATTAATTTAATTCATTTTAAATTAATTATCAATGATGTGATTATTAATCCTTGCTTATGTATGATGATTGATATTGATATCCCATTGATTGATTGTGATCTCAGATATGAGATGAGTAATATTGTTGTGATATGGATGCTTTGTTTGAAGTGTGATGATATAGATTATCCATTTATGCTGATATGTGATCATCTATCTGTGATATTGTGATTTATCTATCTGTGTTGATATATAGATAATTGAATTGATTTGTTTTAAACCTTTAAAACAACTTGGCCTTAAAAGACACGTTTTGGATTTCGATGAGACCGGGATCGGGTTTCCGTATACCGGGATTCCAGGTCTGGAGACCCGAATACCACATCGATCCAAAATAACGTTAGGTCGTGAAATCCAAATGGAGCAAGTGAAGACTCGAGGTATAAGAACTATACGTCAGTATAACTCTGTGGGTGATTCTGTAATGAGCTTGACGAAGATAGTACTTATAGATTCGAGATGGTGATTCAGAATGCAAGGGTTATTGTCGTTAACTCTGAGGGTGATTCCAATACGAGTGTAACGAGATAATGCCTTCGGTTTCGTTCGAACCCGGAACGAACTTGTATGGATCGAATGCTTTCAGAACATCGTCAGGCGGACGATGAGCATTCTAAGAGATGTATTCTATAAAGGTAATCGTGACCTCAAGCCTCATCAACCGGGAATGGCTAAAACAGGGGAGGTGCAGCAAGGCTTCGTGGGTAGCCCCCACTTGAGAGTAAGGTTTACCCCTGTCTAGATGTCCCTATTTATTTCGGTTTAGTGTACGGTTGGTCGCGCCAACCGTGGGGTGATCTTATTTGGAACTGTTCAGTAAGGAATGGTTCCGGCCTTGTGTTGCAGGGGACTTAGGGTGGGTCCTCGGTACGGTGATCTAGGCCACGTACTGTGACGGGCGGTACCCCAGTAGCCCTGCCATTGATGGAAACCCATTCTTCCTACGAGACCTTACGGTTTTGATTGTATACCTAGTATGCTGGAATTTAATGAATGTAACAATTTCGGCTATTTCTTATTTATTTGAAAACCCTAGACACTATTATAATATCACTGAATTTCCTATCAAATGTTTTGGTTAGCGTAAGGTAAAAACTTTTCCATGTTTATGTGTGGGAAGTCTTACGTGATACCCTTTTGTTTTCAAATGGTTTTCAAAGTTAAACAATTTTAACCTGTTACTCATACCAGACCCATGTCTGACCCGAAGTTTATTTTTGTTTTTCATAAACTCTCGGGTACCCAAATTTTTAAGGGTAGTCAAGGGATTCAGGTTTAGCTTTGACGAAGTCTGGAGGAGCAATGGAGCAGGAGGCTTCAGCGTGTAGATATATAGTGATTCCGCTGTGATTAGAGTTTATTCTATATTCCGCTGTGTTGTATCTCTATGATGTGTGAGTTGTATTAACTAGACAGATGTTTATAACTGTCTAGTATCTGTTGTATTGTCTGTGTACTCTGATGTATATGATACTATGTATTAATTTATATGATATATTATATTTTATTCGTTCCGCTGTTGAGATTCTGTTGTTGTTTTCTTCTTCTTCTCTTTCTTTTCTACTTTCTCACCTCTTTCTTTTCTTCAAAACGATACGATTTCCTGGGCGTAGGAAGTCGGGTCGTGACAAGAGATCAAAGGTATAAACCTTGGTCAGTAATCGTACGTTTTATTATACTTTACTATTCTGAGTTTATATCGACGGTGCTTTGATATGTTTTCATTATTTACAGGATACTAACACTAACAATCCGTACTTCGGTGGACTTGAATTCTTGATTTAGTGAAAATTCGGGCCTACTGAGGTGCGGGTTATTACATTTGGTATTACAACATAGGTTACTCGATCTTAAGATTAGGATATGTTGAGTGAACTTATTTGCATTTTTACATATAATTATATATATATATATATATGTATGTATATATATATATGTATATATATATCTGTGTGTGTGTATTATATGCCAAACTTTACAAATTACGACTATAGAAGTAGTTGCATCCATATTGTTAAAAGATGGACAATGCGACTATAAGTTGGAACAATAGATGTGGTTGAAGATATACACCTGTCACGATTACTCCATGGGAAATTGGTCATATTGGAAGGCATTGACTTAATAAGAGCATGAATGTAATATATGGAAGGGTCCTTGAAGTTGGATAATATTCGACTCCCTTGTAGAGCATAGATTGCCTTATGGTTGTAATCCTCTTAGGATTGCCAATTGATGATGTTCCTTAGATCCAAATTAGTGAAATGTAAGAATCTATATGTTGCAAATATCCAAAAGTAAGAATTAAATAAGTACGCGATAAAATGTGTGTAGTAATCACTCCAAGTTGATAGCTGGATTTTAATATTCTGAAAGAAGATAAGTTGAAAGTAAATGGAGAGGAAGAAAGTCCAAAAGAATGGACAGGTAAAAGCCACTCTGAGTTTGACCCCATATGAAAGAATTTAATAAAAAGGCTTGAGAAAAATTCATAAATAAAATATTTGAAATGATCTTTAAAGGATTTATTTAAAAGTATAAAACCCTATTTTTGAAAAGTAAATATTATAGTTTTTCGCAAATTTAAAATATAGATTGTTTAGAGAATATAAAATTTTCAATTAAAGGGATTTTAATAAAGATATTTCCTTTGAAATAAATAGAAAATGAGCATATGTATATCAAAGTGATTTTTATGATTTTGTAAATTCGAAGATTTAAAAATTCTTTTAAAGAGGTGAACAATAGGAAGTGGTACTAGCTTTGAATGGGGTAAAGAAAATGGATGGGTAAGAACACCAAATAGTGATAATAGGAAGAATATTCTAGTATAAGGAAGATACAAGGAAGAACATTTGAAATAGGTTTACATATAAAAAGGATTATATCAAGAGAAGTCATTTAAATAAGAGCAATTTAGGTCAAAGAAATTTAAATAGTAGCAACGTTAGGAAATTTAGATAGAAATAACTGTTAGGAGTTTATATTAAAAATAATGCTAGTAATCTAATTAGAAGCAACATAGGAAATTAAAAAGAAAAACAAAGGAAAATGGATATTTTCCATAGTTGTGCACACCGATTACACGTATCTTTTAAAAACCCCCTCACATGCTATTAAAGACTCTACCAAAGTTGGAAGTAGAGATAGACTGGGTAATAGGAAAATAATAGGATGGAAGTGTCCTTGTCTACTCCAGTTTTATTATTAAAAATTATAAAAGATGTTTTAGAAACACTATAAAGTGTATTTTTGAAGAAATAGTTTGGCATAACAATTGAGTTTTTAAAGGAAAAACTTAATAAATGGTTTGAGTTAAAAATCCAATTATAAGAAGTAAAATTCTTGTTGTTAAAAGGCTTTGAAAGAAAATTATATTTGAATAACCATTTATGTAATAAACTTGACTCTTATTTGAAAAAAAGGAAAGGATCTTTTGAAAATTAAATTGTTAACATTTCCTTTTAGGCTTAATAAATAAAATTAATTAATAGAACCAAAATTAAAATTTTAAAAGTTATGATGCCTACAATTAACGTTGGTTAAAATAAGAAGATTTTCATGGTCCTTTTTGAAACCAAGCCATTGGAAGATTTAATAAAAACCTTTTAAGCTTATATTTTTAAAGATAAAAGTTTTAGGATTAAGTACTTCATGGCTGTGAAGTATTAATTTTATAAGGTGTAGTGAAAACCAAACCAAAATTTTAATATGGAGTAGATACAGATGATTGCCTACGTAATGCAGGGTAAAGGTTAAGGCTATAAGTACAATGGTAATGAATGCTCGTATAATAGCAATAGTGAAGCCCTATTAGATATAAGGAGTATTAATTTGAGCCTAGGAATTTTTCATCAAACATGGGTGAAGACCATGAAGAAGAGCCATAAGAAAGTGGGAAATAATATCAAAGTATATGTTTGCGAGTTCTAGAGTATACCTACATGAAAAATAAGGAAAGTTTATACTAAGATTGGAGAATACCATTAAGAGATTTGAATTATGAAAAGATAGTGTTATATTTGGCTTTCATGATTGAAGTAATTGATGAATCTTATTTACTAGAAGTTAAAAAGACAAGTTAATAGATGTGGGTTATGATGGGATGACATAGTAAAAATGTCCATTTTTATTTAGAAAGAATTAGTAGGGCCACAATATCATTAATGTTAGTTGATGTTGGAGGGCGGCTTTGAGTAATTGTTACTTTTAAATTTGAGTTGTAAGCATTAGTTATTTCTGTTGTATAAAGAATATACGATACTATGAGAATCGTACCTTTTGAAAATTGGTTTTTTTGGATTGGTTGCTATATTAATTGGAAAACTGTGTAAGTAATGAAATTTCATGTAGACACTTAACTTATGCAGAGTAAGACTGGAAGTTTATAAAATAAATTAAGAAAATTATTTATTTGGCTACTGAAAGGAAAAATATAAAAACTTAAGTCCCAAAAAGTAGTAAAATCTTGGGAGATAAATTTTAGCAAGGGAAGAACAGTGAAAGGTTGCTGAAAAACCGTAGGTCACTATCCCTATGCCTTAAAGAAATTTATAAATGAACCTTTGTGCTGATTGTTATTCTAAAATAAGAGGAAAATGTTTTAGAAATTTGAAAATTTACCATGTAGTAGAAAAGAGTCAGTCATGGAAGTTAACCCCTTTGACTAAATCCCGACTGCATAAAATGTGGCTAAATTGGTTTTGAAAAGTAAAAATAGATGCATTTGATTTTTTTTAAATATTTCATTTTAAATATATAATGTTTTTAAAAAAAGTTTTGAGAAATTAAGTTTTAGTTTAAAATTTTCTAACTATTCCAAGAATTTAATTGAAAAGGATTTTCAACAGAAAAGAGAATTTTTTTAATTTTTGAAAGGTCACATGCTTAGCATAGGAAAAGTTGACAGGTTAGAAAATATGAATTTTACTGTACAATAGAAGTTACAGTAAAATAAAAGGTAGTTAGTGGCAAGGGAAAAGGCCGTTTTAGCTTTTGGATTTCTTTTTTCCTACCTATCGATCGGTGGAAAAACTTGTTTTAAAATAATTCTCTTTTAAAAGTATAAAAAGTTTAAAAGTAAATTTCTTTATGCGGACTACACTTGGAAAAGTTGAAAAATAATTAGGGGTATAAGAGAAGGTTCCAAGGTACAGCGAAAAGGGTATACTAGAGAAGGATGGAAATACAATTCTCCATTTAAACCCTTTTTCTGACATAAGACTACATGTTTAGAAAATTGGATTTTTTATAAATTTTGGATGTTATAAATGGTGTGCTAGGATTTTAAATGGTAGGGATTGGATGCAAAAATTGATTGAGCTATACTTCTATTTGTAGAAGTGGGGGAAAATCTAGATGCAAAAACTAAGATTTTGATTTTCAAAATTTGCATACATATAGAACTGCCAGTATATATTTGTTGTTTGCACCATATTTTCAAAAATATTTTAAAAAAATACATACATATTGGAGGCACCGATTTAGAATTATTCAGCATTCATATCATATGTATTGTGATACAGTATGCACTTGTACATGATATGTAATATCCCGGAAATTTTGACAATATCAATTTAATAATCTGTTAAATAATTAAATTGATATGGATAATCTTTGATAATAAGATTTGAATTTAATTTAATAATCTGATTAAATTAGTATTAATTGATGATTTTATCTTTTAAAATCTAATAAGATATTTCTATTTGAATATATATATTTATTTATATATATTGTAAATAGAAGCTTTGATAAATTGGGAATTTATATTTAATTTAATCTGGACTTTCAAAGATATTTAAATAAGTAATTTTATAGTTTTAAAATACTTCAAGAAAATATTTAATTGGTTTAAGATATTTTTACTTAAGTTTAAATAAATAAGATTTACAAAAATGGTTTGTTTTATTTCTTTTTAAATATTTCTTGATAATATAATCTCTTGTTTAAATTATAAAATATGTTAATTTCAAATAATAAGTATAATGTATTTTTTTTAATATGTATGAATTTTAATGCTAAAAGGAATTGTTATTTTAAATTGAATAAATAGTGTATGTAAATATATATAACTTAACTTTTAAATTGAATCTTAGGATTTAATTTTATTTAAACTTGAATTTAAAGTTTTGAAATTCAAAAGAATATATATATAAATTGTTTTGGATTTTATAATATTTGTATAAACTTTTATTTATAAATATAGTTAGTTTTGTTTCTTTTAAAAAATAATTTATATATAGGATAAGTATTTAATAATTAAGAAAAGGTTTTTATTTACTTTTAAATAAATAAAATATATAGTAATTACTTAAAGGACAAGTGTCATTTTCCTAAAGCCTTGTTTTAACATGTGTAATTTAAGTAATCAATGTAATGACAAGTGTCTTAATTAATTTCATTTTCTTTTATTTTATAAAATCACAATTTACTTACATATAAACATTAGCCTATCTTCATTTCATTTCTTTCCATTTCCTTTTAAAAACCCAAGATAAAAACAAGTCAGTAAACCTTCTCTAAAACAAATCTGTAATCAGTAACCAGATTTCCAAATCCTAAAGCAAAAGCATGTAAATCTTCTTCAACAAAAATCAAAGATTTGTAATCAACTCCTCAAACCAGAAGTTTTCAAAAATCAAAAGTCTTCTTCAACCAGAAAATTCAATACCCTGAAACCATTTTCAAATCTGAAGCAAGTCTTCAGCCTGATTTCTTTGCAAATCTGAAATCAAAAAGCCTGCATTCTTTTTCAAGTCAGTAGCTGTCTGCATTCTTCTCAAACCTGGAAACCAGCATGCATGTAATTCAAAGCAAAGTAAAGCTTCAATAACTCAAGTTTTTAAATCAAATAAAGGCATTCAGATTTTAGAGTTTCAAAAGCTAAGGAATTCAAGTTCCCAGTTTCAAGATTTTCAAAATATAAGGCTCTGTCTCTGTTTTGCCTGGTGAGTAACACTTTTCTAGTAAACATTATAAAGTTTAAGTTTAAGTAAATTTAAATCTGTGCTTGTGCATTTCTGAGGTGAATGATGATTCTGCATGTGTATTTATAAGTGTAGTATCTAGATATATGTATGTGATCAAGTGTGCATGTCTGATGTTTTCTTGCTCTTCTCTGTTCTGGTTATAGATTGTTAAAGTTTAGATAAAATTTCATTTCTCTTCCTCTGATTTCTGATAAGGTTTAGTTTTCAAACAATAAATGTTTGTTTAGTCATAGATTTTATCTTAAAAATGAATTAAAGTAAGTTAATTGGATGTTATCTGGAAAAATAGAAAGACAGTGAAAACTCTTTAAATTTTGTTAAAATCAAATCTTGTAAATTGCTATTCCACGAATGTAACATAAATCTACACTGTGAAATATGATTTTTAAAATGAATATTAAGAATTTTAGTTGGGTTTTGAGTTTGCATTTCTCAGTTGACCAGAAAATGGGTTTTAAGTGGTGGTGGGTGATCGGAGTGACGAGGAGAGTCGGGATTACTTCTGGAGGTGGCGTAGGGGTTGACAAGTTTGAAAAAAATAGTGATTGATTTTATTCGTGGTTGTGGCGGCTCTGCGATGTCGATCTAGGGCTTAATGGGTTGTTTCAGTCGATGATGTTGACGAGGTAAATTCATCGTCATGGGCGCATCGGGGTCAATCGGACCCAGGCGAATCGAAGTAAAGGATGAGTTGCTGGTTCAGGCGAGATCGTTTGACCTCTGGTGGTCGGAATGGGTGGCACGAGGAGTTTCCTGATGATGGCTGCTGAGCATTTTGATCGAGATAACTCGATTTCGATCTCGAGTATAGATCGAAGATTGGATGATCGTAGTTTGGTTTATGGTCGATCGTCGTCATGTGGGGATGCTCGGCGATGGTCGGAGTTGACGCTGGTGGATGTGCATGTGCACGAGATCGTGGATGTGTCTGATGAAGTCTGGGTGTTTACAGAGGAGTATGGCTCGAGTTTTTCTCGAGATTTTTCGAGTGATGTTCGAGGATTTTGGCTGTGCGACTCGAAGCTAATTTGAGTGGCTCGGGTAATTATGTGTTGCCAGGTTTTTTTTAAAAGCCTGTCAGTTTAAATTTAAACTGAATTTAAATTGTGAAGAAATATTAAGACAGGAATTGAAATCAAAGTTTTAATATATGGATTCAAGTTGGTTTTGAATCTTAGATTGGAAATAAATAAGTTTTAATAAATTTAAATGTTTTAAATAAGTTTAAATGTTAGTTATATTTAAATGTTTTGAATTTAAAAAGGGATTTGATTTAAGCTCTTTTAGAAATTCTTTTATAAGATATAGGAATTCTTTAACATGTAAAAGTTTTTGAATTGGTTTTAAAACTTAGTTAAAAACAAATTGGTATTCATTTTAAATCTCGAATTTAAAATGAAATTTAAAAGTAAATTTGAAAATGGATGTTTTCAAATGTATTTGTGAATGATAAATTTAACCATGAATAAGAAAATGTTTTTATCTTAAAGTTAAAATCATTAAATCTTTAAGGTAATTAAAATGGTTTAAATAATCTAATTTATTCATGATTTAGAATAATTAATTTGTAATTAAGGATTATAAATTTGAGTATTAATTAATGGTTAAGAATTAATTAATAGAGTAATTAAATATTAATTTAGTTATGGTTAACACTTAATTAATTTAGTAATTAGAGATTAATAAATTGGTTATTAAGATTTATTAATTTAGGATTAATAATAATTAATATAAGTTAATTACTTAAGGAAAGTAATTAAATAATAGTTAATGAGGTCATTAACTATGGGTTATTAAATAATGAATTAATAGAATTAATTTTGATAATTAATTAGTTTAATTAATTTAAGAATAATCATTTATGAATTTGTTTAAATGTAATTACTTATTGGAAGTAATTAAGAATTCATTACTTATTGTAATTAATTGAAGTTAATTTGATTTAGTTAAATTAATTGATTAAGTTTAATTAATTTAGAATAATCAAGAGATGATTTGATAATAATTACTTAATTTAATTATTAAGATAAGATTATTTAGGGAAGTAAATAATAAGATAATTACTGGAAGTAATTAGTTGGATAAATGATTTTATTAATAGAAGTAATTTGAGTTAATTACTTTTAATAATTAATCAAGGGATTAATTAAAGAATTAATTAAGGAAGTAATTAATTTAGTTAGTGAAAGTAATTAAGGGTAGTTAATTACTGATTAAAGATTTATCAAGGTGATTAATAAATGTTGTTTAATTAAAGATTAATTACTTAATGTAATTAATTTAATTGAGTAATTAATAATTAAGTTGTAATTAAGAATCATTAATTAATATAATTAATGATGTAATTAAGATTTATTAATTAAGTAATAATTAATAAATGAAGTGATTAATTAATGTAATTAATTAAGGTTTAATATAATTAATTATAGTTAATTAAAATTAATTAATTTTAGTTAATTAATTAATGAAGTAACTAAAGGTTAATTATTATAAGTAGTTAAGGTTAATTAATTTGAGTAATTAATTAAGGATAAATTACTTGAAGGTAATTAAAAGATAATTAATCAAAGATGATTAATTGAAAAAGGTAATTAGAGGATAATTAATTAATTTGTAATTAATTAATGGTTAAGTAAGAAGGATTTATAAAATGAAGTAATTAATTTAATTCATTTTAAATTAATTAGAAATGGTATAAATCATTACTTAAGAATGAATGATAGTATTGAATGCTTTGCATTGATTGATATCTCTGATGAGATATATGATGTGTGATATGGATGTTAGTTGAATTGTATGGATTATCTGATAATGTTGATTATCTGTTGTGAATTATCTTTCTTTGTGTATAAAGATAACGAATTGAATTGTTTTAACCTTTAAAACAACTTGGCCTTAAAAGATACGCTTTGGATTTCGATGAGACCGGGATCGGGTTTCCATATACCGGATTTCCAGGTCTGGAGACCCGAATACCACATCGATCCAAATTAACGATAGGTCGTGAATCAAGTGAAGATGAAGATTCAGAGTGCAAGGGTTATTGTCGTTAACTCTGAGGGTGATTCCAAAACGAGTGTAACGAGATAATGCCTTCGGTTTCGTTCGAACCCGGAACGAACTTATATGGATTGAATGCTTTCAGAACATCGTCAGGTGGACGATGAGCATTCTAAGTGATGTGTTCTTTTCTAAGGTAATCGTGACCTCAAGCCTCACAAACCGGGAATGGCTAAAACAGGGGAGGTGCAGCAAGGTTAGTGGGTAGCACCCAAGTAGGACAAGGTTACCTCTGTCTAGATGTCCCTTTTTATTTCGGCTTAGTGGTGCGGTTGCTGATCCCAACAGTGAGGTATCTTGTGCGGGAATTATCCAGTAAGGGATGTTCCGACCTTGTGTTGCAGAGGATTGGGAGTGATCCTCGGTACGGTGATCTAGGCCACGTACTGTGACGGGCGATACCCCAGTAGCCCTGCCATTGTATGGAATCCAAACTCCAATAAGTGCCGTACGTATTAGTTGTGCCCAACTATGTTGGAATGTGAGATGTAAGCATTTCAGCTATTTCTGTATTTTACTTGAAAACCCTAGACCCTATTATAATACAATCGAATTTCCTATCAAATGTTTTGGTTAGCGTAAGGTAAAAACTTACCCATGTTTATTTGTGGGAAGTCTTACGTGATACCTTTTCTTTCAAAAGGTTTTGAAGTTAAGCAAGTTTAACCTGTTACTCACACCAGACCCATGTCTGACCCAAGTTTTTTATTTCTGTTTTATAAACTCTTGGGTACTCAAATTTTTACGAGTAGCCAAGGGATTCAGGTTTAGCTTTGACGAATATTCTGGAGGAGCAATGGAGCAGGAGGCTTCGGCGTTCGTAGATATAGTAGTTCCGCTGTGTCTGTATCTTTGTAGTGTATTGAGTTGTAATGTCTAGACAGATGTTTATTGTGATATCCCGGGATTTCAGAGAATTTAAAATGAGATAATCTTTTAAATTAATTATTAAATATTGGTAAAGGTTATTGTTTTCAAACAATTTAATATTGAGTTGTTTTTAAATATAAGTAGAAATAGATTTTTAAATAGACTTGATATCTATATTTATTTGAATTGATTTTAAATTTAGATTTTAAATTGACTTTGAAATTGAATTTAAGAATTGAATTTAAAGAAATATATATCTTAAAATAAAATAATAATATAGTTTGGATTTAAAATATATGAATAAAAGTTTTTATTTAAAAATAAGATTTCTTTTATATCATTTTCCTTAAAGGAATTTATTTATATGAATTTATAAGGTATTTAGTTAATAGTAAATAAATATAAAAGTTTCATATTATCATTTAAAATGGATTAAATACACTATATATGATTTAGTTAAAATCTAATTGGTTTTTATTTTATTTTCTTTTAAAAAGTTTATTTTTATAAATTAAGAAAAGCATTTATAAAATAAGATATGTATTTATCTATTTAGAAAATGTAATTTAAAAGCTTTAAGAAAATCACTTAAAATTTAATTGTGCATGTAAAATTACATGTGTTAATCTAATAATCTCTTAAATACCATGTGTTAGCAAACTAAGTAAGGTTAGGACAAGTGTCACATTTATTTTAATTTTCTTTTATTTTTAATAAAATCTAAATTAACTTATATAAACATATATCTTCCTCTTCATTTCCTTTTCTATCTTCTCATTTCTAAACGCAAAGAAACTTAACCTGTTCTATTCTCAAACCAGAAAAAAAATCACTACCCTGTAAACATTCTTCAAGCTCAAACACAAAATCCCTGTAATCAATTCATTTCTCAAATCCTCTAACCAGAAATTCAAGCAAGTAAACAACCTGTTAATTTCCAACCAGAGAAAATTCAAAACCCAGTAACCATTATTCTCAAACCTGTAATTCATTTCCAAAACCAAGCCTGTAACACTTCTCAAAAACAAATCTAAATCCTGTAAACCAATTCAAGCTGAAACCAAGATCATCTCAGATTAGTAGGCAATTCAAGTTTAAAAACAAGCTTCAACCTTCTCAAAGCAACATCAAGTATTTCCAGTTTCAAAACATTTCAGAGAACAAAAGCAAATCTTTTCCAGTTTTCAAAAGAATCAAACTTCCAGTTTAAACGTTCTCTGGCTTCTCTGTTTAAATTGGTGAGTAAATTTAATTTTAAAAAACAGTTTTAAAACCTGCTACTATGTCTCGATATGCTAATAAATGTTACAGTAACATGACATGAAATGCTTACTTGAATATGGAATGAGAATAGATGATTATATAAGAGTTATTATGAAACAATTGTGTATATTAATGTTCATGCTCCTCTGTTTAGTTTTCCAGTGAGTAAACTTGCTTGAATCTACCTATATATTTTGATGTTTGAATTGACACTGGAAATATATTTTGAAAAATGTTTGTTTATTGGTTAAATAGGCCTGCATGCTTGTATATATATGTGAAAAATTGTGTGTGCATGTCTGTATATAATTATTTCCTCTGTTCATTGATTACAGGTTTTAAAACCTGTTAAAAGTTTTCAAATCACTCCACCCAAATTATTTTAGGCTATAACCTCTGAGTGGAAAATGTTGGTATATAGGTGATATCATTTTAAAAATTAACTTCAAGTGTTCAAGTTAAATATTTATTTTAAAATGATACATAAACAGTGAAACCTAAAGTATGTTAAAATTCAAATGTTTTAATTTCATAATTCGATTATATAACTCGATTAGGAATTGAAGATGATGATTTTAGGAAGTTATTTCAGGATTTTTAATATATTAAATTGTGAGAAAAAGAGAGTTGAACGGGATTGTTGTTTTCTTCAATTTCTGGCGATCAATGGGTAGTGAGGTCTCGGGTTTTCAACTGGAGGTGGAAGGAGGTATGGCGAGCTTAGGAAAAATGACTGGAAGTGCTCCAGTTCATCGTGACGACATGGAAGAGAGGATTAAGGTTTCTAACCCTAAGTTTGGTCATGTCTGTAGAATGACGAATTCGATGCCTATACGCGATCGAGTGTCACGAGGTTTTGGGCATGGCTTCGTAGATGGTCAGAGAGGGTGAGGTCGAAGTCTGGGGTCTTCCGGTGGTTGGCGTTGGGAGATCGAGGCGATTTCTGGGCGTTGGTTTTTAAACGTTTGGTCGAGGTAGCTTGATTTTGGTCGATGACGAGATTTAATGGTCTGGGTGGTCGCGAGGCTTGTGAGTGTTGAGGTCGACTAGTAGAGGATCGCGATGGAGACCGGAGTGCCGCCGCGTCAGTGTGCACGTGCACGAGGTAGCAATTGTATCTGGGTTTGTTTGAAATTGGGGAAGAAGATAAGTTTCTCGGGTTGTATTTCGAAGTCAAAGCATGATGGTCTCGAAGAATTGAAGTGGATGTGTATCTCAGAGTTGAGCCCGGGTTTATCTCGAGGGTTGCTCGGGTTTGTTGAATATGATACCAGGGTTTCAAGTTTAAAAAGAAAACATGTTTTCAGGTTTTTAAAATTTGAAAGTAAAGTATTTACCAGATTGGAAAATAAAAGAAATACGAGACAAAGATTTCGATGCAAAGAAAATTAAAAGTTTTAAAGTTTAAATTGAAAACTAGTTTAAACTATTACTTGTTAATGTTTAAGACATTTAAGGGAAATTATGTTTTATTAACTTTAATTTATCAAGTTAAATGTTTATTTATTTTAAACCTTAATTAATGATTTAATTAAGAAAAGTTAATTATTAAGATAAATGTTTTAATGATAATTAAGGCATAAATAAGATAATGTTTTATCTTAAGATAATTAAAGTTTTAATGTCTTGACATTAATTAAGTTAATTAAGGAAATTAGGTATAATTAATTAATTTTAATTAATAATGATTAAGGATTAGTAAGAAATTAATTAAGAGTAATTAATTTATTTAATTAACTCAATGATTAAGTTTGATTTAATTAATGACTAAAGATTAATTAATTTGTAATTAATTAATTAAGTAATTAGAGGTTGATTAATTTTAATTAAGAAGTACTTAATTAAGTTTATTAATTAATAATTAGGTTTTATTAGTTAATAAATAAGAGATAATTAATCTATAAAGATTAATTAAAGATTAATTAACTGATAATTAAAGATTAATTAATTTATTCTTAAGATTTATTAATTGATAATTAAGGTTTATTAATTAATAATTAAAGAATAAATAATCTGTAATTAAGGTTAATTAATTTGTTTAGGAGTAATTAAGGAATAAATTACTCAATTGTAAATAATAAATGGATATTATTAATTTAAGTTAATTAATTTGTAAATTAATTAAAGATAGTAACTTGGTATTTGATTAAGTATAATTATTTAAAGAGATTTGATAAGTGTAATTACTTAGCATAAGTAATTAATGTATAATTACAGGATGTAATTAATTGAAGGGAATTACTTAATGGGAAGTAATTAAAGGATAATTACTTAGGAAAGTAATTAAGGATTTATTACTTGGTGTAATTAATTAAAGGATTAAATAATTAATTAAGGAGATAATTAATTAGGGTAAGTAATTATAGGATGATAATTACTGTTTATGATTAATTAAGGTGGATTAATAGAAGTGATTAATTAAAGTTTAATTAATTAATGTAATTAATTAAGGGTCAATGTAATTAATTATAGTTAATTAATTAATGGAAGTAATTAATTAAGGATTATTAATTAATATAATCAATGTGAGTAATTAAAGGTTAATTACTGTTAATGAATAAGAATAATTAATTTGTAAAATTAATTAAAGGATAAATACTTTATGTAATTAATAAATAATTAATCAAGGATGGTTAATATTTAATGAGTAATTAATTAATTAAAGGTTGTAATTAATTAATGATGGATTAAGCAAGATTAGATAATTAATTCTTAAGTAATTAATTTAATTTAAGTTGATTAAATTAATTATAACATAGGGTTAATAAATTGTTGCTTATGGATGATTGTTTGTGTAGAATATCTAAATTGGATATCTATTGGATGATATGTTATGATATTCTGTGATATGATATTGGATATATCCGTGATAAATGTGTGATATTTATCTATGTTAAATGCTGTATGAATTCAAGTATTGAATTGAATTGTTTTAACCTTTAAACAACTTGGCCTTAAAAGATACGTTTTGGATTTCGATGAGACCGGGATCGGGTTTCCGTATACCGGTATTCCAGGTCTGGAGACCCGAATACCACATCGATCCAAATTAACGATAGGTCGTGAATCTCAAGTGAAGATGAAGATTCAGAGTGCAAGGGTTATTGTCGTTAACTCTGAGGGTGATTCCAAAATGAGTGTAACGAGATAATGCCTTCGGTTTCGTTCGAACCCGGAACGAACTTGTATGGATTGAATGCTTTCAGCACATCGTCAGGTGGACGATGAGCATTCTAAGTGATGTGTTCTGATTAAAGGTAATCGTAGCCTCAAGCCTCATCAACCGGGAATGGCTAAAACAGGGGAGGTGCAGCAAGGTTAGTGGGTAGCGCCCAAGTAGTATAAGATTCCTCTGTCTAGAGTCCCTTTTTATTTCGGCTGTGTGGGTGGTTGTTTGGCCGCAACCACAGGGTTTCTTATGCGGGAATTATCCAGTAAGGGATGTTCCGGCCTTGTGTTGCAGGGGATTGGGAGTGATCCTCGGTACGTTGATCTAGGCCACGTACTGTGACGAGCGGTACCCCGGTAGCTCTGCCATTGTATGGAATCCAAAATCCAATAAGTGCCGTACGATTTAGTTGTGCCCAACTATGTTGGAACGTGAGATGTAAGCTGTAACGACCCAGAATTTTGAACAAATTAAATTGAGAATATTTAATTAATTTTAAATATTTGAACGATGATTTAATTTGTATCCCGAATATAACTTGGAATTTGACGATTTAATTTTAAAATTTAATCTATTTAATGCTGAATAAAAATTTTGAATCTTCAGTTTAAAGCTAGAGAAAAATATTTGGAAAGCTTATAAAACTCGTGTTGATAATTCTGAAGATAACAGAAGCTTCAGAATCCGATTTCGAATTGGTTTGATCAGTTTTGAAATTTATATCGTTTAACCGATAGTTAAAAATAGTCATTTTTCAAACAGCCTCGGAATTCGTCGAAACCAGTTCCATTGGGTCCGTAATATTGAATTGTTGCCGGATTTCAAATTTCGTATCAATCGGAGTTTGTAGGTGTGCATACGATAAGGAAACGCGTTGGGAATTAAATTGAAATTTATTTTAAAAAGAAAAAGATAAAATAAACATACCTCAGCCATACCTAAATCACGACCTTCTGCAAAACCCACGATCTCCACGTTCCCCTTCCTCATAAAAATATACGAACCCCCCTCTTTTACTCTCGTTCGAAATCAAAACAGAGTTCAAAACAAAAAAAAAAGAAAAAAAAGAAAAATGACCGAAGCCGTCTCCCTCCTCTCCTATTTCCTCTTCCCCCCAAATCAAGTTGAATCGCAGTCGCGACCATAGCAAGGATTCGCGAGCAGGAGGTGATTCTCGAGTGGGCTTTGGCGAACGAAGGCGAGTGGTCTTGGGTTTCATCGACCTCTGGAAGACTGGATGGTGGGATTCGCGATGGTGGTAGGGCGATTGGAGGAAGCACGACAGTACGATGACGAGGTGATGGAGGCGAATTCGTGAAGGTCGATTTGGGCGCAGCAGTTCGTGGCGAGGCCACTGTTGTTAGATCGAAGGGGAGATGGGATTTGCGGTGGTCGTGATGTCATGGGATTTGGTCTTTGTAAATGGTGAGCGCGACGTGAGCAGATGGCTAGAGTCGAGGCCGATGGTGGTCGATGTTCGCAGGCGTTGGTCTCGGCAGTGGGACCGTGAGGATTTCGTCGTTGGGGGGAAGGCTCGAAGTCGAGCAGGCAATTCAGGCGGCAATGATGGGAGTTCGATCTCGATTTTGAGATGGAGGCGACTTCATAGCATATGGTATTCTCATTTTTACCCAATTTAACCTAGTTTATAATTTTCTGTCTATGAAAACCAAATAAGAAAAAAATATAGATGTAAAGAGATAAGTATAATATTTTGGAAGTTAATTAGGAATTTTAAAATGTTAAGTAGTTATTTATAAATCAAAACTAATATAGTTTATGAAGTGAAATATTTATTTAAAAAGGAATAAGTATGTATATTAGCAGGAAATTTAGTTTTAGAGTAAATTTTTAGTTTAACAAATTTTATTGAAAAGAAATTGATTTAAAAATATTAATTTAAAGTAAAATTATTAGTAAAAATTTAAACCTATTAAATGGAAATTAATGGTTAAATTAGTTCAAATTAAAATTGTTAGACAATTTAATCCATTGAAAAGAAATTGTTATTCGATTTATTCGAATATTGATAAATTGTATAAATTGTTTATACAAGGTCTTAAATAAAGAAATCAAAGCAGAAATGGAAATGGATGGCAAATTTAAAGCTAAGGTGAGATCTTCTCACTCAGATTTAAATTTGAATTGCAGTTATTGATTGTGTTGATTGCTATTGAATGTGCTATTAGATATAATAGGATATATCTATATATATAGCAATATATACATATTGGCATATGTATATATTGGATTGATTGATTTCCCGCCTCGTATAGCGGATGAGACCCTATTGCGCCGTTAGTAAGCGGATTTATAAAAACCTATATACCGCGATAATTCCGTACTGGAGCGGAATTGGTATTGTGCTAACGTCTTTGGATGCAGGGAAACAGGTTGGAGGGATCCAACTGGACCCCTCACATTGATTGAATTTATTTCTATTGTGATATGAATCTGTGAATGATTATAGTGATGCTATTAATCATATTGATATCTGGAAATTGTTTGAAAGCTAAAATTTAGCTGAATGGATGTTTTGACATCATTGGATTCCAAAGATAAACGAAATTGAATTTTTGAGATTCAAGTAGAAAATTTCTAAGTGAATCAATTTTTGAAATTGAAGAAATTTTGAAGAAAAGAATTTAAAAGTATAAAAGCTGTTTTTATAATCTTATCGAATAAATTCCAGAATAAAGTGAAAATGCTAAATAAATGGATTTCATAAAATAGTGATTATGAATTGAAGAATTAATTTAAGAATCTGGATTTTTAAATAGATTGAAAGAAACGATTGAAATTTATTTTCTAAAAAAAAAAGAATTTATTAAAAGGAGATAAGTTGGAAATCCGACTAGAAATTTACTTGGTAAATTGAAATGATTTGAGAAGTCAATGTAAAATGACTTCGATTTAAAGAATCCATTTAAAAACAGGATATTGAAAATGTTGAAGGGAAATAAGAATTTATTTTAGTAGGGATAAATAAAATTAGAAATCAACCTGTAAGTGATTTAATATCTGGAAATGGATTTTTAAGAAATCAGTATGGAAATTTTATTTTAAAGTTGGAAATAAATTTAGAAATCAATATTGAAATTGATTTGGTATTGAAGTTTTTATGGATGGAATTGGAATTTATAAAAGTTGGTTATAGATCCGAAATCACTTATCTTGATAAGTAAAGTATAGAAGTTAATAAAAAGAAATGTATAAGTAGAAGTTGTTATAAAATGGAGATAGAATTTATAATCGTTGTTTTATAAATTCGAAATCAATTGAATTTGATAAATCAAATATAGAAGGTTATTAAAGAAGATATATTCGCGAATTTGGATAGCGAATTAGTTTTGAAATAAATGTGTAGAAAAGATTGAAATTTGGTTAAGTGAAGTATATTCACGATTTTGGACAGGGAATATATTATTGAATAAAATGGATTCATTTTTGAAGAAGTGATATAAAAAAATGAAGTTAAACATTTTAAAGATGTTTTAAAATGTATTATGAATCGAAATCATAGATTTCAACAGTTCTTGTTGAAATAGACGTTTTCGAAAAATAAGGAAATGGTGGACTATAACACTATTGTTATAGTAAATGATTTCCGAAAGGAAATGTTTTATGTAGTATTGGGATCTATATATCTATTTTAATTTCGAATCCCTATACTAGTGATTTTGAGTCGTCGTAACGATGTTTTACGTAACATTCGTTTTGACTCAAATAAATGTTGTTGTAGGAGATAGATTTCCTTAAAGAATGAATATATACTTAATATTGATTTAAGTATATCGAATATTTTCAAATGTTGAAAATAAAGGATTTGTGAAATACTTACTATTAAATAAGTATGGAAATGCTTTTCCAATATGAAATGAACTGTTTTTGAGATTTTATCTTTTAAAGATAAAATGAAATGTGGAAATTGATTTGAAATTTTTTTTTTCAAATGGTTAAGTGTGGAAATTTTCTATCTAGTAAAAGATATTTTTGAAGATAAAATAATTTGAGAAAATTATTTGGAATCTGAATGATGTTGCGCATCTTTATTGATAGTTAAATAACCGACTATCAATAATTACCTTTAGATAGGTATTTGTTGGGAATTGGATGAATTTGAATGCCACACTTATTTTTGAATAAGCGCTCACTATTCGGGTTAGCCGGGAAAGGACCATGGGGTCGTATAACCCATTCCGAATATGTGATACGTCGTTATGAATCGCATTTGAAGACCGGTGTTGAAGACCGGATATTTTTGAAAACGGAAGGATTACCGTCGAGTTACTCTACACCGACTGATCTTCGGTTTAGAGGTTTTATCACCCTTAGTGACGGGAAGTCCTGACGTGATTAGAAAATTATCCGGAAATGCAAGGGCTTCGTGAGAAGTGCCTTCGGTTCTGTTCGATCCCGGAACAGACTTGTATGGATTGTGTGTCTGACGTTACAATTTGAGATAAAGTTGATTTCTATCAAATACATTTCTGTTGGTGGCGGAGAATTTATTCTCTTAGCTTAACACCCTTCTCTGAGACATACGAGCTCAGAGGTTATGTAGTTGAAATTTATCAGCGATATATCCCAATTTGGTAACGTGGCATACTGAGTGTTGCTGTGAAATGATCAGTGTTTGATCATTTGTGATATGATCATTTGTTTGATCTTATATCTTTGTGATCATAGGTTGATCATTTCGTTTGACCCGAAGCAGGGCTTTTTGAGAAAGCATAGCTTTGTGGACGAGACTTCGTCGAGCCTCACACCCCAGAAATGGTCGAAACAGGACGAATGCAGCAAGGTTCTAGGGAGTAGCGCCCCTTAGTGTATGTCATTCCTTCTGGATAAAGGTGGTATCATGGTATGGAGCCCAGATACTTAACCTCTGTGGTTGCTGCACAGTTATTATTACTTTGTGGTTTGTTGGAAATCGGGGATCCTCGGGAAGATCGGTGACGATCGGGGGATGACATACGCGTGTCAGTAGTTACCTATTTTTGCAGAGGTAACCCGGCCTTGTGTTGGCAGAGATCCGGTTAGGTTCTCGGGTCGTCTATTCCAGGGACGTACCCATCGTGGATAGGAAGTTCCTTAGCCTGACCATTTGTTGGAAATCCAAAGAAACAATACGTGACTTGTACGGTTTTAGTTGTAGAACCTATCATTCACTTATGGTGGCGCCCCACTGTTTGGATGGTAGCTATAGTAGGCATAGTTCGAAATGTCTATGCTGGCTAAGATTTATATTATACTTTCGAAATGTTTTCTACACTATGCACTAATAATAATATCAAAAATGATTTGATTTTGCGTAGTAAGCATCTTTGACTATCATAAGAAGAAATCTCCTCCAATTCTGCGTTTGCATTGTGTGTGTGGTGGGAGGTCTTATGGTAGTTTCATTTTCCAAAAGCATTGCGAATTGACTTTAAAGATATTTCTGTTGTTAAATTTAAAGATAAACTGTTTTACGATCTCACACCAGTCACCATGACTGACTCGGAGTTTATTGTTCCCTTCTAAACTCTGGGTGCCCACCAATTTCCACACGGGCAGTCTAGAGTTAGATTATTAGGTTATCTGGATATTCTGGAGCTTGGAGATAAGCTGGAGTTCGAGACGTAGTATTTGTATCTGATAGTATTTATTCCGTTGTGTATTCTGTATGAGGACAAGTTATATAACTGTCCATTGTTGTACTGAGTTGTATATTGACTCTGATGATTGATGTATGTAATAACAGATATAATTCTTTTGTTTTTAAATGATATTCATTTATCTATTATATATTGTTCCGCTGCGATATGTGAGATTCTGATATTGTCTCTGTTCTGTATCTGTTGTTGTTTTGTTGTTCTTCTTCTCTTTTTCTTCTATCTTCTTCTTCTTCTACCTTTTTCTTTTTCTTAAAACCCTCACTATTGGAGTTTCCGGCACTCGATTTCTCGGCAGTCGATAAAGGGAGTATCGATGTCGAATTTTCGAAAGTCGAAAAATTTCGGGATGTGACAAAGTGGTATCAGAGCATATGGTTAAGCGACAACCCTGCTCTGTTGGGTGTTACTCATTAGAGATAGAGTCAGTAGTACTCTAGAATGAGTTGAGTGTAATAATAGATATGAGCGCGTATTTGTTATTTGAATATAAAATTGTTTTATATTGTGATGATTGATTTATTGAGTGGTATATGGATTCTGGTCAATACGAGTAATTAACGATCATTGATAGGGATCTCTAAACACTCGAATAGAACAGTTCGGCACAATATTGTTTTAAATAGGGTAAATGAAATAATTTTGCCCAAAACTATTTTTGTATAGAAAAGAAACGATTTTCTATGAATTACTATAGTATATGGTTGCATGGTTGCTAGAAATGATAACATTAAACTATTATCATTGAAATTAAATGAGAAATTGGAATTATAACTCCAAGGTTAAAATAAATTCACATACTAGTGAAATTTAAGAATATGAATTATAAATGTGACTTAAAAGTTGGAACGGAATTCCAGAGGAGTATTTGGAAATGTTTTGAAAAGGATTTGAAAATTTTGGAGATTTGAAAGTTTAAAATCTTTTTGATTTGAAAGTGATTTTCAAAGGTTTTGAAAAATATTTTGGAGAGATGAAAGCTCTAAACTCTTTTCGGTCGCTGGAAAATAACTTCGGTAATGGCTGCAGCATTACTGATGTTCATTTTCGGGTTTCCAAAAGAGAAATTGCTGCCAAATTGTTTTAAATGGAAGTTGTTTGAAAATTTTGGGTTTTGTTTTGAAAATTCAAGGGATAATTTGAATTGTTTTCAAAATGATTTTGAAATGTTGCTAAGACTCTGGAATATTATGAAATATTATGAAGTTGATAACTTGTAAAGTTTAAATAAAAATCTAACTTAAAGAGATAAATTTATATATGCATAAAGTTGTGAATATAAATTGTAATGTAAATTTATGATTGGAAATAGAATTCCAAGAAGATAATTGAAAATAAAATTCATTAATGAAATGAAATTGTAAATGTGATTGTATAATGATTTGATAAATCGATATGTAAATAAGTCAAAGACTTATAAAATATTTGAAATTTGATGGAATGAGATTCAAATTGGAAATGAAAGTTGGTTGGTTAATAGAATAAACTTAACATAAAGGATGAAGTTAAATTAATGTAAGTACAAGTGAATCAATTTAATGAAAGTGAAATTGAAAGTTGAGATTCATTTCAAATTTGTAAGCAATAGAATGGAATTGAAACTGAATACTGAAAACAAATTTGAATAAGTGGATTAGAATTTGAAATGGATTAGTAACTGAAACTAATTTAAAATGGTGCAGTTATGAAGGAAAGATAATTGATAAATTCAATATTCAGAAGTTAAATTGAATTGAAATTGTGAATTGAATCCAAATTGAATTAAAATGGTAAAGTAAATTCGAATGAGAAGTTGAAATGTAAAATTGAAGATAATGGGTATAACTTCAATAGTGAACTAAAGATGAGATAAGTAGTTTATATTGGAAAATTTTTGTAATAGAATTTGCAAATGGTTTGAATCTGTAACTAGATATAATGGCTAGTAGATATACAGGTGTATAAAGGGATTGGAAAAGTTATTTCACAGATAATTCGAATTGCTCGAAAAAGGTATGTATTTGAATTATAATATGAGTTTTTGATGATTTCTGGTCTAGCCGCTTGGCTTTTTCTTTTTCTTTTTGAAATCTGAGAGTCCGTAGGGACGTTTTGTAGTTGTACCGTATTAGCCGCGCAAAGGAGACGCTGGCGAAATTTTTCGAAAATTTCGTATGTTAGAAAATTTTTGAGAAAATTTTGAAAGTTAAAATTTGAATTTAAATTTAAATTTGAATGGTTAAGTAAAACAATGTTGTTTTGAAACTTAGAGTTGAAGTTGAAATTTAGTTGATGAATAACGAATCTTTAGTAGAAAGATTTGTTTTGATAAATTGATAAAACTATTTGGATTGTGAAAAATAGTAGACGAGTTAAGAATCACTTTTCCTAACATGTAATTTCGAGGACGAAATTCTTTTAAGGGGGGAAGTCTGTAACGACCCAGAATTTTGAACAAATTAAATTGAGAATATTTAATTAATTTTAAATATTTGAACGATGATTTAATTTGTATCCTGAATATAACTTGGAATTTGACGATTTAATTTTAAAATTTAATCTATTTAATGCTGAATAAAAATTTTGAATCTTCAGTTTAAAGCTAGAGAAAAATATTTGGAAAGCTTATAAAACTCGTGTTGATAATTCTGAAGATAACAGAAGCTTCAGAATCCGATTTCGAATTGGTTTGATCAGTTTTGAAATTTATATCGTTTAACCGATAGTTAAAAATAGTCATTTTTCAAACAGCCTCGGAATTCGTCGAAACCAGTTCCATTGGGTCCGTAATATTGAATTGTTGCCGGATTTCAAATTTCGTATCAATCGGAGTTTGTAGGTGTGCATACGATAAGGAAACGCGTTGGGAATTAAATTGAAATTTATTTTAAAAAGAAAAAGATAAAATAAACATACCTCAGCCATACCTAAATCACGACCTTCTGCAAAACCCACGATCTCCACGTTCCCCTTCCTCATAAAAATATACGAACCCCCCTCTTTTACTCTCGTTCGAAATCAAAACAGAGTTCAAAACAAAAAAAAAAAGAAAAAAAAAGAAAAATGACCGAAGCCGTCTCCCTCCTCTCCTATTTCCTCTTCCCCCCAAATCAAGTTGAATCGCAGTCGCGACCATAGCAAGGATTCGCGAGCAGGAGGTGATTCTCGAGTGGGCTTTGGCGAACGAAGGCGAGTGGTCTTGGGTTTCGTCGACCTCTGGAAGACTGGATGGTGGGATTCGCGATGGTGGTAGGGCGATTGGAGGAAGCACGACAGTACGATGACGAGGTGATGGAGGCGAATTCGTGAAGGTCGATTTGGGCGCAGCAGTTCGTGGCGAGGCCACTGTTGTTAGATCGAAGGGGAGATGGGATTTGCGGTGGTCGTGATGTCATGGGATTTGGTCTTTGTAAATGGTGAGCGCGACGTGAGCAGATGGCTAGAGTCGAGGCCGATGGTGGTCGATGTTCGCAGGCGTTGGTCTCGGCAGTGGGACCGTGAGGATTTCGTCGTTGGGGGGAAGGCTCGAAGTCGAGCAGGCAATTCAGGCGGCAATGATGGGAGTTCGATCTCGATTTTGAGATGGAGGCGACTTCATAGCATATGGTATTCTCATTTTTACCCAATTTAACCTAGTTTATAATTTTCTGTCTATGAAAACCAAATAAGAAAAAAATATAGATGTAAAGAGATAAGTATAATATTTTGGAAGTTAATTAGGAATTTTAAAATGTTAAGTAGTTATTTATAAATCAAAACTAATATAGTTTATGAAGTGAAATATTTATTTAAAAAGGAATAAGTATGTATATTAGCAGGAAATTTAGTTTTAGAGTAAATTTTTAGTTTAACAAATTTTATTGAAAAGAAATTGATTTAAAAATATTAATTTAAAGTAAAATTATTAGTAAAAATTTAAACCTATTAAATGGAAATTAATGGTTAAATTAGTTCAAATTAAAATTGTTAGACAATTTAATCCATTGAAAAGAAATTGTTATTCGATTTATTCGAATATTGATAAATTGTATAAATTGTTTATACTAGGTCTTAAATAAAGAAATCAAAGCAGAAATGGAAATGGATGGCAAATTTAAAGCTAAGGTGAGATCTTCTCACTCAGATTTAAATTTGAATTGCAGTTATTGATTGTGTTGATTGCTATTGAATGTGCTATTAGATATAATAGGATATATCTATATATATAGCAATATATACATATTGGCATATGTATATATTGGATTGATTGATTTCCCGCCTCGTATAGCGGATGAGACCCTATTGCGCCGTTAGTAAGCGGATTTATAAAAACCTATATACCGCGATAATTCCGTACTGGAGCGGAATTGGTATTGTGCTAACGTCTTTGGATGCAGGGAAACAGGTTGGAGGGATCCAACTGGACCCCTCACATTGATTGAATTTATTTCTATTGTGATATGAATCTGTGAATGATTATAGTGATGCTATTAATCATATTGATATCTGGAAATTGTTTGAAAGCTAAAATTTAGCTGAATGGATGTTTTGACATCATTGGATTCCAAAGATAAACGAAATTGAATTTTTGAGATTCAAGTAGAAAATTTCTAAGTGAATCAATTTTTGAAATTGAAGAAATTTTGAAGAAAAGAATTTAAAAGTATAAAAGCTGTTTTTATAATCTTATCGAATAAATTCCAGAATAAAGTGAAAATGCTAAATAAATGGATTTCATAAAATAGTGATTATGAATTGAAGAATTAATTTAAGAATCTGGATTTTTAAATAGATTGAAAGAAACGATTGAAATTTATTTTCTAAAAAAAAAGAATTTATTAAAAGGAGATAAGTTGGAAATCCGACTAGAAATTTACTTGGTAAATTGAAATGATTTGAGAAGTCAATGTAAAATGACTTCGATTTAAAGAATCCATTTAAAAACAGGATATTGAAAATGTTGAAGGGAAATAAGAATTTATTTTAGTAGGGATAAATAAAATTAGAAATCAACCTGTAAGTGATTTAATATCTGGAAATGGATTTTTAAGAAATCAGTATGGAAATTTTATTTTAAAGTTGGAAATAAATTTAGAAATCAATATTGAAATTGATTTGGTATTGAAGTTTTTATGGATGGAATTGGAATTTATAAAAGTTGGTTATAGATCCGAAATCACTTATCTTGATAAGTAAAGTATAGAAGTTAATAAAAAGAAATGTATAAGTAGAAGTTGTTATAAAATGGAGATAGAATTTATAATCGTTGTTTTATAAATTCGAAATCAATTGAATTTGATAAATCAAATATAGAAGGTTATTAAAGAAGATATATTCGCGAATTTGGATAGCGAATTAGTTTTGAAATAAATGTGTAGAAAAGATTGAAATTTGGTTAAGTGAAGTATATTCACGATTTTGGACAGGGAATATATTATTGAATAAAATGGATTCATTTTTGAAGAAGTGATATAAAAAAATGAAGTTAAACATTTTAAAGATGTTTTAAAATGTATTATGAATCGAAATCATAGATTTCAACAGTTCTTGTTGAAATAGACGTTTTCGAAAAATAAGGAAATGGTGGACTATAACACTATTGTTATAGTAAATGATTTCCGAAAGGAAATGTTTTATGTAGTATTGGGATCTATATATCTATTTTAATTTCGAATCCCCATACTAGTGATTTTGAGTCGTCGTAACGATGTTTTACGTAACATTCGTTTTGACTCAAATAAATGTTGTTGTAGGAGATAGATTTCCTTAAAGAATGAATATATACTTAATATTGATTTAAGTATATCGAATATTTTCAAATGTTGAAAATAAAGGATTTGTGAAATACTTACTATTAAATAAGTATGGAAATGCTTTTCCAATATGAAATGAACTGTTTTTGAGATTTTATCTTTTAAAGATAAAATGAAATGTGGAAATTGATTTGAAATTTTTTTTTTCCAAATGGTTAAGTGTGGAAATTTTCTATCTAGTAAAAGATATTTTTGAAGATAAAATAATTTGAGAAAATTATTTGGAATCTGAATGATGTTGCGCATCTTTATTGATAGTTAAATAACCGACTATCAATAATTACCTTTAGATAGGTATTTGTTGGGAATTGGATGAATTTGAATGCCACACTTATTTTTGAATAAGCGCTCACTATTCGGGTTAGCCGGGAAAGGACCATGGGGTCGTATAACCCATTCCGAATATGTG
Organism: Allium fistulosum; assembly: GCA_030737815.1. Classification (NCBI taxonomy): domain Eukaryota; kingdom Viridiplantae; phylum Streptophyta; class Magnoliopsida; order Asparagales; family Amaryllidaceae; genus Allium; species Allium fistulosum. Next base: position 611,780,118 of record CM060902.1, read on the forward strand.
ATACGTCGTTATGAATCGCATTTGAAGACCGGTGTTGAAGACCGGATATTTTTGAAAACGGAAGGATTACCGTCGAGTTACTCTACACCGACTGATCTTCGGTTTAGAGGTTTTATCACCCTTAGTGACGGGAAGTCCTGACGTGATTAGAAAATTATCCGGAAATGCAAGGGCTTCGTGAGAAGTGCCTTCGGTTCTGTTCGATCCCGGAACAGACTTGTATGGATTGTGTGTCTGACGTTACAATTTGAGATAAAGCTGATTTCTATCAAATACATTTCTGTTGGTGGCGGAGAATTTATTCTCTTAGCTTAACACCCTTCTCTGAGACATACGAGCTCAGAGGTTATGTAGTTGAAATTTATCAGCGATATATCCCAATTTGGTAACGTGGCATACTGAGTGTTGCTGTGAAATGATCAGTGTTTGATCATTTGTGATATGATCATTTGTTTGATCTTATATCTTTGTGATCATAGGTTGATCATTTCGTTTGACCCGAAGCAGGGCTTTTTGAGAAAGCATAGCTTTGTGGACGAGACTTCGTCGAGCCTCACACCCCAGAAATGGTCGAAACAGGACGAATGTAGCAAGGTTCTAGGGAGTAGCGCCCCTTAGTGTATGTCATTCCTTCTGGATAAAGGTGGTATCATGGTATGGAGCCCAGATACTTAACCTCTGTGGTTGCTGCACAGTTATTATTACTTTGTGGTTTGTTGGAAATCGGGGATCCTCGGGAAGATCGGTGACGATCGGGGGATGACATACGCGTGTCAGTAGTTACCTATTTTTGCAGAGGTAACCCGGCCTTGTGTTGGCAGAGATCCGGTTAGGTTCTCGGGTCGTCTATTCCAGGGACGTACCCATCGTGGATAGGAAGTTCCTTAGCCTGACCATTTGTTGGAAATCCAAAGAAACAATACGTGACTTGTACGGTTTTAGTTGTAGAACCTATCATTCACTTATGGTGGCGCCCCACTGTTTGGATGGTAGCTATAGTAGGCATAGTTCGAAATGTCTATGCTGGCTAAGATTTATATTATACTTTCGAAATGTTTTCTACACTATGCACTAATAATAATATCAAAAATGATTTGATTTTGCGTAGTAAGCATCTTTGACTATCATAAGAAGAAATCTCCTCCAATTCTGCGTTTGCATTGTGTGTGTGGTGGGAGGTCTTATGGTAGTTTCATTTTCCAAAAGCATTGCGAATTGACTTTAAAGATATTTCTGTTGTTAAATTTAAAGATAAACTGTTTTACGATCTCACACCAGTCACCATGACTGACTCAGAGTTTATTGTTCCCTTCTAAACTCTGGGTGCCCACCAATTTCCACACGGGCAGTCTAGAGTTAGATTATTAGGTTATCTGGATATTCTGGAGCTTGGAGATAAGCTGGAGTTCGAGACGTAGTATTTGTATCTGATAGTATTTATTCCGCTGTGTATTCTGTATGAGGACAAGTTATATAACTGTCCATTGTTGTACTGAGTTGTATATTGACTCTGATGATTGATGTATGTAATAACAGATATAATTCTTTTGTTTTTAAATGATATTCGTTTATCTATTATATATTGTTCCGCTGCGATATGTGAGATTCTGATATTGTCTCTGTTCTGTATCTGTTGTTGTTTTGTTGTTCTTCTTCTCTTTTTCTTCTATCTTCTTCTTCTTCTACCTTTTTCTTTTTCTTAAAACCCTCACTATTGGAGTTTCCGGCACTCGATTTCTCGGCAGTCGATAAAGGGAGTATCGATGTCGAATTTTCGAAAGTCGAAAAATTTCGGGATGTGACATAAGCATTCCAGCTATTTCTGTATTTTACTTGAAAACCCTAGACCCTATTATAATATAACTGGATTTCCTATCAAATGTTTTGGTTAGCGTAAGGTAAAAACTTACCCATATTTATTTGTGGGGAGTCTTACGTGATACCTTTGTTTTCAAAAGGTTTTGAAGTTAAGCAATTTAAACCGTTTACTCACACCAGACCCATGTCTGACCCAAGTGTTTATTTTCTGTTTTATTAAACTCTTGGGTACTCAAATTTTTACGAGTAGCCAAGGGATTCAGGTTTTCTTTGACGAATCTTTGGAGGAGCAATGGAGCAGGAGGCTTCAGCGTTCGTAGATATAGTGTTCCGCTGTGTTAGTCTGTATGAGTCATTTGTTGGTTGTATTTGGGTTGTAATGACTAGACAGATGTTTATAACTGTCTAGTATGTGTTGTATAAGCTGTGTATCTCTGATGTATATGATACAATGTAATATCTTATTTGATTAATATAATTTATTCGTTCCGCTGTTTAGATTCTGATGTGTTTCTTTCTTTCTTCTCTATCTTATCTCTTTTCTATCCCTTTCTTTCCTCTTGATGATACGACTTTTTGTGGAGAAAAAGCCGGGTCGTCACAGTTGGTATCAGAGCTGTAGGTTGAGTGAATACCTAGGCTTTGGAGTGAATTCTTTCTTGAGAGAGCGTATTTGTAAATTTTTAACTATATATATATTTTTATTCTACCTATTTGTTGGGTTACCTGTTCGGGTTTTCCAATATAAGATATAAAGGTAGATAGGGTGGTGGTGTGTGAAACACGACTACCAATGGTTGGAGTTTGAATGTTGAGGTTAGAAATGTATCTATCGAGACTGTAGACCTAATACCGTCTCGAGTAAGCTTTGATATGGTGTGAGGATTTCTCTGATCTCTGAAGGAAACCTATGAAGGTTCAGAGTCCATCTTTGAGTAGAATTTGAATCTGTCGAATGAGCAGAAGCGAGTGATGGTATCTTGACAACCTCAAGGAGTAGTAGCTGCGTGAGGAGATGCAGTAACCATGGATTGTGTCCTAAGATGTTTTCTTTTGAAACAAGTTTAAGGAAGTATGTTTGCTTCGGTGTTGTGGCTGAGTTCAGCAGGGTGTTGAGTTTGATTTGAGGTCCGAGTTCCTCAAGAAGTTTTGGATAGGAAGTTTTGGCATCTGGGTCAGCAGTGCAGCTAGGAGTGTTTCGTGTGCCGGCAGGAAGATCTTTTGGCTTTGTAGTTTTCTAGAGGTGGAGTTCAGAAGCCGCGGAGTGGATCCATTTCTTCGATGGATTGGATAGCATAAGCTGTTCTGATTGGTTAAGAGAGAACAGTTTTCTTTGGATTTGGGCTGGGTTGATTGCAAAAGTGACTTGCGATTGCTGAGTGTTCTCTTGGGTTATCAAAAATTTTCTGGATGTCTTTAGGGAAGTCAGAAATTTGTCTACATTTGAGATTGAGTTTCCGTATCGACTTGGTTCCAGAAGTGGTACCGGTGGTTCAACTTAGTGGAAGGATGTCTCCTAGAGAAAGGATTGGGTGAAACAGCTCAGTATTTCATGGAATTTCTGAGTTTATTTTTATGGATCTGTTGAACCATATTTCCGGGATGTGTTGTCTAGTTGGTGTTTTTGGTTTCAGTAGATCTTGAGAGGATCATTTTGTTGAGTTGTTTTTGATCCAGTTTGTTTCTGGAAGTATCAGCGAAGGTTGAGCTGATCGGAAAGGATGTAGGCAGCCCAGGATCATCAGAAGAATTCTGTGGATAAGAGACGGAGGAATTTAGAATTCAAAGTTGGAGACTTTGTGGTTGTTGTTGAGGTTTTCTTCGGTAAAAGGGGGCAATAAGATTGGGTAAGATTGGAGGGTTAACTCCAAGGTATATTGGATTTTTCTGTATTCTTGTAAGGATAAGTTTTGTCTACAGGTTTGAATTGCCAGTTTGGAAGACTGGGATTCAATGTATTTCACGTATCTTTAAGGAAGAACGTGTATGGTCTATCTCTGGTTTTGGAACCAGCAGTTCTGAAGGAATTGGTAGTTGAGTTAGACTTATCTGTGGTCTGATATTCTGTTTAGTTTTATAGATCTAGTTGAGTAGGAGCTCTGTAGCTTAGTATTGATTGTTTGGATTCAGTAGAGCGAGTATCCCAGTATCTATACTTGGGGAAACTCGAGGAAATTTTAGGAAGCTTATCCAGATCTGTGTTTGGATAGCTAGAATTGTTTGTTTTGATTGAATTGGTTGTTTGGATGAAATTGTTTGTTTGGTTGTATATGGCTGATAGATATGCTTAGATTGTTTGAAATAAAATAAAACTTTGGCTTATCTTTTGTTTTAAATTTCGAGGACGAAATTCTTTTAAGGGGGAAGGAATGTGATATCCCGGGATTTCAGAGAATTTAAAATGAGATAATCTTTTAAATTAATTATTAAATATTGGTAAAGGTTATTGTTTTCAAACAATTTAATATTGAGTTGTTTTTAAATATAAGTAGAAATAGATTTTTAAATAGACTTGATATCTATATTTATTTGAATTGATTTTAAATTTAGATTTTAAATTGACTTTGAAATTGAATTTAAGAATTGAATTTAAAGAAATATATATCTTAAAATAAAATAATAATATAGTTTGGATTTAAAATATATGAATAAAAGTTTTTATTTAAAAATAAGATTTCTTTTATATCATTTTCCTTAAAGGAATTTATTTATATGAATTTATAAGGTATTTAGTTAATAGTAAATAAATATAAAAGTTTCATATTATCATTTAAAATGGATTAAATACACTATATATGATTTAGTTAAAATCTAATTGGTTTTTATTTTATTTTCTTTTAAAAAGTTTATTTTTATAAATTAAGAAAAGCATTTATAAAATAAGATATGTATTTATCTATTTAGAAAATGTAATTTAAAAGCTTTAAGAAAATCACTTAAAATTTAATTGTGCATGTAAAATTACATGTGTTAATCTAATAATCTCTTAAATACCATGTGTTAGCAAACTAAGTAAGGTTAGGACAAGTGTCACATTTATTTTAATTTTCTTTTATTTTTAATAAAATCTAAATTAACTTATATAAACATATATCTTCCTCTTCATTTCCTTTTCTATCTTCTCATTTCTAAACGCAAAGAAACTTAACCTGTTCTATTCTCAAACCAGAAAAAAAATCACTACCCTGTAAACATTCTTCAAGCTCAAACACAAAATCCCTGTAATCAATTCATTTCTCAAATCCTCTAACCAGAAATTCAAGCAAGTAAACAACCTGTTAATTTCCAACCAGAGAAAATTCAAAACCCAGTAACCATTATTCTCAAACCTGTAATTCATTTCCAAAACCAAGCCTGTAACACTTCTCAAAAACAAATCTAAATCCTGTAAACCAATTCAAGCTGAAACCAAGATCATCTCAGATTAGTAGGCAATTCAAGTTTAAAAACAAGCTTCAACCTTCTCAAAGCAACATCAAGTATTTCCAGTTCAAAACATTTCAGAGAACAAAAGCAAATCTTTTCCAGTTTTCAAAAGAATCAAACTTCCAGTTTAAACGTTCTCTGGCTTCTCTGTTTAAATTGGTGAGTAAATTTAATTTTAAAAAACAGTTTTAAAACCTGCTACTATGTCTCGATATGCTAATAAATGTTACAGTAACATGACATGAAATGCTTACTTGAATATGGAATGAGAATAGATGATTATATAAGAGTTATTATGAAACAATTGTGTATATTAATGTTCATGCTCCTCTGTTTAGTTTTCCAGTGAGTAAACTTGCTTGAATCTACCTATATATTTTGATGTTTGAATTGACACTGGAAATATATTTTGAAAAATGTTTGTTTATTGGTTAAATAGGCCTGCATGCTTGTATATATATGTGAAAATTTGTGTGTGCATGTCTGTATATAATTATTTCCTCTGTTCATTGATTACAGGTTTTAAAACCTGTTAAAAGTTTTCAAATCACTCCACCCAAATTATTTTAGGCTATAACCTCTGAGTGGAAAATGTTGGTATATAGGTGATATCATTTTAAAAATTAACTTCAAGTGTTCAAGTTAAATATTTATTTTAAAATGATACATAAACAGTGAAACCTAAAGTATGTTAAAATTCAAATGTTTTAATTTCATAATTCGATTATATAACTCGATTAGGAATTGAAGATGATGATTTTAGGAAGTTATTTTAGGATTTTTAATATATTAAATTGTGAGAAAAAGAGAGTTGAACGGGATTGTTGTTTTCTTCAATTTCTGGCGATCAATGGGTAGTGAGGTCTCGGGTTTTCAACTGGAGGTGGAAGGAGGTATGGCGAGCTTAGGAAAAATGACTGGAAGTGCTCCAGTTCATCGTGACGACATGGAAGAGAGGATTAAGGTTTCTAACCCTAAGTTTGGTCATGTCTGTAGAATGACGAATTCGATGCCTATACGCGATCGAGTGTCACGAGGTTTTGGGCATGGCTTCGTAGATGGTCAGAGAGGGTGAGGTCGAAGTCTGGGGTCTTCCGGTGGTTGGCGTTGGGAGATCGAGGCGATTTCTGGGCGTTGGTTTTTAAACGTTTGGTCGAGGTAGCTTGATTTTGGTCGATGACGAGATTTAATGGTCTGGGTGGTCGCGAGGCTTGTGAGTGTTGAGGTCGACTAGTAGAGGATCGCGATGGAGACCGGAGTGCCGCCGCGTCAGTGTGCACGTGCACGAGGTAGCAATTGTATCTGGGTTTGTTTGAAATTGGGGAAGAAGATAAGTTTCTCGGGTTGTATTTCGAAGTCAAAGCATGATGGTCTCGAAGAATTGAAGTGGATGTGTATCTCAGAGTTGAGCCCGGGTTTATCTCGAGGGTTGCTCGGGTTTGTTGAATCTGATACCAGGGTTTCAAGTTTAAAAAGAAAACATGTTTTCAGGTTTTTAAAATTTGAAAGTAAAGTATTTACCAGATTGGAAAATAAAAGAAATACGAGACAAAGATTTCGATGCAAAGAAAATTAAAAGTTTTAAAGTTTAAATTGAAAACTAGTTTAAACTATTACTTGTTAATGTTTAAGACATTTAAGGGAAATTATGTTTTATTAACTTTAATTTATCAAGTTAAATGTTTATTTATTTTAAACCTTAATTAATGATTTAATTAAGAAAAGTTAATTATTAAGATAAATGTTTTAATGATAATTAAGGCATAAATAAGATAATGTTTTATCTTAAGATAATTAAAGTTTTAATGTCTTGACATTAATTAAGTTAATTAAGGAAATTAGGTATAATTAATTAATTTTAATTAATAATGATTAAGGATTAGTAAGAAATTAATTAAGAGTAATTAATTTATTTAATTAACTCAATGATTAAGTTTGATTTAATTAATGACTAAAGATTAATTAATTTGTAATTAATTAATTAAGTAATTAGAGGTTGATTAATTTTAATTAAGAAGTACTTAATTAAGTTTATTAATTAATAATTAGGTTTTATTAGTTAATAAATAAGAGATAATTAATCTATAAAGATTAATTAAAGATTAATTAACTGATAATTAAAGATTAATTAATTTATTCTTAAGATTTATTAATTGATAATTAAGGTTTATTAATTAATAATTAAAGAATAAATAATCTGTAATTAAGGTTAATTAATTTGTTTAGGAGTAATTAAGGAATAAATTACTCAATTGTAAATAATAAATGGATATTATTAATTTAAGTTAATTAATTTGTAAATTAATTAAAGATAGTAACTTGGTATTTGATTAAGTATAATTATTTAAAGAGATTTGATAAGTGTAATTACTTAGCATAAGTAATTAATGTATAATTACAGGATGTAATTAATTGAAGGGAATTACTTAATGGGAAGTAATTAAAGGATAATTACTTAGGAAAGTAATTAAGGATTTATTACTTGGTGTAATTAATTAAAGGATTAAATAATTAATTAAGGAGATAATTAATTAGGGTAAGTAATTATAGGATGATAATTACTGTTTATGATTAATTAAGGTGGATTAATAGAAGTGATTAACTAAAGTTTAATTAATTAATGTAATTAATTAAGGGTCAATGTAATTAATTATAGTTAATTAATTAATGGAAGTAATTAATTAAGGATTATTAATTAATATAATCAATGTGAGTAATTAAAGGTTAATTACTGTTAATGAATAAGAATAATTAATTTGTAAAATTAATTAAAGGATAAATACTTTATGTAATTAATAAATAATTAATCAAGGATGGTTAATATTTAATGAGTAATTAATTAATTAAAGGTTGTAATTAATTAATGATGGATTAAGCAAGATTAGATAATTAATTCTTAAGTAATTAATTTAATTTAAGTTGATTAAATTAATTATAACATAGGGTTAATAAATTGTTGCTTATGGATGATTGTTTGTGTAGAATATCTGAATTGGATATCTATTGGATGATATGTTATGATATTCTGTGATATGATATTGGATATATCCGTGATAAATGTGTGATATTTATCTATGTTAAATGCTGTATGAATTCAAGTATTGAATTGAATTGTTTTAACCTTTAAACAACTTGGCCTTAAAAGATACGTTTTGGATTTCGATGAGACCGGGATCGGGTTTCCGTATACCGGTATTCCAGGTCTGGAGACCCGAATACCACATCGATCCAAATTAACGATAGGTCGTGAATCTCAAGTGAAGATGAAGATTCAGAGTGCAAGGGTTATTGTCGTTAACTCTGAGGGTGATTCCAAAATGAGTGTAACGAGATAATGCCTTCGGTTTCGTTCGAACCCGGAACGAACTTGTATGGATTGAATGCTTTCAGCACATCGTCAGGTGGACGATGAGCATTCTAAGTGATGTGTTCTGATTAAAGGTAATCGTAGCCTCAAGCCTCATCAACCGGGAATGGCTAAAACAGGGGAGGTGCAGCAAGGTTAGTGGGTAGCGCCCAAGTAGTATAAGATTCCTCTGTCTAGAGTCCCTTTTTATTTCGGCTGTGTGGGTGGTTGTTTGGCCGCAACCACGGGGTTTCTTATGCGGGAATTATCCAGTAAGGGATGTTCCGGCCTTGTGTTGCAGGGGATTGGGAGTGATCCTCGGTACGTTGATCTAGGCCACGTACTGTGACGAGCGGTACCCCGGTAGCTCTGCCATTGTATGGAATCCAAAATCCAATAAGTGCCGTACGATTTAGTTGTGCCCAACTATGTTGGAACGTGAGATGTAAGCATTCCAGCTATTTCTGTATTTTACTTGAAAACCCTAGACCCTATTATAATATAACTGGATTTCCTATCAAATGTTTTGGTTAGCGTAAGGTAAAAACTTACCCATATTTATTTGTGGGGAGTCTTACGTGATACCTTTGTTTTCAAAAGGTTTTGAAGTTAAGCAATTTAAACCGTTTACTCACACCAGACCCATGTCTGACCCAAGTGTTTATTTTCTGTTTTATTAAACTCTTGGGTACTCAAATTTTTACGAGTAGCCAAGGGATTCAGGTTTGCTTTGACGAATCTTTGGAGGAGCAATGGAGCAGGAGGCTTCAACGTTCGTAGATATAGTGTTCCGCTGTGTTAGTCTGTATGAGTCATTTGTTGGTTGTATTTGGGTTGTAATGACTAGACAGATGTTTATAACTGTCTAGTATGTGTTGTATAAGCTGTGTATCTCTGATGTATATGATACAATGTAATATCTTATTTGATTAATATAATTTATTCGTTCCGCTGTTTAGATTCTGATGTGTTTCTTTCTTTCTTCTCTATCTTATCTCTTTTCTATCCCTTTCTTTCCTCTTGATGATACGACTTTTTGTGGAGAAAAAGCCGGGTCGTCACATTTATAACTGTCTAGTAAGTGATGTATATGCTGTGTAACTCTGTAAAGTGTTGTATACTATGTAATAGTTTATGTTATTAATATAATTTATTCGTTCCGTTGTGAGATCGTTGTTGTTGTTTCTTTCTTTCTTCTCTTCTTTTCTATTTTCTACCCCTTTCTTTCTTATTAGCGATACGACTTTCTATGGAGAGAAAGTCGTGGTCGTTACAGTGGTATCAGAGCATAGGTTGAGCGAATACCTAAGCTATTGGTTAAGTGAATATCAGAGCGCTAGGTTGAGTGAATACCTAGGCTCTGAAGTGGTGTCTATCTTGAGAGCGCGTAATTGTTAGTTATATAAAAATGATTTTATATTGTGTTAATTGATCGGTTGAGTGGTATATGGATTCTGGTCAAGACGAGTAGCTAACGTTATTGATAGGGATCTCTAAACACTTGAACCAGGCCAACGGACACAATATTGTTTTAAAGAGGTAAACGAAATAATTTTACCCAGAAATAATTTCTATATAAAAAGTATCATTTTAAATATATATATATTTCTACCTATTTGTTGGGTTACCTGTTCGGGTTTTCCAATATAAGTTATAAAGGTAGATGGGGTAGTGGTGTGTGAAACACGACTACCAATGGTTCGGAGTTTATCTTTGAAGTATGGATGAGTAGAGTTGGATCTGTCGGGTAGGCAGAAGCGAGTGATGGTACCTTGATACCTCAGGTAATAGTAGCTGTATGATGAGATACAGTGACGATGGATGTTCCTGAAGATGTTTTCTTTGGAACAAGATTAAGGAAGTGTGTATGCTTCGGTGTTGTGGCTGAGTTCAGCACGGTGTTTCTGTTGGTTTGGAGTCCGAGTTTCTCGAAGAGCTTTGGATAGGAGCATTTGTGGCAGCAGTGCAGCTCGAAGTGTTCTGTGATGGCAGGAAGTTTTCTGGCTGAGCAGTTTTTCTGAAGGTGAAGTTCAGAAGCAGTAAGAGTAAATCCATTTCTTCGATGGATTGGATAGTTAAGTATGAGCTGTTCGGATTGTGTAAAGAGGAACAGTTTTCTTTGGAAATAGGTTGGGTTGATCGCAAAAGTGACTTGTGATTGCTGAGTGTTCTCTTGTGTTGTCAGAGTTTTTCTGGATGTCTTTAGGGAAGTCAGGAGTTGTCCGCATCTGAAGATTGAGTTTTCTTATCGACTGGATTCCAGGAGTGATATCGGTGGTACAGTCTAGTGGAAGGATGTTTCCTAGAGATGGAATTGGTGAAACAGCTCAAGTTTTGCTGGAATATCTGAGTTTTATTTATGGATCAGTGAACCTTATTTCTGGAATGAGTTGTCCAGTCTGTGCTTGTGTTTTACCTCAGATTAGAGTTGAGCAGCGAAAGCAGTTTGGAGTGTATCTCTGGATGGGAGAAGTAAGTTTGGAATCTACTGATAGTTGTGAAGTAGGGTTGTGTTTGGATCTCTTCTGTGTTCTGACCTGGATAAGTATTTGGTCTTCGGAATTGAATTGTCAGTTTGGATAACTGGAATTCATTGAGTTTTACGTATCTCTGAGGGAGTACGTATTTGATCTATCTATGGTTTTAGAATCTGCAGTTTTGGGAAGTTTGGTAGTTGAGTCAGACTCGTCTGTAGTCTGATAGTCTGTTTAGTTCTGTAGATCTAGATGTGTAGGAGATCTATAGCTTAGTTGTTTAGATTGTTTGTAGAGCGAGTATCCCGATATATATATATATATATACTTGGGGAAACTCGAGGAATTTTATCTAGAATTTAGTCTAGATAGTTAGAATTGATTGATTGAATGAATTGGTTACTATGGTTGTTAGCATATGGATGATAGTATATGCTTGTGTTTTGAATTTAAATCTTTAATAAGATTATTAAATTACCTTTGTTTAAATTTCGGGGACGAAATTACTTTAAGGGGGGAGGAATGTAATATCCCGGAAATTTTGACAATATCAATTTAATAATCTGTTAAATAATTAAATTGATATGGATAATCTTTGATAATAAGATTTGAATTTAATTTAATAATCTGATTAAATTAGTATTAATTGATGATTTTATCTTTTAAAATCTAATAAGATATTTCTATTTGAATATATATATTTATTTATATATATTATAAATAGAAGCTTTGATAAATTAGGAATTTATATTTAATTTAATCTGGACTTTCAAAGATATTTAAATAAGTAATTTTATAGTTTTAAAATACTTCAAGAAAATATTTAATTGGTTTAAGATAATTTTACTTAAGTTTAAATAAATAAGATTTACAAAAATGGTTTGTTTTATTTCTTTTTAAATATTTCTTGATAATATAATCTCTTGTTTAAATTATAAAATATGTTAATTTCAAATAATAAGTATAATGTATTTTTTTTAATATGTATGAATTTTAATGCTAAAAGGAATTTTTATTTTAAATTGAATAAATAGTGTATGTAAATATATATAACTTAACTTTTAAATTGAATCTTAGGATTTAATTTTATTTAAACTTGAATTTAAAGTTTTGAAATTCAAAAGAATATATATATAAATTGTTTTGGATTTTATAATATTTGTATAAACTTTTATTTATAAATATAGTTAGTTTTGTTTCTTTTAAAAAATAATTTATATATAGGATAAGTATTTAATAATTAAGAAAAGGTTTTTATTTACTTTTAAATAAATAAAATATATAGTAATTACTTAAAGGACAAGTGTCATTTTCCTAAAGCCTTGTTTTAACATGTGTAATTTAAGTAATCAATGTAATGACAAGTGTCTTAATTAATTTCATTTTCTTTTATTTTATAAAATCACAATTTACTTACATATAAACATTAGCCTATCTTCATTTCATTTCTTTCCATTTCCTTTTAAAAACCCAAGATAAAAACAAGTCAGTAAACCTTCTCTAAAACAAATCTGTAATCAGTAACCAGATTTCCAAATCCTAAAGCAAAAGCATGTAAATCTTCTTCAACAAAAATCAAAGATTTGTAATCAACTCCTCAAACCAGAAGTTTTCAAAAATCAAAAGTCTTCTTCAACCAGAAAATTCAATACCCTGAAACCATTTTCAAATCTGAAGCAAGTCTTCAGCCTGATTTCTTTGCAAATCTGAAATCAAAAAGCCTGCATTCTTTTTCAAGTCAGTAGCTGTCTGCATTCTTCTCAAACCTGGAAACCAGCATGCATGTAATTCAAAGCAAAGTAAAGCTTCAATAACTCAAGTTTTTAAATCAAATAAAGGCATTCAGATTTTAGAGTTTCAAAAGCTAAGGAATTCAAGTTCCCAGTTTCAAGATTTTCAAAATATAAGGCTCTGTCTCTGTTTTGCCTGGTGAGTAACACTTTTCTAGTAAACATTATAAAGTTTAAGTTTAAGTAAATTTAAATCTGTGCTTGTGCATTTCTGAGGTGAATGATGATTCTGCATGTGTATTTATAAGTGTAGTATCTAGATATATGTATGTGATCAAGTGTGCATGTCTGATGTTTTCTTGCTCTTCTCTGTTCTGGTTATAGATTGTTAAAGTTTAGATAAAATTTCATTTCTCTTCCTCTGATTTCTGATAAGGTTTAGTTTTCAAACAATAAATGTTTGTTTAGTCATAGATTTTATCTTAAAAATGAATTAAAGTAAGTTAATTGGATGTTATCTGGAAAAATAGAAAGACAGTGAAAACTCTTTAAATCTTGTTAAAATCAAATCTTGTAAATTGCTATTCCACGAATGTAACATAAATCTACACTGTGAAATATGATTTTTAAAATGAATATTAAGAATTTTAGTTGGGTTTTGAGTTTGCATTTCTCAGTTGACCAGAAAATGGGTTTTAAGTGGTGGTGGGTGATCGGAGTGACGAGGAGAGTCGGGATTACTTCTGGAGGTGGCGTAGGGGTTGACAAGTTTGAAAAAAATAGTGATTGATTTTATTCGTGGTTGTGGCGGCTCTGCGATGTCGATCTAGGGCTTAATGGGTTGTTTCAGTCGATGATGTTGACGAGGTAAATTCATCGTCATGGGCGCATCGGGGTCAATCGGACCCAGGCGAATCGAAGTAAAGGATGAGTTGCTGGTTCAGGCGAGATCGTTTGACCTCTGGTGGTCGGAATGGGTGGCACGAGGAGTTTCCTGATGATGGCTGCTGAGCATTTTGATCGAGATAACTCGATTTCGATCTCGAGTATAGATCGAAGATTGGATGATCGTAGTTTGGTTTATGGTCGATCGTCGTCATGTGGGGATGCTCGGAGATGGTCGGAGTTGACGCTGGTGGATGTGCATGTGCACGAGATCGTGGATGTGTCTGATGAAGTCTGGGTGTTTACAGAGGAGTATGGCTCGAGTTTTTCTCGAGATTTTTCGAGTGATGTTCGAGGATTTTGGCTGTGCGACTCGAAGCTAATTTGAGTGGCTCGGGTAATTATGTGTTGCCAGGTTTTTTTTAAAAGCCTGTCAGTTTAAATTTAAACTGAATTTAAATTGTGAAGAAATATTAAGACATGAATTGAAATCAAAGTTTTAATATATGGATTCAAGTTGGTTTTGAATCTTAGATTGGAAATAAATAAGTTTTAATAAATTTAAATGTTTTAAATAAGTTTAAATGTTAGTTATATTTAAATGTTTTGAATTTAAAAAGGGATTTGATTTAAGCTCTTTTAGAAATTCTTTTATAAGATATAGGAATTCTTTAACATGTAAAAGTTTTTGAATTGGTTTTAAAACTTAGTTAAAAACAAATTGGTATTCATTTTAAATCTCGAATTTAAAATGAAATTTAAAAGTAAATTTGAAAATGGATGTTTTCAAATGTATTTGTGAATGATAAATTTAACCATGAATAAGAAAATGTTTTTATCTTAAAGTTAAAATCATTAAATCTTTAAGGTAATTAAAATGGTTTAAATAATCTAATTTATTCATGATTTAGAATAATTAATTTGTAATTAAGGATTATAAATTTGAGTATTAATTAATGGTTAAGAATTAATTAATAGAGTAATTAAATATTAATTTAGTTATGGTTAACACTTAATTAATTTAGTAATTAGAGATTAATAAATTGGTTATTAAGATTTATTAATTTAGGATTAATAATAATTAATATAAGTTAATTACTTAAGGAAAGTAATTAAATAATAGTTAATGAGGTCATTAACTATGGGTTATTAAATAATGAATTAATAGAATTAATTTTGATAATTAATTAGTTTAATTAATTTAAGAATAATCATTTATGAATTTGTTTAAATGTAATTACTTATTGGAAGTAATTAAGAATTAATTACTTATTGTAATTAATTGAAGTTAATTTGATTTAGTTAAATTAATTGATCAAGTTTAATTAATTTAGAATAATCAAGAGATGATTTGATAATAATTACTTAATGTAATTATTAAGATAAGATTATTTAGGGAAGTAAATAATAAGATAATTACTGGAAGTAATTAGTTGGATAAATGATTTTATTAATAGAAGTAATTTGAGTTAATTACTTTTAATAATTAATCAAGGGATTAATTAAAGAATTAATTAAGGAAGTAATTAATTTAGTTAGTGAAAGTAATTAAGGGTAGTTAATTACTGATTAAAGATTTATCAAGGTGATTAATAAATGTTGTTTAATTAAAGATTAATTACTTAATGTAATTAATTTAATTGAGTAATTAATAATTAAGTTGTAATTAAGAATCATTAATTAATATAATTAATGATGTAATTAAGATTTATTAATTAAGTAATAATTAATAAATGAAGTGATTAATTAATGTAATTAATTAAGGTTTAATATAATTAATTATAGTTAATTAAAATTAATTAATTTTAGTTAATTAATTAATGAAGTAACTAAAGGTTAATTATTATAAGTAGTTAAGGTTAATTAATTTGAGTAATTAATTAAGGATAAATTACTTGAAGGTAATTAAAAGATAATTAATCAAAGATGATTAATTGAAAAAGGTAATTAGAGGATAATTAATTAATTTGTAATTAATTAATGGTTAAGTAAGAAGGATTTATAAAATGAAGTAATTAATTTAA
Organism: Allium fistulosum; assembly: GCA_030737815.1. NCBI lineage: Eukaryota > Viridiplantae > Streptophyta > Magnoliopsida > Asparagales > Amaryllidaceae > Allium > Allium fistulosum. Next base: position 611,795,821 of record CM060902.1, read on the forward strand.
TTCATTTTAAATTAATTAGAAATGGTATAAATCATTACTTAAGAATGAATGATAGTATTGAATGCTTTGCATTGATTGATATCTCTGATGAGATATATGATATGTGATATGGATGTTAGTTGAATTGTATGGATTATCTGATAATGTTGATTATCTGTTGTGAATTATCTTTCTTTGTGTATAAAGATAACGAATTGAATTGTTTTAACCTTTAAAACAACTTGGCCTTAAAAGATACGCTTTGGATTTCGATGAGACCGGGATCGGGTTTCCGTATACCGGATTTCCAGGTCTGGAGACCCGAATACCACATCGATCCAAATTAACGATAGGTCGTGAATCAAGTGAAGATGAAGATTCAGAGTGCAAGGGTTATTGTCGTTAACTCTGAGGGTGATTCCAAAACGAGTGTAACGAGATAATGCCTTCGGTTTCGTTCGAACCCGGAACGAACTTATATGGATTGAATGCTTTCAGAACATCGTCAGGTGGACGATGAGCATTCTAAGTGATGTGTTCTTTTCTAAGGTAATCGTGACCTCAAGCCTCACAAACCGGGAATGGCTAAAACAGGGGAGGTGCAGCAAGGTTAGTGGGTAGCACCCAAGTAGGACAAGGTTACCTCTGTCTAGATGTCCCTTTTTATTTCGGCTTAGTGGTGCGGTTGCTGATCCCAACCGTGAGGTATCTTGTGCGGGAATTATCCAGTAAGGGATGTTCCGACCTTGTGTTGCAGAGGATTGGGAGTGATCCTCGATACGGTGATCTAGGCCACGTACTGTGACGGGCGGTACCCCAGTAGCCCTGCCATTGTATGGAATCCAAACTCCAATAAGTGCTGTACGTATTAGTTGTGCCCAACTATGTTGGAATGTGAGATGTAAGCATTTCAGCTATTTCTGTATTTTACTTGAAAACCCTAGACCCTATTATAATACAATCGAATTTCCTATCAAATGTTTTGGTTAGCGTAAGGTAAAAACTTACCCATGTTTATTTGTGGGAAGTCTTACGTGATACCTTTTCTTTCAAAAGGTTTTGAAGTTAAGCAAGTTTAACCTGTTACTCACACCAGACCCATGTCTGACCCAAGTTGTTTATTTCTGTTTTATAAACTCTTGGGTACTCAAATTTTTACGAGTAGCCAAGGGATTCAGGTTTAGCTTTGACGAATATTCTGGAGGAGCAATGGAGCAGGAGGCTTCGGCGTTCGTAGATATAGTAGTTCCGCTGTGTCTGTATCTTTGTAGTGTATTGAGTTGTAATGTCTAGACAGATGTTTATAACTGTCTAGTAAGTGATGTATATGCTGTGTAACTCTGTAAAGTGTTGTATACTATGTAATAGTTTATGTTATTAATATAATTTATTCGTTCCGTTGTGAGATCGTTGTTGTTGTTTCTTTCTTTCTTCTCTTCTTTTCTATTTTCTACCCCTTTCTTTCTTATTAGCGATACGACTTTCTATGGAGAGAAAGTCGTGGTCGTTACATGATAGACTGCAAAATTTATTGCACACTGATTAATTGAATAACATAGAAATGGTTGCACGTTATGTTACCTGATTCAGCCCTTGAGGAATTTCGAGGACGAAATTCTTTTAAGGGAGGAGAATTTAACACCCTTTAAATTGAACGATAATTAATTAAAAGAGAAATTAATTAATTATTAGTAATGCCAAAAATAGAATTTTCACAGACATTAGAATTTGACTACGAAACTTGCACCCTTGTGTTCATGATGATTTTCTGATCAATTTTCATATATAAAGTTTTCCGATCAAACTTCAAACAAAAAAGTTATATTTGAGGATTTCTGACCGAAAATAATTATATATGTAATTAAAAAAATAAATGTAATTAATTAATGCTACTGGTTTCTTAATGTCTAATCATAATTTACATAAATCAAATTAATTAAAAAGTACATAAAATAACATATAAGTGGAAAGAAATAAACACTTAACATACCGATCGACGCCTGATTGGGACCAGTCGACTGCTAGAAGTAGATCGGTGGTAGAGTAGTGGTCGACCGCTTGTGTTCCGATGGATGTAAATTGAACGAGGGTTGAACAGGCCAAATTTAATATAATATAATGTAATGACTGGCATTGATTCAAACCCTTATAAATACTGTCCTAACCCCTCACTATTGTCCTCGTATTTTCTAAAGCAACGGCGAAGCTCTGCCATTTTCCCTTCTCCTCAAATTCTAAAATCTATGTAAACTATAATTTACAAATATATATAAGTGGAGAATAGCGGAGAATAATAGAGAAGAAGAATATGATCGAATCGAATCGCCAAAGCCAAGGTAAATTATAAATCCAAATCTAAATTAAATTCAAATCTCGTTTCGGATCTAAATTTCTATTGAATATGTATATTCTTGTTGTACATATTCGGGATAGAGAGAAAAAAGGAGTCAAAAAGAAATAAAAAGTTTAGATTTGTAGATTTGAAAGCTTAAAGGTGAGTAGGAAGTTATATCTTTAAATATAATATTAGATTTGTATCGCTATAAATCTGTTTCTTGTATGCTAAAAGTAATATTGAAGTTGTACGATTTAATATATACATATAATGATCTTTAGACCTATGCCTACAAATTCTGTAAATTGTTAACCCTGATTAAATATTGCATGTACTTGAATCTAGAAAGTAAGGGTGGAAGTAATCCCTAAATTTATAATATAGTATAGAAATTCCAAGTTTGTTTGTTGCATAATATATGCGGGTAAATATAAATTGGATGTTATTATAATGTGGACTAGGATTTAAGTATTATTTTAATTCCTTGAAATGAAGTGTGTTGTAATGTAAATTTCTATAAATTATCCAGTTTTATAAATATGAATAAAGGCGTATCATTTAAAATATTAAGAAATGTCTAAAAGGCAGAGATGTACAAAATATGGATGTTTACCATATTTTGTACCATCTATTTCAATAATAATAGAAAAGATAATTTATGGTGATTCCAAATGTAACTCAAGTCCCCTTTAAGGTAAGTTATGGAAATTCACAGTGTTAACATTTCCTTTTGAAGGATGTAATTCCAATGCATTAAAATATTGAAATCCATAAATATAAACAAAATATTATTAGTGGAGACAATAACAACGATTCAATTATAAATCTAGCATGTGTGATAAGTTAGAAAATAAACAATAAGCGAAGAAGTGTATATAAAGCAACAAAATGAGTAAGTAAGAAGATTATAATAATAAAAGGAAGATATTAATAATTGAAAAGGAACTGTAGAATACGCTTTGTATTATAAAGTAGAAGTTAAGTAGTAAAGGATATTTAATCCAATAAAGTGGAAGTAAGCGGTATATGACATTAAATGGGTGTAAATGCAGCAAGAAGCAAGTTGGGTAAAATAATTACATACCAACAGTTGAACATAGGAGGCATGGTAACTAAATAAATTTATTTGGTCTCAAGTATGCGTTTACGATGGGTGTGAATTATTGAATTTAGCCAATAGCTTAGAGTAATTAAAAATGACATAGTCATTAATATGGGTTGGAATGTGAGGTTAGCAGTATTACACAACAAAATTCTGCCCACTACAAGGGGTTACTAGTAGTTGTGTATACATTATACTGATGTGGAACATATCTAACTGTAGGATCCGTGAAATTATACGTTCGCGTATAGGTGAAGGGAATATACCAAAGTAGGATGGTTCGCCCATGTCGAACTGTCAAAGAACAAGTAGAGTCTGCTTTAAACTTTTAGGGGGTATGTTTTAAGTAACCAAATGGGCATTTCCTTGATTGCATTAGACATTATAAATGGGACAGTGAGCATAGTTTTGGGGCTATGACAGTGAGGTTGGCACCATATATGAGGAGTATGAGCTGTTTACAAAGGTCAAGATCGTCATCGTTCCTGATTGGTCAGCTGAAAGATATGGGTTACACCTAAATGGGCTATACCTCCCACTAGTGTAGAACATGTTTAGGACATGCACTGCCCCACAGTTGTTTGCTAGTTTGTTTGTTGTTAAGAGGCAAGGCTAGATAACCCTTTAATGGAGGTCATTCAAATGAATAGAATCGTCTTTGGGGCCGAGTCCATGATGTAAAGCAAGACAAATAGATTACGACTAAATAGTTATAATGCCGTTATTATGCAGTATGGGAGTTCCTTGGTATGAACGATGATGAGAACGTGATACTGCGTTGATGAGGGATCTTGACGAGGTGTTGAGTTATGAATACTAGCGGAGTGGTCCAAAGGGGGATTCTGGTACATACATACACACACATATGTAGTTATTGTCTACCTCTAGTAGATGGGGCATATCGTAGGCATACTGAAAGTTATGACGACCAATTAAAATAATAGACATAACATATAATGGAAGGCAATCAACATAAATAAGTGTTATGTATAAATTATTGGTTATAAGAGGGATTTTAATGGTTATTACAAGATCTTAGAACTAGAAAATATATCTCTTGAGAGTAGAAAAATAGATCGTTGTAAAAGTGCATGAGAACCTCCATTTATAGCTATAGACATCATGCTTTGAAGAGCTGAGATCAATGCCTTAAATGCTAAGTGTTATGAGAACTAAGGATTGCAGTAGCTGTCCAAACGCAACTAGCTTGGATTCTATGTGGATGAAGTGGTCCATATACATGCCAACTTGTGAGCCATATTCAATGTGCTTGTGTCAGAAGAGAAGCATGATACATGGAGTAGCTATTGTACATTAGCGCTTTAGTCAGGTAGGAAATGAAGTACAGAGAGTGGCTATGTCATAGTGATGCTTTTTTTAGATGAATAATGCCAGTATATTTTCGAAGGAATAGTACAGTGTAACCGCCTCTTTCCGTAGGAGCGACCAGAAGCTTTTGTCAGAGATTTGGCTAGTCACAATAATAAAAGTAGGTAGTAAAGATGGTCCATGAGTGGTCTTAACAAGCAATGATAGGCATAGACAGGACCTATAGGTGGTCAAGTAGTCTTAGGATTGGCTTTGTCTAGTTGTGGATTGGTCGCCATGGGGTGGGGCAAGGAGATCTACGGATGATGGTCTGGAGATGTTGCCCATGAGGCTTAGGGCTATCCATTGTTCTTGGGAAAATGGCGAAGAAGGTGCTCGATGAGGATAACCAAGCAAATAGGCCTTGCATGTGAACATATATTAGGTAGGCAGGTCATTGGGCTAGAACATGCCATGGTCGACATATGATACATGGGACTTTGCCATAGGGCTTTGGATCTAATGAGCTCGTTTTGCATTTGTGAAAAAAAGCAACTATAAGCTAACATATATTTAAGGTTATTTTAATAATGAATGATCATTTCAACAAATTTAATGGGATGCGTATAATTTTATTAACAAATATAAAGTAGAGCTGATTATAAGTCTGCATTTAAACTAATGCTCAAAGGTTATTTAACAAAAAATTAAGGGATGATTGGAAAAGAAGTCATCATATATAAATTCCCTTTATTATCTAAACATTAGTTTGATCTGTTTACTACAAAATCCTATAAAATAGAGGGTTTACACACTCATAATTTACACTCAATTGGTTCATTACTTTAATTATAATATAAAAGGTCATCAAGGGATTATTCACGTTTATTTTCTTCAAACATGTCAAAATAGATCATATAAAAGTTTATTAATCAATTATAAATTTATCAACCAAATTCACTTAATTTTATATTATTAACTTTTAAGAATTATTTCAATATAATATTTAAAGATAGAATTTATTGTATAAATTTCCCTTAATTAACAATTTAAATCTTTAGATTAAAAAAATTCTCCAAATTATAGTTAACGTAGATTTAAAGCTTATTGATTCACAGTTGTATGGATCGTTAGTTGCAATTATACAATCAAAATGGTTATTATAATATCATTTTATAAGATACCCTAATTTATTATTTCTTTAGGCTATAATTATAATATCTTCAAATGGTTAAGTAAATTATCTCAAAAGGTTCCAAATTTTATAGCGAATCAAATGACGCAAATAGTGTCTCAATCGGGCTGCAACGGCGAAGCCACCTATGTGCTAGATATAGAATTTATAAGATCTAGTGGCTAATCAGTAATTAGTAAATTAAAATATAATAAACTTTACCTACCACTAGGGCTGTCAATGGATACCCGAAAAATCCAAAATTTGCCCCTATATCCGAAAAGTGAATAAATATATGATATCCAGAAAAAAGGATAAGAATGCGGATACGAAGACATCCGCATTCGAAAATTATCCGTCTGGTTTTTTTTCAAGATTATAGTTTAAATTATGCATATTTTTGTATAATGAAAGATATTTATCTATTATTTTATTAAGTTAGAAGTTTATACCATACACACTAAATGCATATTAACTGCTCAAAACTATTGATTATCATCATGTTTGTTTATTTTTAACACTTTAATAATTAATGGGGTTGGAAAACATTTATGTTAAACTAAAACTTTCTATTTATGTTTCTTGGTTTAACGATTGTTAGCAGATATGATAATTATATGATATCCATTTGCATCCACAGATGTGGATATCCGATATTCGAAAATGATCTCGGATGCAGATATGGATATGGAACTATTCACATACGAAAGTATCCGTTGACGGGCCTACCTAACACTATAGTAAATTCAAATATAAGATCTAGGGACTTCTCCTTTATATTCCATCTTCTTCCTGTTCATTCCAAAGAAAAACCATTGCCATCTTCTCGCTCCTACTACTGCCGCTATGCACCACGAAAACACACAACACTACCATTACTAGAATTCTGGCGATGGGATGATCAACTTTGTTACCAACTATTCCAGCTCGATACCACCCTGGGAAGCTCCATTGTAACGTTTCGAGATTTTTGACTTCCGAAAATCGACATTAATACATCCACTGTATCAACTGCCGAGCAATCGAATGCTGGAAAACCAAATTGTTATGGTTAAAAAGAAGAGGTAGAAGAAGACAGACAGAAAGAAAGAAGAAACAACAGAAACAATATCAGAATATCACATATCGTAGCGGAACAACATATAATAGATAAATGAATAATCTTTAAATCAAAGAACTATATCAGTTTATACATTACATCATCATCAGAGTTAATATACACACAATACATCAATGGACAGTCATACAAACTTGTCCTCATACAGAATACACAGCGGAATAATAATATCATATACAAGTGATACGTCTCGCCATCCAGCTTGCCACTTGAGCTCCACAGCATCTCCTGAATCTAGAATGACCTGATAACCTGACTCTAGGCTGCCCGTGTGGAAAATGATGGGCACCCAGAGTTTAGGAAGGGAACAATAAACTCCAGGTCAGTCATGGGACTGGTGTGAGAACTTAAAACAGTTATTTGCACAAAGAAATAAAAAGTAAACCGCAATGCCTTTGGAAAATGAAACTACCATAAGACCTCCCGCCACACACACAATGCAAACGCAGAATTGGAGGAGTTTTCTTCTTATGATAGTCAAACATGCTTACTACGCAAAATCATTGTATATTATTACTAGTGCATAGTGTAGAAAACATTTTGAAAGTATAATATTAATCTTAGCCAGCATAGACATTCTGAACTATGCCTACTATAGCTACCATCTAAACAGTGGTGACCACCATAAGTAAATGGCAGGTTCTACAACTAAAATCGTGTAGGGTTCGTATTGGAAATTGGATTTCCAACAAATGGTCAGGCTAAGGAACTTCCTACTGCCACATGGGAACGCCTCTGGCGGGACGTCCCGAGAACCTAACCGGATCTCTGCCAACACAAGGCCGGGTTACATCTTACACTAGGTAACTACTACACGAATATGCCACCCCCAGTCCTTTGGGACCTTTATCCGAGGCGCCTCGATCACAAAGCAACAATCACACAGAGTAAATGAGATTGGAGCAACCACATAGGTTAAATACCAGGGCTCCATACCCGATACCACCCTTTTCCAGAAGGAAATGACATACCCTAAAGGGAGCGAACAGAACCGAAGGCACTTCCAAAGAAGCCCTTGCAATCAGGGTATTCACAATCCCGATTGAACTTCCCTTCACAAAGGAAATCTCTATACTGTAGCTAACGGTGCAGAGACAATCGATAGGTCATCCTATCATTTTCACAAATACCCGGTCTTCACCACCGGTCTTCAATGCAATCCATATCGTCATATCACTTATTTGGAATGGGTTATATGACACAAAGGTCCTTTCCCGGCTAAACCGAATAGCGAGCACAATATTTAAAACATATGAATATTGGGATTTCAATTAAGTCACAACTTATTACCCAACACTTTCTTTCAAATGGTTTAAACAAATTACCATTTTAAATCTTTAAACAAAAAGATTTACTTCACAAAGTTTACCCAGTTTCACAAAGATTCATTCACAGATTCCCAAATCATTTCCCATTTCAATTGGATTAACCCATTAAATCTTTAAATCAAGATTTAACTTATAGCTTTCAAAACTATTCACAATTCAAGTCTTTTATAATATAAGAGATACACCTTTTAAAATCTTCCTTGATTTCAAGATAAGGCTTAATCATTTTCACAAAGGTTAATTCATAGTTTTTCCAAACTATTCACAATTTCATTTCAACTTGAAATGTTTCGATACAAATTGGAAATCTTTTCACTTTATGAAAGCTATTATTATTTGAAAACAGATAGTTTTCGTTTTGGGAAAAACTGGTTACAATTACATAGGTTAAAGCCATCCAAGTACAAATCTTGGATTTAAATTTAAATTTCCAAAACCATATTTTAACTGGTTAAAAACCCATATAAACAACTTTTATAACTTGTACAATCTTTTAGACCATAGTTCCCAAATCATTGAATTCAATTTCAAGTATTGAATTCAAAATTTAAATCAAATTATTCAAATTTCAATTTTATTAAGTTATTTAAAATAACTCTTATTTTTGAATCTCATTTTCAAAAACTTTCAATTCCAATTCCAAAACTATTTTTGACTCAAAAATTCAATCTTTAGAATTGTTAAAAATATGTGACTTAACTGATTTCCACGTGAAATCCACATTTGTGTGTGTATTGTGTAGTCCAAGGGTTTAACACAATAGTGCAACAACATTCAACCATCACAGATCAAATATAACAATATAATTGATAAGCGGTATAAACTATAACGCTTATCTTTCATTCACAGATCACAGATATATATATATATATATATATATATCACAGATAAACAAATTATAGATCACAACACAAATCAGGATATATCACAAAGCATCACATATCAGAGATATCAAACAATTCAACATCCAATAAAATCCAAACATCCATAAGTAGGATTAATTTAATTATCTGATTAATTTAAAGTCAGATAAATTTCTACGTATAAATTTTTGCTAGTATTGGTAAATTAATAATCAATTAATTTCAAATTGATTTTCAAATTTATTTCAAAACACCAAATCAATTTTTCAACGAATTTCCAAATTATTTCCTTTTTAAAATAAATTTCTTTATCTCTTCAAATCTATTTAAAAATCCCAATTTTTAAATAAATTCTTCAACTTATAAATAATATTATTAAAAAACCCTTTACTAAGCCCTTTTTCCCAAAATTTGAAATTTAATTCAATATAGTTCAAAAATAAGATTTTTATCTTTTTAAAACTCCCTTTAAATTTATCCAATTCTCAAAAATAAATTTTTCGATAAATTTTCAACTTGAGTTTCGAAAATCCAATTTTATTTATTTCTGGTATCCAACGATACCAAAAATATATTCGGCTAAATTATAGCCTTCAACAATTCCAATTCACAAATATAATCACACAGAGATTATAAATAATCAACACACAACATTGAAATAAATTCAAATGTTTGAGGAATCCAGTTGGATCCCTCCAACCTGTTTCCCTGCATCCACAGATGTTAGCACAATACCAATTCCACTTCGAGGTGGAATATCGCAGTATATGGGATTTATAAAATACTATCCGCTATTATGCGGCGCAATAGGGTCTCATCCGCTATATATTGCGGGAAATCAACTCCAAATACATATATAATACCAATTCCACTTCAAGGTGGAATATCGCGGTATATGTTTTTAATATAATAACCTCCGCTTAATATGCGGCGTATAGGGTCTATTTCAATTCAACCAATAATAATTTATCATCCAAGCACACAATCAAGCAATTTTAAATTTAACTATTTAAAATTTAAATCGAAACACAATTCGATTGAGTGAGGAGTTCTCACCTTGAGTTGTCGAGTGTTTAAATTTTAAATCAAATCGAACCGCGTTCGATTTAACCTAAAATTTTCATTTGCACGGAATAATCCCAAAATATCTCCACTGCGTAATACTCGTCGCTGCGATTCTGGCGTCGCCAGTTTCGTCGATTTCTGATAACGTATGCACGAGATATGAATTTTTAAACACTTGAATATATATTTATAAATAAAAATTCCCTTTAATATATATATAATACCCTGAAGGGATCTTGGCCGCTAGATCTGGAATGGGGAATCAAGGTCGCTAATACGTTCTTCCTCATCGCGCTAACACGCAGCACGAACAAACCAAAAACTCCCATCCCAAAGCCATTGCCGCGCCTCCCCTACGCGATCGGAAAACGATCTACTGCCGCCAAAACGCGCGCCATGGCCAGCCCCACCCACTGTCTCCACCACGTCGAACCCGGTCGCGCCTCCACTCCTGAAATCGCGTTCGAACGCGTGACGAACGGGCTCCAATTACGCCCCCAAACTTCGATGATTCTCTAGATCCACTGTTGGATCTGAAGCTCTCAATGAGCTGAACGTTTCTCTAGTTGAAGGTTTTTGAAATGGGTTGATGGATTGATCGGAATTTGAAGGGAAAGAATACAAAATTTCGGCCATAGAAGTATTTCGTGGTGGCCGGTGAAGAATAGACTAGGGTTTTCCCTTGCACGTGAATGTATATATTGATTTATATAATAAAATAATAATAAATCCACAAATTACCTAACTTTTTAAACGAATTCCAATTAAAACATGCCGACAGGCGTTTATAGGGTTTAACCCGCGTTCCGGACACAATGGAACATTTTTCGGGAGCTAATTTGATAATATGTGCGAGTTACGGAATTAAACGATCAAATTTAAATTAAATCGGTTAAACTAATTTCTATGCGTTTTGGCTTGCCCCGGACAAACCGTAAATCCGATTGACACGAAATTTGAAACCTTATAATAATTTCACATTACGGATCCGATGAAACTAGTTTCGTCGAAATCTGAGACTGTTTGAAAAATGGCTATTTTTACTCGTCAATTAAATATTAAAATATTCAATTATCACAATTTAACTTTTAATTCAATTTTAAAAGTTATATAACATCATTCTAACTCCAATATGATTTAATATAACTTTATAAATCATTTTTATACACATTTAATCCAATTTCCAATTATTTACGCAATTTCAAATATTAAATTATCGATTTAATTATCCAATTAAATCTCTATATTCGAATTAAAATTCATTCGGCTTATAAATCTTACTTGTTAATATTTAAAATCAATTAAATATATGAATTTCAAATGATGGAAATTCTGGGTCGTTACATCCATGTACGACCACATTGTCGACTATACGTGCTTAAGGCCGCCAACACGACTCACTTGCAGCCAAACGAATTCTACCATGACGCTCAACTTCTTGATACAATGAATTCATTATCAATCACCGCATCTCAGGCCGATGCGAACATCGGTCAACTCCTTCTCCACCAGCTTTGACTTACTAATGCTCCCTCCTTGCTGAAATTAAGGTGGTGTGACTATCTCCATTCGAACGTGCTTTTCAATTTGCAGAGGATGGTGCGATCTTATTATGTCTCATTAGTTGTCATATATTACCAATTTTTATTGCCTGACCTCATGACTTTCTATTCCTGAACATTCCACCACCTCAGGTGATGAGAAAAAGCAACCAGACAACTCATCTAGACATGTCTAGCACAACGACAATCCGTACCTGAACTTCAGTGATCATCACTTAAACCCAAGACTCCATCTCCCTTTACCGTTTACGACCTCCACGGCCAATTCCAATAGTATGGGGACAACCATTATCAATAAACTCTGCTCGTCTATACAAACCCAATAACTCCAAGTTTGTGTTATCTTGTCGTATGTATCAGATGTTCTAAGGATTTAGGATAATATGAGTTCACTCTTTATTTACTTTTTTCTATATATATCAGAATATAGAATTCATTTGCTTTAAAAGAGGATGTGGGTTTTTAGAGTTTTTTGTGGTTGAGAGATGATCAAAATAAAGCAAAACTATGCAAATTTATAGTATCAAGAAAACATATTTATAACACCAAGAAAACACTGAACATAAAAGCCTAGTCACATTTTTGGATGAATGACACAACACTACAAGGAACATCAGGAATTCCGACGTGTTATCCCGCCATTTGGCAAGGCCAGGACACCAAGGAGTTGGGTTCCAAATGTCGTTTGTCATGGATATCGTTGAATTTTGACCAAGTCCGGATCAAGCCCCAATCGATGGGACATGATCGAGAAAATAAAGCAAACCAACGCTCCAAGTTTCAGATCGATCCGAGTTCATATGCTCAAGTTATGATGGATGCAAGGCAAAGGGAAGAGCACTTTTTCGTATCCATCGGGAAGCAGCAGTTCGTATCGATGGGTTTCGTATCCATCGGCGGTACTCGTTTTCGCATCCATCGATCTCATGCCCATCAGAACGATTAAGTCCACATAGTCATAAGCTTCGTATCGATAGAACCTTCAGCCGGAAAGACTTGTTCGTATCCATCAATAAGTCACCTGGTTTGTAACGGTCACTTGATGTCTACTTCGTATCCATCAGTCAGTGCCTGCTTCGTATCCATCATCCAGTGTCTACTTCGTATCCATCAGCCAGTGTTTGCTTCGTATCCATGGATGAAGTCCTACTCGAATCCATCAGGTCAACCAGCTTGGATAACGTGTCATATCTCGAAGGAAACAGGGCGAGATACATGGAGTCGAAGCAGTCAACACGGAGCAAATACCGGATCGAGGCGAAGCGCGCGCGTTACGTCATCCCTCGATGCGAATGCGCCGAGATATATGGAGTCGACACGGTCGACTCGGAGTAAAGACCGGATCGAGGCGAAGTGTGCGTTCCACGTCTTCACAGAGGCGCGTGATACCATCGATTCGAAGCCCTCAGCTGAGAGAAATGGATTCGAACCAGACAGCCTAGCGAAGAACATCGCCTCGTATCGATGATATCTCTCAATCCACTGATCCAAATACCATGAAATTTTAACTGAAGGTTGCACACATACCGAGGAACATCTCCACCAATTTTGAGCTCAATTGGAAGTAATCTTGATCGATACGAAATGATTTCGTATCGATCACAAATTGACTTGAAACTCTCTGGAAGTGGTCGAATGGGTCCCCTCACGTGTCAGGCCAAGTCTCCCAGAGTTTGAGCGAAATCTAAGCCTCCTACGCCTATAAATAGAGCCCCAGAATCAACGGGAAAAGGATCTTTTTTCTCTGAAGCGTCCAGACTCTGCCGGATTGAGATTTGCATCATACTTTTGCTGACAATTTCGAATTCTAATCTGTAATCCGCTGTTCATTGCTATAACCGCTTGTAATCATTCAAAGAGAATCAATAAAATTATCAAAACTTCATAGTGGACGTAGGCTATACGCCGAACCACTCTAAATTGCTTGTCTGTGCACTTTACATTCCTGTTTGTTGGAGTTTTTGTTAGATAATCTCTGTTTTACATTTATAATCTTCATTTTATCTCTTCAAATAACTCCCGAAGAGTGTTGTGCCCATTTTTGGTACAAACACTTTGGTGCTTTCACCGAGAAAACCAGCTTTTTCTCCTGCTCATTAGATCTGCCGTCGATACCGGATTGCACAAATCCAAGAGGAAGATCCAGATATCCAGTCCGGAATCCTTCCATTCTATTCAGATTTGCTCAAAATCTAGGAAAGGACTCCACCATCGAGAATGGTCAGCACAAGAACTGGCGCTACCGCTGCAGAGCAAGAAGGCAGAGATAGGCAGAATCCCACACAGCCGCCTTCCTCCAATCAAGACAAGACCACTCACTTAGACTCAACGGGGCTAGTCACCCGACAGGAGTTTCAGGTATTGCTCCAGGAGCTGACCCAAAGCCGTCAGCAGTTGGCGGAACAGTTATGCGCCAATATCAAGCTGACCAACCAGCTAAACCGCCGGGGGCACAGAAGGTCCAGGGGAGATGATGTCTCCAGAGCGTCTACCGAAAGCTCAGCTTCATCTGATTATCACCACTGAACTACCCGTCCTCGACTAGAGGGGAGTCGCGCTCAAGCTGCTGAATATCAGCCCGCCTTAACTGTTGGGCAACTGAGGGTAGGACCGTCGACCAGCTTCCAAACGGGTCCCTCAACACGAGGAGGTACTGCCCCACAGTACACCACGGATAACCACGCCACAACCGCCGCAGCAGAGACAAGGGTCGATACCCGAAATCAATCAGAGCCGATCAATCAACAGCGAGGACATACTCCTGAACCTTATGTTCCAGAAGACGTTGAGCCAAGGAGGCGAGATACGGATCGTCGACAGCGCCCGATCCCAACTCGCACCGTGGAACCCGACCACGCCTTAGCTCATCACGCTCCGAATCTGCCCGTTTCGGATATATCAACCATGATACGTCAAATGATCCGCGAGAGTCAGGGGCTCACCAATGATGACTGGGGGATTTCCCGTAGTCATACCCCTTTCACAGACGAAGTGTTACATGCCGAACCCCCTAGGCGATTCAGAATGCCGACTCTCCCGATGTATGAAGGGAATAGTGACCCCAACCAGCATATTCTGAAGTACGAATGGTCGATGAGCGCTGCAAGGGCCGACGATGCAGTGAAATGTCGGAGTTTCCCCATCTCTCTGGGGGGAATCGCGACAATGTGGTTTACCCGCCTACCACCTAGATCAATTTCTTTGTTCGATCAATTGGCGAAGAAGTTTGTGGAGCAATTCCGGATGCATGTTGCTAGGCCAAAAGACGTCAACACCTTGTCCAGCGTCACTCAAGCTCCTGGAGAAACGCTCAGGCGTTACCTGGAGAGGTTCCACGCAGCATGCGTCGAGATCACCAATCCCAACGATAATTCAATCTTGATGGCTCTGACCAAGGGGATTGATCCTGATTCTGAATTCGGAAACTGGCTAGCTGGAAAACCGCCCGCGTCGTTGGACCGTTTTTACTCCAAGGCCGCTCAATTCCTGCGGCAGGAGGACGCAAAACAGTCTAGGAAGCAGGACGATGCGAGGCCCAACATTGAGGGAATACAGAGCAATGTGGCGGTTAAACAGTCCGGCGAGAGTTCCGGGAAAGTTCAACTGAATATACAAAACAAGCAAACCCAGCAGAGAGGGAACAATGGCCAGAATAAGAAGAGAGACGAAAACCGAGGTCCACGACGTAGAGCTCAGATGTTTGACAGTTATACACCGCTAAACACGTCATTGGAAAACGTATACTTACAGACTTGTAACACTGTACAGTATAAGAAGCCTGCTCCGAAGCCCTCGTTGGAGAGACAGATTCAGACAGGGAAATTCTGTAGGTTCCATGAAAGCTATGGACACAATACCAATGAGTGTCGGCACTTACAGGACCTCATCGAGAAGCTGATTAGAGAGAGGAAGCTAGATCAGTTTGTACGGGCGCTGCAGTCTGGCGG